>CM039683.1:56652500-57852500 GCA_022530915.1 Paspalum notatum | reverse complement strand
TCTCTTTTTCAATCTCAAAATCTAAACTGAAGCATCTGGGTCCATTGCGGTTTCAAGATAATTTGTACTTTCTGATGCGTATTTTACGTCACTGGAAGATGCGAAAATCTATGCACAGAGAAAAAAACAGAGTGAACATATATATCTAACTTGACTCGAGTTTATTTACTAAATCTTTACTGCAAACATTATATGCATATGTGTATGTACTGGATTTGTGCAATGATGCAGCAATTTTGTATATATTATATTATTGTCATTTTGATTGTACATGTGGCATAAATGTGTATGGCGCACCCACTTTGTCCCCAGGCTCCTGTATGCCATCCCTCGTGTTACTGGGCCATGTTGATCCCATATCTTATGGAATATTTACTCTGAAGTCATTACCAGTTGCAGGGTATCAGTCTAGAGCCCTTCTAACAAAGCTAACCCAACCAACTAAACTAGCAAGGTAAAGACATGCAAGTAGAAAAATGCTGGTAAGCAAAGGTGAAGGCAAGGCATGCAAACTTCTGAGGCATGGAACTATGGTATTTCAACCTAATTGAAATGCAGTTCAAAACAGTAACAATAAAATCCACAAAAATACTTCAGGAGCCTACAATTATCTAGTACGCACCCTGATTTTTCTTGAATTTATTATGCACACTAAGGTCACATTTTCTTATTTTTCATCTTATTACACGAAAACTTGTTCATTTCAAATCACCTACCAAATAACAAGGAAAGTGCATGCTATATTTTTTTTTCTCTCGAACACGCAGGAGAGCTGCGCATCATTATATTAAGAAGGAAAAAAGGAGTCTACATAACTCAAACAGCCTTTAAAGGGCAAGACCCCACACTAGGGACGCGCCACACACACTAAAACTCGACCAACACCGAGAAGGAGCGTCATGGCCATAAGCTATGGAGCCCTTTGGCCCCTGCCATGCACCAAAGACGAGCCTCATCTTTTACATTGCTCAAGATGCTATCCAAACTAGGTGAGGCACCCTCAAACACACACATATTTCTATGCTTCCAAATCCACCAAGTCACCAAAACCACCAAAGAATTAAATCCCTTGCGTGAATGTCTTGGGACCTGCTGCGTAGCCTGGCGCCACCACTCTACAAAAATGCTGTCACTTAAGCCTGGGGCATACTGCTGTAGGCCAGCCATCTGTAGGACTGAGAACCACACAGTTCGTGCAAAAGCGCAAGGGGTGAGTAAATGTTGCATATTCTCCTCTTCTTGATCGCACAAAGGGCAACGCTCAGGGTGTTCAAGCCCCCGACGAGCCAGCCTGTCCGCAGTCCAACAACGGTTCAGCACAGCTAGCCATATGAAAAACTTACAGCGAGGTGGAGCCCAGGTCTTCCAAATTTCTTTCCATGGCTCAAAACCAACAGCCCCGACAAGGAAGGAACGGTAAGCGGATTGGGTTGAGAACTCTCCTGTAGGTGAAGGGGTCCAAATGTGTTGATCTTCGATTCCAGGATGAAGTTCAAAATCTGCTAGGGTATCCCAAAGTTGGAGGTATTCCACCAATGCTGCACTTGATAGTCCTCCCCTAATATCCCTTACCCATGCATTACTATCCAAAGCATCCTGCACAGTTCTTCTCTTGACAGCTCTCTTCGCCACGTATGAATAAAGTGATGGAGCAAGATCAGCTAATGATTTTCCATGAAGCCATTTATCCCTCCAAAAAAAGGTGTTGCTGCCATCACCTACAATGGATGCATGCTATTGAGCAAAATGTACACCATATAATTCTGTGGATTTTTCTAAACATATTTTATGTAGCATGCATTTTCATACTCTAAAAAAACACTCGATAAACACATAGTGGTAAAACAATAACTAATCACTAGAGTTGCAAAAATCAGCATAGAGCCTAAATATCATATACAGGCTATCTTTACTTTTAATTTGCATGCAACAAACCAGAGGCAAAAATGTCATTTCGTGGATAACCTTCAATTCCATTCTGTATATCTACTCATACGGAACACAAAGAAACTAAGTTGCATTTTTAGCATTTTTGTTTGATTTATAGTGGATTTTTAATGTTCACAACTCAAGAAAATGCACATAAACCACTACAAGAAACCAGTTAAAGTTCGTCGGCCATATACCCACGAATTTAGGCCCAAACCCATAAACTTAGCCTAAATTCGTCGGCCATCCATCGTTTTTAACTCCACGAATTTATCTAACTAAGTTCGTCGGTTCATCGGTTTCCTATAGGCCGACGAATTTATCCGCATGGACCAGTTAAATTCATCGGTTATGTAAGGCTGACAAATTTAATGTCCACATGGCAGTTAAATTCGTCAGTTTTTATTGACCCACGAAATTATTATTTTTTTAATTAAAAAAATAATTTCATTCTCCTAAAAAATCAAATAATTCATAGAAAATTCGAAAAAAATCACAGAAAGATAGTAGAACATTATATTGTCACATTCATATATTTGTTCTCTAGGGGAAACAAAAGGAGCAAGCAGCACAAATATCTACATGATTACCAAACAAAAGGAGCATACAGAATTACAGATAGCCGCAAAACACCTTATATTGCCAAGTTTAGTCTCCACATTACTAACAGACATATGCAAAGGATGCAGCAGTTCAAGAGTCCTGTTGTTCTGCACAAGCAGTAGCACACTTCATAGCATCAATGGCCTCCCTGCAAGCCATCATAGCAGCGACATGCTTCTTCTAAATCTAGTATTTTATAGGTGGAGAAATTGTTTTAACTCAATATGACTGCGTACAGGGAAATTGAGCTATGAAGCATCACTAATGTAAAGAAAGCACAATTACCTCCAAGGTGGGAGCACAACTGGTTAGTATTAATCTTCACGCACAGCTCTGCAAATAGATTGACGCTAACTTGGTTCAATTAAATTTGCTAGCATGATATGGAAGGCAACACAAAGAAGATCTTCCATGAACAGGAACTTGAACTCCTTTTGATGTTTTGCATGCACAAGTGTTCTATCTTTTAGATATATACATTTGAAAAAATGAAACAATAAAGGTTGAAGTGCACCAAAACTAGTATTTGTCCGCGCGCGCAGGACCGGCAATAGTTCTGCTGAGATTACAACTATGTTGCTACTACCTATCAAGAGGATAGTAAAACAGGCATAATAACACACAAAGATACATATTGATAAAATACTGATGTTTACATAGTAGCACACATGAACACTTTCGATAACACATCACAGAAATAATGTTAATGTTTGCTATGAGGACGTTGCAAACAGTGGACTTGAGGACTGAAACAAAGTATAATACCTCTTGGTGGCATGCTCTGATCCCTATGAGGTTGTGCTTTTGGTAGAATGATCTTCATCCCTTCCCTGTACAAAGTGTAGGCAAGGCTGCGTCAGAACGTAACTAAGCTGTGTCTTTTGTTATTACTACATCGAGGTTTAAGTGGTGTAATTCATATAACAGATAGACATAAAGGAACTACACAGGGCAAGCATGTACCTACGGACTCTCTGAAAACATAAGCTATGAGAGTGGCTTCATCAGTTAATTCTTTTGGTATGCTAAATTCAATTTGGCAGATGGGCTTCTCACAAAGAGAGAAATTCTTCAAATTGAAACAATTAAACATTCGATGGTGAAATGCGGTAACTTTTAAATAATTTGATGGTAGATAACAATTAAACATTCGATGGTGAAATGCGGTAACTTAGAAGCATCTAATCATGAACTCGTGATCTGGAGAGCACAAAAAACAATACTAAAATTGCTAGGTACCTTTGCACCAAGGACAATGTAAGCATTTTTATCTTGAAGCCATGTTCTTACACAGACAATGCCCAGGACATTGGTCTTGTGCCTAAAATGTAAATAAACCAAACCATGCAATCATCTATACATGATAGTTCGAACCGAAACAGATTGAATCATCAAGACCAGGAGCACTACCTAGCAAGCTGATTTACAAACTTCAGGATATTGAAATTTACAACAACTCAAATCAATATTGATCTAGGATAATGGAAAACCACACTGCTTGTTCAACACTGTTCCACAATGCTCGTCAGAGTAATATAGAACAATAACAATGGTAAAGATCCAAGTTTTATATTTTTAAGATGTATATGTGTTCTTGATAAATGTCCTTGTCTAACAGAATACGTCAAAAAGACATTAGATTTAAGGCGGACTTACCAAATGTAAAATGGGACATTCCTTAGCCTGAAAAGTAAAACGAATTATAGATTAATTAGTATTGAAATGTAAGTTTGCATAATAGATTGCCTGATGATCTAAGTCAACAAATATAATCAATGGACCCCGTGTTTGCTCTACACGGCATATAGACCCGTGTTTGTCAGTGTTAAACACATACAAGGGCATAACATCTATATAAATCTGTATGTTGAAGCATAGTGGTTGGTAAATTCTTGTTAAATTCTCATACAAACATACTGAAGCATAGTGGTTGTTAAATTCTCATGATAGCAAGAAAATAAAACATTATTTGTAGTTTATTACCCTTTTAGATCTTTCATCAATAGGATCTTGAACTCCTTTTTGATGTTTTGCATGCACAAGTGTTCTATCATCATCAATATTGGAGTACTATTAAGTCTTACAGTTAATGAACTCTGTTATTTGCTGATGCAGGAAGCTATGGCTGATCTGCAAGACCTAAATGATTTGCTCATGGAAGGGAACCCTGCAACTAACAAATCAGAGGATCTTGATTATTATCTTCCAGATTCTTACCCTAAGAACCCTATTTTCCCAAAAATCGGAGGATTCACCACAAGAAAGAGAGGGAGAGGGGGAGGGTGGTACTCACCGGTGGAGCATGAGGGAGCACTCCAGGAAGAGGGTCGGCAGTGGCGACGCGGGCTGCCGAGGCGGCGGGTCCCAGCGTCGTGGGGAGGCGGCGGGGGCCGACGCCGCAGGGAGACCCGGTGCGGGGTCCGGCCGCTCGGGATGCCGAAGCACCGGGGGCTGGCGGAGTGGGGAGGCGCGGCACGGGGTCTGGCCGCTCGAGCTGCCGAAGCACCGGGGGCCGGCGGAGTGGGGAGGCGCGGCGCGGGGTCTGGCCGCTCGAGCTGCCGAAGCACCGGGGGCCGGCGGCGTGGGGAGGAGCGGCGCGGGGTCCAGCCATGCAGGCTGCCGAAGTGCTGGAGGCCAGCGTTGTGGAGAGGCGGCGGGGGCCGGCTTCTTGGGGAGGCACGGCGCAGGGGGTCTGGCCCCAGGGGAGGCGCGTGATCTGGTGGCCGGATCTGGTGGCGGCGGGCTCCGGCTGTAGTCTCCGATGGCGGCGGGGGCCGGCGGGCGTGTGGGGTCTGAGGCGGCGGCGGGTGGTGTGCGGGGGCGGCGGCAGGACGATGGGAGAGCAGGGGGTGGAGTTGTGGGGAAGTCAACCGAGATGTGAGATGCGCAGGGTGCCCTAGTCTCGAATAACTTCGTCGGCCACCACATCAGCCCGACGAACTTAGGTATATTCGTCGGCTCCATCAGGAAACCCACGAAGTTAACTTAATTTCGTCGGCCAAAAATAAACCGACGAATTTATTTCCCTTGATTTCGTCGGCTACCTAAAGCCCGACGAGCTTAGCAAAACCGACGAATTTCCTCATGTTTCTTGTAGTGAACCAAGATCTATAAAGTCCAAGGGCTCATACGCAAATACTGAAACCTTCCAGGGCCTAGATCATAAGATCTACACGATTCATTGAATAGTACTAGAAACAAATTGTGCGAAAATGAGAAATGGCAGGGGGCTTTGCCGGTGGCGTGAGGGCCGGAGATGGCGTCGGCGTGGTCTAGGGTCGTGTTCCAGGCAATGGAGAACTCTTGCCCCCTGATCTGGACACGCAATGAGGCCGACGTTGGCAGGGAACGTAGCGTGAACCAGAGGGCGGGGACGGCGCACCGCATGGCGATGGCGCGCGTCGATCCGGCGATAGGAGCAGAGGGGCCGACAAGGATGCGGCCTCTAGCGGTGCGAGGTGATGGTGCACCCGGCGGAGGTGGTTTGGAGGCAGGAGAAGCAGGCGGAGGGGTGATGGCGGTTGTGCGCAAGGAGGCCGCAACACGAAGCTCGCCACGATGAGAGGGGATGAGAGGAGGGCGCTCTCGCCTTCGCTTAAGGGCGAAGGAAAAGCTGCAGTGCGGGCATGAGGCGGCCGGCCGGAGGCAGGCGGCCATGGCCACGTGGCGCCTATGTTCTAAGCGCGGTCGATGTCCAGGTGAGTGGGCCCCACCTGTAAATGACTCACGCCACAACGAAAAATAGCGAAATTGAAAAATCCCATAAAATACAACCTATGGGCTGAATTGGCTCAAACATATACCGCAAGAATTGCTCCAAATTTGTCTGTCTACAACTTTGTTATAAAGTGTAATACCATGTTCTATTAAAATTGTGACCATGTTTGACTAACCTGAACCCTTCAACTTAAAAATTCCAAAAGTAATATTTGGTTGCGTTTTCATGAGAAATGTTATATACCAATGTTGTTAAGGATTTCATGATCTACAACTTTGCATCATGAGGACTTTTGTGTCATAGAAATTTGAAGTTACTGCTCAGTGCATGTTTTGCAAATTTCATGGTTTGACAAAAAATGACTCAAAACCCTATTCAAACCTTTTTGCATGTAACGACATACAAAACCAAAGATGTTCATCATGAATTTTTCTACAAGTTTTCTATAGAAAGTCTTACCTAAATCACAACATTATTAAAGTTATAGTGACAAGTTCTGAGACTTATTCAGGAAAAACTGAGTTGGCTTGATTCAAATTACCTAGTCCACTCATGCATTCAATATTTTCTTTTTGAAAAATCTAAGGTGTCAACGGCTAATAGGGCAACTCCTCACCTAATATAAGAATACTGCTCCTTCTGGATGGACTCCAGTGGAACTAAATAGGCTACCTGCTCTGCCTTGTACAGCGTGATGTACAACAGGGCAATGGAAGGGTAGACAGAGTGAAGGCTAATGAATCGATCCTAAGGCTAATGATGACCCGCTAGTTTGGTCCACACCACACCATATTTTTTCTTTTAATATTTTTTTGTGAAAATAATAGGTAGATCGTGGAGAGCTTATTTCGCATTTTTTTACAAATATTGATTCTTTCGTTAGTTGTAATTGGTATAAAATATTTAATTAATTTAGATAGTTGGATGATCACAAAAACCAATGGTGTAAGATCCTTCTCTTTCCGTACGTGAAAGGATCAAGATGTCAAAGAAGGAAAGTGAATTGGACTTCTAATTTCGAAACTCAAAATAAAATCCTATCGCACACCCAATTCACTCTAGTGCCTAAAAAAGTGTGGCTAGAGTTCTACACGGTACAAAAGTTTTGCAACCTATAGCCAAGCATGCAATTCTAGGAAAGTAAAGGCACAATGTAATTGCGGAAAGTAATGCGGAATATAAATGAGAAGAGATGACTCGGCGATCTTTTTCCCGAGGTATCGAGGAGTCACGATTTCCCCTAATCCTCGTTTGATGCCTGTGATGCTCCAGCATCTCGAGGGCATTATCATATCTTAATCATGCACTAAGCATCATTTAGCATCTTGTGATTTCATGTAATTAGGCTAGGACTTGTTTGGATGAGATGGAAAGCTTGAAATCTGATTTTTATGCATGTGTTCTGTTAGATTCTTGTTCTTAAATCCAAATCTATTGGGATCTAGGGGAAACTCATATTACCAAACTTGTAGATAATGAGGTTTTGAACAACTTTCATAATTAGGGTTTGGCCAGATAATGAAGGATACATAGGGTTTGGAGTCTTTCTTTGTCAGTGTAGAAAACCAACTCAAATCAGCCTTGTTTAAAAACCCTAAGTTTGCACAAACCTACAACCACTTTCATGCAACACTCCCATTGAATAAGTTGTAGGTATTGAAATTCTAAGCAAGTTACCCAAAAGGCACTTTGGGTGAAAAGGCATAGAAATAGGGTTTTTCCTTTTTCCAAACAATAATGGTACCCTGTCCCTACCTAGGGCTGATTTCAAAATTTGAATTTAAACCACATTTACACTTGGATTCTGGAGTTGAGCCTTTTGACAAACTTGTAGAGTTCAAAGAGTAGAACATTTCTTCCAATTGGGCTTTTTCCAAATTCGGTCTAGAAATGAGCCAAAACGGCGAAATACCGAGGCCTAGAAAACACATTTTCCTTTTCCCAATTTCGGAGTCAATGACAGGTGGGGCCCGCGATCCGCGTCGCGCCCACGGCGCGAACCCGCGCGCGCCGCGTGGCTCGCCGGCGTACAGGGAGTACGGCGAGCCACCGGCCGGCCGCCCGCGCGCGTCAAAACGAGCCGCGCGCGCCCGCTTCCGAAACCCTAGCCACCCCACTCTTTCTCGTCCCGTTTCCGCCCCGCGTGCGCCGCTCAAACCCGAGCCGCCATTGACGCCGGCCGAGCTCGGGGTCGAGCCGCGCCGCCGCCTCCCGGCCTCCCCGAGCCAAACAGACCCCACCACCGCACTCCCCATTCCGCGCCGCCCTCGCTTCACTAGGTCTAGTCGTCGAACTCCTCTCCCCCGAGGAGATCGAGCTCGGCTCGACGTCGCGCCCGCGCCACCGACGCCGCCGTTCACGCTCGGTGCGCCGCCGTTCCCCGCCGCTCCACGCCTCCTCCGCCGACGAGGATATCCCCACGGTGAAGCCCCAACTCCCGCGCACCTCCGCCACCCCGCGTCGCGGCTCCGGCGAGCCCCGGCTCGCCGGCGCGCGCGCGCCGCGCCGCGCCGGCCGCGGCCGGCGCGAGGAAGAAGACGGGGGCCGGATCTTTTTAGATCTAGCCCCCGGACTTTTCCGAATTTACACCCCGGTCCTCCCGCACGGGGGCTGAGTCTTGCAGATCTTGCAAGCTAGCCCCTGGAAACTATGGTTAATTACGCAGAGGTCCTCGGATCTGGGTTTTTCTTTTTCTATTTTCCTTTTTCTCGGTTTGAACTTTGAAAAATCATATAAATTCAAAGAAAAATCCAAAATGGACAAACTCAGAACCTATGAACTCCTTGTAAATAGATCTATAGAGTGGGCATGATGTGGATCTGATAATTGACTGTTTTGCCTCTGTTTTTAATGCATGCATGTGATTCATGTGTAATTTGGAAACATGAGCTAAACGAACTTCAAATGGAATGGGGTTTGGACAGTAGTATAGTAGTCATGTTATGGCCCTGTGTGAATTTTCTTAGCCCTAGCCTTGCTCATTTACATGATGTTTTTCCATCACCATGATAAATATATGGATTTGTTGTAAAGGGAAGTAGGTGCTATATAAGAGATGCCAAAGGTGAGCCCTGGTATTTTTACTGTGTTAGGAATGGCATGTTTAGCTCACTGGTCCAGATTGAGGCCATGCGTGTTAGTTTTGCATGGTGATTTGAAAATAGCAAAAGATGCTAGCTAGAAAAAGAAAATAGGAAAAAGGGTACTTAAATGGCTAGGAAAATTTCAGGAAAAATGTGGTGACTCCTACATAATGTTTAGTGTCCAGAAAGTGTATACGTGCATGCCTTACCCACTGTTTTGCATTATGTGGTTTATTTAGTAAAGAAAAATATGGAAAATAGATGTCCTATTAAATGGAAGATTTTTCACTTGAAAAATTTTGTGTGAGTAGTTTATAGCTCATCTTGTTCACTGGTGAAATTTCATGGTTAGAACCCTTTCCTAGAATTAATGATAAATCTGAGAAGGCCTAGGGCTGTCAATTTGTCAGAATTTTTATAAATTCAATATAACTCCTTTGGGGCTAAACTTTGATCGGTAGCTTCTTGCACATAAGTTCTACACCATGTAAAACTTCGAAGTCAATTGGAACAGTGGAGCTATCTAAACTTTGGGGCTTGATTAAATGAGAAAAACGATCACTTATGAGAAAGGGAAACGGTAGCTAGGGTTAGCAAATACTATATCAACATATGCATAGTCAGGATATGCAATCCTTAGTTGTTTCTAGGTGATGGTTTATACGATTTTTTTTGAAGATAATCCTCACATAATCGCACAACTATGCATTTCATGTAACTTTGCATTCGTTGCACTCATTTGCATATAATGGCATGCATATAGATCACGGGATCGAGGAGCCGACGCAGGAGCAGCCACTGATCGAGGAGCCCGAGGACCCGGAGCCGTACCCGCAGCAAGAGGATCTCCAGCAAGCCGCCGACTCCGCTCCCGACGACACTGTCCCTAGCGAGGAAGGTAGGCAGGCCCTACATTCTCCTAGCAAATTATGACTTGTGATTACGCATATGCATTAGGTATTGTTTGGAACCTTATTGCATTAGAACCACTGGCCGTCCTGGCCCTAGCACCTAACTTAGGTACGTAGGACGAGTCGCCTAGAAATGCTAGGCTCGAGTAGACACGAGTGAATGGTCACTCGTCGCGTAGGGTGACTTTGAAAAAGAAATGGAACACTGGCAGGTTTGCCATGATAGTATATGATGTTGATGATAAATTGGAGACCGGGCGGAGATTAAGCTATCTTCTTGCGGTGTGCGTTGTTGCGGTGTAATGGCTCCGCCCGAGTCGCATAAGGCCCGTTCGCTGTTCGCCTGCTGGTTGGCATACCATTGCTAAAGTGCTTACCCGGTTAATGGGGCCGGTGAAACCTTACTTGTGCCATCCGGAGAACAGAAACACGTTCCTACCCACTGGTTGAGAGGAAGGTGGCCCGGGGGAGCTTGGTACTCATGGCGGGGAGTCCGAGATGTCGGCAGGCTCGTCATGGGGGCACAACCCGGGAGTCAGGTGGGAGTGAATCGAACTTGGGATGGGACAGGTGGAGGAGGGGGACTATATGTGGGAAAGCCGTCGTGTGAGTAAGCATATGGGCCCCTGGCATTTTTAGTTATTCCCGGGAATTAGAAATCGATTCGAATCGCTGATGCTCACCAGGTGTGAGAATGCCAAATATCACTGACGGGCAACGTAGTAACAACTTTAATACCATATGATTATGATTCATGTTTTCGAATATTACATGATTGGTTACTTAATTGATTTTTGGATGCTTCAAGTTTATGTCAATTATCATACTCTAAATGGTTATCTCTTTCTATCATAAGGGGTAGCGGCTGTCAAATCCCGCTACCTTATGTATAATCAACCTTTGATAAAAATCAATGGCTAAGGACTTAGATGATAGTAAGCAAGCTTTGCGTCAGCCGTAAGCCAATGCCATTAAGTCCTCTGAGTAATTAGTACTCAGGGTTTGCCCCCAACATTTGGTTTTCAGGTATGGAGTTCCTCTTTTGTGCCTGCGTGGGTGGAGGAGCTTGTTACCATCAAGAGTGAGCCGAGTCATGATCTGGCAATGGGGTGACATCAGTGGGCATGATGTCACTCTCCTACTGCAAGTCTTTTGTTTATCATGAACTGTGATCTTTAAT
This sequence comes from Paspalum notatum, assembly GCA_022530915.1. NCBI lineage: Eukaryota > Viridiplantae > Streptophyta > Magnoliopsida > Poales > Poaceae > Paspalum > Paspalum notatum. Next base: position 57,841,076 of record CM039683.1, on the reverse strand, counting down.
TTCCGCTGGGAGACTCTATTTCGAACTCTATTTTATTATGGACCTATGTTGAACCTATTTTATTCAGAACCTGGTTTGTAACTTAAAGTCTTATTACTATCTATTCAAATGCCTGTGATGATGTAACTGTTGTGGCTCCATCGTGAGTCGGATGTGTGTGATGTCGGTTCCTCTGGGATTTGGTGCAAATCGAGAGCCGAGGGCTTCTCGACGGACGACCGGGTTTAGTACGGTCTAAGTACACTGTAAGCTAATGGTGACAGGTGTACTTAGCCCGTATTAAATCGGCGGTTCCGCCACAGCTGGTATCAGAGCCGATCATACACAGACAATAGTTATATCATCAAGATTTGGTTTACAGAACTATTTTTGAAAGCCCTTTTCAAGTAATTTGTAAAAGAGAGTATACGATATGCCCGTATTAAGGATGTTAGTGTTATCCAGGTGACATCACTGACATTCTGACCTAGATAGACCTCATATGCACATTCGGCGCTTTGAGAAGCAACTTTTCGGCCATAGCTGTCCCCAGTACTGGAGGAATGCTATCGGGTTTTGCGGATTGTTGTGAACTCTGCATTCATGCTGGTAGGCTAGAAATTTTAAGGGGGGTGGTCACCTTCGGTGTGTTTGTGACCATTCTCCTGTTGTGACGCAGCAAGATTCAATTTGCTTGCGTGGGTGCCAGCCCGGTCTAGCAGAGGACCGTACAGATGCGTTGTCCACGCGGCGCAAAATGGCGTGGATGCCACACTATGTGGTAATGTATGAGCATGCATTTTTCTGCAGGTACACTAACTCCGTGCGAAATTAAGAACGATTAGAAAACGACTAGTTGCAATAGAGAGTGCCGTGCATATTGTCACCGAATAACCGGTAGTTTATACTTGACTAGGATGTGTGATGTGAGACGGTACCAACGGATCATGCATCATGTTCATCGCCTGGGTTATATATGGGGTTTTTCGAATAAGTCTACAAAAGAAATCACGAACTCAAGTCCCTTATCGTCCTCTTTTCAATAGTGCATAAAATATTATATGAACTCACTCCAAAAAATTTTTAATGCAAAGGCTTTTCTTTTGTGTCCCACAGATGGTTAGGACCAAGCAGACCGCGCGTAAGGCCGTGGGGGGTAGGGGCGCCCGCTCCCGCCAGTGACCCACACTCCACCCCTGGTAGAGGACGGGCTACTCCACACTCGTTGCCGGGAGGACTGCTCCCTCTCCCGGATCCTGTGCAGGGCCCTGAGGCAGATGGGACGCCGCCCCTGTCCCTTCTACTCCGTGCAGACCATGCACGGGCAGGGAAGCTGCTGGGCCCGGGTGGTCCTTCCGCACCCGAACTCCGCGAACCCACACACCATCGTGGTCTATGGGGCGAACGAGGAGGAAGCCTATCTGAAGGCAGTTACGACAGCTATCACTTTTCTGAGCCCCGAGGAGGATGCGGGCCACTCAGACCTGCGTTATCTCCCCACGCAGGAGATGGACGACGAGTGGGTCCGCCGCCACGACATGCTCAAGGCCCGCAACGACACACGACCCTATGCAGCATGTATGGGGTTTGCCAGTGAGATGCACAGGATGTATGACCGCGCTGAGGGCAGGAGCCGTTTCTACTTTCACAGGCACGCGGAGGCGCGTGCTCGAGTGGAGGAGTTGGAGGGTCAGGTGGCTCAGCTACAGCAGCGCCTCGCAGTGTACGAGCCGCCTCCAGCGGAGCAGGACCCTCAGGACAGGGAGTCCTCTGAGCCGATGGAGATGGAGGAGGAGGGAGAGGGCTCCGTCCCCACAGGCCGCTCGGCGACTTAGAGAGGAGTGGTGATGATGAAGGAGGAGGAGGCGTTTTGTGAATCGTTTAGCACGTTGATAGCGATATTTTGTATTACACCGCTCCGTGCATTTATGTGTGGCTGTACTAAAAACCTTGATGAGATGTGAGAGCTCATTTGTGTACGCCATTTGTGTAATGATGGACACCTTGTTATGTGCCCTTTGACGGTTGGTCGCTGAAACCACCATCCCACTGTAATGATAAGACCTTAAGTAGTTTTCGAAACTTTTAAATCTCACTCGAAGTCTATCGTACGTTCTTAAATGGCTGGAGTAGGTTGATGTCATATTGCATGATTTCATGTATTTACAATGCTGTCCGTGATGCTATGATTTTATCAGCGCGTCACATTGCAATAAGGTATTGTGAGATTAAAACCCGGTTGACCTCCCTCTTGCAGATGGTGAACACTCGCAATGGGCAACACTCGGGTTCGGAGCCACATGCGAATGGCGCTCCACCCCCACCGGAGTTAGCCACCCTGGTCGTGCAGCAGGCCGAGCTGATCCGCCTGCTCGCCGAGGAACGCCAGGGCCGTGGCCAGCTGCAGCCGCGGGAACCCAGGAACCGAGGCATCTCCTACAAGGACTTCGAGGAGCTGCGACCCCCCGTCTTCACGAAGTGTCCTGAACCTCTGGACGCGGATGATTGGCTTCGCACAATTAGGTCCAAGTTCACACTCCTTCCGGAATTGACCGAGCAGCAGAAGGCGCGGTTTGCCGGGCAGTTGCTGCAAGGACCAGCAGGCGCGTGGCATGCCACGTTCCTCGAAATGCAGCGGGCTGGGCATGAGCCCACCTGGGAGGAGTTTACCCAGGCTTTCCGGGCTCACTATATCCCGGACAGCTTGATGGAGCAGAAGAAGCGGGAATTTCGGGAGCTTAAGCAAGGCAATAAGACTGTGATGCAATATGTGCAGTCTTTCATTCACCTTTCACAGTATGCACCAGAAGACGTGGCAGATGACCCCCGCCGAGCAGCTAGGCTCTTGAACGGCCTTGACCCCACTCTCCAGACACACTTGGGGCGTCGCTACCAGAGCTTCACCGACTTGGTGGACACCGCGCTTGATATGGAGAATCGCCTGCGGGTCGCAAATGAAGATCAGAGGCGCAAGCGCCAAGCCAACACATCTGCTGCTGGGTCCTCCCAGAAGCAAAAGTCAGCCTATAGGCCCTCACAGCAGTACTATCAGCAGCCCCGTTTCACGGTCCGGCCCAATCAGCCGGGCTGGGTTCACCGGGCGCCACAGCAGCAGCAGCCACAGCAGCAGCAGAGGCTCACCGCCGGCACACAAGCTCCGGCCCCCGCGACACGTGTCCTCGCTCTCCCGGGACCTGGAAACCCTTGCTTTAACTGTGGCAAGGTGGGGCACTTCAGTCGGGATTGCAGGGCACCCCGCAAAATTCAAGGCCCGAATCCAGCAGGCGGCACCCAGCAGGGCAAGCAGAAGGGGCCGGCACAGAAGACGGGTCGGGTGCACTACATCCACCTGGAGCAGATTCCCGCCGGTGTGCCGGTGCTCGCTGGTACGTTCATGATCAACGGTCATCCGACCGTCGTGCTATTTGATTCGGGGGCTACGCATACCTTTATTAGCAAAGCATATGCACAGAAGCATGACATAAAAATGCACAAGTTGAGGGAAAACTACCACATCACTGCCCCAGGGTCTCCTATTGATACCAGTCTAGGGGTCAGGCACTTAAAGCTGGAAATAGGAGCCGAGACATTTATCATCAACCCCGTGGTGCTGCCACACCAGGGGATTGATGTTATCTTGGGAATGAATTGGATGACCGAAAAAAACGCCGTCCTAGATATTGGCAATAGGACAATACAGTTAAGGTCTAGGGTCAGCGGCAAGGTTATACGGGTACACATGCCAGACATGAAACACATGGTGGCCACAGTAAATACAACTGAACTCGATGAAATCAAAAAGATTCCGGTAGTATGTGACTTCCCGGACGTATTTCCGGAAGAACTGCCGGGTCTGCCTCCGGATAGGGACGTAGAGTTCCGCATTGACCTCGTCCCTGGTACAGCCTCTGTCTCAAAAAGGCCATACAGAATGGCACCGGATCAACTAAAAGAGCTAAAAATACAACTCCAAGAGCAACTAGATAAGGGTTTCATTCGGCCAAGTTCGTCACCTTGGGGTTGTCCGGCCCTCTTCGTAGAGAAGAAAGATCAGGGAGGTAAAAGGCTCTGTGTGGACTACAGGCCGCTAAATGCAGTCACAATCAAAAATAAATATCCAATTCCGCACATTGACATCCTGTTCGATCAGTTAGCTGGGGCCAAAGTCTTCTCAAAGATTGACTTAAGATCGGGCTATTATCAGATAAAAATCAGAGAAGAAGACATACCAAAAACTGCTTTCTCGACCAGATATGGCTTGTATGAATATCTGGTCATGTCCTTTGGGTTAACCAACGCACCGGCCTTCTTCATGTACATGATGAACTCGGTGTTCATGAACGAGCTCGACAAGTTCGTCGTGGTATTCATTGATGATATATTAATCTACTCCAAAAATGAAAAAGAACACGAAGAGCATTTGCGGGTAGTACTCACTCGGCTAAGAGAACACAAGCTCTATGCCAAGTTCAGCAAGTGCGCTTTCTGGTTAAAGGAAGTGGGTTTTCTGGGGCATATTCTGTCAGAAAAGGGAGTAGCGGTTGACCCTAGCAAAGTAAAGGATGTTCTGAACTGGAAGCAGCCGGAAACTGTCACAAAGATTCGGAGTTTTCTTGGTCTAGCGGGCTACTACCGCCGCTTTATCAAGGACTTCTCCAAAATTGCTAAACCAATGACCTCCTTGACTAAGAAAAATGCAAAATTCGTGTGGGGTCCGAAGTGTGAGGATGGGTTCCGGGAATTAAAGAAACTTCTGACAACAGCACCAGTGCTGGCCCAACCGGATGTCACAAAGCCATTTGATGTATATTGTGATGCTTCCGGCCAGGGGCTGGGCTGTGTCCTAATGCAAGAAGGGAGAGTAATCGCTTACGCTTCCCGCCAACTAAGGAAACACGAAGCGAACTACCCAACCCATGATCTTGAGCTAGCCGCAGTTGTACACGCCCTGAAGATATGGAGGCACTATCTGCTGGGCAACACGTGTCATATCTACACTGACCACAAGAGCCTCAAATACATTTTCACACAGCCCGAGTTAAACATGAGGCAAAGACGGTGGTTAGAGTTGATAAAAGACTATGACCTGGAGATTCATTATCACCCCGGAAAGGCGAATGTGGTAGCTGACGCACTAAGCCGTCGGGCTCATTGCAATGTGATTGAAGCTCGGCCCACGGCAAGAGTGATTTGTTGGGAGATGGATGAAATAGAAATGCCAACCGAGCAGCTAGTCGAACTCTATAGCCTCATCATTGAACCAACAATAAAAGACCTAGTCATTGTAGCACAAAAACAAGACCCGGGTATGGCCCACATCCGTGAGGGTATTGATGAAGAAAAGAAGGCTTGCTTCACACTAGATGACCAAGGGGTCCTGTGGTTTAAAAATCGCCTAGTAGTGCCAAAAGATATGGAGTTGCGGAAGAAAATACTCGACGAAGCCCACACCTCCGTGCTTACCATGCATCCAGGCAGTAGTAAGATGTACCAAGACCTGAAACAAAAGTTTTGGTGGACTCGCATGAAGCGGGAAATCGCCAAGTATGTGTCAGAATGCGACGTGTGTAAGAGGGTGAAAGCTGACCACTTAAAGCCGGGTGGTATGCTTCAACCCTTGAACATCCCGGCTTGGAAGTGGGAAGATATACACATGGATTTCGTGGTGGGTTTGCCTCGCACTCAGAAGGGTTATGATTCTATATGGGTGATCATTGATCGATTTACCAAGTTCGCACACTTCATACCAGTGAAAACTTGCTACACCGCAGCCACGTATGCCGGGCTGTACATTTCCCGAATAGTATCCCTACACGGAATTCCCGTGACCATCACTTCAGATCGAGGCTCAGTCTTTGTGTCCCGCTTCTGGGAACATCTGCAAACTGCCCTCGGAACAAAACTGATTCGCAGTTCGGCATACCACCCTCAAACCAGTGGCCAAGTTGAAAGAGTAAATCAGATCGTAGAAGACATGCTGAGGGCATGTGCCTTAACTTATTCCACAAAATGGGATGAGTGTTTGCCCTTGGCAGAGTTTGCATACAATAACAGCTACCAGAAGAGCTTGAATATGGCACCTTTCGAGGCCTTATACGGCAGAAGATGTAGAACACCCCTCAACTGGTCTGAACCCGGGGAACGCGTCACCTTTGGCCCTGATTTGGTAACTCAAGCCGAAGAACAAGTAAAATTCATACAAAGTAACCTGAAGAGCGCACAGTCCAGGCAAAAGAGTTACTCGGATAGGAGAAGGAGACCGCTAGTTTTTGAGAAGGGTGATCATGTATACCTTCGAGTGTCGCCCATGAAGGGGGTACACCGCTTTGGGGTAAAGGGAAAGCTAGCGCCACGGTATGTTGGCCCGTTCATGATCACCGAGAAATGTGGACCAGTGGCTTACCGGTTGGAGTTGCCACCACATCTTGCGGCGGTGCACGACGTGTTTCACGTGTCACAACTTAAAAAGTGCTTACGAGTGCCGGAAGAAGAAGTCGACACGTCTCAAGTTCAGATTGAGCCTGACCTTACCTATGAAGCCCGACCCATCAAAATCCTAGACCAAAAACAAAGGTCAACACGGCGTAATACTGTCAACTTTTATAAGGTGCAATGGAGTGATCACTCCGAAGAGGAAGCAACGTGGGAAACTGAAGAATATCTACAAAATAAACACCCGGGTTTTCTCCCATCCACTTCAAACCAGTATGTTTAACTAACACTCCTTACATGCTCGTCTACTTAAACTATTCCACCCACATCACATCAAAATCTCGGGACGAGATTCTTTTAAGGGGGGTGGGTTGTGATGCTCCAGCATCTCGAGGGCATTATCATATCTTAATCATGCACTAAGCATCATTTAGCATCTTGTGATTTCATGTAATTAGGCTAGGACTTGTTTGGATGAGATGGAAAGCTTGAAATCTGATTTTTATGCATGTGTTCTGTTAGATTCTTGTTCTTAAATCCAAATCTATTGGGATCTAGGGGAAACTCATATTACCAAACTTGTAGATAATGAGGTTTTGAACAACTTTCATAATTAGGGTTTGGCCAGATAATGAAGGATACATAGGGTTTGGAGTCTTTCTTTGTCAGTGTAGAAAACCAACTCAAATCAGCCTTGTTTAAAAACCCTAAGTTTGCACAAACCTACAACCACTTTCATGCAACACTCCCATTGAATAAGTTGTAGGTATTGAAATTCTAAGCAAGTTACCCAAAAGGCACTTTGGGTGAAAAGGCTTAGAAATAGGGTTTTCCCTTTTTCCAAACAATAAAGGTACCCTGTCCCTACCTAGGGCTGATTTCAAAATTTGAATTTAGACCACATTTACACTTGGATTCTGGAGTTGAGCCTTTTGACAAACTTGTAGAGTTCAAAGAGTAGAACATTTCTTCCAATTGGGATTTTTCCAAATTCGGTCTAGAAATGAGCCAAAATGGCGAAATACCGAGGCCTAGAAAACACATTTTCCTTTTCCCAATTTCGGAGTCAATGACAGGTGGGGCCCGCGATCCGCGTCGCGCCCACGGCGCGAACCCGCGCGCGCCGCGTGGCTCGCCGGCGTACAGGGAGTACGGCGAGCCACCGGCCGGCCGCCCGCGCGCGTCAAAACGAGCCGCGCGCGCCCGCTTCCGAAACCCTAGCCACCCCACTCTTTCTCGTCCCGTTTCCGCCCCGCGTGCGCCGCTCAAACCCGAGCCGCCATTGACGCCGGCCGAGCTCGGGGTCGAGCCGCGCCGCCGCCTCCCGGCCTCCCCGAGCCAAACAGACCCCACCACCGCACTCCCCACTCCGCGCCGCCCTCGCTCCACTAGGTCTAGTCGTCGGACTCCTCTCCCCCGAGGAGATCGAGCTCGGCTCGACGTCGCGCCCGCGCCACCGACGCCGCCGTTCACGCTCGGTGCGCCGCCGTTCCCCGCCGCTCCACGCCTCCTCCGCCGACGAGGATACCCCCACGGTGAAGCCCCAACTCCCGCGCACCTCCGCCACCCCGCGTCGCGGCTCCGGCGAGCCCCGGCTCGCCGGCGCGCGCGCCGGCCGGCGCGAGGAAGAAGACGGGGGCCGGATCTTTTTAGATCTAGCCCCCGGACTTTTCCGAATTTACACCCCGGTCCTCCCGCACGGGGGCTGAGTCTTGCAGATCTTGCAAGCTAGCCCCTGGAAACTATGGTTAATTACGCAGAGGTCCTCGGATCTGGGTTTTTCTTTTTCTATTTTCCTTTTTCTCGGTTTGAACTTTGAAAAATCATATAAATTCAAAGAAAAATCCAAAATGGACAAACTCAGAACCTATGAACTCCTTGTAAATAGATCTATAGAGTGGGCATGATGTGGATCTGATAATTGACTGTTTTGCCCCTGTTTTTAATGCATGCATGTGATTCATGTGTAATTTGGAAACATGAGCTAAACGAACTTCAAATGGAATGGGGTTTGGACAGTAGTATAGTAGTCATGTTATGGCCCTGTGTGAATTTTCTTAGCCCTAGCCTTGCTCATTTACATGATGTTTTTCCATCACCATGATAAATATATGGATTTGTTGTAAAGGGAAGTAGGTGCTATATAAGAGATGCCAAAGGTGAGCCCTGGTATTTTTACTGTGTTAGGAATGGCATGTTTAGCTCACTGGTCCAGATTGAGGCCATGCGTGTTAGTTTTGCATGGTGATTTGAAAATAGCAAAAGATGCTAGCTAGAAAAAGAAAATAGGAAAAAGGGTACTTAAATGGCTAGGAAAATTTCAGGAAAAATGTGGTGACTCCTACATAATGTTTAGTGTCCAGAAAGTGTATACGTGCATGCCTTACCCACTGTTTTGCATTATGTGGTTTATTTAGTAAAGAAAAATATGGAAAATAGATGTCCTATTAAATGGAAGATTTTTCACTTGAAAAATTTTGTGTGAGTAGTTTATAGCTCATCTTGTTCACTGGTGAAATTTTATGGTTAGAACCCTTTCCTAGAATTAATGATAAATCTGAGAAGGCCTAGGGCTGTCAATTTGTCAGAATTTTTATAAATTCAATATAACTCCTTTGGGGCTAAACTTTGATCGGTAGCTTCTTGCACATAAGTTCTACACCATGTAAAACTTCGAAGTCAATTGGAACAGTGGAGCTATCTAAACTTTGGGGCTTGATTAAATGAGAAAAACGATCACTTATGAGAAAGGGAAACGGTAGCTAGGGTTAGCAAATACTATATCAACATATGCATAGTCAGGATATGCAATCCTTAGTTGTTTCTAGGTGATGGTTTATACGATTTTTTTTGAAGATAATCCTCACATAATCGCACAACTATGCATTTCATGTAACTTTGCATTCGTTGCACTCATTTGCATATAATGGCATGCATATAGATCACGGGATCGAGGAGCCGACGCAGGAGCAGCCACTGATCGAGGAGCCCGAGGACCCGGAGCCGTACCCGCAGCAAGAGGATCTCCAGCAAGCCGCCGACTCCGCTCCCGACGACACTGTCCCTAGCGAGGAAGGTAGGCAGGCCCTACATTCTCCTAGCAAATTATGACTTGTGATTACGCATATGCATTAGGTATTGTTTGGAACCTTATTGCATTAGAACCACTGGCCGTCCTGGCCCTAGCACCTAACTTAGGTACGTAGGACGAGTCGCCTAGAAATGCTAGGCTCGAGTAGACACGAGTGAATGGTCACTCGTCGCGTAGGGTGACTTTGAAAAAGAAATGGAACACTGGCAGGTTTGCCATGATAGTATATGATGTTGATGATAAATTGGAGACCGGGCGGAGATTAAGCTATCTTCTTGCGGTGTGCGTTGTTGCGGTGTAATGGCTCCGCCCGAGTCGCATAAGGCCCGTTCGCTGTTCGCCTGCTGGTTGGCATACCATTGCTAAAGTGCTTACCCGGTTAATGGGGCCGGTGAAACCTTACTTGTGCCATCCGGAGAACAGAAACACGTTCCTACCCACTGGTTGAGAGGAAGGTGGCCCGGGGGAGCTTGGTACTCATGGCGGGGAGTCCGAGATGTCGGCAGGCTCGTCATGGGGGCACAATCCGGGAGTCAGGTGGGAGTGAATCGAACTTGGGATGGGACAGGTGGAGGAGGGGGACTATATGTGGAAAAGCCGTCGTGTGAGTAAGCATATGGGCCCCTGGCATTTTTAGTTATTCCCGGGAATTAGAAATCGATTCGAATCGTTGATGCTCACCAGGTGTGAGAATGCCAAATATCACTGACGGGCAACGTAGTAACAACTTTAATACCATATGATTATGATTCATGTTTTCGAATATTACATGATTGGTTACTTAATTGATTTTTGGATGCTTCAAGTTTATGTCAATTATCATACTCTAAATGGTTATCTCTTTCTATCATAAGGGGTAGCGGCTGTCAAATCTCGCTACCTTATGTATAATCAACCTTTGATAAAAATCAATGGCTAAGGACTTAGATGATAGTAAGCAAGCTTTGCGTCAGCCGTAAGCCAATGCCATTAAGTCCTCTGAGTAATTAGTACTCAGGGTTTGCCCCCAACATTTGGTTTTCAGGTATGGAGTTCCTCTTTTGTGCCTGCGTGGGTGGAGGAGCTTGTTACCATCAAGAGTGAGCCGAGTCATGATCTGGCAATGGGGTGACATCAGTGGGCATGATGTCACTCTCCTACTGCAAGTCTTTTGTTTATCATGAACTGTGATCTTTAATTTCCGCTGGGAGACTCTATTTCGAACTCTATTTTATTATGGACCTATGTTGAACCTATTTTATTCAGAACCTGGTTTGTAACTTAAAGTCTTATTACTATCTATTCAAATGCCTGTGATGATGTAACTGTTGTGGCTCCATCGTGAGTCGGATGTGTGTGATGTCGGTTCCTCTGGGATTTGGTGCAAATCGAGAGCCGAGGGCTTCTCGACGGACGACCGGGTTTAGTACGGTCTAAGTACACTGTAAGCTAATGGTGACAGGTGTACTTAGCCCGTATTAAATCGGCGGTTCCGCCACAATGCCTCTCGCAAGGCTTTGCTCTCGCGGGCTCCTCGCAAGGATCCCGGTCCCAAACCTCGCAAGGAGAGGGGTTGGCAAAATGACCTTCGCAAATGTCAAGCTACCCCTTAATCCGCAGATCAAGTGCTCTCTTCAGGATGCTCTTCTCCACTCCAGAATGGTGAGCTCCAAACTGCGCACAATGCCCTCGCAAGGACCTTCTTCCGCTTCTCCCACAATCTCCGGAGAGCTCGTGGAAGGCACGGCACACAGCCGTCTAGGTGATCGCGATCACAAAGAGTAATAAGCCTTGATCTTCACTTGGTTTCAACCTTTCTCAAAAAGTTCTCTCACTTTCAAGTCTCTTGACCCAAAGCTCTTAGGATTTATGAATTTTGGTGGTGGAATGACCTTTGAAGGTGTGTATGTGTTTCCAGATTGCAAAGGTATCAAATGGAGAGAGGGGGATTTGCTTTTATAGGGGAAGGCTCCAAAACTAGTCGTTACTATACGAATACAAATTTCTGCGTGACCACCGGACGTTCCGATGTGTTCTAAGTTCAATAACGCCCAAAGCGCGCCAAGTGTCGTTGTGAGCACCTGACGGTCGGCGCGCTCAACGCCTCGGATATGGCTCAAAAACCACCTCCCTTCTATAACGTCCGGTGAAGCACCGGACGATTTTGAAATGTCCGGTGTGTTCAAAGAGACACGAGGACGACCAGACAACTCTCACTGTCTATAACGTCCGGTGAAAACACCAGACGCTTTTAAAATGTCCGGTGTGTTCAAAGAAGCGCGGGGACAGAACACAGCCTTTCAGCGTTTTCTTTAGAGAGCACCGGACGGTCCGGTGCTTGCAAACCGGACGGTCCGGTGTTATACAAAAATCTTGGTTTTTCGCTGTTTTTGATTCGTTTTAAAACGGAAAGAGTTTTAGGGAGTTCCTTTTTGTAGAACAGAAGAAGGTGAGTGAGTTTTACGACATTTTAAGAGTAAGAGCTTTAGAACCAAGTTGGACATGAATATAAGAACTAATTGAAGGAAGGTCATCAAGGTACTCACCTCGACCCCCCGTGATAGTACAGCTCACTAAAAACTAGCAAAGTAAACTCTAAGTGTCCTTCTTTCGACTTTGCGACACTTAGAGCACTAGAACTTTGATCTTCATGCTAGAGCATCAAACCATAAGCCGTTCTCCTTGAAATTCGAGTTGGAGGGGTCTCTTGTGATCAAACCAATGGGCACGATAAATAATGTAATCCCTTCATGTCATGAGCTCATTAGTAAAAGCATTAAGTTGTCATTAATCACCAAAACCTCTACCTCTTAGGGTCATGTTTCTCACAATACGTATATTTGATTTATGATTTAATATAGATTGTTAGATCCTCATAAAATCTAATGGTTGATGATTTTCTTTTATATTAACATGGTAATATGATTTAATATAGATCGTAAGATGCTCATAAAATCCAACAGTGGATGAATTTTCTTTTTTGAATAACATGTTTATTTCTAGACCCTCTTGGCAAATGTAATGTCTTCTTTTAGCATTCAAATAGTTATATATAGATACTTACGCTACAGTTATCTTTGTCATCACAATGTAAATTATAAGATCGACAAGTAGACCAAGCCTCTAAATTAGTGGTCTTGATCAATGTCGTATGTTTGATAGGCTATTTCCTGCTAATTTTGATAGATGTAGATCAAAGATGCTAATTTGATTAAGCCAAAGTTTATACATTGATAAGATGTTGAGACCATTCAATATGCATGATCCAAGAAAGGTCGATCAGGTATCAATCCATGCATGGTGAAGGTCACTAGGTGGTGGTAAATTAAATAACATCCTGAATATTTGAGAAGGACTAAAGATGCATTCTTAGTTTCTGGAGGTGAGGAAGAACTTAATGCAAATGATTACATCGATGCAGTCTTTCAAACTGAGAATGATGACAATGCATCATAGTGTAGCTTTTAGTTATGCCTCAAGGTGGAGCTGTAAGTTAGAAAATTTCCAAGCAGTTAATGGTGGCTGATTCCACTACAGTGAGCATCTATATTGCAACATCAAAAATTACAATAGGTTGCTCAGATTAGAAGTTTGTTTCAGAGTTGGGTGTACTTCCGAGTGTTTCTTGTCATTCGGACCTCTATTGTGATGATAGTAGTTTCATTGTGCAACCTAAGGGGCCTAGGTCAAATAAAATATCTAAACACGTACTCTGGCACTATCAGCTTAACGATGATATCATTGAGAGAGGTGATCTGACGATTTGCAAAGTGCACATGGATCTCAATAATGTTGCTGATGTATGATGAAGCCTCTCGCACAATCAAAGCATGTGGTACATACGAGACTATAGTGTATTAGATGCTTACATGATTGATTTTCATGTCAGTAGTAGATCATTGTATCATGTCTATTTCATTGTTTTCTTAAACTTTTGTTTAGTTCATTTAAACATTGTTTAAATGCTACATAGTGACAGAGGTGTCTATCTAATTGTCTATTTACTAATGGGTTTTTTAGCCTGTTTAAATGACAACTTAGCTCGAAAAATGCTCAACGATAGATAATTGATTGTTTAGAGTTTAGGAAAACACTAGTCTATGCTTCGTGGTTTGAATAAATATTATTATGTTCCTTGAATAATTATTAAAACATTATATAGCAACTATATGAATTGTTCATGAAGCTCTATGTTTTCATGTATTGTTAATCCAGTGTTACCTAGTTTTATACAATTATGTTAGACGGTAATGATTCATGGACTAGGACATGTATTAACTAATGATCATGTTTCATGAATCATAGATATCGTGGTATCAAATCAATGATGTGGACACATGTTAGAAACACACATGGTGTTAGATTGAGTCATTCGAGACATTGCTAGGATTATTTTTTAATATGTGCCATCAAACCAGCAACAACCTATTGAATCGTAGACAAAATCACCACTGTTTATTACTATGTGTATTGGTGTACTTTGAGGATATAAGCTCGGCTCCATAACTAGGTGGTATAAAAATAGTTTTGGATGCTGACATCAATGGCAGATTTGCATTGGGAGAGGAGGTGGTTAACTTGAGAAGCAATGGTGTGGTGGAGGAATATAAAGAAGCTCCTTTCTTCGGCTGCACACGCACTAGCTCGACGAGACAGTGAAGTGGTGTTATAAAAAGAAGACCATAGTGGCGACTGAAGTGGTGTTAGCGAAAGAAGACCATAGTGGCGAGGAAGTCATTTCACGTCATTTACCCACACTGGTATTTCTGTGTTCCGCCATGTCAGCAAAACTAGCATAAAACCATTATAAATATGGAATTTAAGAGTATACAAGTTTTCAGGGGCGTCCCTAGGCCTGTGCAAGCTATGCGATCGCATAGGGCCCCCAAGATCGAGAGGTCCTCAAATTAATTTAAAGTCCATACATATATACATTTATAGGAGGTAATATTCCTACTAAAAACAGACTACAAGAAAGCTCTTTGGTCCAAAACAACAGCCCACTTCTACGGGACGAATTGCCCGCAGGCCCGATCTGCCATCCGGCGGTTCCTCTTCCAATTATACGTTACTGTGCCGATGGGAGTTCCTGAGAAAAAAAAAATCGGTCCCCGGCCTACGCACTAGATTCTCTGATTTGGCGTTTTCGTTTAGATGCGTCATCGTCTCCGCCCTCGCCAGTGCACTCCGTCTTGGCTCATCCTCGGGCCCTCGGCAATTGGCATCAAGCAAGGCAGGCGTGCGTGATCGTTGTGCAGTGATCAAGTCTTGAGTCCGTAAATGTAAATCGCTCATCAGCCATCATGCGACCATTGATCAGGAAGCAAAACCAGACAAAGACCACCACCAAAAAGCAGTACGCCAGTAAGTAAATGCCAATTCTTAACCCAATATTTTTGTCAAAGACCACCACCAGGAAGCTATTTCTTCTCCTTCACATCGGGATAGAAAGTATGGTTCTGGCCATCAAAAGCATAAAAAGAAGCAAAGAATTGAAGAATTCTGGCCATGTGATTCATCAATATATGCTGCTATTTTTTTTATATGGTATGCTATGTTAGGCCCTATTGATAATATGCACAGGACCACCAAATTTTGTGGGATGCCCCTGCAAGTTTTAAGTGGTTGAAAACTATATGAACCGTCCGTTAAGCGAGATCTAACGGTGGAAAAACAAGCGGTACCAAGGGGCGGTACCAAATACGTGGGCCCGATACCAAATTTAGGTGGGCGTACCATCTTTTCTTATTTTTTTAATTTGATAAAATTTTTCCTTTCTAAAAAGCTGTGCCGTCTGGTACAGCCCAGTACCATTTCAACTAGCATAAAATTCCTTATAAGAGTAGCCACTTGTAAGGATGGAAAAAGGTTGAATATCCCCAAAATCCAGATTCATGACGGTATTGACATATGGTTGCAACAAGAGCTAACATAACTATTGGATACCGGGGGGATCATATAGAGTAATTGATACGTTTATCACAACTAGGTAAAGATAACGGAATATACATGTTCAAGGAAAAATATATAATGCACAAAGATAATCAATTCTGATTAACTATGAGTACTAAGTTTATAAACAATCATTTAATACTTGTATGTTCTAATATTCTAACAGATGTAGAAGCAATGATTGATATAACTAAAACTCAAGACACTCTTGACCTTCATACCTATAGATACCATTGCTTTAAATCAACGAAGATTAGCAGTTGTGTCAACAGCAGATATTGCTATAGTGTTTACGACTACAAATAGGAACATGTTGATGGCATAAATCACGACAAAGGGATACTGACGAGTAATGTGCCTCTTCACATGCCGCTGTCGCCCTGAACAGCCACTGATGATAAACCGCAGAACACCTACAAGTGATCCGGGCATTGCAAGTTCTGTAAGAAGAATCATCAAGATGTACAGCCCACAGTAGATCAACCGCTCCAATGCATTCCTCATAGGTTTATTATCACCCATCACTGCGGCTATAGCTGTGTAGAAGCCAAGCATCATGCTGAGTAGTGACAGCCAAAGGAAATGCATCGAGATAATGAAGGTTGTCCAAGAGCGACGAGACCGCGAAGCTCTCCCGTAAATTAAGAGTATTGTCGCCATCACAGCAGTGGTCACGGCAATGTTGTCTACCAATAGGAAGGCATTGTACATGCGATTCCCGTTAAGGTTCGCCTTTCCATCAGAACCGTACGAACCAGGCACATTGAACGCCGCTGAGAAGGCGACGGTTGCCACAAGGGTGGAAACAATTGCAAGATTTTTTGATGTTGCTTCACGCCATTTCATGATATCCTGACCATTCCATTCCTTTATATGGTCTTGCCTTTGCGGCCTCAACTGAGCGTCAGAGACAAACATCTTCACAACCAAACTTACCTGCAGTTAGGAAATGAGTCAAATAAATCCATCAAATTAGATCAATATACAAGAGACTGTATGTGTCATGGGAAACACTAAAGTTTACCACTAAGATGGGTAGGTTAATTATATTATTACCATCGAGAAGAAACCTGTTGAATTCTCCACCAGGTCAAATGGGGTATGGCCTGCATTATTTATAACGTGCGCGTGCACTTTCCCGCTTGATAACAGCTTAGAAACAACTTTGTATTCTCGAGCCTGGGTTGCCAAATGGAGTGCCGTATTCCCTTCCATGTCTTGCTCATTCAGAAGATGTTCCAGCATCCTATTCTTAATAACAAGAGAGATGACAGAGCAGTGGCCTCGCATAGCTGCAGCGTGGACAAAACTTCTGCCATGGTTATCACGAATGTCTGCAGAAGCAGGGTAGAATTGCAGCAACAACCGTACTGCTGGTACGTTGCCCATCAAAGCTGCGGCATGTAGAGCTGAAAGGTCTTTTGTGTCACTCAAATATGCAGTGCTTGGTGGTGCATAATTTAAGATCTCTTGGATAATCGAACAGTCACCATCGGAAGCAGCAAAATGTAATTCGCTGCTCTTGTTGTCGTCAAGGTCAGTTGCTAGTGCTGGCCGCCATCTTAGTAGCAAAGAAGCCATTTCTATAAGAAATGAAATCTTTCATGTTAATATTGGTGTGTGATTGGGATACGTAATTATTTGTTTGGGAAGAACGTAATCTATATTACTAATTCTTTTTTTAAAACAACATATACATATATAATGCCTGCCAATGACAGCCATGGTCACATAGATTTATGTCACAAACATGCCATAATGCCAAGGTTGCCGGTGGGGTACCGTACCTTGGGGTGGAGATGTCGAGTGAACCCAACATAGATCTAACCTTCCTCTGTTACATTTTATTATCTATGCCCCAAAAAGGAGAGAACTGCTCCAATACTATTATTTTAGAGAAAATTGCATGCTTCTTAAAGCCACCAGCTAATTTGAGCCTGCTCGGTTGGCTGCTCGTGGCGGGCTGTGGCTGAACTTTTCCCTGTAGCAACAGTAAAATGTGACTGCATGGTGCACCGTTTGTGTCAGCAAG
This sequence comes from Paspalum notatum, assembly GCA_022530915.1. NCBI lineage: Eukaryota > Viridiplantae > Streptophyta > Magnoliopsida > Poales > Poaceae > Paspalum > Paspalum notatum. The sequence goes on along the minus strand of CM039683.1, from coordinate 57,823,611 downwards.
TAGTTGCAGCACAGCAGAAATAAGCCAACCGAGCAGGCCCTTTATTAATTACTCAAGTTCTTTAATTATTTTTCACGTGGGATCTAAATGGGCCAGACCCTAGGAACACGACATGGTCAGTGTCCACCGGCTGCTCATGATCATCGAGGAGATCTACTGGGATGGCAATATTTGCATCCATTTTGTGCCCTCAGCTTCATTCCATGTGAGCCATGGTGCAAGGACTGCACCACTGCGTTGCCCGAATGCGGCAAGAATGACACCACCGGCAAAAATGCACATGCACGTGGTGACATGAGACGTGCATGTGCATTTTGCACGGTCGATTAGACAGTTGAGTAGGGCATGTGCATATGCTGAGAGAAGAATGCATAAATATGAGCAGCCGTGCAAAATGAGGATAGGAATAGGGAAGCTGCTGGAGGTAGCCGAAGCAGCTATCGTCAAACTAATGCACACCAGTACTAACAAGCTGCTACATGAGGAAAAGTTTGATTCTTGGCGACGATGAGGTGGATCTGTCGATGAGTCCTTTCAGGTCACAAAAAGCAGGTGAACTCATCAGCTCGTTAAGATCTATTCATCCGGATTCAAGTACTAGACTTCGGATGTTCATATTTTCCTATATTATTCTAGGATTTAACAGCATTGTTCTTTCAATGGTAGACGATGTTCTTGTCGACAACGACACACTAGTGGTGACTTCATCAATTTCAAGATCTGCTAGATTAGTACTTCAGAGGTGCGAAATTGTTGAAGATATATCCATGCGATATCATACTCGCTCGATCGAGGCTGGCCCCACGGTGATAGTCTATGGTGAGTGTCTTGCCCTTGTCATATCAGCTTTGGACCGCCAGTATGCCTCCATGTGCAGGTGCTGCAATGGGTCGGCGGGTCCCATACATGGACCTGGTGAGCTGGAAGTGAGCGCTGACGCGCTTGCTTGGCCAACCAGCGTGTTGATGAGCGTGTGCACGGCCACCATGTTGGTCTTGATCGTCTTCCACCGTTCCACAGCCAGGGTTGTCCTTGTAGTGCACGGGCGAGTAGGCTGCTTGTAGTGATCGCCAACTCAACCACATCATAACGGATCGCATTGATCACGAACGCTGTGGTGCCCGTGTCCGTGTGTTCGCCTCGCACGCCGTTGCAAGGTTGCCGTCCACCACGATTACGACGTTGACTACCACATGAAGGCCACACCGCTTTTTAGTCCCAGCAGCACGCCGACGCGGCGGCCAGCAACATGCCGGAAACTCACGCCGAGTGGCTCCTGGAAAGCCATGCACGACGGCACCGAGACGGATGATGTAGCCCTCCTACGGATTTGACGGGCTGGAGGTATTGGAGGTACGTAGGTTGCGGCAAAGCGTAATCTCGTTTGGAGTTAGGGCACAGCAAAGCCTTCCTATATAATGGCTATTATTGTTGATGATTATTATAGACTACCGAATTCATGGCTAGATGTTTCTAATTATTGTGGAAATTTTTAGGATTTATCTTTTTTCTAAAGCGTTTAGAGTGGATTAACGTGGAGGTTTCAAAAAAACCTCCAATCAAGAATAGTAAGATTGTATACTCCCTCCGGGTCCTAAATAAATGTTGTTTTGGATAACGACACGGTCTCCAAGATGTATCATTGACTAATATTTTTTACTAAAACATAAATGAACATTATAATAAATTTGTACTTTTATAAAAGTACTCTTTAAAATAAATCTAAACATATGACTTTCAAATTTCAAAACTAAATAATTTATAAATTATTCATAGGCAAAGTTTAAAAATTTTGACTTAGACCATTTTCAAAACGACACTTATTTAGGACTCGGAGGGAGTATAAATTTGTTCCTACATATGTGTTTTGTGATGGGTTGGTTTCTTATACATGTTGATTATTTCACAAGGAAATCACTTCTGTTTTAGAAAGTCAACGTTTGCTGACAGTTCATATCATGTACTATACTTCTATGCTAAGCCAGATTGTGTCCACACATAATGTGACTATGAGAGCACATATTTCACACTATAGAAGTGCTGAGTTGATTCGCGTGGATCCATTGCTTATCTTTCCATTATTTTATTTCCCTTTGACTAGCGTATGCCTTGCACGTCTACTTCAAATGATCACCTCTATTCGGTGTTATGATATTGATAGTTATTGCCCTTTTCTCAATTCAAGGAACTTGACCGTGTACCCGAGCAGGTGTCGCTTGTCCATCTGACCCACCCCAACCGGCCTGTTTCTGACGAGGGGAATTCCATGGAGAATTTTTAGCATTTAGTTCAAGAAACTAGTATGATAACGAGCTCACCACAAAGTGAAGAGGGCCACTGGCTCGCACGCGCGCCGCGGGCGCCCACGCGGGGCAGCCGTGAGCCCCACGCGGTGTCAGTAAGCCGCGGGCGCCCACGCGGGGCAGCCGTGGGCCCCACGCGGTGTCAGTAAGAGGGGGACGTGGCGCGCGTTGCAAACGCGGGCGCGCTGTCCAAGGATTGGGCAGAGTGTAAAGGTTGCTCGAACGGCTTTCTTCGACCACGCTATTTGCACCGCAATAACATGTTATTTCTACTATATCAGTCATAGCGTCAGCTCTTTTCATACGCTGTAGCGCGCCTATTTAGAACACCGATATGACCCATGCCTCATTAGTAAAATGCGAGTTTTTATTGTTTCATTTTTCAATCGAGAACGCAAAACTCTGACCAGAATTGCCACGACTCCGTACTTTGAATCTCTGTATCTATCTCTATTTCTTCTAATATTAAAATAAATAAGGTTTTACGGTCCCTCCTAAATCTACGGTCTGACAGGTGGGTCCCACCTGTCAACGACCTCCTCTGTGGCTTCTCGCGTGTTCCTTTCGCCTGGACGGACGAGTCCGCAGCAGCCATGGAACCCACCTGTCAGCGAGACAGCGACTCTCTCCGTGGCCTCTCGTGTGTTCCTTTTGCCCGGACGTCCGCAGCCGCCGCCCGGACGATTCCGCAGCTCCGCTGTAGCAGCCGCCGTCACGGTGCCCACGGGCTGCTCCAGCGCCCGCTGCTCTGTGCCCGCTGCTCCACAGCTCCACCATCGACCTAAACGACGTCATCGGGGTCAGGCCCACGGATGACGACGACGACGGCTGCCAGCGCTCCGCCGCCGCGAGCTGCTGCTGTTGCGGCCGCTGGCTCCGGATGTGCAGGTTTCGGATCCGACAGGAACTCCACACGAATCAAATTCCGAGTACGAATGGCTCATCAAAAAAACAGTGCCCGATAACCTCCTATAATCCTTAAAGGCCCAACAAACAATAAAACACTCATGTTACAAGATCCAAATACCAACATACAATAGTACCAAATCGTCGGTAGAACACCAAAATACCCTACTGACAAATCATGACCAAGAATTTGTAACAGCAAAATACAGAGAGAACATGTGGGGAAACAAATCGGTGGACAGTCCACCAAACCTGGCCGACCAACACTGAGATTGTTGGCTTCTTGGGACGAGGAATCGCACGCGCCAGCCGGATCCCCCCGGGTAGGAGGAGCTTGTGATTGCTTGCAGCTCATGCTGCTCGAGGAAGAACGGACGGGATGGACTTGCTCTCGAAGCTTTGCTGCGACCTTGCTGAACAACAGAGGAGTGCGCCAGTGCGACCTCGCCAAATAGGAAGGACGCCTGGCAAGGCGCCGCAGTTGCGACTTGCGAGCTGTGTGAGAAGAGGGGGAGGAGGAGGGGAGCGAGTTTAGGGTTGGGTTGGCCGAGAGACGGCGAATTTGGACCATCCGATCTCATCAATCATCATCCAATGGCCAGGAAGAGACGCGGAGAGAGATGGGCTTGGGCCGCAGCTCTGGGCCGGCCATGCCTGTTTGGGCAGGCTTTTATAGGCTAAGTTTTTTTCAAACATTTTTTATTTTCATTATTTTTATTTAGATTCTCCAAATTTTAGGCAGCAATTTTGAGATTAACTTACCAATAAAATTATCAATCTAATCCATGATTTGTGGTGCCTCACGAGATCAGAAATAGTTTGGCCATATTTTTTAGCACATGCTTGCCTAAGAATTTAATAGATGTTGTAAACCTTGCAACCTCATTCCTATCCAAGGATTTTGAATGGAGCTAAAAAAATAAAATTATATAAAAAATTATCTAGATGAGACAAGACAGTGTTGCATGATGTGTGGAAGCAAGCACAATGCGGTTGCAAAAGAAACCAACGGCGGCTCGAGTCAGAGCGGCCCTTCCTTTGTCGTATTCGTACGTAAGAGCCATCTCCATCTGCCACATCCATACGCCATTCCCCGTGTTCTACCAGGTTGAACCAGTCGTCCAACTTTATGGATGCAGATCAGGTGAATTGTAAGTTATGAATCTAAGGCCTAAACTCAAATCAGATCCATATAAATATAGATAAGTCGTTTCCAAAACTAATATGCAGTCTAGATACAAAGACAGGCAGATAATATGTACAAAATGCGGCGGCATGTCTTATTTCATTTAAACATTAAATAAACAAAATCAACACACCGAATTCAATATTCATATATATAATTTGAAAAAAAAACACTTAATATTTTTTATGCCCCGTTTGGAACGCGGGAATTTTTTCCCGTTCTTCCGTTTTTCCTATGAAATTGAACTGATTCCTGTGAAATTTCTGCACAATTCCTGTGAAATTCCTACGTTCCAAACAGCCTCTGAACGTATATATTGAGAAAATATGTCGATACGTCGCTCCGCCCAAAACATATCCGTCACACATCCGTAGCAACGCACGGGCATTTTTTGCTGGTATAAAAAAAAAGCTCACCTGAGCTTTGTAGAACAGCCGCGTGCAGCGCGTTCTGCGCGTTGGGCCCGGCAGCTGACGCGTCCCGATCGATATCCGACTATCGCCGCCACGGCGCGAACCGACCTGTTCATCACCGCCAGGTACAGCGGCGACACGCCGGCGCCGTTCAGATCCGCGGCGAGCTCCGGCGCCCGCTTCATCAGCGTTTCCACCGCCGCGCCGTGGCCATGCCTCGCGGCCAGGTGCAGCGCCGTGTCCCCCGCGCCTTGTTCTTGCCGCCGAGGAGCGCCCGCAGCCCGTCCTCCTCCACGTTGTCCCATGCCAGCCGCACGACGGCCTCGATGGCATCCGCGTGCCCCGCCCTCGCCGCGCAGTGCAGCGGCGTGTTGAACGAGGAGTTGGGCGCGGAGAGGAGGGCGCTGTCCCGGAGGCAGAGCTCCGCGATGAGCTCGCGGTGGCCCTGGCCGGCGGCGATGTGGAGAAGCGTGCTGCCCTCCGCAGTCACCTCGCGGGTGCTGCAGCGTGCTTCGGGGTGTATTGCTGAAACACGGGAGTTCATCGTCTTTCAGCATTCGATACGATTTCAACGCAGAGCGAAAGAAAATGAAATCAACTTGGTTGTGACTGGTGAACAAGCACCGATTGGTAAAGAACGTAGGAGGGGATCTGCTGCCCTGATCACGATTGACAACAGTTGAGATAAACTGTAACAGGGGCTCTATCCGAGGTATAATTTACCTTCCGCTCGTGCTGCTGCGGATGGCCGACGGCTCGCCACCTCGGCCGCCGTGCTGCTGTTTCCATTCAGGAGCCCCGTGACATCCTCGGTCCGCCCCTCGAACGCGGCGACATAGAGGTCAGAGCACATGAACATGCGTCCAGGGATCTCTTCCTCGCACCTTGCCGGTGCTTCCATATGCTTAGTACTTGGGTTTGCAGCCAGCGTGAGAGAGCATTGGTCTGCTATCCTACATATCCCTTTTGCCTTGCTTTCTTCTAACAATTTGTGTTCGTAGACATTGTTGGTTCGTCGTACACTCAATCTATATTATATATTACACTCTTGCTGAATAAGGTGCACAGCACAGCTGCACAGGTGGCATAGAATTAGCCAATCCGGACAAATAGTCTAACTGTATTACTAATAATATTTACTATTAGGAATCGATCAAAACTAACTACTCTCTCCATTTCAAAAAACAATTCATTCTAGTATTTGTTCTAAATCAAACTTCAATTAAGATGTGACCTGTTTATATAGTGTCAACATTCATGGCATCTTATAGATATCTTAATATATGTCATGATAGATCTTAACAATTCATATGGTGTCATAACATATTGACATTTTCTATACAAACTTATCTTAATCAAAGTTTACAATTTTTAACTTAGGACAAAATGACTTAATTTTTGAACGGAATGAGTATATACCAACTGATAGGATGTATTCAAGTGGAATAAAGCTCAATCGCAACACATTGCTTAACGATTGAAATGCTACATCGCATTTGTACTTAAAAGAAGATGGAACATTTACACCAACACTCAGTACCTAGGGGTGCTGCACCTACAGTTATCCATGTATGGACATTAGTTTAAGAGAGATTTTATAGTGGTGGAAAGATACCCACTGGTACCTAGTACCTGGTACCAGATGTACCACTATTTTTCTAATCTATCTATAAAACCTATATAAGTGAAGCCCGCTATCTATTTCTCTTAACATGCAAACTAGTCATATCGTCTTAAAATCCCACTAACTTGTATGCCATGTCACCATCCACTAAAACCGTAATTTATATCTTTCATCGATTTTTTATGGCCCATGCATGCTAAGCTTTCATATGACATACGCATGTGTAGTATTATTCTTCATTGTCAAACAAACTTCACATTTTTTATTATCATATCCAATCTGCTAACACATACATAACTCATATGCTATGGGATGCCGCCTACATTTTTGTACAATCATCTTAATAACCCTTCATTTGATTCTTCAAAAAATGCCCATAATGCATATGTGCATGCAATGACTACTGAATTGTATAAACTCAGAAATTTACATAACTATAACGGGCATATATCGGTGTACATATATCACTAAGCAGGTGCCACGTAGAAATCATGCTATATTTTATACATCAAAGGAGAAAAATCGTACCACCATGCCATCATCAGACAAAAAGGCTCCACCGAGAAAAAAATTATATTATTTAAGCCACAAATTCAAATATACTTGCTATTTTGCTTCTATCTTAATTAATCATTGAATGCTCATCTGAAATTATCCTCAAATTCCTATGGCAACGTGCGGGGAATTCACCTAGTTTTTAATGTTTTTATACACATTGTAGAATTAAAATAATAAAAATGTTGGTACTATTCCCACCATTTTTTGTATCGGACACTGCTATTTGGTACCTTGCGTCTATTTCTGAATCGCTAGATCTCTTCTCATGGATGGCTCTTACTTTTTTCTAACCAATGTAAAAATTGTATTTGATTAGATTAGTCATTTTATATGGGATTACATGGATTACACGTTTTTGTACTTTTTTGATTAAAAAAATTAAAAAACATGTATATAAATATAAAACTATATTGACAAGTGACATAAATACATAATATATTTTCAAAAATATACATGCATTATACTTTACATATACAATAATAATTTCTGGGAGCGCAGGTATGCTATAACTGGGCATAGCCAAAATTTCATCTCATACCATAGTTGTTCAATGGCCTAAACGGCATGCTACACGGTGAAAAACGTCGTCCAATCTGTTTTTTACTGTGTCGTGTAGGCCGAGTAAGACCATGTAATGCTGTGTAGTGTATAGGGGACCGTTTACATGCTAAACGACACAGTAACCCACCGTGTAGCGTGCACACGGCGTGTACACGGCCGTGTAGCCCGTTTTGGCGAACACTGATTGTATATATGGGTTAAAATGTTAATAAATATTAGCAAATACGAGGTTCATTTTTTAGATGATGGAATAGAAACATCCCGGCCTCTACATCGCAAGATGCTTTAGCCTAAAATTATTACAATAGCTGCATCCACCGCAAAAGCAAACTTATAGTTCTCGAAGAACGAATGTTTAAAAAAGAGACCAAAAGAGCCTTAATGAATTCTATTGCTAAACCTCCATCCATATTTGAAAAAAAAATCTTCATTGTGGTGGTCTCCAAAGCACAACATGCCTTTCGCACAAAATCTCGCTCCTCCTCCTTTTGTAACAGCACCCAAAATCTTGTCCAATGTGTCATCTTGAATAAAATCTGCATATAAGATTGTTTCTTATGGTTGTAAAAAATTATGTCATTTCGACATAGCCAAATTGCCCAACATAGAGCACAAACTCCGACCAAAATTTGGTTTTTAATTTTTTTGTTTACTCCATGGAGCCAAGAACCAAATATATGCACAACATTGTTGGGAGGGTGAATGCCAAAAGTAATTAACACAATTCTCCAAAGAAATTTTGCACAAGGACAACCAAAAAACAAATGTTGAATGGTCTCATCTGCAGAACAAAAACAACATTGCTTGCTACCTTGCCAGTGTCTTCGAATTAAGTTATCTTTTGTTAGTATGACACCTCTAAAAAGCAACCAAATAAAAATTTTTATCTTGAGAGGAACTTTTAGCTGCTATACAAACCGATTAGGAATAAACACATCAATACTGATTAATTGCTTATACATGGAATGTACCGTAAACAACCCGTTTTTTTTGTTAGAAGCCATCTAAACTGATCAGGTTGATCATTTAGGATGATATTGGTAATTTTACCAACCAAATCATGCCAAGCTTGTAGCTTGTTACCTACCAGTGCTCTTCGAAAAGATATGTTTAACGGACTTGTACTCATCACTGTGGCTACCGTATCATGTTTCCTATGAACAATGTTATAAAGAACTGGATATTGTTCACTTAAAGAAATATTTTTCAGCCAGTTATCCTCCCAAAATCTCACTTGTGATCCACTGTTAACTTTATAGACTCCCCCGTTAAGAAAATAGGCTTAACTTTCATTAGCCCCGACCAAAATTGTGAATCGCCAGGTTTCTTTTCTACTTGGGAGAGTGGTTTGGTTCCCAAATATTTATTTCTTAGCAACTGTTGCCATACTCCATCCTCGTTAATTAGACGAGAAAGTCATTTGCTAAGGCTGACTCCAACAGCCACCTCCATCCCCTTCCTCCATCTTCTCTCTCTTCACTATCCCAACTACCCACACTCACATCTACAGTGCGTAACAGTACCGCATTAAATTTTGCAGTCGTCTTTTGCAGTCACCGCTGGAGATAGCCTAAGAAGACATTTATTTTGGACATCGAGATCTTGTATCCCTAGACCACCTTGTTCTTTAGGGGTACAAAGAATTTTCCATTTAGCTAGTCTATATTTTTTCTTTGGGCCATCACCCTGCCAAAAAAATCTGGATCTATAATAATCCAACTTTTTAAGAACTCCTCTTGGTATCTCAAAAAAGGATAGCATAAACAGTGCCAAGCTTGTTAAGCACGAATTGATTAGAACTAACCTTCCTCCATATGATAAATGTTTGCCTTTCCAAGAACTAAGTTTCTTTTCAAATCTATTTCCTACTTCTCTCCGGTCCTTGTTATTAATTCTCCTATGATGCATAGGAATGCCAAGGTATCTGAAAGGATAGCTACCCATTGCACAACCGAATAACTGCGAATATTGTTGTTGAAATTTAGAGGCTTCTCCATAACAAAATAATTCATTTTTATGGTAGTTTATTTTGAGCCTAGATAAATGTTCAAAAGCGCATAAAATAAGTTTCATATTCTTTGCTTTCTCGACATCGTGACCCATAAAAATTATAGTGTCATCAGCATATTGTAATATTGAAAGCCCCTCGTCCACAAGGTGTGGTACCAAGCCCCCAAATTGACCATTCACTTTTGCTCGGGCAATTAGAATTGCCAACATATCAGCAATCAGGTTGAATAATATAGGGGACATTGGATCACCTTGTCTAAGTCCTTTTTTTGTATGGAAGAATTCGCTAACATTGTCATTGACTTTGACTCCCACACACCCATTTGTCACCATCTGATGTATCCAATTACACCACTTAGGTGAAAACCTTTCATTCTCAAAGTTTGTTGAAGGAAAGACCATTTCACCTTGTCATAAGGTTTTTCAAAATCTAATTTCAGAATGACACCGTTCAGCTTTTTCCTATGCATTTCATGTAAGGTTTCATGGAGTATAACCACTCCTTCCATAATGTATCTCCCTGACATGAAAGCTGTTTGGGTAGGTCAAATTATATTATTTGCAACTCTATCTAGCCTATTACAAGTGACCTTTGTAAAGATTTTAAAACTTACATTAAGAAGGCAAATCGGGCAAAAATGCTTGATATGCTTAGCATCTTTTTCTTTTGGTAGAAGAGTTATTATGCCAAAATTAAGATTATAAAGAGGTAAACAACCTTTATGGAATTCTACAAAGAGCATCATGAGGTCAACCTTAATAGTTTCCCAGAAAAACTGGTAGAATTCAGCCGGGAAACCATCCGGACCTGGTGCTTTATTTTGTTCCATCTGGAAAATGGCTTGTTTGACTTCTTTTTCTGTGAAGGTATCAGTCAGCATTTCATTTTCAGCAACACTAACTTGAGGTATATCCTCGGTTCTTGATTCAACCAAAGATATATTATTCTCCTCCGATCGGCCAAACAACCCTTTGTAATAATGGGTAATGTGAGCTTTTAGAGCCTCATCCCCTGTCACACCCAGTTTTAGAAACAAAACCAAGTGCTAACCATGTATGTGCCAGGATCAGTTTAACCACATACACAGCATAAACAAAAGTAATAACACAACCAGTACTTTAACTTAAGAGTAATAACCATTATTACAGACCATAAATGTCTTTAACGAAACCGAGTATCTGAACGAAAATGAGTTAACTAAACGACAGCGGAAGACGACCGTGATCCACAGGCAACTGACGGATGGCACACCAGCCTAGAACTCGTCGTAGTCCTGGAACTCCTGGTTAGGATCACCACAACTTCCTTCTGGATCTGAGCAGCGGTTGCAATGGATGCAACGGGTATAAAACAAGCAAGAATGAGTACATAACGCACTCAGCAAGTATTCCGTTTAGGATAAAAGTGGACTGGCTTTATAGTGGTTAGGCATAGCAATTGCTTTTAGTTAGTCAAGTTTTAATTACTAGCAATGATTAGCATAACCCATCCCTTTATTATAAAGACAGTAAAACATATTTAAAAGATAAGCATGAACCATAACCATATCCATCATCATCACCATAGTCACCATGAGCCATTCACCTTGAAGCTGAAACTCTAATCTGTGAGGGTCCAGGCCGCTCTTAACCATGAGCACGGCTGATATATCAGTTTTAAACACTCTCGAGAGGTTGTACATCTTTACCCACAAGTCATGATTCCCAGTGTGCCCGAGGTTTGCAAAGCCCCATTTATTCATACCTTAGATGAATCGGCAGGGTTTCATTACGAGACCTTTACAAAGAATTCCTAGAGTTGTGGCCCACTCGTTACAGGTTACTCCAGTTAACTAAAGATATGAGAGTTCCGTTCCAAAGGGTGACAGATCAAACTGCACCTCATTGGCAAAGGGCAAAGTCCCATATCCCCCAGACCCCTCATACGCCATGTTTCAGGAAAGTAAGCCAAAACTCTAGTTCATCTAATTAATCAGTCAAGCCCAGTGCCCATGTGAGTCTTGTGGTTGTACTGTTTTCCTGGGTGGTCGCTCGGCGAACCGATCCTTAGGGCGAAGCACTTGAGCAAAACCAACAAAACATGCTCAAGCCTCCATGATGTTAAAACCAAACTTTTATCATCAGGTTCCTCATTACTTGACCATCTTTAACAACATAAGTAAAGTGAGTTGAGCGGAAGCAATTAATTTACAACATCACAGCCCTCCCAGGTTATAAAACATGTAAAGGTATACGAGGCTAGTCATCCTTATTAGGAGCATGCACATTAGGCTCTAGATCATGTGATTAAAGTAAATAGGACATAGGTCAAAGAATACTTGCCTTCCTCAGCAAAAACTTGCTCAGGAACTTCCCAAGATGGATTCTCGACAAACTCGGACGGAACGTCGGCTACACGTTGCATACATACAAGCAATAAGCATTTAATTAACTAAAACAGTACACCAAACATCATAAACAGAGGTTAAAAAGGTTTTAGAATTAATCTACACTTTATTACGATTCCGTAGGTTCAAGAATCGTCCAAAACGGAGTTAAAACGCAAAAGATATGAATAAAACAAGTTTAAAGGCTTAAAATAAAGAAGATTTGAAACTCCAGGGACTAAACTGCGAAAACCAGGGACCTAACCGTGAAAAACTGGACTGCGGGTTGATTTAGAAGAAGCACAGGGTCTCTCCCGCAAAACTCCGCGCTGACCGGGATTGACCAGGACCGCGGGTTGATTATCAAAAAGATCGGGGTCTAAACCGTAAAGCCAGGGACCTAGATCTAATAAATCTGGACCGCGGGTTAAATCCAGGAAAGCTCAGGGACTCTTTAGCAAAATTACGGCGCTGACCGGTATTGACCGGATCGCGGTGCGCTTACAACCGTTGGATCTCGATCGGACGGCAGGGAAAAGATCGGGGACGGTAGGAGAGAGCGGCGGCGGCGGCGGCGGCGGGGTGACCGGCAACGGCCATCGGGCGCGGCGGAGGATCACCGGAGCATCGCGGGCTCGCGGCTCCAGTGGCCTAGGGTTAGAGGAAAAAAGGCGCGGGAGCGAGCGGGCGGCAGTGCGAAGCTGGCGGGGCGGTCGCGGGTGGCGGTGCATCGGCCGGGGGCGGCGGGCGACGGAGCGGGGTGGTGGAGTAACTCCGGCGAGAAATCGCCGTCGGTGTAGGGTACGATTGAGGACGGGATCGGGTTAGTTAGTTTCCATACCTCAATGCGAAGGCGCGGGTGTAAGTGTGGACAACGGCGAGGCGACAACGGCGTACGGCGACTTGCGGCGGCGTCCGCGGGCTCTCTGCGTGGAACGACGGCGGCTAGGGCTCGGGCTTCGGGTGGGCACAAACGCCGTGGGCGGCCGCTTATATAAGGGCGGTGCCGCGGCTTGTAGGAGAGCAAAAGGAAAGGCGGCACGAGGGAAGGAAAGTCCGAGCTCGGCCGGACTTGGAGTCCGCCTCGGACTTGCGTCCGCGCGACGCAGGCAGGGAGAAGGAAAGCGGGATTGCGGCAAGGAAGGGCGGAGGCGGCGCGTGAACCTTCGGAGGCTGGGCGAAGGACGCGGAGGCGCGGGACCGAGACCACGGCGCGGGCGTGGCTTGAGCTCGCCTCCGTCGGGGTCAGACCGAGAAAGGAAAGAGGGAGAAGAGGGATGACAGGCGGGGCCGGGCGACCAGTGAGAGAGAGAGGGCGCGCGGCTGCGGAGGGAGGCGCCGACAGGCGGGCCCCTCTTGTCAGCGGCTGAGGAGGAGAAGGAGAGGGCGGCCTGCGGACTGGGCCGTTCCGGCCGGGACTGGGCCGCGCGGCGGGCGCGCCGTGGGCTGGCGCCCAGAGAGAAAAAAAAGAGGAGAGGGGAGGATGGGCCGGCGGGGAAGTGGGCCGCGCGGGGGAGTGAAGAAGGAGGAGGAGAGCTGGGCCGGCGGCGGTTTGGGCCCAAAGAGAGGAAGAGAAGGGAAAAAGAAACTTTTCCTGGGTTGTTTGGAATTTGAGAAATTTTGGAGAGATGCAAAAGAGTTTAAATTCAAACTTTGAACACTGCAAATCACCCAATAAAAATATGCAAGGACATGAGGGTTCAAACATGTGATTCCTATGATTCTTTTTAATTAATTATTTTGAAATCACATAAAATCAAATAGGTGTCATGTATGATCAAACAATATGAACAAATTAAATTGGTTCCAAAGATTTTATTTGTGGCAAAATTTAGGGTGTTACAAACCTACCCCCTTAAAGAAATCTCGCCCCGAGATTTTAGGATTGGCTAGCAAAGAGTTCCGGGTAATCTGCTCTGAGGTCATCCTCTCTTTCCTAGGTGGCCTCCTCTGCTGTATGGTGGCTCCACTTAACTTTGCACATCTTTATGACCCTGTTTCTGGTAGTCCTCTCTGCCGTTTCCAAAATTTGGACTGGATATTCTGTATAGGTCAAATCATCCTGCACATTAAGTTCATCCTCCTGCAACTGCTCTTCAGGTACTCGCAAACACTTCTTCAACTGGGATATATGGAACACATTATGTACCCCTGATAATCTGTCAGGCAATTCCAGTTGATATGCAACTTCTCCCTTACGGTCAATTATTTTAAAAGGCCCAATATATCGTGGTGCTAACTTCCCTTTCACTTTGAATCGGCGCAGACCACGAATAGGTGATACTTTCAAGTACACATAATCTCCTACTGCAAATTCCAAATCCCTTCGACGGTTATCCGCATAACTCTTCTGCCTGGTTTGAGCAATCCTCAAATTCTCCCGAATCATTCGTACTTGTCGTTCGGCGTCTTCTATGATTCCAGGACCAAACAACTGCTTCTCCCCAGGTTGATCCCAATGCAAGGGAGTCCTGCACCTTCTACCATACAAAGCCTGAAAGGGTGACATCTTGATACTAGCCTGATAACTATTGTTATAAGAAAATTCGGCATACGGCAAACTTTTGTCCCAACTAGTACCATATTGTATTGCGCAAGCTCTCAACATATCTTCTAATATCTGGTTGGTTCTTTCTGTCTGCCCATCGGTCTGTGGATGATATGCTGAACTAAAATTTAATTTAGTGCCCATTGACTCATGCAAACGCTTCCAAAAATGAGATGTAAACTGAGTTCCACGATCTGACACAATCTTCTTTGGTACCCCATGCAAACACACAATTCTGGACATATACAATTCAGCTAACTTGGCTCCCGAATAAGTGGTCTTGACAGGAATAAAGTGAGCAACTTTGGTCAATCTGTCCACTACTACCCATATAGAATCAAAACCACTTTGTGTACGCGGTAGGCCGACGATAAAATCCATACCAATTTCCTCCCACTTCCATTCTGGAATCTTGAGCGGCTGTAACAATCCAGCGGGCTTTTGATGCTCAGCTTTCACCCTCTGACAAACGTCACACAAAGCTACATATTCTGCTACTTCACGTTTCATGCCGTACCACCAAAATTTCTGCTTCAGATCTTGGTACATCTTTTCACTTCCAGGATGGATGGAGTAAGCTGTCTCATGTGCTTCCTTCAGTATTAAATCTCGTATAGACTTTATGTTCGGAACGCAAATCCTATCCCCATGCCATACTGTGCCGTCGGCATCCACTCGGAATCCCGGTGCCTTGTCTAACTTGATTAACTCTTTTATTTCCTTGATCTTTTCATCATTAAGTTGTCCCTTCCTGATTTCTTGTTCCAACGTAGGTTCAAATTCCATGGAGACGGTGCCTTCCGTATTATTAAGAAAACCCAAACTTAGTCGGTCGAATTCTATGGCTAACTCATCCGGCAACTCTCTTGCCCACAACAAACTGATCTGACTCTTCCTGCTCAAAGCATCTGCTACTACATTTGCCTTGCCAGGATGGTAATGTATCTCCAGATCATAATCCTTGATTAATTCTAACCATCGTCTTTGCCGCATATTCAACTCAGTCTGGGTAAATATATACTTTAAGCTTTTGTGATCAGTATAAATATCACACTTCTGTCCGAATAGGTAATGCCTCCATACTTTTAATGCATGCACCACTGCGGCTAATTCCAAATCATGAGTTGGGTAATTCTTCTCATGATCCCTCAGTTGTCTAGAAGCATAGGCAATAACCTTGCCTTCTTGCATAAGAACACATCCCAAACCTAGCCGTGAAGCATCGCAATATACTGAAAAAGGCTTATGCATATCTGGAAAAGTTAGTACTGGTGCTGTGGTTAACCTCTTTTTCAATTCCTCGAAGGCTTTCTGATAGGCTGACGTCCACTGAAATTTAATATTCTTCTCTAACAAAGCTGTCATTGGTTTAGCAATCTTGGAAAACCCTTCAATGAAGCGCCGATAGTAACCGGCTAATCCGAGAAAACTCCTGATGCCCTTCACATCCTCCGGGATTTTCCAGTTCTGGACTTCAGATACCTTACTTTGATCGACGGCAATCCCTCCATTGGATATGACATGACCTAGAAACTTAACCTCCTCAATCCAGAAATCACACTTGCTAAACTTCGCATAAAGTTTATGCTCTCTAAGCTTCTGCAACACTAATCTTAGATGCTCTTCGTGTTCCTCTTCAGTTTTGGAATAAATCAGAATATCATCGATAAATATCACCACAAACTTATCAAGATATTCCATAAACACACTATTCATCATGTACATAAAGAAGGCTGGGGCATTAGTCAAACCAAAGGACATAACTGTATATTCATACAACCCATAACGACTAATGAACGCCGTCTTTGGTATATCTGAAGGTCTGATTCTTAGTTGATGATACCCAGATCGTAAGTCAATTTTGGAGAATACACAGGCACCTTTGAGCTGATCAAATAAATCTTCAATCCGGGGCAGTGGATATTTATTCTTTACTGTAACGGCATTGAGACCTCTATAATCGACACACATTCGCAAGGTTCCATCTTTCTTCTCGGTAAGCAAAACTGGTGAGGCCCAAGGTGAGGTGCTTTTGCGAATAAACCCTTTCTCCAATAGTTCATCTATTTGTTTCTTAACTTCAAGTAATTCGACACCAGATATTCTATATGCTTTCTTATAGATAGGTGCAGTTCCAGGTACTAATTCAATAGAAAATTCAATGTCACGTTCAGGTGGCATACCTGGCAACGAATCTGGGAAGACATCCGGAAATTCTGACACTACTCTGATGTTCTCCAAGGCTGTGGCATCAATAGCATTAACTCCTGCTTGAGGTGGGTCTATCAGAACTTCCATGTTCTCTCCGGCTGGCGTAGTCAAAGTCACTTTCCTCTCGGCACATGAGATTACCCCGTTGTATCTTTGCAGCCAATTCATACCCAGGATAACATCTACTCCTTGTGCTTTCATAACTATCAATGATGCTGGAAAATCTACCCCCCTTATTTTAATGGATGGATCATCACAAGCGAACTCGGATCGCATGTTTCCCCCAGGTGAACTAACTAGCATTGATTTTACCATCTTTATCATAGGCAAATTATACTTCTCTACATGCTGAGCAGTAATGAAGGAATGCGTAGCACCAGTATCGAATAGTACTAAGGCGGGTTGGGAATTGACCAGGAACGTACCTACGACAGCATTTGGACCTTCCTGGGCAGCCTCCGCGGTGACGTGGTTGATCTTGGCGTGGCTGGAAGCTTGGTTGGGGGTGCCCGCCTTCGAACTCGATTGCGGTGTCTGCTGCGGCGTACCTCTATATGGGCATTGCTTAGACCAGTGACCTGTTCCTCCGCATTTGAAGCAATTTGCGCTTCCCGGTGGTACTGGCGTGCCTGTCTTCACTGGGGTACTGGTAGGAGTCGGTTGGCGGGGAGCTTGATTGTTTGAGCGCTGCATTTGGGTATTGTTCTGCTGAGACTGATAGTTCGGGCGCTGATAGTTGCCATTACTGTTGTAGCGCTGGAACTGGGGCTGCTGCTGTCCGGAGTTCTGTGTAGGACGGTTCTGAAAGTTCTGGGACCCAGAAAACCGCGGGCGGGTGTTACTGCTAGACTGTTGTGCCTTCTGTTTGCGCTTCTTTTCCTCCATCTCGCGACGAGTATTCTCTGTCACGATAGCTCGGTCTATCAGATGCTGGCAGTTAGGAAAAGTATGGTTCATAAGCTGGTATCTGAGTGGATCGACCAAGCCTTTGAGGAAACGGTACTGCTTCTTGGGGTCGGTGTTAACCTCCTCGGGACAGTAGCGGGACAGCTGTAGGAACTTGTCTCGATACTCACTGACGGTCATGGTGCCCTGGGTGAGTGCCAGGAACTCTTCTTTCTTCAGTGACATCACACCAGCTGGAACATGATGCGCTCTGAACCTCTCGGTGAACTCCTGCCAGGTAATGGTGGTGGGGTTGTTATGAGCCAAGCGGTATGATTCCCACCATTGTTGAGCGGCACCCCGTAACTGGTGAGGGCCGTAGAGGACTTTCTCCTGGTCGGTGCACTGAGCGACGTCCAGCTCCCGTTCTATTGCGCGGAGCCAGTCTTCTGCATCCATAGGATCGACAGAGTGAGTGAACACAGGTGGGTGTCCCTTCATAAATTCTGCGCGCCTGTCTCGCGGTTGAGGCGGTGGTGGCGGGGGTGGTTGCTGCTGCGCCTGGTGCATGGCTGCCACTGCTTGACCAAGAGCTTGTATCACTTAGGTCTGGTTCATGATCAGTTGTTCCATAGTCATTGGCGGTGGTGGATTTGGGAGTCCTCCGTCTCCGCGACCTCCTCTACGTCCACGGCCACGACCACGTCCACGTCCTGTACTCATCTGATGTACCAAATATACCATTAGTACTTATTTCCGGCCATACATCTCATTCAACATTAGTAACCAAGACAGATGAGATAAAGATCTGAACGTATATATGGATAGAGCAGGGCTTTCCCAAACTAACTAACTTTATTAAACTTATTAAGCATCCAACCAAAAGACTAAGTTGTGGACATCACCCCACAACTTAAGCACTCATTACAAAGAACCAAATCATCCATAAAACACAATCATAAGCAAACGAGCACACTTTTAATCGTTCTAAGCCTAACCGAACTAACTAATCGATACTAATAGAACCTATTACAAAAGGGGTAGCATCCTAGTCCTCATGATGCCGTATATAGGTCCTAGCTTCTGGATCATTGTAGCGGGCCTTCTTCCTACGCGGAGCATCAGCAGGGTCTTCTACAGGTTCTTCTTCCGCGGGCTCAACGCCATGTGCAACCCATGCTCGAAGCTTCCGGTTCTCGTATCTCACCATGTCCAACTCGTCCAAGGCGGCATTGTAGTCGGTGTTGAGGGTAGCAAGGTACTCAATAGTGGACTCCAGGCGTGGGTTCTGTTCTGCCTCCGGGTTGGCGATCCAGGCATCAAGTCTTTCGACCGAACGGCAGGGGTAGTACCGGCGTGAAGTGATGGCCATATCTTCACGGTGTGCATGGCACATCGTCGTCAAGGCCTCCCTGGCAGCATCACTGATGGCGGCTTCATGGCTGTTGCGGCGAGTAGGTGCGTGCCTGACGTGGATGTTCCGGCGGGATCCAAACTCATCCGGGATGCTGATCTCCACTGTCATGTCCCAATCATCAGGTAGGACGGGATGGCGGTAGCGAGTCCCCACATAGGTGATCCAGAACTGATCGTAGTGGAGCATCTCCAGCGTTTCCCTCAGCATCCGAGGAACAGGCAGCGGGTAGTCGAACCAGCGGTGGGTAGTGGTGACCACGGGTCCAGCTTCATCGTCGTCCTCATCATCGTCCGATGGGGGTGCGTCTCCAGCATCTGGATCTTGTTCTGGGTCTTCAGGGTCAACAGCTGGATCTTCTGGCTCCTCCTGGGGTTGCTCCTGCGGCGGCGCCGAAGGGGGTACTGGTGGCTGCACCTCCAAGGGTTCTTCCTGCGGCTCCTTTTCTGGTTCATCTTCGGACAGCTCAGGGACAAGCTCCTCTGGGTCCTCCTCCTCGGACTCAGTCAGGTCTACCCACTCTTGTGGCGGTGGAGAAGGTGGGGTTGGGGTAGGCAATCTGATCCTGTTGGGTCCGCCATAGCCTCGTCCACCAACACGCATGCGGGCAGTGCGCTTGAAAGTCGACATCTGCAGGCCCACATCGTAAGCAAACATGAGAAACAGTTCTATTATAGGATAGATAAGTAGATATAGAAGATCTTAATTGAAAATAGACAAGTATGGATGTCAAAATAGCATATATTGCAAGTATTTGAATGGAGAAAGCAAGAAAAGGTAAGCAAAATCCTTAATCACGACCACTTCTACTCTAGGCTAACCATGTATGTGCCAGGATCAGTTTAACCACATACACAGCATAAACAAAAGTAATAACACAACCAGTACTTTAACTTAAGAGTAATAACCATTATTACAGACCATAAATGTCTTTAACGAAACCGAGTATCTGAACGAAAACGAGTTAACTAAACGACAGCGGAAGACGACCGTGATCCACAGGCAACTGACGGATGGCACACCAGCCTAGAACTCGTCGTAGTCCTGGAACTCCTGGTTAGGATCACCACAACTTCCTTCTGGATCTGAGCAGCGGTTGCAATGGATGCAACGGGTATAAAACAAGCAAGAATGAGTACATAACGCACTCAGCAAGTATTCCGTTTAGGATAAAAGTGGACTGGCTTTATAGTGGTTAGGCATAGCAATTGCTTTTAGTTAGTCAAGTTTTAATTACTAGCAATGATTAGCATAACTCATCCCTTTATTATAAAGACAGTAAAACATATTTAAAAGATAAGCATGAACCATAACCATATCCATCATCATCACCATAGTCACCATGAGCCATTCACCTTGAAGCTGAAACTCTAATCTGTGAGGGTCCAGGCCGCTCTTAACCATGAGCACGGCTGATATATCAGTTTTAAACACTCTCGAGAGGTTGTACATCTTTACCCACAAGTCATGATTCCCAGTGTGCCCGAGGTTTGCAAAGCCCCATTTATTCATACCTTAGATGAATCGGCAGGGTTTCATTACGAGACCTTTACAAAGAATTCCTAGAGTTGTGGCCCACTCGTTACAGGTTACTCCAGTTAACTAAAGATATGAGAGTTCCGTTCCAAAGGGTGACAGATCAAACTGCACCTCATTGGCAAAGGGCAAAGTCCCATATCCCCCAGACCCCTCATACGCCATGTTTCAGGAAAGTAAGCCAAAACTCTAGTTCATCTAATTAATCAGTCAAGCCCAGTGCCCATGTGAGTCTTGTGGTTGTACTGTTTTCCTGGGTGGTCGCTCGGCGAACCGATCCTTAGGGCGAAGCACTTGAGCAAAACCAACAAAACATGCTCAAGCCTCCATGATGTTAAAACCAAACTTTTATCATCAGGTTCCTCATTACTTGACCATCTTTAACAACATAAGTAAAGTGAGTTGAGCGGAAGCAATTAATTTACAACATCACAGCCCTCCCAGGTTATAAAACATGTAAAGGTATACGAGGCTAGTCATCCTTATTAGGAGCATGCACATTAGGCTCTAGATCATGTGATTAAAGTAAATAGGACATAGGTCAAAGAATACTTGCCTTCCTCAGCAAAAACTTGCTCAGGAACTTCCCAAGATGGATTCTCGACAAACTCGGACGGAACGTCGGCTACACGTTGCATACATACAAGCAATAAGCATTTAATTAACTAAAACAGTACACCAAACATCATAAACAGAGGTTAAAAAGGTTTTAGAATTAATCTACACTTTATTACGATTCCGTAGGTTCAAGAATCGTCCAAAACGGAGTTAAAACGCAAAAGATATGAATAAAACAAGTTTAAAGGCTTAAAATAAAGAAGATTTGAAACTCCAGGGACTAAACTGCGAAAACCAGGGACCTAACCGTGAAAAACTGGACTGCGGGTTGATTTAGAAGAAGCACAGGGTCTCTCCCGCAAAACTCCGCGCTGACCGGGATTGACCAGGACCGCGGGTTGATTATCAAAAAGATCGGGGTCTAAACCGTAAAGCCAGGGACCTAGATCTAATAAATCTGGACCGCGGGTTAAATCCAGGAAAGCTCAGGGACTCTTTAGCAAAATTACGGCGCTGACCGGTATTGACCGGATCGCGGTGCGCTTACAACCGTTGGATCTCGATCGGACGGCAGGGAAAAGATCGGGGACGGTAGGAGAGAGCGGCGGCGGCGGCGGCGGCGGGGTGACCGGCAACGGCCATCGGGCGCGGCGGAGGATCACCGGAGCATCGCGGGCTCGCGGCTCCAGTGGCCTAGGGTTAGAGGAAAAAAGGCGCGGGAGCGAGCGGGCGGCAGTGCGAAGCTGGCGGGGCGGTCGCGGGTGGCGGTGCATCGGCCGGGGGCGGCGGGCGACGGAGCGGGGTGGTGGAGTAACTCCGGCGAGAAATCGCCGTCGGTGTAGGGTACGATTGAGGACGGGATCAGGTTAGTTAGTTTCCATACCTCAATGCGAAGGCGCGGGTGTAAGTGTGGACAACGGCGAGGCGACAACGGCGTACGGCGACTTGCGGCGGCGTCCGCGGGCTCTCTGCGTGGAACGACGGCGGCTAGGGCTCGGGCTTCGGGTGGGCACAAACGCCGAGGGCGGCCGCTTATATAAGGGCGGTGCCGCGGCTTGTAGGAGAGGAAAAGGAAAGGCGGCACGAGGGAAGGAAAGTCCGAGCTCGGCCGGACTTGGAGTCCGCCTCGGACTTGCGTCCGCGCGACGCAGGCAGGGAGAAGGAAAGCGGGATTGCGGCAAGGAAGGGCGGAGGCGGCGCGTGAACCTTCGGAGGCTGGGCGAAGGACGCGGAGGCGTGGGACCGAGACCACGGCGCGGGCGTGGCTTGAGCTCGCCTCCGTCGGGGTCAGACCGAGAAAGGAAAGAGGGAGAAGAGGGATGACAGGCGGGGCCGGGCGACCAGTGAGAGAGAGAGGGCGCGCGGCTGCGGAGGGAGGCGCCGACAGGCGGGCCCCTCTTGTCAGCGGCTGAGGAGGAGAAGGAGAGGGCGGCCTGCGGACTGGGCCGTTCCGGCCGGGACTGGGCCGCGCGGCGGGCGCGCCGTGGGCTGGCGCCCAGAGAGAAAAAAAAAGAGGAGAGGGGAGGATGGGCCGGCGGGGAAGTGGGCCGCGCGGGGGAGTGAAGAAGGAGGAGGAGAGCTGGGCCGGCGGCGGTTTGGGCCCAAAGAGAGGAAGAGAAGGGAAAAAGAAACTTTTCCTGGGTTGTTTGGAATTTGAGAAATTTTGGAGAGATGCAAAAGAGTTTAAATTCAAACTTTGAACACTGCAAATCACCCAATAAAAATATGCAAGGACATGAGGGTTCAAACATGTGATTCCTATGATTCTTTTTAATTAATTATTTTGAAATCACATAAAATCAAATAGGTGTCATGTATGATCAAACAATATGAACAAATTAAATTGGTTCCAAAGATTTTATTTGTGGCAAAATTTAGGGTGTTACATCCCCTATAATAGTTTGATCACCATCTACTAAACGAAAGATTCTAGTCTTGCAGTGCTTACCATTTGCTACCAACTGAAAATATTTGGTATTACAATCCCCATGGAGTAAGTTGGTTGTTTTCGATCTTTGATACCACTTTATTTCTTCCTCCCTAAGTAAATGAACAAGCCTTTCTTTAAGGACATGCTTTAGATCAATCTCTGATTGTTGTAAGCCAATAGATTCTGCCTTTTTATCTAAGTCATCAATATTTTTACAAAGTTCTTGCTTTTCTTTCTTGTTAGACCCAGTGACATTTTTTGCCAATTTTCTAATTTTATGTTGCCATCTTTCCATAGGAAATGAGCCTTTATTTTCTTTTGTCCAAATATCTCTAACTAAATCTGCAAACCCCTCTCTTGTTAACCAACCTAGCTCAAATCTGAACAACTGTTGATTACCACCATGAGTGGCAACTCCGGTATTTAACAAAAGAGGGGTATGATCAGATATCTCTCTTATTAACGTTTGTACATTTGTATGAGGATATTTGAGCTCCCACTCGGTACTGGCTAAAATCCGATCAAGTTTCTCATAAGTCGGTTCAGCCCTATCATTAGCCCAAGTAAATTGATGACCAGATAGCTCTATTTCTCTCAAATCAAGACTATCAATTACTGCGTTAAACAAAAAAGGCCATCTATCATTATAACGGTCATTACTCTTCTCCTCTGGACTTCTAATAATGTTAAAGTATCCACCTATCATAATGGGAAGACTTTCAATTCTACAAGCATGTACTAATTCAGTAAGAAAACATTCTTTAAATTCAGGTTGGGCTGCACCATAAACCGCTACCAAAATCCACTTGAAATCATCAATTTTGTTTCTTAAGTGGAATTTTAAGTAGAAGTCTCCATGATCAATCGATCCTATATCAAACACATATAGATTGCAACCCATCAAAATACCACCAGATCTCCCATGGGGCGAGTCCATGACCACATAAAATTTCTTCCCCCACAAATCTTATTTAGGTCTGTTTGTGAAAAATCATCCCTTCCAGTTTCCAATAAGGCGATGAAGTCTAATTGTTATTCTTTAGATGTGTTCGATAAAAAGCCAAACTTAGCCAAGTCACGAAGACCTCTGCTATTCCAAAATATGCCTTTCATTGAACACTTTTAATCCTATTCTTACATGACCTACTATTATTTATTTTCCTCTTCTTTGATAAACTAGATTTCTTTTTTCGAGGAACAACATCTGTAATACACAAATGACTATTGGTATCCCCATCCTCTATTAAATCCCCACATATATGGTTAAGAGTGAGGTGATCTAATTCATCATCTGAAACAACATCATTCAAAGGGTCACCAACTATTTCTGAGCAAAATTTATTATTAGCATTGATAGAAAATCTATCCAACTCTGTATTCATAAAACTATTAACTGAAACCTGTATATCATCTACACAGGAACCCAAAGAGATTCCTATATTGTGTAAATTAGACGACACACGATTATCGGGAATAGTAAGAATAGAATTTTTATATTTATTACCTTCCATAGGAATTTCCAAGTTACGACCTGCCACAAGCTGCTCCGCCTTGTCCAGTGAATTTATATCTGCTGCAGCCTCTCCCCGTTTTCTGTGGCGAAGCACTTTCACTGCCGTTGGAGCTGAACTGAACTTCACCACCAAATCTTTATGGATCGAGTCTGCTGAAACTCTAGTAGGCTGCACTCCACCCAGGCCCTGCCCTGGGCTTGCCTCACATGGTGCGATGATTTTATCTAGCGTCTTGACCATGCCAGGCATACCCAACAGCTCAGCGTCTTTTTCAAAACTGAAATCCCTCTCTTGAGCTTCACCATCTCCTTCCCTAGACTGGCCTGGAGTTAGAGGACCAGTCTGCACATCAATGACATCCTCGATCATTACACCATCCATTAATTCATCCTTCTCATTCATCACTTTGTCTGCAATTTCACTCACCAAATTTAGCACCACTTTATTTGTGACTTCATAAGCTTGTTTCTTAACGTAATTAGCATCATTAGGTGCTTGAGGATTGGTGTCATTTGCTTCAGCCCCCTTCCCATCTTGACTGCCATTGCCTCCCCTATTTGTGTCGTGGTTCCCCATCTCCTCATCTTTTGATTTTCCATCACTGCTGCCTTCTGTACCATTAGAATCTTAACAAATGAGAAGATTAGAAGTTTATGGATTAAATCAACATATATAACTAAGCAATATTTATCTTTACAAATGGTGTTTACGCGTGTATATGCCACCACTAAAAATAATAATTTTGAGCTAAGCTACACCCATTTATTTTAGCTATGGAAGAAAAAACCACTTGAAAGGCTCATGTTCAGTGCGCAGGCGTTGGCAGTGGACAACTCACAGACGCATATGCACAGCGCATGCGTCTCCACTGCTCTTCGTGCGGGCGTCAAGTAAGATTTGGGCACATGAGAGTGAGACTACAAAATTTTTGTTGGTCCACTCAGCAGATGGCGTGGCGACGGAGACGGCGCGGCGGGGATTGCGACAGCGGCGGAGGCAAGGACAATGGGCGTGCGGCGATGAGGCGAAGGGGATGGAATCGAAGAAGAAATCTACACTATAAAAGAATGAGTTTTCTAAAAATCTTTTTTACCTACAAAGACATAAGTATACCTCTCACGCTGACCCCGCTGCAAAGTTTGAAAAATGTTGAAAAGGGGTGGAAAGGCCCAAAACCCATAGATGCAAAATGTTTCATCCACTTTCTCTTTTTATTTCTCACCTCATTTTATACCCATACCCAGCTGTTACTTTCCTTCTCTTGGTTTTAATGAGAAAGGAATGACGCTAATCAATCAGGACTCCTTTCTTTTAATTCTATTTTCCTTTTTTCCTTCTTATTGTCTGCTTGATTATCTCACAACACGTGCAACATGCACGTACATCTATAGTAAGTGAAAATGTGTGTGCGAAACTAAGTCCCACCAAATGTAACCGGTGGGATGGGACCTTTAGTCCCGGTTGGTAACTACCCGGTTGGTAACTACAACCGACTAAAGGTCCTGCCCCCGAGTGTCCTCAGATCCTATCCTATGGTTTATGTTTGAAACTAACAATGTTTTCAAGTTTATCGTGTGTGTAGTCTCACCCATGTCTCCGGAGGTATGCATGAAGTTAAGGAAAATGAGTTTCAATTTGGTAACATCTTTCTTGATGTACATTTCAATCATATATAGCTACCTCCGTGCATAATATAGTTTAAGCTTCCCGTCATTTAAAATGACTATATGTGCATATGGTTCGTCTACCATCTTATGTATGCACACTTTTAGGGTGAGTTTAGGCTATGCTATGTGAGTCTCATATATTGTGATCGATTCGACTT
This sequence comes from Paspalum notatum, assembly GCA_022530915.1. Taxonomy (NCBI): domain Eukaryota; kingdom Viridiplantae; phylum Streptophyta; class Magnoliopsida; order Poales; family Poaceae; genus Paspalum; species Paspalum notatum. The sequence continues at coordinate 57,797,263 of CM039683.1, read as the reverse complement.
CCTCATCCTAAGGATCATAGTATGTGGGACTCACCCTTGTGCTTTTAATGCTTTTCTTTTCGTTGTTTGATTCCAAAGGTGGAGAAATTATGGACCCAAGTAAGCATGCAAGGAGTTGAACATGAATCGGGAAGGAAAGATCAAAGAGGACCAAAGGGGGTTGCCGCATGATCAAGAACAATGGGGGAGAAATGAATATTAAGATCAAGGCAATGGTCCAAGAAAAAGATTGAACTGGCATTGGAGTAAGGGGGAGCCTTATGTCCATTGACCACAAGAGGGGATAAGAACATGGAAAGGGCAAGAATGTGCAAATTCTTCCAATCTTTGGTGAAATAAAATATCAATCGGCATCATTGCATATTTCAATTAGCATCCTTTGATCTTGCCTTTGCATTGCATCCTACCAAGTAGCATGGTATTGTTCTTCAATTGGTATCTTTTGTTGCTTGCTTAGTCGTGTTGTCATCAATCACCAAAAAGGAGGAGATTGTAAGGAAAATGGGCCCTAAGCCTTGTTCTTAGTTCCCTAATGAGATTTTGATGGTTGAGGTGACAACATGTGCCATGGGACTAATATTAGTGTGCAAGTGCTTTTGTTTAAGTCCCAGGGTGCAAGAGGTGGACTTGGGCCACAAACATCTCAAACGAGGACCTAAAAGACACAAGAGAAGGCCCAAGCCGCCATCAAGTAGCAAGCGAGTGTCCTGACTCGGCGGTCCCACTGACCGGTCAGCGGGACGTATTTTTCACATACTGGACGGTCCGGTGGCGCCCCACCAGACGTTCTAGCGAGTATAAGAAGCTCCAAAGCTGAAGACTCAAGACCCGGTGCGAATACAGGCACCGGATGGTCAAGCACCGGATGGTCCAGTCCTACCACTGGATGATATAGACAGTGGAAGAATACGCATCGGACAGTCTGGTGGTGCTACCACCGGACGGTCCGGTGGTTCACCGGACGATCTGGACAGAGGCTACATCGACTTGAAGACCTAGGTGCCAACATGCACCGGACGGTCCGGTGGTTCCAACGGTCGGATTCCAGTCCAATGGTCGACTCAATGGCTAGCTGATTACACGCACTGGACAATCCGATAGTGTGACCACCGGACGGTCCGGTGGTGGTGCAGAAAATGGGAGGAAGCTCCCAACAGCTAGTTTTGAGGCTTGGGCTATAAATACCCCGTTGCCCGACCTTAACTATTGTAAGCATCTAGGCCCTAAGATGAGTTTCGATGATTGAATGACAAACTTATTTGTTGTCTAATGAGATCATTAGTGCAGGTTTTATTATGAATATCAAATGGTTGCTCATTGGTTGTTAGTTTAGTGTCCCCCAACTTGAATGCTATATTTCATGGAAGCGGACTTGATTTTCATTCGTATCTTGAAGGCTAAGGATTCTTCTAGAGTCAAGGATCAAAGGAGATGAAGGATCCTTACTTAGATAGGGTTTTTATAGCTTTCTAGTGTCCCCACTATTATGGGGAGGTCAATGGTTAGTAGCTTGATCAAGTGTTTTGCCAAGCTATGGATGCACACACAAGCCAAATCTATAAAGAACAGCAAAGGTGCAAGTTACATAGGCTCAAGGTCTAAGAAAATTGAAGGTACAATCAAGATGGTTGAAGGATATCAAAACCAAGAAAAGTTGCATGAACCGTATGGTCCGATTTGAGATTTTTCCTTGGAGCATACCAAGTAACTACAATAAGTTTTATTGGACGGTATGAGCTCCATGCAAATCAAGAGGACAGAATGGTCTGGTCAAGTGTGTACGTATACCAAGTATTACAAGGAAAGGCAGTTGCAAGCCAGAGAGGAATTACACTAACCGTTCATAGACCGCCCATGAACCCTACCATTTAACCCGCGGACACCAAACCCTCAGACTTGGTGGCAATATAGCATGGTTTGTGAAGATCGTCCATGGACCATACTAAGAAACCCGCGGGCACCAAACCCTCGGACAGGAGTTAAGATAGAACGGTATGTACAGACCATACCTGGACTGTACCGAGAAACTCAGGGCTTTGGACTTGGAAGAAATAGTCTACAACAGACTGTATAGTCTGATCTCTATTGGCCGTACCATCTCACGGAATATAGTACAGTGATGTAAGGATTCAGTGCCCGTTGAACAAGTACATGGACTGTATAGTCCGATCCTCACTTTTTAGCTAGAATGGACCATCCGGTCTTCTCTATGTCAGCTTACCTCTTTTACAACTGCTTAATCAGCTTGGGGGGCTATATATATGGGTTACTTGGGATCATTTTGTGCTCTTTGATACCCTAGCAACTTCATAGATTTAGAGAGCCATTTGTGCTTCATCCTTTTCAACAACCACTCACATATTCACACCGTTGAGAGCAAGATCAAGGTTAAGAGGCTTGTGTACATCCATCTTGGTGAGGATCAAGATAAAGTGAAAACCAGAGGCTTGTTACTCTTAGTGATTGGCAGCACCTAGATGGACTTGGTGACCGGGGTGCGTTCTTGGAACTTACCAAGGAGATTTGTGGAAGCCCGAAGAGCAATGGTGTACAAGGCTTGAGCTCCACCTTGCCGGAATGGCGAATGGAGACTCTTAGTGATCACCCACAAGCTTAAGATGCAGCAAAACACCTTGCATGTGCCGCAACATGGACTAGGGGAGGGTGCCAAACTTCCGATACCACAGGAAAAAACCGGTTGTGCCCTTGTCCCTTTTCTTGACGCTCTTGTGGTTCTTGTTATTTTCAAAGTTTGCATCTTCTAGTCACCATGCTTAGTTTTCCTCTTGCCTAGTATGTCCCTTGTTTGCTTGGTCATTAGTGTTGCTAGTTCTATCCTCCGTTGTTGTTTTCCTTCCACTAGCATGTGTAGGGCTGTTTTCTTTGTTACATAGAGTAGATTTCATGTAGAGGGTGAAGTGGGCTAATTCGTAGCATCGTTAGGCTAAGGATTATCGATTAGAGTTTGAAATTAGCCCAATTCACACCCTGTAACATCCCGGATTTTTGAAAACACGAAAATCTGAGATTTTTAAAACTTTTTATTAAACAATTCAGATGTGTTTACAACCAATTAAAATATGTTGTTTTCAAACCTAAATAACTTATTTGAGTTAATAAATTTTTGACAAAATGAAGTTAAATGAGTATTTGTTTGTTTGATTGATTGTATCGGTTTAATTTCGAACCAAAGTTCGAGAATTAAACCTACATCCTATAATCTGTTTGACCGGATCTCTCTACCATCCTTTAATCTATATCTACTCTGTCTCTTTTATCGACCTTGACTCGTCTGAACCTGTCGAATTAAATTCTTTGCAATTTACTTCGCATTCGTAATTTTTACTCGTCTCAAATAAATCAAAGCATCGATGTAAATTAAATATAATTTATTTCGCAAGGTGCTAATTCTTTTTCGGACCGCGGTGTGATTTCTCGACTAATCGAATTTAATTCTTCGCAATTAAATTCGAATCCGGAGATCATTGCTCAGCTAAAAAGCCTCGGAATAATTTCTCAACGACTTTATCTCGTACCCAAATATCTCAATCTCATTCGTGTGAGGGAATAAATAATCTCGGCGCCAATTCTCGAATCTTGGAATTGATTTCTTTGTAAATTAATTTTTCGATAAAATCAATCTAATTCATTCGTACTTCGGAAAAAATTCAATCGAATTTATTTCGCAGTCTAATCTCAGCCCAATATCCAAAGGCCAAGTCTAAAAATCCATCTAAAAATAACCCTAACCCTAACTTCATACCATAAATATCTAATTTTCTATTTCTCCATTCCCCTCATTTTCTCCAATTTTCTTCGCCTCCGCCGGCCACCAGACCCCTGGGCACCTCTCGTGGCCACCTCTCCCTGCTCCTCACGCCACATCCTCTCCTTCCTCTTGCTCTACCAGCAGCAGCCCCTCCTTCCTCTCCTCGGATAGCAAGCAGCAGCAGAGCACTCCATGGCGCCACCACTCCCGGATCCACCTCCTTCGGCACCTCCAAGCAAGCAAGCAGCAGCTCCCTGTTTCCCACCATGGCCCCTCCCTGCTCGTCCCCAAGAGCAAGTAGCAGCTCCCTTCCTCTCCGCGGCACTTCCCCATGGTGCCCTGTCCTCTCTATCTCCACCGCGGACAGCAGCAGAGCCCCTTCATGGTGCCTCCTCCCTTCCTGCAGGGCGCTAGCGACCCCAAGTGGCACCCCATCAGCCAACTCTCTGCTGTCCCTGTCCTCTACTTGGGCACCGCTCCCCTCCTTGACGGTGAAGGCGAGCAGCAGCAGCTTCACCCCCTAAGGCGAGCTCCTGCTGCCCCTCATGGCGAGCCGCCAAGCAGAGTTTCCTCTACTCCCCACTTCTGCCGACGCCCTGCCTCCACTCCAACAGCAGCAAGAGGAAGGCCATGGTTCGTGGCCACCAGTTCCCTCTCCACCTGGCAGGTGCTCGACGAAATGCTCCAACACGAGCAGCAGCATGAGCCCAACGCCGGTGAGCCTCTGCTTTCGGTCTCCATCTGATTCTATTGTCTACTTTGCGCCCAGATTAATCCATTTCTTTGTGTTGAGGATGATACTCACTTGGACGGTGTCCATCTCCAATCTGAGCCATGCAGTGGAGCTTTGGTTGCTGTCTTGTTGGTCACGGGAAGCTCCTATCGCTGCTGGCCCTTCCTCCTGCCTTGTACAAGATGCAGACCATATGTTCGCTGTACTGCCCCAAGGTGAGATCTCGCTCCTAGGTTCAGTTTGTCCCCTGAAATTGTGTTGTCCTTATTCTCACATCTTCATGATGCCGGGAACGACGGCGATGGCTCAAACACAACGTCAAACCATGGACCAAACCGCAAGCTGAGGGTGGTGTCGTTGGGCTCGGCGTCGCCTCTTCACGGCGTCAGCACATTCCGGCATCAACTCTCTTCCCGCCACAAGCCCTCGGTGAGCACTTAATCATGCCTCATGTGATGCCGGCCTTCGAGCCGATGAACTTCCTCGTGCTTGATGTCACTCGGCCGTGGTGCCGATGAGCTTCTCTCTTATGCACATGCCTGTCCGGCCTTCGAGCCGCGTTTTCTTGCAGGGCACGTTTTCCTCGTGCTGACATGAAACGCCATTGGCACACACGCTGTGGATGTAATCGTGTAGCACACACATTCAATCTAAAATCTTACGGCATGCACGAGCCGTGAGTTATCGCTCGGTTCAGCAGTTATGCTGCCGAAATTTCTAACTCTCCTAGTATATTAGATCATAGGCGACCACAATTCTCTGGCTGCTACGGGCTGTACTCGTAGCGTCGCAAACGCTCCGAACTAGTTAACTCTCTTGTTCGTGCACGGCCACGAGCCTTCGCTTGTCACGGCCGTTTAACCATCTTCCGATCACTAAAGCACACGCTCGGCGGTATGCAACCACGAGCTCTCGCTCGCTATGGCCATTTCTCATCACGCATATAATCGTACACACGCGTTTGCACGGCCTCGAGCTCTAGCTCGCCTCGGCCGTAGTTGTCACTTCCAATTCATTTCCAGCTTACACGTAGCAGCATGGCCCCGAGTGACTGCCCGCTTCGATCATAGCTTGTATTCCAACCGTCGTCTCTCTGATTCTCTAAATTGTGGCCAATGGTTCCCACGCATGGCTTCCTGTGCCATGGATCTAACCCGAGCGGTTTCGGTCTCTAGTTCCTTATTCCTAATTGGGTTCAGATTCGGAATTTATCCGGCCCAATTTGAATAATCTGAAAAGTTAATCCTCTCATACTTTAGTAATAATGAACGCTATTAGAAAATCCACACCGTTCGTCTGACGCACATCTCTCATCTAATCGATAAATAATTTAATCTCTTGCAAAATTCCGCGGAAGAGTGATGTGAGACCTCTCTCACATAACTTATGGCTAGTCTGCCTTCCGACACGGCTCATTATATCTTTTCTATCACTCGATCATTATCACCTCACTCACATAATCCCAGCTTAATAATCGACACCTTGTTTCTAAGGACATGGTCGATGCCACTTAATTCCACCTGCAACTCTTAACCAATGATCATGTAATTCCAATTCCATTCGCACCCGTTGACCATAACCCGACCTCTCCTTCCATCGTCCTAATCTCTCTTTTGTTATATATTGATTGCTTAGTTCTTATGTTCTGTTTATTTCCATGTTTTGTTGGTCGCGCCGAGTGGAGTGGACAATGTTGGTGATCAAGGACGCACATCGGAGGGCATGAGCTTGTGAAGACAAGGATGAGACTGGGCGGAGCTCTAGAGCGATCAGCTCTACTCCAGGTCACCATTCAGACACTTCCCTGCTTCGAATCCTATAGACACGCATATATGCTGCTGCAGCTTTATTTATAATCATGCTTGCTATGTTAACCCAAAAATAGGGAGCCTACTTCCATTTAGCCACTATTACCCTGCTTGCTATATTGCCACCACCATATTATTACTTCAACTAAATAAAATGAACATGATGTGAGATTGGGTGATATGATGGTGGGATGTAATAACTCTTGGCGTGTGTGAAGTGGGTGGGTTTTTGAGCGCGAGATGGGTGGCGGGAGTCGGCACGAAAATTATGGGATAGACTAGAACTCTACCCTGAGTGGAGAGAGGTGTGTGGTGGTGCGCGGCCCACTGCTGAGGGTGGCAACCGACCCCTGGAAAGCTTGCTCTCGCCAAATTAAGGACCGAGTAGGGGTGATAACTCTTGGATATTTCGTGCATACCACGCGACCTCAGGCCCGGTTCTCGATCTTCCCCAATGGTACTCGGACTGCAGGCGTAAGGCGATAGTGTTAGGGAACGATGGTGGGTCTGTGATGCAGCCACACGTTCTCGATAGACTCGACCCGTGGAGGCCCCGGATTCTTCGAGCTCACAGTTCTGAGAGTGCGGTGGATAGTGTATCCGCACAGTTTTCTAGCTCAGGAAAGCAGAATGATGCCAGGAAGGGGAGGTCATTACCGGTGTGGTGGGCCAATGGCAGCGGACGCTCTGCCCTTATCCCATCTCGCGTGGGTACAGATGTACAAACCTCTGCAGAGTGTAAATCTTTACGTAAAGCCGACGTCGACGGTCAAGGACGGACCAAGGGCAGAACTCACCTCATCTAGCATGGGTTTTCTTCTCTTCTCCCTCGAGTGATAGAACACCGGCTGAGGCCGTTGAGGATGGGCGGGTGGGAGCTTCCCATGCCGCAGAATTAGTTGATGTTGAGTGGGTGTATGGAAGAGGTGTATGGTGGTGAGGTGTGAATGTGTTGGCATGAGTGATGAGCAGGGGATCGGCCGTGCGACCGAATTCCCGAATGGAACAATGATATAATAATTTGGATAATGCTGCTATTTGCTTGCTTGAATAGGAAGCCTAGAGCCTTCCACTTGTGCTAGTCCCTTTTATTTTTATGCTGTCGCCTAGGGGAGTGTCTCAAGGTGGCCTGCGCTACTGGCGCGCAGGTTTTGGAAGACGAGACAGATGACGACCACTCCTACGACGGACGAAAATGAGCTGAATGACGACCACTCCTACGACGGATGGAGATAAGCTAGATGACGACCTTACCTAAGACGGACGGAACGACGAGGGTTGCTGTGCTACGCTCAAGTATACCTGTGGAGATGGATGTGAAGACCTGCTTTCCGCAATTTATACTCTGATCTCTGTTGTAAGAATGCTTCAGTCCAGATGGACTTGTATCGGCTTTGGCCAATATTGTATAAATGTAATAATAATCGAAGTTCTGGTTGTGATATCGACTGATATACGTGATTCACGATAGCACTATGTATCCTAGGACTATCGTGAAAAGCAAAAGGCTTGGATTTCGGCATAGCGGAATCCGGATCGTTTCACACCCCCTCTTGGGCATCCGATCCTTACAACTGTGTGGTTGGAATATCTTGAGCTAACACAAGTGTTGAGGCATCATCTTGATCTATCCATAGAGCCTCATACACATTTTTGAAAGTCCAACCACCATATGAGCAAAACTAGAGCTTAGTTTCATCTTTGCTTAGGCCTTGTAGTCTATCCCCATGCCTGCATGCATGACCTTGGTGTACCAAGCGCGGCTGTAAGCCTTGCGAGACCTTCCAGAGTGTAGAGCGTGGCTGCTGTTGACGTCGTTATTTTCCTATTTCGATCGTCAATCCCTCGGTGAATAAATGGGGTATACATAAAGTTCCATGCATTATTTACCTAACACTGACGAATTCCACGAGTTTTGGTGGTTTTCGATGTATCACAGGGAGAAGCTCACATTCCATACAAAAGAAGACCATTTGGAGCAAAAGAGAGTCATCACATTAAAATGGCTTGAGAATGAGTGGAAAATAACATCACTATGAAGTATCTCAAATGCCCTCATGGACCAAACCATTGCAAAGAGCTAATCAGGATAATCAAAATGGAGTTTTGGTTCACTCAATTTGGAGTTCGAACGTTAAAGTTATGGCCATCACAAGATTAACAACATGCATGGGCTATGAGAGTGGTCAGGCGACCATGACTGAGGTCGGGCGACCAAAGCCATGGCCGGCCAACTATGCACTCTCCCAAAATGCCTCATACTTCATCTTATTCATCTAAGGAAGTCACCAAGAGCCCAAATACACAAGGTGGAAGAAGCCCAAGTCGAATCCAACGTCGGAAGGCCACCACACGGGCCGAGGAACTGCTGAAAGGCTGAAATGATGGCCGGCCGACCTTGGGCCTGGCCGGCTGACCCTAGGCTTGGCTGGCCGACCACCTCAAATGGCCGCCCGGCCAATTACTTGGCCTGCACGGTCACCACGATGGATGCCCGGACATGTTCAACACGTGTATCAACGGAAACCGACTTCCAGAAGGCATCCTAGGCATTGGAGATGTGAGGCGGTGCATCGGACGGACGACTGACCTTGGGGCATGGTTGGCCAACCATGGGCTTGGTCGGCCAACCTCCGTGATGGTCGGCCGACCACCCACGTGGCCGCCCGATCAACCGACTTGTTGCCCCACCGACCTTCTTCGTCCTATAAATAGAGGGGCACTCCCCCCACTCCAAAATGTACCATCACCATGTGATTTCTCTCTTCCTCCCTCTAGGAGGCGCCCCACGGGAGGTGCCTCCACTCTGAAAATAGTGTTTGGTTAGGAGTTAGAGAAGGGTCTACTGTATCAGAGTTGATCAGAAATACTCGGTAATATATTTTATTTGCTTATTTTGAGCATTACTTTCCGATTATTGACTAGTGCAAGTACTTTACTTTCCTACTTTATGCACTTATCTTCTGCTCTAGTTAGTTACTCACTTGGTATGTATGTAGCTTTTTAGCACCTTTTTCGTTTTGGGCATGCCAAGTTCGAGGCATGAGTTGTGCTAAACTAGAACTGATTGATCGTTGTTATGCTTGCCAGTGCTATAATCCAACCTATACGCTAGGCTCTGGTTAGTTACTCTCCTCTAGCTAAGGATGAGCTATTGTTGTTCAAGTTCCGCTTGAACACGTTTGTAGCGTGCTAGCCTATCCACGCAGATTTGCTTGGTAGCCCCACTCGGTGACAGCGTGTGGTGTGCCTGTGTATCCCAGGCCCGTTCGTTAGGTAGGCCCGTAGGCGTTAGCCGGGTCTCCTTTGGTGGTCTACTATCTACCCCCTGACCCCTCGAGGCACCGGAATTTTGCTCGACGCAAGTCATAACTCTGTTGTGATTCTTTCGACCCTTAGCACGGATAGCTCTTGTATGCTAGCAGTGATAGAAGACCGTATAGCAGTCCTTGTCTCGTTGTCCTCCTAGCTTTACCTGTTTTCTTGCCAACGGTGCTTGGCTTTTACCCCATGGTGTTTGGTGTCAGCCTTTCCTAGCTATCGGTTGATGTGAAAGAGTAATAACAATTGGATGAACGATAGTTTGATATCTCTATTTCAATGCTTCCCTGTGGATAAATATGATACCTTGGAATACTCCCAGGTGAAAGGCTACAACGGTCTCCGTGCGCTTGCGGAGTAAAATCTGTTAGGCTAAGAGCCACCAACAGCCGCCACCGTATTGTGAGAGGGAGTGTTGCACCTTGATACTGACAGGCAGTGAGGTCAAGGTGCGGGACACACGGAAGCAGGGATCGCACTGCTGCTGCACTCGTCTCCCTGTAGTGCGGCTTCGATCGGCTCTGCAGGAAAGCCGATCTTAGTTATGTGTGGTGGTGCGGGCGTGCCACCTAGCTTGACCTTACAGCCAGGATGGTTGCGTGGATGTTGCTGTTGGCTTCTGTTCTCCCTGAAAAGCGTACACAACAAATATAAATGTTAAATTCTTGCCAATAGCTAGGATCGGCAAACATGAGGGTTCGTGTACTCCAATTGGCCAATGCACGGGCATCGGTTGGTCGGCATGATGTGCATACATAGAGCGCGAAAAGAGCCAAAACATGCATCCAGAGTACAAGAGAGATAAAGCCCTATCTAAAAGAATGATATAACAGATCTATTGAACCAGATCGGCTTCAAACCAGAACCACCAAAGAAATCCATCTAACTAAACAAATAAAAATTAAGACATGTATATATAGGGTGCTCGATCTACACTGATCTATCGGCAAGTCGCGAGCACACGCTGCAGCGGCATGTCGTGGATTGTAACAAACGATGAGGTAGCATAGAACAAGCTACACGAAAACTAATCTATAGCACGAAGTATAAACGAAAAAGTAGATTGGCAAACGTGCAAAGTAAAGAGATGAATCCCGCCAAGAAAAAAAGCTTGATCCGAGCTTCATCGGGACAACCAGCGAACTATGCCATCAAAATGCTTCAGTACACGGTTCACCGTATGGCTCACGCCTTAATACCCTAACAAAGTAAATCATTAGAGCAGCATGATGATTACCTTGAAAAAAAGCCTCGTTGCTAGGGGTGGCAATGCGCCGAGAGAAGTTGGAGACACGTAGCTGTTCGTGAGCCTAATGTCGTCGGTTTATTTCGTAGAACAAGAGTACAAATTTATAGTCCATAGACTTGGACAACAAGTCTGACTCTTGCTAAAACTCTTTCTATATCTAAGCAAATATATTTTTACACGGGCTAGTCCTAACTCGACTCAAACTAGGCTAAGATACATGGCTTGCTGGCCCTGTCATTGTCTCTCCCTTTACGACTTCGATGGCCCATTAGCCGATTGATCTACTCCTGAATCGGCCCTTCTAGCCCATTTTGCTGATCCGGCCCATCTGGCACATCGGCTAAATTCTGCTAACACATGCGCCCCTAGTTTTGGTAATAACAATTTCCAAAACTAAGAAAATATAAAGACGACAGGCCACGCGGTTCCACAATTTTAGTCACATCCTTCCGTATGCTTTCCTTGAAAACCACACCTCTTCATCTTCATTTGTGGTATTATTTAATCACAGCTCCGGCTACAGTCATTTTTCCTCATCTTCCTTCTTCTCCTCATCCACAAGACAACCCCCATTTTCTCTTAGCAATCCAAGCCGATGGAATCCGTAGGCAGCAGCACGACTCCACCGCCATTACCACTTGCACAGCCTTCACCGACGCCATTCACAGACGTGCCGCCGGGCTTTGCTCTAGTAGGAGCAGTCCAAGTACCACCGGCCATGGTGGCCGGCGCCAAAGAAGAAGAGGAGCCGCCGCTCACCGACGCTGATCGAGCTTGGTGTTGGCGGTCGATAAAATCCATTTCGACCACCAATATGTCATGTTTTAGAGTATACTTTACCAAGTTTTCATTTATTTCTAACTAGTTCCACGAGTTGTGCATGAAAGTTGTATGCAAGAACTTCTAATATTCAAAATAATGGAGAAATTAACACAATAGAGACAATATGGCAAGGAGGTAGGAAATGGGCCAGATCACTGGGTCGGCCGACCACCTCACTGGGTCGCCCGACCTCCTACCCCGGCCGGCCCACCAGCCGGGGCACTAGGAAGCCCAAGGCCTAGGAGGCAATGTCGCCCAACCTTGGCCCATGGTTGCCCGACCTTGCCACGTCACCTATCCAAGACCTGCATGCAAAGAAACACAAAATATGTCAATCACAACCGTTGGATCAACTGGCCAAGGCATCCAAGCGTCGGAAGATCACCAAACCACGGATCAATGATATCACCAATCCAAGAGAAGGGCCATGCAACAAATCCAAAGCTGACACGTGGTCGCCCAACCTCCCCTAGGGTCGGCCAACTTTGCCTCGGAGGATCTTTCACATGTTTCAACTGCCACAACTATCAACCGACGTTTGAAGTACATCTCAGCCGTGGGATCACCAAAGGCGGTGCAACGGAGGGTCGCCCGACCTCCAAGGGAGTCAGCCGACCACCGCCTTGGTCGCCCGACCACTAACTTACCGCAATTACTGACCTAGCACACCTACAAGTACCCCCCCTCGGCCATCCAAGCTATAAATACCCCCCGGGAGGTCACTTGCAAATTGTGGTGGATCAAGATAACACTAGTGTGGTTGTGTAGTTGAGTGTAGAGTATTGTAATGAAGCCACCCTTGGCATTGTAGAGAGAACCAAGTTGTATCAAGAGTGAGTAGTGAGTTGTAGAGTGAAGGAGTCGGAATTCTCTTTGGTCTTCTATTCTCGAGCTCTTATTCTCAGAGGAATTATTACTCTATTTCTAGGATACAGCAAAGTTCCTTGTTCCCTTCTTTATTTATTGCATACTTACTTTATTTACATACTCAGTACTTTGCTCAGTAGTTTACGGGTGCCAAGTGTGCTCTGTGTAGTTTAGCTATACAGCTGTGCTTGCTCTCTAGCTTCTAACCAATGTAGTAGTAAATTCGGTTGTGTAGACGTGGTGTCTAGACTAGAGTTTGCTTTGGAAGGTGTCTTCCCACGCAGTTTTGGTTGGTAGTCCCACTTGGTGACAGCGGGTGTGTCCTGTGTAGTCCAACCCCGTCATTCGGATAAGTAGTCCTCGACCCATAGCTGAGTTTTGTAGTGCCCGCGTTTCTCGTCTGGTTATCAGCACTCTGGTGCCTAGAAGTGGTTCTATAGCCTTAGTGTCCAAGTAAACCTGCTGAGTAGAATACTAGTTTGTTTAGTAAAGTAAAGTTATTTTATTTAAAGTAGTGAACCTGCTCTACTCTATCTTTTGTCTCTACAATTGCTGATTTTGTTGTTCGATTGTATCTGTTCTACGTCGAGTTACTCCTCGTTTCTCGTGGATTTCGATACCCTGGAATACTCTTCGGTGAAAAGCTACAATGTGTTTCCGTGCACTTGCGGATTTATATCAGTAGGCTAAGAAACGCCAACAAGCTTTTCTAGCGCCGTTGCCGGGGAATGGTAGCTAATTTGACTAGAACCTTAGGATCGTCCATACTCACACCATACACAACCACCACATATATTCCCACCAAAAACCACATATCATCTACCATATGGATTCCACACCTATCTTTCAACTCGTCGATCCAAAAGGCGATTATTTGGAGCCTTCACCATCATCCACACCTATCACTTCAGAAGGCTACCAACTACGTCCCGACTTGATAGCCATGGTTCGGGATTAATCATTCGGAGGGCAAGAATCAGAATGTCCCTACGCACACCTCCTGGAGTTCGAGCAGTTATGTAGCTGTTTGGTCATCTCGGGAATGTCTGGCGACACACTATGATGGTTGCTTTTCCTATTTTTCCTAAAGGGGAGGCGAAAATCTGGTGTAAGTAGGCAGCTGGTAAAGTAGAAGGGAGTTGGGAGAACCTAAAGGTCAGTTTCTGTCTCTATTTCTTTCCGCCTAATAAGGCTGTCAATCTCTAATGCAAAGTGCTCTCATTTCGGCAGTGAGAAAGAGAATCTTTGGGGCAGATTGGGCACGCTTCAACCATCTTTGAGGACCAAATTTGGCAATTCCAGAGGTAATGTTGTTACATCATTTCATCTGAGGCCTTACACCCGAAGCCGATCTCTGTTTCGACCTCGCCTCAGGAGGGTTGTTCTCACACATAAAACCCTCCGAGGGAAGAAAAATTCTCGACAAAATCTTTGAGAAGGCTTTTGATCTCGGTACACTACAAGAACCACCTCCACAGAAGCCACCCAAGTCACTTGAATATGAGGAGAAACAAACACCATCTACCCCATCTCCACCATCACCCCTTTGAATCGAGGAAATCCTAGAACCATCGTCTAGGCTTGACGGTTCCTCCGTCGTCACCTCCGTTCTCTTTCGAGGACGAAATTTTCATGGAGTTTGGCAACGCCTAAACAAGACCGATGCTTCATCTGGACCTCTATACCAACGTACATATTGCCAGATCAAAAAGAACACATGAAGGGGGACCTGCTCTGGCTTTCAGCAGCAATTAATTGGGATTGGCTAGAGGAGAGACGTCTTGACACACAAGCAGTCAAATTCTACCCAAACCCCAGCGTCATCCCTGGCCAAGTATCAAGGTTTCAACCGCAAGACATTATATATGACCCAAGGGTAGGAATCAATATAATCCCCAAGCACGTAATAGATCTACTCAGGCGTTCTTAGACTTCCATGTCTTTGACATCCCCGAGGGATCTCCACCATTGATTGTCGCCTCCCTCACCAGCTAAGATATATACAGAGGGAGACTGTAGCTTCAGTTAGGCAATGAAGAAATCAATGTCAATATTGATAGGTCACTCAATGCCAAGACTAAAGGAAAGCTAGAGATTGACCCTATAGAAGAAGTGATGAGCCGTTCACTTGAGGAAATGTGTCAAGATAGCCTAGAGGAAGAGGTTGTTAGCGACTTCAGTACAGTAGAGGAGCGCCATGGAAGTTCGAAGAACTTGGTGAATCCTTATGGCCCGAAGCTCCTAAGATAGAATTAACGCAACTACCGCCTGGCCTAAAGTATGCCTTCCTCCACGGGAATGAGGACACACCGGTGATCAACAGCGACAAGTTGACAGAGAGTGAGAGCCGACGATTACTTTCAGTTCTGGAGAAGTATAGATCTGTGCTTGGATACTCTCTACAAGATCTGAAAGGAATCAGTATCAACCTATGCACTCATCGTGTCCCTATGGAGGTTGACCATAAGCCAACTAGGGAGCCACAGCATCGACTTAACAATGCGATGAGAGGGGTAGTCAAGAAGGAAGTACTTGGCTTGTGATGTCTTGAGGAAAGTTCTTCCAAGTATCAATGGTGATTTTGAATCTCTTCCCATCTCCAGAATCACAAAGTCAACTGGTACAAGATTTTCTCCAATCTTGACTGGGACGTCTTCAGCTATTCCTTCTGGATATCTCACTGAACGATCAGCTAGCTCGAGACACATGGATGTAGGCTCTGGTTTAGGCAGCTTCAGGTTGTCGAACATTGACTTAGGCATAACACTCACACTTACTCCGAGATCACATAAAGCCTTGTCAATGTTGAGTGCACCAATAGAGCAGGGGATAGTGAGACATCCCAGATCTGCCTTCTTCTCTAAAGGAATATCCGTATGACAGCTGCACTACAATTAGTAGTCAACTTCACACACTCAAATGACATCTTTCCCTTGTTAGCTAGTATATCTTTGAAATACTTGGCATAAGTGGGAACTTGGAGTTCATCCGATAATGGCATGTGGATATAAAGCTGCTTGATTACCTCAACGAACTTGTTGAAATGCTCATCTGTCTTGTTTGATCGAACCTTGCACTTTACTGGTAATATCCTTGTATCATCCGCTATCACTTCAGGTTCTTCCTCACTCTGCATCTCTGCTTCAGCTGAATTGGCAAGTCTTGAAGTCAACTCAGGATCTCTAGTCTCTTTTCTAGATCTTGTAGTGACTGTTTTGAGTGACTCAATAGACTGTGGCTATCCAGGCAACTTTCCTTCATTCCTATTTGGGAGATGTTCTACTAGTTGTGAGAGCTGGTTCTCTAAAATCTTCATCATCCCCATGAGCTGTTGATTTGAACCTCCCACATTAGTGATCTTGCCATCAATATTCTCTAAGACTTTGCCCATAGCTTTGAATTTTGAGTGTGTATCCTCGTTGATCTTTGCTTGCTCTTCCATAGAATATTTAAGTTGAATCCGTAGAGGAATGGCATTTTGAATAGCTGATCCAGCAGTGAACTGTTGTCTATTCTGTCTATAGTGGATAGGGGGATCCAACCTTCCTTTCTTGCATAGTCCACAGCTTTAGCTTCCTCTGGACAACTTTCCCTTGAATGCCCATCGTCTCCACACTCTTCACATGTCATCATAGCTTCTGTAGACTTCACTTCCTCAGCTCTACCACTCTCCATCTTCTCAAACCATCTCATGAGTGAATCGATCTTTCCATCCTAAATTTCCATCTCGTCCACTTCCAGTACACTCTTCACCACCCTAGTGGAGGTAGATGGCGTCACCCTATCTGCTCCCCATGTTCCATTCTCGACAACTTTCTTGAATAAAGCTCTACACACTGCATTGAATCCACCATAAAACTTTTGAATTAAATCCCATTTCTGAAAGTTGTGGTGAGGGCAGGCTGAAATATAGTCGTTGAATCTCTCATAGGCTTCATCAAATGTCTCATTGGGGTACTGCACAAATGTTGAAATCTTGTTGCACAAAGCTTGTGTCTTTCCAGGTGAAAAGTACTTGGCGATGAATCCTTGTAATAACAGCTGCCAATTGTTCACCGTAGTATCTAGAAGTGTAGACAACCACTGATGAGCTTTCCCGATTAGTGAAAATGGGAATAGCCTTGCTCTGATCTGATCATTAGTGACTCCTTCAATATTGGAAGTGTTGCAAATCTGCAGAAATGTCTTCAAGTATTGATTTGGATCTTCCTTCCCATTGAATGGTTGATTCTACACCATACTGATCACTGAGCTTCTAATCTCGAATGCTCTCTGAGGTGGAGTGGGATCTCTGATCTTCAAATCGGTTGAGGTTGGCACACACAGGTCCATGAGCTTCCTCTCTTCAATGTTGTCACCCATTTCTGGCAGAGTTTTGTCTTCTTTCTAAGGTTTTCCAGCAGAGCTTCGGGACTTCTCAGTAACCTCTCTAGATCATCCAAATAATTAGTAGGTTTATTGGACCGTGGTCCATCCATTCTTGCTAATGTTAGTACAAGGGAATATATACAAAGAGAAACTATATTCTAAAGAGTTTATCTTACAAAAAGAGTAAACTAATCAAAGCTAAACTTAAATAAAATTATAAATACGAAAATATAGAAATAAAGTAAAATAAATATATAAAATAAAAATATAAATGGTGAAAAATTAAAGATGAAAAGAAACTAAATTATTAAAAACAAGAAATACATAAACTCAAATTAATTAAAACTCGATTAATTAATTCCTTGGCAACGGCACCAGATTAGCTTGTTGACGGCACTTAAGCACGGCAAACCTTATACTGAGCAATAGTATCGTATGTAGCTTTTTTCCAGGATGAGTATCATGGGTTTTGTCAATCCAGAAAATTAACTAATAGAGAACTAATTAACTAGAGTTTATAATAACTAAAGATAAAACGTAAAAAGATAAGTCTAAATCTATCTCAAAACCAATCCTTAAGCTATATCTAAACTAAGCATAAAATACACCGAATATATATAATAAGATAAACAATTAGAACAGAACTAGAACACTAATCATAGGGTATTGACCAGAGTCTAATCAAGCTCTAATTGGATCCAAGATATGCATGATGGTGGGCGCCACAACTAGATTAAAACAGCAAGATAACTAGTAGCTCAAGATAGAAACAAGCATTGATCAAGCATAAACTTTATAGCATAATTAAATCAAGATCGAACAATCTAATCCCCTAGATCGAGTTTAACCTTTCTCCTGCTGTACTGTCACTACTAACCAGGCAATCGAGAAGAAACTCTCAACATGCATTCATAATTAGAGAACGCGCTTCTAATTACTTCACATAGTCTAATAACAGAATTAGCACAACTAGAACCTCAAATCACCATGATCATAAGAACTAGATATACAACCATATCATTGGTAAACTAGATCAACGATCAAGAACGCTAGAAGAATATAGCCTTTAAAGACATGCTCTAATCAACATGCATCTAGACCTAAACTTAATTAGAGCTAGAACAAGCATAATTAGAACAAGAACATGATAATTAGACAAGAACAATGCTTCATTGATAAATTGTATCATATGTACACCCATGATCATACCTTCCCTTGATGATACAATTAGTCCTCTAGAGCTAGATAATTAGAGCACCGTGCAAGCAAGGCTTCTAATCACCTCTACGTACTAGAAGAACTCTAATTCTAGACTAGAAACTCGACCCTCTGCTCTTATTAGTTATGGTCCTTCTTGTCGTCGCCTCCGCGCCTTGATAATGAATTGGATGCCTCGTCTCGTGGCTGATACTCGCTATTTATATCCTGGAGAAGACGTGGGGAAAAGGAAATCGCCAACCGACATCCCGTCCCTGGGTCGGCCGACTTGGGGGTAGGGGGGTAGGGTCGGCCGACCTGGACTCCTCCCTCACCCATTTCTTTCCATATTTTGCGGGGCCACTCCTTGTTGTTCAAGAAATAACTTCACAATATTTCTCAGACTCGTAGGGTTCTGGAATCTTCGGTATTTGCCGCGAATTCTTCTATTTTTGGATAGATATGAAGTGTCCTTCCCTTGTATGCTTCCATAATCTTGTAATTCATCATAGCTCATGACATCTCCAAAAGTTTCCCGAATAGGAAAGCTTTGATCACCTCACGGGGGGAAATGAGTTAATCAATCTTTCCATGTTTATCATCTTCTAGAATTCCTTTTCAGAGGTCTTTTCTCACTTGACGTGATTATGATGAATTTTGCGAAAAATAGCTCAAAAACTTGCAAAAATTAAGTATAGCAAAATTCCAAGACAATGTGATAGAAGTAAGCCTGATCTTCCGTGAGGTACGTTGGTTTAGAGGTGGAGAACTCGACGTTGATAAAGAAGGCTCCGAGTCAGGAGGTTCGAATCCTTGCAATCACTACACCATTGCTCCAATGGTTATCAACCGCGTGACGCGCGCAATCGTCCTCACCAAGAAGGCTATCGTTCCTGCAATGCAACCGAAAGAACACCAGCAAGAACAAGGAAAGAACGCAATCTAGAATTAACTTGTGCTCACAAAGTTGGGGGTTTCACAAACCGATACACGAACGGTGATATGTTCTCTACAGAAAACTCTTAAGCAAAACACAAACCCAAACCGGTGCGGTGGCTGATGTTTATATAGAGTTTAGGGCGACCAACAAAGCCTAGACACGTCCGTAATGGACTCCCAACACGATACATGGGCCAACAGCCCAAAAAGAGGGAAACAGCCCCTGGACAGATTCTGTCCTCTGACTTGCGATGTGAATTCCCGATGACTTCAAACTCCAAATGACATGAAACCAGCGGCATTGGATAGGTTATCTTCCTAGCTTTCCAAGAATATGTGAATCATCGAAATTGCAGTCCGTTTGTTTCATGGGCGACGATTTTACTGATAACTGGTCCTGGAGGCCGGGGAAGTCGACTCCGAGTAGAATTGGGCCTCCATCTTGGCTTGGACGTCCTTTGGCCTTTCTCCTGGTCCGAGCTGGTCTCCAAGGCCTTCATGGTCCTCTCCTAGGTTCCTAAGTACAATATAATCAACAATAACATTAGGTAGCATACTATCCTCACGAGTGTATGTACGGGTACCTAGTAACGAGCTCAATTGTTTGTTCAATTGTCTTGCATGTGCTCTTGGAATAGGTCCTTGCATAATCATAGGAGTGATGTCCTCATCATCCTCCCCCTCTTGAAGCGAAGTCATCCTCGACGCTAGCTCATCTTATTCACCCAAGTATGGTTTCAAATCTGCAATGTTAAAGGTGGGACTAACCCCAAAATCTGCAGGCAACTCAAGCTTGTATGCATTATCATTAATCTTTTGAAGCACTTTAAAAGGACCAGCAGCTTAGGCATAAGTTTGAACTTTCTCAAATCAGGAAAATGTTCTTTGTGCAAGTGTAACCACACCAAATCCCCTAGTTCAAATAGCACTTGTTTCCTACCTTTACTACCAGCAAGTTTGTACTTCACATTCATGTTTTCAATATTAATCTTAGTCGTTTCATGTAAGTTCCGAATATAATCAGCACGTTGTGACACATCCAAATGCAAAGGCTCCTCGAATGGCAAAGATATCAAATCAATAGGAGCACGAGGATTAAAACCATAAACCACCTGGAAAGGGCTAAACTTTGTGGTAGAGTGAATGTATCTGTTGTAAGCAACTCAATATGAGGCAAACACTCTTCTCACATTTTCAAATTTGTTTTCAAAACAGCTCTAAGCATAGTAGACAAAGTTCGATTACATTCTTTAGTTTGACCATCAGTTTGGGGATGACACGTAGTAGCAAACAAAAGTTTTGTCCCCAATTTATTCCATAAGCTCCGCCAAAAGTGACTCAAAAATTTTGCATCATGATCCAAAACAATAGTATTTGGCAACCCATGTAAACGAACGATCTCATGGAAAAATAAATCAACAATGTGAGGTATAATCCGTTTTGTGACAAGGTATAAAATGTGCCATTTTCGAAAACCGATCCACAACAACAAAAATGCTATCTCTCCCCCTCTTAGTCCTAGGCAATCCCAAAACAAAGTTCATAGAAATATCAACCCAAGGAACACTAGCAACTGGAAGAGGCAAATAAAGACCATGTGGATTTAGACGAGACTTAGCTTTATTGCAAATAGTGCAGCGTGCCACATAATGTTCGACGTCCGGCTTCAACTTGGGAGAAAAAAAAGAGCAGCGAGCACATCCGTCATTTTCTTCACACCAAAATGACCCATCAAACCGCCTCCATGCACCCCCTGCAAAAACAAAAGACAAATGGAACTATCTGGGACGTATAACTTGTTAGCCCGGAAAAGAAGGCCATCATTCAGCACATATTTGGTCCATATCCTTCCCTCTCGACAATTTTCAAAAGCTTCTTTGAAGTCAAAATCAGCAGCATATAGCCTTTTATGGTCTCCAAACCAAAGATGCGTTGATCCAGTTGTGACAACATAGTATAACGGCGAGATAAAGCATCCGCAATGACATTTTCTTTTCCTTTCTTATGCTTAATGATATATGGAAATGACTCTATAAATTCAAACTATTTAGCATGTCATTTATTAAGCTTAGCTTGACTTCTAATATGCTTTAAAGATTCATGATCAGAATGTATAACGAATTCTTTAGGCCAAAGATAATGCTGCCAAGTCTCCAAAACACGAACCAAAGCATATAACTCTTTATCATAAGTTGAATATTTTAGAGATGGCCCATTCAATTTTCCACTAAAGTAGGCAACAAGTTTACCTTCCTATAAAAGTATGCCTCTAATCCCAATTCCGCTCGCATCACATTCAAGCTCAAAAGTCTTACCACAATCCGGAAGTTGGAGAAGAGGTGCATGTGTCAACTTATCTTTCAATGTGTCAAAAGCTTTTTTTTTGTGCCGAACTCCAATGGAACGTCACACCTTTCTTTGTCAACTCATTCAGTGGGGCAGCGATGGTGCTGAAATCCTTCACAAAGCACCGATAGAAGCCTGCAAGATCAAGGAAACTGCGCACCTGTGTGATAGTTGTCGGCATCGGCTAGCTCCTAATGGCATCAATCTTTGTGTCATCCACTTCAATTCCCTGTGGAGCAACAACATAGCTAAGAAAACCAACTCGATCGGTGCAAAAGGTGCACTTCTCAAGGTTAGCAAATAAGCGTGCATCGCGTAGCGCAACAAAAATAGCACGTAGGTGATCAAGATGTTCCTCCAAAGATTTGCTATAGATCAAAATATCATCGAAATAAACCACCACAAATTTTCCAATAAAAGAACGAAGAACCTCATTCATCAAACGTATGAAAGTGCTAGATGCATTAGTTAACCCAAAAGGCATGACTAACCACTCATACAAGGCAAATTTTGTTTTGAAATCAGTTTTTCATTCATCGCCTAATTTCATTCGAATTTGATGGTAACCACTACGCAAATCAATTTTGGTAAACATGACAGAGCCACATAATTCATCAAGCATGTCATCTAAGTGAGGAATAGGATGACGATAATGAATAGTTATATTATTAATGGCTCTACAATCAACACACATACACCACGTACCATTTTTTTTAGGAACCAAAATGACAGGAACAACATAAGGACGAAGGCTCTCACGTACATACCCATGATCCAATAGCTCTTGGACTTGTCTCTGAATCTCCTTAGTCTCCTCTGGATTGGTTCTATATGCAGAACGGTTGGGCAAAGTGGCACCCGGAATCAAATCAATTTGATGCTCAATTCCGCGCAAAGGTGGTAAGGGTGGAATTTTAGAAGGAAAGACATCCTTAAATTCCTGCAAAAGGTTAGCAACAGCAGGCGCCAACGAGAAAGGCATATCATCAAGTGAAAACAGAACCCTCTTGCACAATAAAGCAAAGCCAGAAGCATCATTGAAATCACAAGCAACAAGATCAGATTTTGTTGCAAGCAGAGCACCACCCTTTAATTTAATAGCAGGAGAACTAGTAGATGGTACGGATGGTTTAGTTTTAAAGGGCACAACAGATTTGGATGCTCGCTGATTTTCAGAAGCTAAAGCCTTATCACGTTGAGCAGTTTCAGCTACGGCCCTATCACATTTCACAATTTCAGCAGGGGTCAAAGGAAGCAATGTAATTTTCTTGCCTTTATGCATGAATGTGTACATATTAGTTCTACCATGGTGTGTTGCATCAGTATAAAACTCCCAAGGTCTACCCAACAAAAGAGAACATGCTTGCATGAGAACAACATCACAATCCGCATAGTCATGGTAGGTACCAATAGAAAAATATACACGTGTAGTATGTGTTACTTTTGCTTTACCACTGTTGTTAAGCCATTGAATATGATATGCATGATTGTGATGAGCACGTGCAGAAAGACCAAATTTCTTGACAAAATCAGCACTCACCAAATTATTGCAACTCTCACCATCAATGATAGTACAAACACGGCACTTGTTGATGATAAAATAAATTTGAAGTAGATTATGCCGCTGTAGCTTGTCCTCATGTTCCACCTGTACATTCAAAAACACGCTGGACGACGTATGTACCATTGGTGGTGTAGTCCTCTGCAGCATCGCCCCTAAATGCATATGCATCGTCCTCAGTAGCACCTGTAGTGTTAGCTTGCAAAACCAATTCATCTTCAACATCACTAGTGCTAATTCACCCACCATAATATGTAGCAATGTAGGCTCGCTTGCTAGGACATTCCCTCATGACATGTCCCATGCCTTTGCACCGATGGCACATGATGTTTGCTGATGCGGTAGCTGGTGTAGCAGGGGTAGTGTCGGTCTTTCCTGTTTTTGGTACAAAAGCAGATTTGTTCACCTCGGGCGTAGCAAGCGTCGCTGGTGGTGGTACAGTATGTCTCATGTCGGTCGGAGCTGCACATCCCTTGCTCGACTGCAACCTAGAAGAAGAAGAAGCACCAAAACTATTGCGCGAAGGTTGCACACAGTCCTGCAATTCTTGTTCAGTCAAAACAGCAATATGGAACAACTGGTCGGTTGTGTTATAGTCTTTGTAAGCAACAATATTTTGAATATCTTTGTGCAAACCAGAATAAAAACGAGTCATAGTATCATTATCTTCCTCATCAATATCACAACGCAACATGGCAACATGCAATTCATTATAGTATTAATGAACAGAACGATTGCCTTGATCAAAACGTTGCAATTTCTTTTTCAAATCATGCTAATAAGAAAAAGGAATAAAACGACTGCACATAGAATGTTTAAGCTTAGACCATGTATCTGGGTCTTGACCACGTTTAACTAAATCATTCCACCAAAGTATAGCATAACCACTAAATTCACTAGTAGCATATCGAACACGTTGATTAGCAGGAATCATATGAGAGTTAAATTTTTGTTCAACCATCATCTCCCGGTCTAAGTAAGCATCAGCATCATATGAACCATCAAAGGGAGGAATTTTAAATTTAACCCTAGCAAACAGGTTATCATTATCACCCTTAGTACCTTTGTTTCCTTTGTTGCCGCGACGTGGAGGTGGTGGTGGAGGTGGCCGATGCGGTTTCTTACCCTTATTACCTGACTGTCAATCTTGTTTACTATATGCTTCCTCACCTCCCTCCTAACTAGAGTCCTCCGATACCTAGGACTGCTCGGATGTTGAATAAGAAGTACTGGAAGTAGCAACCTTGTTCTCAACAGCGTCAAGTCGCGTCGACAAATCATCCATCACATGACGCATATCGTGCAAAGCTGGAGTAAGTTACGCTCTAAAATCACCAAGAAGCTTGTTTTGCATAGCAATAAGCCTTTTTAGCTCGCCCCTTGAGATATAGTCATCGTCTCCTTGAAAGAAAGGATCAATTCCTGGCATGGTTAGTGAACACAAGATAGATAAAAAGAAACAAGATTATCCCTATCTAGTAGGAAGGTGGGATCTCTCACACTCCAAGTGTGTACCAAGTGCTTGCAAATGTTCTCACCGTGCACAACAAAAGACGATGGCGATCCTAGAAGAGGCGACGATGGTCAAGAGAATAATAACACACCTGGATAGTGGGATGATTGCAAGTGACCGACCTGTACTGCTCAAGAGAAAATATAGTGGAGCTTGGGATGGCTTGATATGTGGCTAAGCAAAAACAATATCGTAATAGATTAGCAAAGCTGAATAATGATCCAATATAGGTGTTTGTTGCTGGCCAAAAGCTATTCAAAATCAAAGCACCCCAAGTGTAACCAATATGACAAGGTGCAAGGTGGAAGGGAAAAAGATGAAACAGCACCACAACAAAATCCTTGCTCTTTTTTTTTCTGTATTTTTTTTGCACTTTTTTTTCACTTTTATCACAGCAGGAAGGGCTACAAAAAAAATTTCAGAACAAACGGAAACTAGATGTGGCCTGTGGAGCACAAACAGTGAGAAAGCGCACATCAAACACACGCGTGCAGGAACTTCAGGGGCCGAAAACTCGATCTTCCAGGCCGAGTTTTGCAAAATCATGGACGGCGAACCCAGCAAAGCAGGGGAGAAACAGATGCGAAATTTTCTGCCATTTCCGAAAATGTATATTTTTGCCCTATTTCGAGTTGAAATGAGAAAGTTACGGCCGTTTTACTGACGACACCTCGAATTAGGGTTTCAACGGTGGCAGAAGAGACAAAAGTGGTGTGAACGGCGTGATATGGATGGATGGTGGTGGAAACACCGACACTACGATGGTGAACAAACTTTAACTAGCAACTAAACTCAACCACAGAGGATAAAAACTCAACAAAGCAAACTGAAAACAAATATTGTAGCACTAATGGTTATGGGATAGCAGATTTTTTTTGGCTTTTTCTGGACTCTAGGTATGAAAAACAAACTAATGTAAAGGGATACAAGAAAGTAGCTAATGGGCAACCTGATAACTAATACCAATTGATAGAAGTAAGCCTGATCTTCGGTGAGGTACTCAGTTTAGAGGTGGAGAACTCGACATTGATGAAGAAGGCTCCGAGCCAGGAGGTTCAAATCCTTGCAATCACTACACCACTGCTCCGATGGTTACCTCACCAAGAAGGCTATTGTTCCTACAGTGCAACCAAAAGAACACCAGCAAGAACGAGGAAAGAACGCAATCAAGAATTAACTTGTGCTCACAAAGTTGGGCTTGTGCTCACAAAGTTGGGGGTTTCACAAACCGATACACGAACGGCGATATGTTCTCTACAGAACACTCTTAAGCAAAACTCAAACCCTAACCCATGCGGTGGCTGCTATTTATATAGAGTTTAGGGTGACCAACAAAGCCTAGACGTGTCCGTAATGGACTCCCAACACGATACATGGGCCAACAGCCAAAAAGAGGGAAACAGCCCCTGGACAGATTCTGTCCTCTGACTTGCGATATGAATTCCTGATGACTCCGAACTCGAAATGACATGAAACCGGTGACATTGGATAGGTTATCTTCTTTGCTTTCCAAGCATATGTGGATCGTCGAAATCAGAGTTCGGTTGTGGCCTGGGCGACGATTTTTCTAATGACTGGTCCTGGAGGCCAGGGAAGTCGACTCTGAGTAGAATTGGGCCTCCATCTTGACTTGGCCTTTCTCCTAGTCCGAGCTGGTCTCCAAGGCCTTCATGGTCTTCTCCTAAGTTCCTAAGTACAATATAATCAACAATAACATTAGGTAGCATACTATCCTCACGAGTGTATGCTTGGGTACTTAGGAACGAGCTCACCTGTTGGTTCAATTGTCTTGCACGTGCTCTTGTAATAGGTCCTTGCATAATCATATGAGTGATGTCCTCATCACAATGTTGCAAAATCCACAATAATTGGTGATAATTGTTAGTAAAAGATATAGTTGACGCTCAAATTAGTGAAAATCATATAAAATGATATAAAATATTAGTCAAAATCATGCGTCAACAGAGGGGCCGCCCGACCTCCCCCAGTTCGGCTCACCTTCCCCCTGTCCTGGTAACCGCCATACCGACCCTACAAGTACCCCTCACTCACTTGTATAAATACCCCCAGGTAGCTCACTTGTAAAGTGTGGAAGTTGAGTGGAACACACCATTGCCATAGTTTAGTAGCACTAGGATAGTTCTGGAGTTAGAGTTGAGTCTGAGTCTTTGCCTCAGGGATTCCGGAGTTAGCTTCAAGTCTTGATAAAGACCTTGTCTCTTTCTATCTTTTGTACTCTTACTACTCCAGTATTGATCTATCGTTCAGTTATACTTTACTTTATTTCTTACACTTGTCTAGTGTGGTGTATCTTCTTGCATACTAGATCAAGGCTTAGGTCTGTGTTGTTCTTGAGTTATCTGAATCTTGCTAGTCTTAGGCTCTGATTTAAGATTAAGTTAGTTCTCACCCTATAATCAAGGAAGAACTTTAGTGTTCAAGTTCTCACTTGAACACTAGTTTAGCATGCCATCTTACCCACGCAGCTCTGGTTGGTAGCCTCTCTTGGTGACAGCTTTAGAGATCTCCGTATTGCAATCCCATCGTTCGGTAAGCCCGTAGGCGTTAGGCAGTTGCCATTCGGTTGGCCAACTATCTACCCCCGTGCCTCCTCGGTGTAGTTCGGAATTTCGCTCGACGCAAGATCCTAGTTTGTGTTCAGTTAACTTAGTTCAACCGTGAATATTCCTTTGCAGTAGTTAAGAAATAGAGTTTGGATATCTTAATCTCAATTGTTGCCCTCCAAATATCTATAACTAGTTGCTAACTGCATTGGTCCCTGTTTACTCTTCCCACCATACACTGGTATTTATCCCCGGTGTAAGAACAGCTGTTATTTATCTAAGTTATATAGTACTGTTCAAAGTTCGACAAATCATTCCACCTATTCGCCCTTGCTTCCATGTGGATTTTTACGATACTCAGAATACTCTGAGTGAAAAAGCTACATCGAATCTCCGTGCACTTGTGGAGTAAAATCTGTTATGCTAAGAGACGTCAACATGCCTCTTAATCTTCCTCTGGCTACTTACCCTCCCCCAGTTGGAAAGAAACCTAGAAGAAGCCTCCGGCCAGCAAAGTTATGCAAAGTTGAAGAAATTAAGAAAAGAGCTAGTAGGAAGCAAGAAGATGGAAGAAGAGGTGCTTGGGATAAAGAGATTTGTAACGAGAAGAAGGCTCCCCCGATGCTGACTTCTCCCTCCGCTGCCGGTGCGACAGCAACAAAGCACCGCACCTCCCCACTTGTAGAAGGGAACCCTAAGCAGCTTGAAAGGAGATTTTGCCCCTTTTAATTGGGGTAGACCCCTTTTGCTAGATCTGGTGAAGGAAGACCCAAAAATTCGAGATTTTTGGAGGATGACATTTTGCCCATGTATGCCACCATTTAGAGAAGCAGAATAGTGGAAGAGAAAGTGCCTTGCTGAATTTTGCTGCTTCTTCAGCCAAGAAGGACCCTGGTCAACCTTCCAAGTTCATGAAGCGAAGGAGATATAAATATCCCTTTTGTATGTGGAGGGCTTGCATGATGGCTTCACTGGCGAAGGAATAATAAGTATACAAATAAGATCAACCGTCTAAGTAGTTTGTTGTTGAAGTTCCAACTCCCGAGGAAAAGAGATGGCATTGGGTAAGATTCTATTGTGGTTATTCTATCTCTCAACCACCAAAGACAAGGTAGGAAGTCAAGAAGCCCCACAGGTGGATCAAAAGGTTGGGATACACTTGTGCCTGTTTGTTTTATTCATAAATGGTACAGTGTTTGGTTGTGCACTTAATACTTGCAGGGTTATGGACATTGATGCAACTCCTGATCCACTGATCCTAAGTCTTAGCTTTGTTCGAGGATGAGCAAAGGTTCAAGCTTCGGGGCTTGTTGGCGGTGGTTACTTCCTGATTTCGACCACCAACTCTTCGGTGAATAAATAGGGTAAACAAAGTTCTGTGCATTATCTACCTTGAATTAACGAATTCCATGAGTTTTGGTGGTTTTCGATATTTTACTGGAAAATTCTCAAATTCCATGCAAAATAACATCATAAGGAGCAAGCACAGAGTGGGCACAAAAGGGCTTTAGAATGGATTGCAAATAACATCATTATGAAGTATGTCAAATGCCCACAAGAACCAAACCATTGCATAGATCACGTCGAAAATTGAAATGGAGTTTTTGTTCACTCAATTTGGAGTCCAGATGTGAAAGGTATGGCCGTTGCAAGTTCATCAACACCGGCTACAAGGACTGTGGTCAGGCATCCGTCACTAAGGTCGGGCAGCCTAAAGGGAGACCGGCTGGCCAAGCACTCCATCCAAATGCCCCAACCTTCATTGGAATCAACTAAGTAACTCAACAAGGACCCATATACACCTAGGGGATCAAGCAAAAGTCAAGTTAATGTCTAGAAGGCCAACATATGGATCAATAAGTGACTAAGTGCTAGAAGGGCTGGCTGCCCGGCCTAGGATTCAGGCCGCCCGACCTGTTACTTTGTC
Organism: Paspalum notatum; assembly: GCA_022530915.1. NCBI lineage: Eukaryota > Viridiplantae > Streptophyta > Magnoliopsida > Poales > Poaceae > Paspalum > Paspalum notatum. The sequence goes on along the minus strand of CM039683.1, from coordinate 57,768,279 downwards.
AACTTGGCATCCCACTTGGTCATTCGACCTTTCTACAACACATGCATGCAAAGAAGCACAATTTGGACACAAATCAACCGTCGATCAAAGGACCAAAGGCATGCCTGATGGATGGATCCTCGAGACACACTCTCCAACCAATGATGAACATCCAGGTGGCGACCAGAGACTAAGTCCCAGGCCGCACGGACAAGGACTTAGGCCTTTCGGCATGTGCTCTAACAGAAACAACCGCCACCGCCTCAAAGATTGAAGATCAAGCCATCCAAAGCAACATCGGTGCATCAAAGGGTCGAATGGCCACAAGTGATTGGCCGCCCGGCCTAGTAGGTTCACCACCTGGCCAACAGACTTAGCTGTTTTACTGAATTGTCCGCTCCTATAAATAGAGAGGCAGCCCCTCACTTCCAACTTGCACCATTGTACACTCTCTCCCTTGGGGAGGTGTCCCTTTGGTTGGTGCTATCCCTTCTCGTTCAATGTTTAGTAGGAGTTAGAGGCGAGTTCTGCCTGTTTTGAAGCCATCTTTAGGAGTTTGGTATGAGTCCCTTGTATCTTTCTTTTCCTGTAAGACTAAGTTTATTTAATATATTTCTTGATTTTGTCAAGCATTTACTTTCCTGCTTCTATGATAGTGCACAATCATAGTGTGGGAATGCCGTTAGACTATAGTTAGCATTGCTCTATGATGTTATGGTTAATTTAGTCGATTTACTTGTGGGTTCCTTGTTCACGCTGTTAGTTAAGTCATAGCAGTTGTGATTCTTTCACTTGCGCAACAAGTAAAGGTGTGAGCAACTGGAGTTTCCTCTAAAAGTTCACCTTGTTTTGCATCTAGCCCCACCCAGCTCTGGTCGGTAGCTCCTCGCAGTGACAGCATTAGGATGCGTCTATATTTCGATCCCGTTGTCTGGGTTGACGTCGTGTTGCACAACAACATGTTTGTAGACGCATAGTCTGGCTTCCTAGAACCCGCATTCTTCTTAGTTGAGACCCCAGCACTATGGACTCTCTAGTGGTTCTAGAAAGCTACGATGTTCGATGCAGTTAAGATGTCTAGACCAAACCATAACCTCAGTCGTGTTGAGAAGGTCACGTCCTTTGTAGAGTGACATTATTGGAGCTAGATTTGTTTTATATATCGTTGTTGGCGGCTCTTAGCCTACCGGATTTTACTCCGCAAGCGCTCGGAGTCCGCTGTAGCTTTTCACCCGGGAGTATTCCAAGGTATCGTATTTATTTTCACAGGGAAGCATTGAGATAGAGATATCAAACTATCATTCATCCAACTGTTACTACTCTTTCCCGTCAACCGATAGCTAGGAAAGGTTGACACCAAACACCATGGGATAAAAGCCAAACACCGTTGGCCAGAAAACAGGTAAAGATAGGAGGACAACGAGACAGGGACTGCGGTACGGTCTTCTATCTCTGCTAGCATACAAGAGCTATCCGTGCTAAGGGTCGAAAGGATCTCAACAGGGTTATAACTTGCGTCGAGCGAAATTCCAAAGTCTCGAGGGTACCAGGGGGTAGATAGTAGGTCCCGAAAGAGAGTCTGGCTAACACCTATGGGCCTCCCGAATGACAGGCCTGGACTACACAGGCACACCACACGATGTCACCGAATGGGGCTACCAAGCAAAGCTGCGTGGAGAGGATAGCACACTACAAACGTGTTCAAGCGAAGCTTGAACAACAATAGCTCATCCTTTGCAAGAGGAGAGGAGCTAACCAGAGCCTAGCGTCTAAGTCTAGGGTTGAATTGTAGCACCGGCAAGCATAACAACGATCAATCAAATCTAACTTAGCACAAATCAGGCCTCAAACTTGGTATGCCCAAAAGGAAAAAGGTGCTTAACAGCTGCATACATACCAAGCGAGTAACTAACTAGACCAGAAGATAAGTGCATAAAGTAGGAAAGTAAAGTACTCGCACTTGTCAAAAGGAAAGTAATGCTTAAGATATCAAAATAGAGTACAGTACCAAAGATTCCGACCGACTCCGATATAGCATACACTTCTCTAACTCCTAACTAAACACTGCTTTCAGAGTGGAAGCACCTCCCGTGGGGCGCCTCCTAAATAGAGAGAGAGAGTTATATGGTGAAAGGTACAAGTGAGAGTGAGGGGGTGCCTCTCTATTTATAGCTTGAGGTTAGGGGAGGTCTTCCATGGGTTCCCAAGGTGGGATTAATCCCCCCAAACCGTTCTTGGGCTGCTAGGTGGGCTTGGCTGCGCCATGTGGGCTGCTCCCTGCCTTAGTGGGCTGCTCCCCACGCCTGGTGCTGGTGGGCCACGCCCTGGCCATTGCGCTGTACGGTGGGGGGCTGCTGACGTCAGCGATGAAGTCAGCAGTCCCTATATTTTTGTATTTTCCATATATTTTTCACCGGAGCTCCAAATGAGGCAAATAATATGTCCGATGGAATCGTCTCGACGAGCTCTACGCAATGGTGCAGTCCTTGAGGGCTTTTGAGATACTTTTCAGATGTGGAATTTGCAAATCTTATCTCAACCCCTTCTATGCATGATTTCTCTCATGCTCCAAATGATGTTCTTTTGCATGGAATTTGAGCTTCTCCCTGTGATACATCGAAAACCACTAAAACTTGTGGAATTCGTCAGTATTAGCTGAATAATGCATGGAACTTTATCTATACCCCATTTATTTACCAACAGTTGGTGGTCGAAACCTTGCAATAACAACCACCAACACACCCCCAAGCTTGAACTTTTGCTCGTCCTCGTGCAAAGCTAAGACTTAGGCTCAGTGGATCAGGAGTTGCGTCGATGTCAATGTCCTGCAAGTATTAAGTGTACAATCCAACACTCTACCTTTATGTTTGAACAAACTGGCATTTCTGGCATACCTGTGGGGCTTCTGGCATTTCTTACCTTGCCTTTGGCGGTTGAGAGATGGAACAATCTCAGTAGAGTGTCACCGAACTCTATCTTTTTTCTGGTTTCATGCTCGGAGGGTTTTGAAAATTTTGAAATGAAAGTGCTAGGTTCCTCAAATGGTACACTCAAGTGGTTCTGTATTTTCTCACCAGGCCATTGGTCAAATTTTTTCCTATCAACTAAAGGCTTATGTGGAGATCAAGGTAGGGATAAAGTTAGCTTACCTATGTCATGTATTTTGTTAAGTCAAAGATTGATCCTAGCGAAGTATGTGATACCTCTCATCCCGATCAAAGGAAAAAAATGGGTTTCTTTGTGGATGGATATGGTCTATGGATAAAAACTCCTTATTTGATGAATCCCCTTTGAAACTTTGAAGCTTGTGAGTACATGGAGCTATCTTCTCTTTCTTTTTTTTTCACTTTTTTTCTCTTTTTTTTCTTTTTTTTATAGCTCCATGTCTCCTTCTTGTATGAGAACTTTGGGGATATTTGCTGGAATATGACTGGAGTAGTTATTTGTAAGACCATATTTGTGGATGGGTAAGTGGATGATGGATATGATGGTGAAATATCTGGTGTATGTGAGGGATATTGATCGGGACTTGAAGTGCCACTACCTCATAAGAACTCAAAATTTGACAAAACTCAACATAAAAAAAGGTAGCATATGTATAGGTTTCATCATGTAATCATTTGGCTCTGGATAGGTATTTCAAACCACTGAGGAACTTTTTTCATTTTTATTTTCATAAAGAAACTCCGAGAATTCACATTACTAGGATCAAGATTGGTTAAACTCATACTTTGATTATATCACATCTCACAACAACTTAGACATGGTTAAAAAGCACTTGCTTCCACGAGGTTAAAGATTAAAGGTAGGATCACGACAAATATCAATAAGTTCAAATTTTAGGAGAGTGTCAAGTTGTAAACGAAATACTTACAAGAAATTAAAGAGCAACTATTCATCACTTCCTTTAACCAAGGGTATAAACAAAGTTCTAGCATTATAGGAGTTAGTTTATTCACAGTAAAAGCAAAATCTTTTTGTTGTTTTTGAAATTATGCAAATTTTTGTAACTTTTCTTTTATTTGGGATAACAAAAAGTAAATCTTTTTGGTGTCATGGCAATTTTTAGGATATAAGATATGCAATTCAGCGCAGAGCATTCGAGGTGCTCACCTGGTGATTTTCCCCCAAGTTTAGTTCTTGCAAGTGATTGCCAAGAAGCTGAGCTTCAATATTACCTAGCACTGCCTTCCCCAAGCTTGCTTAGTCCCTGGGTGACGACGATGCTGCTTGTGTTTGCTCACTTATGTTGGGTCCACTTCTCTCTACTCATGTTCCGTCATGCTGCCTTTTGGATCGTTGCATAGTGTCGGGAGTGTCGATAAATTCAGTCTCATGGCATTACTCCCTTTTGGTGAATCTCTCTTGCATTGATGTTGGATCTGTCGCTCCAGCATCATGTTTGCATGGGGTTCTTCCAAGTGACACAATTGCGATCACGGCCTGGTACTTCTAAAGAGGTCCTTTTGCTGCTGCTATTGTCATATCACAGGCTGTTGAGGCTTGTGATCATGTTTTGCATAGCCTTGGTCCCTCCAAAAAGTACTCGAACATGCTCTTCATTCCCAGACAGACTAAGTGGGAAAGATAGAGGCAGATGATATGTTGGAGTTGAGTCCTTGTCGCATCCGACGGGTAAAGTAGGTCATTGATGTTAACACTCTTCTCAACTTAATGCAGAGCATTTCCAATCTCAATAAGCGCTCAACCATTGTCGTAGGTTGAATATCGAGATCCTTCCTCTCAGGGGTTGGGTCAGAGGATGGGAATGAAACAACTTTTTGTTGAGAGCATATCTTTGTACACGTATGACGAACTTCCGCTTTCATTTCACTTTGTTTCCAGTGGAAGGCGTTGTCCAATCATGGTATAGAGAGACACCCAGCATGTCAGGAAATGGTTTTATGCTGGCTTTTTCATCCTTCTTCATGATCTCCAGAAACCATCCTTCTACCTTTCCCTGTATGTTAGGAGTAGACATGCAAAATTGTCTACCTAACAAGTACTCAACTAATGGGCAGGGTAGCTAGACAGCACTACTAGTAGATCCTATGGCCGTAGAATCTTAGCATACCATCACTAACATACTTATAATTTAAAGCAACATCTAAGAAGAGAATGCTAGAAATGGCTGTTAGAGGGCTTTATCTTCATCGAGCATGAAGCAAAAATTTTCATCTCAACTGAGAACGTACCTCCTCAGAGATCCATCGGGCTTGGGCGTCGCGGAGAATATGATTCACGAAGAATCTTTTTCTCCTTCTCTTTCCATGGTTGGTCGACTGGAATGTTGGAGTAGCGGGCATAATCGCTCGATCGTAGACGTGGTAATGTAGGTTGTTTTTCATTGCCACCGATTGCTTGTCAAATGCCAGACAATTTTCTCCTCCAAGCTTGGTTTCTGCATTGAATGCTGACTCCAAACTTGCTCCCTATCATGTTTTTCTTGGGCTGGTACTTGTCGTGCATGACATGTGCCACCAGTCGTTGTCTGCCTTTGTGCCACACAACCATCGACTGCATGTCATGACGTCGACGTTCCTCACCTTGCTTGGTAGACATTGTGTTTGACTTTGTTGTGCTTAAGACAGAGCTCCCCCAAAATGAGAGACGTCTATGCCGGCCGCTTTTGGGATCTACACCACAACTCCATCGGGTACGTAAATTTCCCGTGGGGCAGTAGACCGGTGGTCTACTAACTTGCAACTTCAAGCACTGGATGATAGCATAATGTGATATGCCTTCGCGTTCTATCCTGATATGGTGTGTACTTGTACGGAAGTTATCCAAGATTTCTCCTTTGCTCACTACCACCATGTACTTTGGTATGCATATCATGATGCTTTCATTTCCCAAGAAAGGGGCTTGACATCCCACAAGAGGTCTGAGCACGAGAGTGCCGGCTGCAAGGCCTTTCTTCTCGATCGTGTGGGGATTGAATGCCTCCTGCAACAGGTTAGTGTACAACATATACAAGGGTCCAAGAATATATAATAGTATTAACCATCAGGCTCGTTGTTCACCAAGTGCTAAAAAAATTTTCAATTAACACATAGCACAAACCATGTTGCTAAACCATGACTTCCATCTTCCAACTTTTACTCAATCCAGTCTTAAAAAAAACGGGTTCAAATTTGAACACCTATGTGTCTCCATTTAACTTGAGCGAACCGGCTAGTTCAAGAATTACGGCTCATGAACTAAGATCAGAACATCACTACCAAAGTCTACACATAGCTCATTCACCCCGACATATCGTTTGATGAAAAGAGGCTAAAACAACCTAAGCACCACGCTTAATTTGTAAATTAGCCTATGGGCACGCACAAGGCCCAAGCTATGTTTGATAAACCGTGTTGCACTGTAGACTTCATGTAGCATGAAAAACATGATCAAGATTTACTCCACGGATAGAGCAAAGTGAAGAGATGGTTTTCTATTTTTCTATTTGTTTTGGATTTTTCAGATAAAAAGAAAGAGCAATAACAACAGGATGAATAATAGAATGATATTCTAACTCGGCGCTTCCTCGGCAACGGCGCCAGAAAAGCTTATTGGTGGCTTTTAGCCTACCGGATTTTACTCCGCAAGCGCACGGAGTCCGCTGTAGCTTTTTACCCGGGAGTATTCCAAGGTATCGTATTTATTTCCACAGGGAAGCATTGAGATAGAGATATCAAACTATCATTCATCCAACTGTTACTACTCTTTCCCGTCAACCGATAGCTAGGAAAGGTTGACACCAAACACCATGGGATAAAAGCCAAACAACGTTGGCCAGAAAATAGGTAAAGATAGGAGGACAACGAGACAGGGACTGCGGTACGGTCTTCTATCTCTGCTAGTATACAAGAGCTATCCGTGCTAAGGGTCGAAAGGATCTCAACAGGGTTATAACTTGCGTCGAGCGAAATTCCAGAGTCTCGAGGGTACCAGGGGGTAGATAGTAGGTCCCTAAAGAGAGTCTGGCTAACACTTACAGGCCTCCCGAACGACGGGCCTAGACTACACAGCCACACCACACGCTGTCACCGAGTGGGGCTACCAAGCAAAGCTGCGTGGAGAGGATGGCACGTTACAAACGTGTTCAAGCGAAATAACTCGTCCTTTGCAAGAGGAGAGGAGCTAACCAGAGCCTAGCGTCTAAGTCTAGGGTTGAATTGTAGCACCGGCAAGCATAACAACGATCAATCAAATCTAACTTAGCACAACTCAGGCCTCAAACTTGGTATGCCCAAAAGGAAAAAGGTGTTTAACAGCTGCATACATACCAAGCAAGTAACTAACTAGACTAGAAGATAATTGCATAAAGTAGGAAAGTAAAGTACTCGCACTTGTCAAAAGAAAAGTAATGCTTAAGATATCAAAATAGAGTAAATTACCGAAGATTCCGACCGACTCCGATACAGCATACACTTCTCTAACTCCTAACTAAACACTGCTTTCAGAGTGGAAGCACCTCCCGTGGGGCGCCTCCTTAAGAGGGAGAAAGAGTTATATGGTGAAAAGTACAAGCGAGAGTGAGGGGGTGCCTCTCTATTTATAGCTTGAGGTGAGGGGAGGTCTTCCATGGGTTCCCAAGGTGGGATTAATCCCCCCAAACTGTTCTTGGGCTGCTAGGTGGGCTTGGCTGCGCCATGTGGGCTGCTCCCTGCCTTAGTGGGCTGCTCCCCATGCTTGGTGTTGGTGGGCCACGCCCTGGCCATTGTGCCGTACGGTGCTGCTGACGTCAGCGATGATGTCAGCAGTCCCTATATTTTTGTATTTTCCATATTTTTTCCACCGGAGCTCCAAACAAGGCAAATAATATGTCCGTTGGAATCGTCTTGACAAGCTCTAAGCAATGGTGCAGTCCTTGAGGGCTTTTGAGATACTTTTCAGATGTGGAATTTGCAAATCTTATCTCAACCCCTTCTATGCATGATTTCTCTCATGCTCCAAATGATGTTCTTTTGCATGGAATTTGAGCTTCTCCCTGTGGTACATCGAAAATCACCAAAACTTGTGGAATTTGTCAGTGTTAGCTGAATAATGCATAGAACTTTATCTATACCCCATTTATATACCAACAGTTGGTGGTCGAAACCTTGCAATAACGACCAACAACAATCGTTTAGAATGAAGGAGTAAAATAACAAGATGTTTAATAAGTTAATATCTCTAACTCAGTGCTTCCCAATGGATAATTACGATACCTTGGAATAATCCTGGGTGAAAGCTAAAACGGTCTCCATATGCCTGCGGAGTAAAATCTGTTAGGCTAAGGACTACCAACAGGGTAGGTCTGTAACACCCCAAAATTTCGCCTTAAGATTTTTTTTCCTAAATTTCCCTCAAATACAAAATTTGTTTTTCAAAACCTTGTTTGTTTAAGTGTGTGTTTACGAGCTCAACAAAATCTCTCAATATCTACCAAAGTTCCCACCAAAAATATCTGCAATTTCCTCCACCAAAATCTTCTCAAATACCTTCTCCAAATATTCAAATTCAAGTCCAAAATCCAAAACCAGAAAAAGAAACATCCCTTCCCTTCCCCATTGGGCCGCAGCCCACCTGTTCCCTTTCCCTCCCTCTCCTTCCTTGGCCCAAGCTGGCATGCCTCCCTCTCCCCTTGGGCTGCTATCCCTCTCCCCTGGTCCATCTCCCCTCCTCCTCTCCATCTCCAGCCTAGGGCGAGAGCCAGTCTGCCTCCACCTCCTTCTCTCTCAGTGCACGGTCAGGCCCGCCCATCCGCCCCCTCTTCCTTCTTCCACCGATCATTGCCCAACGGCCATGCGCCGCTCACTTTCATGCAGCCTACCGCCACGGCCACGATACCCCTCCTTCTCCCTCTGCCAAGGGGCCCCGCCCGGTCGTCCTCCTCCTCCTGATAGCTCACTGACCGCCGTCTCTCTCCTCCGGTGGTCTTTTTCCATCTTCTCCGTTCCCTACCCACTAGCCTCCATGCCTATATGAGGTCCCGGTGAGCTCGATGACCACCTCTCACACACACGCTCGCACCCGAGCATACCACACACGCACACTCCACCCTCGCCCAGAGCGCTCGCTGTGTGTCGTGCCACCACCAAATCCTCCCTCCTTTGGCTACCCCTGCCCAATTGCTCCGGTGGTGAGCCCCTGCTTATCCCCCTCTACACGTTCTATGCCATTCCCTAGCTGGAGACGCCCCGACAGAGCCAGAGCGCCGCCGCGCTGTCGGCTTCCCCTCGTTGGCTACCACAGCTCTGCCCGCTAGCACCACACTCCGCACCACTCACCTCCACACTACCCTCACCGGGTTCACCGCACCACACTCACCATCCTCGACCAGACCTCGTCATCGGAACCAGTCACTGGGCCGGTGAACCACGAGGCTGCGGTGAGGACCGGTCAGTGTGGAACTAGGCCGATTCAATCAGATGGAGCCATCATGCCATTTCCCTCCCTGTGTGGTTGACATGTGGGGCCACCCGTTCCGCCGTCATGCTGCTCCGTCCGCCCTCCGACCGCCACCATGGACCGGCCCAAGAGGCCAAAGGCCGTTGCGCGCGCCGTGGGCTGGACGGGAGCCCGCCTGGAAGCCGGGCCGAGTGAGGGAAAAAGGGAAAAGAAAATGGAGAAAAAGAAAATGGCAAGTGGGCTGAATTCTTGTCGCGGGCTGAGCCAGGCGGCAAAGGAAAATGGGCTGCGTGGGAAAATTAGGCCCGCGAGCTCTTTTTTCCTTTTCGCTGGGATTTATGATTTTCTTTTCTAAAGAATTTCATATCTTGGCCGTTTGAATTCGGAATCTGGCAATTCTTGTGCCAAAATTCTCCATAAATCAAGCACTACACGACCATGCATTTCTCACGGTCATTCATGTAACACCCTAATTTTATTTCCAGTATTTTACAATAAATTTAATATGGTTTATTTAATTTTCTAAGGTTTTATATGCCTAGGCTTGCATTTACATGGTTTATTTATGCTGGTGCATTGCTTTATTCCTTGTATGAACTTAGGATGGAAATTCAAATTTATTTGGATTTTTTAGTTTTTGTTTTTTTTTTTTTGCCTTGGTTTTGAAAAAAGAAAAGAAAAAAAAATCAATCAAACCCGGCCTGCCCAGCCGAGCCATCAGGCCAGCGTGAGCCGGCCCACTTCTTTTCCCCCCAGCAGGCCAGACGGCCCAGCAGCGCCCTCCTTTCCCTTCTCTCTCTCTGATGCGCGGGCCCGCCCTGTCATCTCCTCCTCCCACCTTCGTCTGAATCCCACCGCGCTCATCTCTCTGAGCTTGGCCCCGAGGCACCGCCTCCCTCTGTGCCATGGACCCACGCCGTCCAACCCGAGGCCTGCCTGCCAGTGTTGCCGCGCCGCCCGACGCGGGCTCCGCGTGGACCCTAGTCCGGGTCGAATTCCGCCCCGAGACGAGCTCGTGCCACCAAACCGCGCTCCGCTCGATTTGGACTCGAATCAAGTGCGCCGCCGCCCTATGAAGAGTCCTACCGACACCGCCGCCATCCCTTTTCGCCACGCACGCCACGCCCGAGCCCTAGCTCCCTCGCGCCACCATCAATTTCATCATCGAAGCCGCGCGGTGAGTTCACCGCCGCCGCCAAATTGGCCATCGTCGGTGGTGTTCCGTCCCTTTTAACCCCCTCCTCGGCGTTGCAAATCAATCCAGAAGCCGTCCCACGTGCTGTGGACGTCCGCAACCGCCTCCCCATCACCGTTCCGCGAGAGCACCCTCACCGTCACCCCAGCCCGTGGTAAGCCGCCTCCATCGCCGGCCCAATTCGCCGTCTCCAAAGCTTCTCTGGCTCTTTTGACCCTACCATCGGCTTCGCAGGACCTTGGCGACCCCTTCCCACCGGTTCTTGAAGTCCTAGACCCAATTCTCGGTGCCTCCCTGCGAGCACCGACGCCACCACCCACACGTGCCCGTCGCCAGCCCCCTCCGTCGAGCCACCGCCTCTTCCAAGCCCCTTGGTGAGTTCGCCGCACCTTTCTCTCTCTCTCTTGGGCTAGCTCCAGTGGTCCTTAGCCCTCTCCTGTGCTCGGAGTGCCACGCTCCACCGAGCCACCGCCGCGGTCGGGCGGACTCCGTCGTTCTGCAAGGTCGCCGCCGGCCTCTCTCTCTCCTTCCTTTCTGTGTCGTGGGATCCCGATCCAAGGGCTATCAGCCACCGGAGACCCGGTCAACTCCGGTTAGTCATCGCCATTTTGCATAAAAGCCCCTCTAGTTTGCTAAAACTAACCCGCAGTCCAAGCCAGTAGAGGTGAGGCCCTTGTTTTAACGTTCCAGCCCCTGGTTTTTGAAAAGTAATTCCAACTAGGTCCTGTCATCTTTAAAAGGCTATAGCTTTCGCGTTTTAAATCTGTTTTCGGCGTTTCTCGCGCCTACGCGACCGTAGCAATGAGTAGAATAATTTTAAGTATGCTTTACCTTTTGTTTTTATGTCATGATGTATTGTTTCTTATCTTTTCCATTTGTTTGCTTGCATGTGTGATCATGTGGATACTTGTTTGGTGCCGTATATCGTGCGTAGACGTTGATCCGCCTGTTGAGTTCGAAGAGCAACCTCCAGAAGCCTCTGAGCAGCAGCAAGGAATAAATTTTGAGAAAGGAAAGTATAACATAAACAACACCTAACAATATTTTTATTTACTGCATGTGTATTTTAATTTATATGCCTGTAAGATTTACCTAGCTACTTTTATCTTTATATATTTTACCTTTTGGGATGCGTATGGTTAAGTTGTGCTAGGTGCTGCGCAAACTTATGTTTTTTGTTAATTTAATTTAGATTAATGATCCTATACAATTAATTGTTGGGATTGACCCTGATCGGTTCATGTCTATTTTAATATGTTTTTTAGCAATCTGGTTTAGGGAACTTGAGCAATGTGCTCATGTGCTTTTGCTAGTTCTCTCCCTAAGGACGGAGTCACAAAGCGACCACCTGGGACAACAGTGCTACCACAAGGCTGGAATGGGACAGACTTAGCTGATTAATTAGGTTGTTTTGGTTTGGGAGTAACTTACCTGCGACGCAAGAGGGGAGGTGAGCTTATGTGGCACTCGCGCTGCTTGGGTTGAGTGTGCTTTACGTTATATGTATGTGCTTCTCCCCTTGAGACTTGCCCCATGGTTGCGGAACCTAAAACCTTAGCGGTTACACCTTACCAACATGATCTTTGTAAAGGCTTCGTAGTGCGCTTGCTAGTCATCTCATCTCCGGTAATGTGATGAATTCCTAGCATAGCTCACGACTTGTGGGTAAAGATGTACAACCTCTCGAGAGTGTAAAACTAACATGTTAGCCATGCTCATGGTTATGAGCGGCCCAGACCCTTCCCAGTGATTAGAAGGACTCTTGGCTGAGGTTGCTTGGTTTTGGTTATGGTTATGATAATGTTTATATCTGTTTAATCTTATTTAATTTCTTATGCAATATCTTTTGGGCTAATAGTTTTGTCATTAATTCATAGTAATTAGGCCTTAATAAATGTTTTAAATTAAAAACTTATGCAGTTGTCAGCTAACCATAGAGCCTCATGGTTTATGTTATATTTGTTGGGTATTCTGTACTCACGCTTGTTTCTTTATATTTATTCCTTGTTAGGAAGAAAAATCCAACCGCTGCTCAGATGATGGAGGTAATGAAGACTATGTGCAAGACTACGACGAGTTTTAGACGTTTCGTTCACCAGTTGACGTCCCTGTGGCGCCCGTTATATTTATGTTTTATGCTTCCGCTATGCTACGTTATACTCTGAGTTAAACACTTGTGTCACAGTGTAACAATGATATATTTAATGTTATGCACGTTTTTATCTTTGGCATGTGTTGTGGTAATCTGTAATTTGTCATGTATATGCGAGACATTTCCTGGCGCATATATATGTTGCACGGATTTATTCGTTGAAACCAGGTGTGACAATTCACCACTGCTACGTCGGTCCATTTAATGAGGCAACACTTGGCCGTTAATTAGACCGCACATGTGACACTTGCACCACTAGCACCGATTGGTTTTATCGGTCCGTGTCATCGCACCGCGATCACACCGACACCCTTGGCACCGATCAATGTTAGTGAATGGTCCTCCAACAGTTCGCACTAAGTGGATGGCCGCCAGGCCACATGATTGCGAATAGCAGAAGGGATCAAACTCTTGTTGAGCTCATGATGTGCCTTGCTTGTTTGTTTCCTCTATTTGTTGCAGGTAAGTCATACTAGAGATTTTGTTCGGAATGCCCCTCATGAGGATGTTCACAATGCTTGAAGAGAGCAACCGGCGCTTGGTGCACATACTATACGAGCACGCTAGGTGGATGGCACACCATCGCGCCCGACATTGGGAGTTAGAATATGTTCGGCAGGCGATGGTGCACCAACGTATCCGGGGGATGTTGTACGCTCATCCCCAGCCGCTGATGTTCCGTTAAGCCACAACAAGATAATTAGCAAGTCCACTGAAATCCCATGCTTTTGCTAGCTAAGGAAGAGATGGTAGGATAGCCACCCAAACCAACTTAGACTTAGACTATGTGCAGCAAATTGCCTATGTGGCTTGCCTATCCACTATTCCAACCACTTTTCTCTCTATGTACAGTAGCGCTACAGACTACAGTGTATACGCAATCATTTTACACATTCCACTACATATAGTCTTAGTGTGATGAGGACATCACTCCTATAATTATGCAAGGACCTATTTATTACAAGAACACGTGCAAGACATTTGAACCAACAGGTGAGCTCATTCCTAAGTGACTGTACATATACTTGTGAGGCTGGTAATTAGGGTGGAATATTAGAAGCACTTTTTATGTAGAAGTACTTTCCTCTTAGTTTCCACCACAAAAATCACATCCAGGGGTAGATCTGTCTCTTAAGAGTAAGTGCAAGGGCTACCAAAATCACTACAGAGCCTAAATTTGAAACTAAATATACTATTCAAGTTTCACAATTTTTGGAGTCCATTTAAACCACTTTTAGCATTTCTTTAGTATTAACATGCATGCAACAAATCAAGGGTAAGATGGTCATTTCACACATCCACTTCATATGCATTCTATAGATATACTCAAGAGGAGCACAATGCAACTAAGTTTTCATTTTTATCGGTTGTATTCTATTTCTTATGAATTTTGAAGTTCTTAGATCTAGAAAATACATTTAAATAATAAATCACACAGATCGGGTACCTCATCACAATTAACTATACACTTCAGGGGCTAAAGCGTAAGCTTCTCAAAATGCCATTGCACAGCACGTGAATGAAAATGAGAATACACGAAATAGAGAGGGTTAAAGTGCAAAATGTATTGGGTCTTCTTCTACCGCCGGTGCGTAGGGACATGGGGTTGAGGAGCTCCAAGAAGGTGTTCCCGGCTACGGGCTACCAGATCCCCTTGATCTCGAAACCCGGGGAGGATTGTGGAGGCGGGGAATGTGGCGGAACTGCCCCGCTTAATCCAGACTAAGCACACCTGCCACCTCTGGCTCACAGTGCACTCAGGCCGGACTAAACTCGGTAGTCCATCGAGAGTCATTCGGCTCTCGATAACATCATTCCCAGAGGAACCGACATCAAACAAATCCGACTCTCGATAGAGCCACAATAGTTACATCATCACAGGCAGTTGAAATAGAGAGTAGATACACTTAGTTTACAAACCAAATATATATAGTCAAATACATGTTCAAATATAACGGAAGTGATTTCATAAACATCTCGCAGCGGAAACAAAATACTTAATTAGTCTTCATATAGAGATGAACAAGGCGAGTAGCACCGAGCCCATCGGTTCTACCCTCCTCCAAACAGCTATCCAAATGTCATCAGTACATACGCTCCAAAAGTGGAGGCAAACCCTGACTACTAATTACTCAGTAGGACTTAATGGAAAAGGCTTACGGCTGACGCAAAGCTTGCTTACTAGTCCTGTGAATCCTTAGCCATTGGTTACATAAGATAGCAGGATTTGACAGCTGCAACCTTTCTTCATAATAGTAACAACACCATAATAAAATAACTTGCATGAAGGTAAAACATACATATCCAAGCATATGGAATTTAAAACATGAATAATAAGCATCATATGTTCAAGTTGTTACGACATTGATCGTCAGTGGCATTGGCATTCTCACACCTGGTGAGCATCAGCGATTCGAATCGATTTCTAATTCCCAGGAATAACTAAAAATGCCAAGAGATATATGCTTACTAGCCATCGCGTTCCACACATATATCCCCCATCTCCACTTGTCCCATCCCAAGTTCAATTCAATCCCGCCGTTCTTCCCAGATTGTGCCCTCGCAGGAGCGATACCTCGGCGTACCGGGTTAGCCCTCCCTTGAGTACAAGCTCCCTAAGGTTTAATAGTAGGAACCTATCTCTGTTCTTTGGATGGCACAAGTAAGACTTTCACCAGGCCCATATCCTGGATAAGCACTCTAGCAATGTTATGCCGACCAATAGGCGAACAACGAACGGCCTTATGCGACACGGACGGAGCCCGATAACAACAACGCACACCACGAAAAGTAAATTTATGCTCCGTCCGGTCTCTATTTAAATCATAAGTATAAATAAGATCTCCATCGTAGTAAGATTTCTTTTGTTTGAAAGCCACTTACGTGACGAGTGACTACATTCACTCGTGTCTACTCGCACCTAGCATTACTAGGCACTCGTCCTACGAACTCTATGTATAGGTGCTAGAGCCAGGGCGGCCGGGGAATCTAATGCAATTGGTTTCAAACAACTCCTAATGCAGATGCGTAATCATTAATCATAATCATATTAGCTGGGAAAATCTTGGTCCTGCCTACCTTTCATGCTAAAGTTAGGTGCTGCCTCTGATGTGAAGTCGGGTGCCAGCTGCTGGTCCTCCTGCTGCTGGTTCACTAGCTCTTGGTGCAGGGGCTCGTCGTCCGGCTCCTTGATCAGCGGCTGCTCCTGCGTTGGTTCTTCGTTCGCGGGGTCTATATGCAAGACATAGTGCAACCATGAGTGGAACGAATGCAAATGCATGCATGAGGTGCAAGTGAAACATAATGCATGGTTAGTAGCATGTGACAGAAGACTTAATTATTCTCATTTTAAATTCATCCCACAGTAAGGAAACTTACAAGCTTTGCTAAGAAATCGTACAAAGCATCGTTAGGAAATCGTACAAACCATCACCAAATCTAGTTCAACTTATCATTTATAACATCACAAGAAACTTGCCGCAAGGGACATGGTGTAGCAAGCAACATTTCACTCTTACATAAAATATACCTAGACCCCTTATACAAGTTTATCCATTTATTGAATTAAAGTACTCGTGTCAAGGTCATACTGTTATATAAGCCCAAATGAGCTCAATTATTTATGATAGGGAGATCAATACTGTAATGAGCTACTGCCAAAATTTCAGCCACAACGGAATTATAATCACTTTACTAAAATTCTAACAATATGACAGCCTTTTAAATTTCCAGATTTTTCATGATTTATAGGAGTGGGTTCTGGATATAAAATTTCTACAGCAAGCATAATATTGCATAAGAACCTCTCACAAAAATCAGCAAGCTCAGAATCCATATTCTCATAGGACATCAATTTTTCACATTTTAATTTCATCGTAACATTTATATAGATCAAAACAGTAGAAATAAAATTTACAAAAATACTTTCTAAAACTAAGACATTACCAGCAAGCTACCAGATTTTCCATAGAATTTTACTAGCAATTTAGAACCACTTTTTTCTATTTTCTTTTCTAGCTAGTAGCATTTTATTATTTTCAAATTATAAATCAAACTAAACATGCACAGCCTCATATTTCACCAGTGAGCTACTTGTACCATATGAAGCATATGAAAAATACCAGAGAGTCATTTTGAGCATATTTTATGTAGCTTCCATTTTCCAAGTTAAATAAATACACAAAACACATGCATAATGGCAAAACAGTAATTAACCAGTCAATGCTAGGGTTGCAAAAATATCACATAGGTCCTATATCTCATGATAAAACTATTGTCCAAGTTTTACAAATTTTGGAGTTCATTTAGACCAATTTTTTGCATTTATCTACTCTCAACATGCATGCAAGAAACCAGGGGCAAAACAGTACTTTCACATATTCACATCATATCTATCCTGTAGATCTACTCACAAGGAGTTCATAGCAACTGAGTTTATATTTTTAGGATTTTTATTTGATTTACTATGAATTTTCAAAGTTCTCAGCCCAATATAAATGGAAAAAATGGAAAAACCCTAGATCGAGGACTTAAACGTGATTAACCGTAACTTCCAGGGGCTAGATTGCTAGATCCGCAAGACTTAATGTACAACGCTCTGGATAGTAACATGAATACACAAAACCTCGAGGGCTAAATTGCGAAATGACCTTCTTCTTCTTCTACCTTCGGTCGGGTCCGAACCAGGCGGCGGTGGCTCGCGTTCCCGCGTGCGGTGCGGCGCGCCGGGGCGCGGTCTTGGAGCCGAGATGGCAGCAGTCGGTGTCCCCGGCGATGGGGAAACTCTCCCCTCTGGTCTCGTCGCCGGTGGTGGTGTGGACGAGCGGCGCGGAGGCGGTGAACCGAGACAGCGACGGCGCGAGGGTGTGTGGCGTCTCCGGCGCGATCCGTCGGGGTAGGGCACGGTAGGAGCCGCCGTTGGGCGTGGGAGCTACGCGGCGGGGCGATGAGTCTGGGGGTTGAGTCATGGAGGCGAGGAGAGGGCCGGGATGTGGCCTCCCACAGTGAGGGGCCGGCGGCAATAGCGGCCGCGGTGGCGTCACTCGTGGAGAGGGCAAGGGAGGTGGTGGGAAGCTCCAAGATCCGGCGGGGAAGGTGGAGAGAGGCGTGGGTCATGCGAGGCGCGCGTCTGTGGGGCAGGAGGCAGCCCGCGGCGGCGGCAGTGCGAGCTCACTGCGGGGGCTCCAATGACGGCCGGTGTTCCGCGCTTTGGGCTCGTGAAGTTAGGGGCAGGAGAGGCGCAGAGGGAGCTGGGGATGAAAGGATCGAGGCGAGAGAGAGAGAGCTGGGGCCAAGGCTCGGTCTCGCCTCTCGGCCGGGATGGCGTCCAGGTGCGGCGCGGCCTCGGCCGGCCATGGTGCAGTGCGGGCAGGCGGCGTCCGCCGTGTGGGCGTGCGGGAGAGGAGAAGTAAAGGAGAGTGCGGTGCATGGACCGAGTCCGTGAACCGGCTACGACGGACAGGTGGGTCTGGGTGGGGATGGAGAGGATAAGGCCCATGGACCGAGCGCACGGGGACGCGGAAGGAGTGAGGCCCACTGCGGCCGGTTTTTGAACTGACCCGACAGGTGGGGCCCGCGTGTCATTGAGACAAAAGGGAAAATAAAAATCCGAAAACGAAAAACCCCAGTTTGACTGCCTAAACACACTCTGGAACTTGGAGATTTTGAGCATCTTAGGAGCCGAATCTGACCAAACTCAAAATACAAAAAGTGTTCTACATTTCGAGCTCTACAATTTTCTTATAAACTTTCCTATCCTGTTCTATATGAAAATATGGTTTAAATTCGAATTTAATCGGTTGACTCATGTTTGACCAACAAACCCTTGCAGTTTAAAAATTCCAAAAGTCTATTTTCTAGTCAGTCACTCAAATAGCTTCTTAACAATGTTGTTCAGAATTTCAAGATCTACAACTTTCCCTACCAAGGTGTTGCATGAAAATGGCTGTAGGTCAATGTAAAGTTGGATTTACTAAACAGGTCAAGTTTGGACAGGATTCACATGTTGACAGAAAAGGACCCAAAACATCATCCAAACCACTATGCATGTCAACACTCAAAATACCAAAGTTGTCAAGTATGAAATTGTCTACAAGTTTGGTATATCAAGTTCCTTCAAATTCACAACAGATTCAAAATTATAATGACAAATGTAGAGGCCTATTCAGAAAAAACAGGATTTATTTGATGCAAATGACTTGGTGTACTTATACACTCAATATAAAATGTTCATTAGATGATGCAAATGTGTCAATGATGCAAATGTAATGCACTTGAGATGCCTGGGGCATCACAGGGACCATGGCGTGAACGCGGGAGACACAGGCACGACGAACACGGCATTAGGGGCCTCGATCTCGCGGCGCAGACGGAGTAGGTGGCCGTTGTCAGGCTCGCTGGATTCGTGGGAGACAAGGTGAACCCTGAGGAGGTGTGGGAGGCAGCCAAAAGGGGCCTCCCATGGCGAGGTTGAGTAGATCTTGTGGTAATATCTTCATGATGATGTGAACACAGTGTGGACAAAATTTCATGAATTTTGGAGTTCGTTTGAGCTAGTATTGCATTTTCCCTAAATCTGCATGGAGGAACACTATGCACGCAAGCTTGTCCGACCCCCATATCCAGATTTTCTGATGGACCTAACTTTCTCCAATTGAGGAGATTTTTTTTGTTATGTTGTTCTCCATATTTTGTGTGCCCAGGGTTAAAATGTCGTGTTTTTTTAGAGTTTGTTTGATTGGGTTTTGATAATTTTGTCTATCACCCAGTGAGGCTGAAAATTGCCTATAGGCTTGTCCAGTACTGGCACCTGGATAGTCTAGTTTTTGCTGGGTTTTACCCTAGGACTCAAGCTTTATTCTGCTTGCTTCCATAGGTGCCTAGGGATCATTCTTAAGTTTAATAACACTTTATGCGCTGCGTGGTCTTGGTGATCTCTAGAATAGATAGTTAATTGTGTTGATTTTATTTATTTGAGCAGCTCCGATTCACCCCTCCAGTCACCATTTTGTCTCTCACATAGTACTAGGAATGAACAAGCCATTCCTGCGTATCCCTTACAGTTGGCCAACGAACAGTACGCATGGTATATATCATGATTATTATTATTATTAGTTCAACAAGTCCATCAACATGTCCTCTCGCACGGGTTAGAGTTTTAGGAGATACAGATTTCACCTTTAGTAATATAAGAGACAATTGTTTTAATTCATCATTCATAATGGCATTGTAGATAATTTATATGCAGATTTAGAATTTTTTAATTTATAGTTCAGGGTGGCATATTGGGTAATTTATATGCATATTTAGGATTTATTTTAATTTATTTATAATGGTATGGTGAATAATTTATGGGGCTACTTTATTTCATCTTTCATATTGGCATGATGAGTAATTTTTATATAAACTAGGTCTATGCCCGTGCGTTGCCACAGAAACCATTAAATTGCAAGGCAGTAGTTATGTTCTTATGCATTGCCATAGACTGGCCACATGAGCCAACAAAATTTTGATACTTATGGATCGGTGGTCTTATGCATAAAACATTGGCAGGCAGAGAGGCAGTAGTTATGGTCTTATGCATAAAACATTGAGCTTCCATCTTAGGTCTATGCCCATACTACGTACGGGAGATAACATGTGTTGAGCCACATCAAGATACATAAACATCACCAATGAGCCCTTCTTCTACTTGGTCTCAAGCATCAGAGTGTGTAGTTATCATATGCCTTGACTAGGTATATGTCCGTGCGTTGCCACGGGAACCGATAAATATGACACAACAAAAGGAGCTAATGCCTTTAAAAGATGAAAACGATTGTGTGAAAAACACCCAAAAAACCTGACTAATATACAAAATGTACACATGTGCATTATCAAAAAAAGGGAGCATGTGGCGGCGCAAATGACAGTTTGTATACTTGTGAATGCTTGATTTGCCATCTAAAAACAATGAACGGAGGGAAGGAAATGAATCATACAAGGTAATACAGCACAATTGTGACGCTGCAATAAAAAACCCGCCAGCAATGGCTAATTTGAACCAAGTTCAATAGAAAAGGGAGCTATCGGTATCATCTATCACAAGTAAACTATCATTCCTTAGGCACTCGGCAGCTTCATATTTTATTACTGACATCACCAGAAGCCCAAGTGTGGTAGTCTTTAACAAGCTGATGAAATTAAAGAAAAAGGAAAAATTGAACAATAATATAGATGTAAAAATACATGGAAAATGTTGCTTACAACCATATCTACACTTTTTAGTTTTTACTTTCATCTAGAAATCAAACATATATACACCTTCCCCATATATGTCTCCTCCTTTAGGTCACCTACAACAAACAAAGACTGAATCATTCGTTAGATGATACATACGACTGTAAAAAAGATGGGCATGGCAGATAATTGAAGTTTGAAACTTATATAATCGAAATTCATCCCGAACCTATTCTGAACTATTTTCATTCATGTCCAGGTATTACTATTGGGCCCTCATATAGATGGATACCACTGAACTGAGTTAAGTATGACATCATTTTTTTCTAAACTTAGTTATTTTGTGGCTGGTTTACAGGTTGGCATACATTGAAAAACGAAGACTTGCATGGGCATTTCTTTCAATAATGTTGGTTCATCCAGTAGAAATAGGCAACTAATTATTGAAAGGGGTTAGTGAAAGTATATTTTCCACTTGTAAGCGATGTTGATCTATATGCATATATTTCTTGAGAACGAATTGGCACACAGGAAGTTCAGTCCATCACATGTTTGAGCACAGAACAGGGTCAGAGGGAGGGTTACCAACAGTGTGTTTTATGCTGTATGTCAAATTTCTCAAGAAAAACACACACAAGAGAAGGCAAGTCTAGGTTCATGATGTTATCATTGGCATTTGGCAATAAGAAGATGAGTATGTAGTATCAACTATGCAGCAGTAGAAGCAATCATGTTTGTTGTGCTTAGGCATAGACTGTTTCTTTTGACCAAGCAGAAATTTGAAGAAGCCAGCTGGAGGCCCTAGGGCATACCTCATGACGCCGGAAAACTGTTTGCCATTCTCAGGTATCGGTGTTGCAACCAAGCAGGAAAAACTCACAGCTGGCAACATGGTCTATCTGTCTCTCTTGAGGGATGATGTCAGATGGTGGCGCAGCAATTCATCCATGGCGCTGACTGCACATCTAGGTTAAAACACAAACAATTCAGTTTCTTGCAGCTTTTGTTCAGGTGCACAGGGAGTATAAAAAACAATATAACATTATCTTTGAGCTACTCCCTCCGGTCATTAATATATGATGTTTTTGAGGAGGCGGTACTTTTTCTAAGACACACATAAGATACAAAGTTGCACAATGCGAAATACAATCTTGGATATCAATTGAAACCTAGAACTGTGCATTTCGTATTTTCATTATCTCGCGTGAGGAACTTGTTTTGCTTATTGTGTTTTGAAAAAAAAAAGTCATAGCATCCAATACATTGCTCCCTCCACCAAAAACACTTGACAGTAAAATCAAGGTTTACTCTCTGAGTGGCAGCTCTAAATGCTTGTCCTCTTAGAAGTAGCATACATTGAGCATTAGGCTGTGTCCACAGCAAGATAACAAACTAAAGACTACGTCCACAGCAAAGCTTCAAGCTCTCTCACATACCTACAGGAGACCCATGAATGCCACTCTGGTGTACTGCACATTCGCACTTGCTGAATGAGCTCCTGCATGACTAATGATGTTAGGCTTCAGACTCTACAATTTATATGTCGTAATATGCTTTAAAAGGGCATCTCAGTTGAATCTGTCACCTCAAGAGGTAGTGCTATTACAAGAGTATGAATTAAAGTAGAGGAGAGGAGACGATACGTGTTAGCGGATGATGGCCTCCGTGACTTCCACCGCACACTTGTCTTGCTTGTTATTTCGAATGACCTGAGCCAAAGCTAAGGCAGTTCCATCCATTGAAAGTGAAAAGCAACTATTTAGGAGTAAGACCAGCAGAACTTTAGGAGCCAAAATCTCAGAGACAGGGTAATAGCAAATGAACTCACCACAAAATCAGGCTTCACCAATGCCCATAATCCACTCAAAGTTCTGTAACTACAGAGCTCATTTAGCATAGACATTCACCCTTACTCGAGCCATCACATCCGATTGAAGCTTAATCTCAGCAACATATTCTCCGATTTCGCAGATTTCTGGAACTGCAACCAGCCTCTTGTCAACATCCCTGCATGACTCTGCTTGCCAGCAGTAAGAAAAGCAATACTAATGAGAAACACAATTAAGCATGCTCAGGAGTTAGGAGGATGAACTACCTATTAAGTTGCGACTTTATGTCAATGACATCCTGTGCCATTACTCTGTGCATAGGAAAGGGTTTGTCAGAAAACTGATAGTCTGATACTAAAAAAAATAGAAGATAGATGAAAGATGATGATTAGAACTTGCCTCCAAAAGATATGTTTTCCTTTTTCACCTTTGCGAGGAATCTTGAAAGCGAGGAATCTTGAAAGCCCGATGGTTCAAAAAACTCAGGCAAGTTGTTTTGTCTCTTCTTTTACCTGTTGTAAGTAGAGGCTATAGTCTATAGATACCAACAACGATTGATAAGTACTCATCCACTAATGGCATTCATATAGTTTTATGGACATATCATGCTTAGGACTTAACTTTTGGAGGGCAGTAGGGTTAAATATGTTTCCTGATGGGGCAAAAGTATAACCTAAGCATATCACAAAGTGCCATCTGGTTAGTATAACCACTCAATAAAAAACAAAGGTACAATTAGAATATCCGGAAATTACTTGTGCTTTCTGGATGTGCAATCAGCATAGGATTCTTGGTTGATTACATATGTGGCAACATAGGCCTGTGGTTTACTGGATTTAATTAGCAGACTTTGATACTGGATTTATTTAGCAGACTTTGATAACTGAAAATACACGATTACTCTAGAAAGAAGTCATGGTCCAAGGTCCTCCCTCTCTGCGAAGTAGAAGTACCATGATATTTGATTATCCATTCATGCAGTTTAAGCAGGTGCAATAATTGGCATAGGTCCGCTACATAAAAATCTTGCAAGTGCTCATCTTTAGTTCTTTTATATTATTTATTATTGAACATTGACAATGTATTAGGTGTAGTACACAAAATCGGCTTGGCTGCTACTACAATGAAACAAATTTTCTTATGGTTCTGCCCATATATTTTCAGTAAGCAAACCAAGATTCCTACAAATGGCTCAATGCGCCCACGGTTGACCCAACACCTAAAGATCGTTTATGTATACAATACAGGTGAGTCACATTTTGCAATCTGTAAATCTAAGAGTAGATTCAGTACCTGAAGATCATCTTGGCGAGGCACTGGCCACGTCCACCGTTGTCAGATTCGGCTAGGGCACTGAGGCGTAGTTCGCCGTCGATGGCTTCCACGGCACATCGCTGCGTGGAGGCAGCATCGCAGGGCCAGACAGATCGTGGTTCGGTACGCGTGTCCGAGGCGGCGGCGCGACGGCTATGGGTGAGTCGGGGGCAAGGAGGTGCAAGAGGCCGTGGCGGCGTGGGCAAGTCGGGGACGCGGTGGCGCATGTCGGCGACCGTGCGGCACGGGCTAGTCGGGGGTGCGGCGGCGCTTGTCGACGGCCGCGCGGAAGCCGCGGATGCGCGCGTCGGAGGAGGCCCGGGTGCTGCGGCGCGCGTCCGACGCGGCGACGCTTGTCGGTGACCGCGGCAGCCGGGCGAGTCGGCAGCCGCGACGGCTTTTCGCAGTGACGCGGAGCGAATCGGGACCCAGGTCGGGGGCGACGCGGAGCGAGTCGGGGGCGCAGCGGTGGCGCTTCACGGCGGGGTTGGGGCTTGGCGAAGCCAGGCGTCTAGGATCCGGTCGAGCGACGAGAGGATGGCAAGGGTGGGCTAGGATGGCGCGGAAATGGCGGGCGACGAGATGAGCATCCCGGTAATGGCGGGCGGGATCGGGCGCCGTCGATTCCATCGCGCGGGCGGGGCAAGAGCGAGGGCGTGCGGGGGAGCGAGGGCACGGCGGGTGTCGACGCCTACACTACGCGCTTAATAAGTAGTAGAGATGATTTCCTTTGCTTGAGAGCCAGTTCTCCAATGAGGACACCGCAGCCATGAGCTACCCATGTCTCAGGCCCATATCCATTAGCAAACTGATTGTCTCCATGCAAGTTATTGGCAAGAATTGACATCTAAAATGTTACCATACCATCATCCTATTGTGGCGGAACCGTCCTGCTTAATCCAGACTAAGTACACCTGCCACCTCTGGCTCGCAGTGCACTTAGACCGGACTAAACCCGGTAGTCCGTTGAGCTACCCAAAGGGCACTCGATGTAACCATCGCCCGAGGATACCGACATCACACACATTCAGCCCTCGAAAGAGCCACAACAGATTACATCATCACAGGCAGTTGAAGTAGAGAATAAGTAGACTTAGTTTACAAACCGAAAATAAATAGTCAAATACATGTTCAAATATAGCGGAAGCGATTTCAAAACATAAATGTATAGCGGAAGCGTTTTAAAACATCTCGCAGCGGAAATAAAACTCAACTAGTCTTCAAGCAGAGGTAACCAAGGCGAGTAGCACCGAGCCCACCGGTTCTACCCTCCTTCAAGCGATTGTCCAAAAGTCTTCAGTACCTGTAAGCCAAAAGTGGGGGGCAAACCCTGAGTACTAATTTCTCAGTAGAACTTAATGGACAGGGCTTACGGCTGACGCAAAGCATGCTTACTAATCATGTAGCTGTTGATTATTAAATAAGGTCATGTTGACATAAGATAGCAGAATTTGACAGCTGCTATCCATTTACCATGAAGATCATTTATATCATAAAGTAAATACTTGCATGTAAGTAAAACATTAGAACCATCAGTAACTTGCATAATAGCATATCATACACATCCAAGATATACCCCTCATCTACACATGTCCTGTCCCAAGATTCACAGCGCCCCCATCTAACCCCTGGGAGTAGCCGTCTCAGGAGCGATACCACGGTACGTCGGGTCAGCCCTCCCTCGACTTCAAAGCACCTCCCAAGTCCATCGACCTCCTATCCATAGATGGACAGCACCATGAATAGTGGGACGGATCATACACATCTAAGCATGTTGTATTGAAAAGCGTGATTAAATAAACAACATGTTACAGTTATTACTACATTGCCCGTGTGCGATATCTGGCACTCTCACACCTGGTGAGCATCAGCGATTCGAATCGATTTTTAATTCCCGGGAATAACTAGAAATGCCAAGGGATATATGCTTACTAGCCATCGCGTTCCTCACATATACGCCTCGTCTCCACCAGTCCCGTCCCAAGATTCACAACGCCCCCACCTAACCCTTGGGAGTAGCCGTCTCAGGAACGATACCACGGTACGTCGGGTCAGCCCTCCCTCAACTTCCAAGCACCTCCCAAGTCCATCGGCCCCCTATCAGTGGATGGGCAGCACCATAAATAGTAGGACGGGGCCGGTAAGACTTTCACCGGTCCCACTTCCCAGATAAGCACCTCTAGCAATGTTGTGCCGATCAGCAGGCGAACAGTGAACGGGCCTTATGCGACAAGGGCGGAGCCGGAGAACAACAACGCACACCACGAAAGTAAACTTACGCTCCGCCCCGTCTCAATTTAACATCAACATAAATAATCATAAATTGCATCACAGTAAGATTTCTGAGATTTATAAAATTACATACGCGACGAGTGACTCCATTCACTCGTATCTACTCGTACCTAGCAATTCTAGGCACTCATCCTACGAACTCTATGTATAGGTGCTAGGGCCAGGGCGGCCGGGATGTCTAATGCAGTTGGTTCCAAACAACTCCTGATGCATATGCCTAATCATCAAGACGTAAGATGTTTGCTGGGTATAGTATGGTCCTGCCTACCTTTGCTTTACTTTAAGAAAACCAACAAACTATGCTAATGTTAGTTTGCCGGGTTGTGAGGCTTGGCCCCAGGCAACCCCTTGATCCCTTGGACAACTCCTCCTTCCAAACACGACTGTTGGGCCCTCCAGGTCGTGAATGGGACTTAGTTGGTCTTCTAGACCACCGTTGATTGGTGTAGCTCCACGCACTTGGTTCTCGATCACGTATCTGCAATAAGCGCCACTATATGGATGACATGCGTGATGATGCAAGGAATGAGATGCATAATCATTAAGCACATATATGGGCAATCATTCCATGGGTAGACGGAAAAAAATGATTAATAACTTCTTAAACAACGAGTACCTCTATGAACTTAAAGTAAGTGTGCACACAGACAATTAGATATGCACAACAGAACACATGGATTTAATACTTGCTCAGGTATCAACTTAAATTGCCCTTTATCTTACCCTATGCAAACAAGGATCAATCAAGTGTATGTGTACACTGGATGTAGGTGAAATGCAAATGTTGGAATGCAGCAGGTATGTCATGGATAAATAACATAGTATAGTAGTTTAACACATTGCAAATGCTTATACACAGTGTGATTTATTCTCATTTGTGAATTAATTTACACACCTAAGATGCAGCAGTAAAACATAACCGAATGAGCCCAAACTTTTATGACATGTAGACTCTGCATACCCAAATCTACTGTCAAAATTTCAGCCCAAATGGAGTTATAATTATTTTATTAAAAATACATCAAGTTATCAGCCCTACACATTGTCAGAATTCTTATAAATTATAGGAAGGGTTTCTAAGTGTGAAATTTTTCCCGTGAGTTGTATCCGGCATGAACTGTATGTACAAAACTTTATAAGTAAAAACTCATAAGTTTGATAGGGTTTCCATTTTACACTTAATTAGCCTAGGTTATTCTAAATACCCAAATCTATTGTGATTAGAACTCCTATCAATATACTTTTTGGACTCTATAGCACCCCCACATGCTAGCTCTCCAAGTCAAGATTTGTCATTTTCAAATCACCTTCCAAACTTAACATGCAGGGACTCATATTTTACCAGTGGGGTTCACAAACTATATAGGACATAAGAAAAATACTAGTGAGCCCTATTTATCATATTTTGCATGGGCCTCATTTTTAAGTTACTAAATATTGCATAAAGTACATGTAAAATGATAAAACAATGAATGAACAGTAATATATTGAGTCACCAAAAGTCCTCACAGCATCCAAACATTCTAAGAAAGCTATTGACCAAGTTTCGTCATTTTTGGATTTCAACTGGACCATGTTTCCCATTTTTCCTTGATTAATCATGCACACGCAATAACAGGGGCAAAACCGTACATGCACATCTTCACATCATACCCACTGCGTAGATCTATTAACAAGGAGTACAATACAACTGAGTTTACCTTTTTACGATTTTTATTTGATTTGTTATGATTTTCCGAAGTTCACAGGCGAAATACTTAAAATAGATGGAAAAACATGGATAGAGGACTTATACACAATTAACCGTAGACTCCAGGGACCTACAAGGAAGATTTCATAGACTCAAGTGCATAGTGTTTAAAGCAGAGCGCGTAAAAATGGAAAGGTGCAGGGTGGTTTTGGCAAAAGTGGCGGGGGCTTTCTCCTACCTCTGGATAGGGCGAACCGCGCGCGGCAGAGGAAAGGACGGCGGCCTGCGCCGGTGGGGTGGGGCCGGTCTTGGAGCCGAGCGGGTCCGGGGGCGTGTTCCTCACCTCGGGCTTCCATTTCCCCTTGACCTCGTCGCGCGAGGAGTCCTGTAGAGGCGACGCGGCGGCGGCGAACCGGGGCGGGGCCGCGGCGGTGTGATGGCGGCGCGGTGACCCGATCCGGCGAGGGAGGAGGCCGTAGGGGCTTCGGTCGGGCTTCACAGCTGCGCGGGGACGAGGCGAACCCGGCAGAGGGGAGGTTAGGGCACGGGGATGGCCGGGAGGGGGTCCTCCACGGCGAGGTGGTGCGCGGCGTGGCAATGGCGGGCGGCGCAAGTGGAACGGGGTGCTAGAACCGATGGAAGCAGGCTAGAGTGTGGGAAACGGTGGAGGAAAGCCGCGCGGGCGTGGTGACGGGGGAGACTTGGAGGGAGAGGGCCGAAGACGACCGGCCGTGTGTCACGCCCAATTCTCAACCAACAGAACTGGAACAACATATATGTGCCAGGAACGAGTCTCACATATATTATGACAATAGTGACATCACAGAACGTGCAAAAGATAAAACAAAACGTTTACATAGCGTATATCATCACTTTATTACAATAAGACAACATGTCTTTAAACCAGAGTCATAGCGGAAACGTAAACGAAGATAAAACGAGCCACCACAGGGACGTCGACTGGTGGACTGGTACGCCTAGAACTCGTTGAAGTCCTGAACATACTCCTCGAAGTCTTCTTGAACTGAGCAGCAGTTGGGTTCCAGCCAACAGTAGGTTGAAATAAAGAAACAAGCGTGAGTACTTCAACTCGTACTCCACAAGTATAACATGAACTATGAGGCTCTGAGGTTGGCTGACACATTGCATGAGCTTTTAGTTGGTCAAGTTTTTATTAAACAACTAGTTACTACAAGGGTGTAGATAAACCATTAAGCCCAAGATATTGCATAAGAACATTATACAACAACATTAACATAAGAACCACTTTCAAACCCAACAGAACCACTAATCTGCATAAAAGATTTAGGCCGCTCATAACCGTGAGCACGGCTGACATGTCAGTTTTACACTCTCGAGAGATCGTACATCTTTACCCATGAGTCGCGGGCTACGCTAGTGGTCCACCACATTACCTTAGATGAGATGGCTAGCAAGCACACTACGAGGCCTTTACAAAGGTCACGTTGGTAAGGTGTAACCGCTAAGGTTTCAGGGTCCGCGACTGTGGAGCAAGCCTCAAGGGGAGATAAACGCACTCAACCCAAGTAGCGCGAGGGCCACAGAAGCTCACCTCCCCTCTTGCCCCGTCGGTAAGTTACTCCTAAACCAATGCAACCTAATTAGTCAGCCAAGACCGTCCCATTCCAATCTCATGGTAGCACTGTTGTCCCAGGTTGTCGCTTTGCGAACCGGTCCTTATGGAGAGTGGATATAAGCAAAACAATGCTCATGCCCCCTAAACCAAGTTGCTAAAAAGCCATTTTTAAAGGAACATGAACCACAAAGGGTCATGCTCAAGATTTGATTGCATAGATCCATTAACAAAATTATTAACGAAAGGTAACATGTGCTTGTGCAGCAACTAGCAAAACGTAACCACATGCATCCCAAGGTAACATATTGATAAAAGAGGCTAAGTACAGTCCTTATTGGTAAACAAGTTAGACACATGCACATGAGATGATTATATGGTTATTAGGTTGTCCAAGTTATACTTGCCTTGCTTAAACTGGTCTTGAGGCTGCTGCTCAACACCCTCAAACTGCTGCTCTTCTTCACCAACAAACTGCTCACCGTCTAAACACGTTCACGGCAACATACAAGCATTTCCACGCATACATACATGCAAACAATTATCCAAAGGTAAGAAACAGTACATCATATCATAAAAACAGAAGATATAACTGTACTAAAAACATTCTACACATTTCTACGATCGCGTGAGCGCAAGAATCACTCAAATCGGAGTTAAAACATGAAAGTTATGCATAAAACGGGCTCCTAGGGGCATAACTGTGATAGAAACAATGAAACCAGGGCCTAGATTTAAAAAACCAAGGACCTATCCGTAAATAACCGTAGCCGCCAAGAGCTTTCGAGCAAAACCACCAAGGCTTAGACTGCGGGTTCAAAATCCAAAGAGTCCAGGGGCCAAACCAAAGAAAACAGGACCTAAATCTAATTATTTTTCCACAGGGCTGGACCGCGGGTTGATAACCGAAAAAGACAGGGACTTAAATGCAAAGGACGGCAGTTGACCGGGTCTGCGCTGGCGCGGCGCTGACGCGGCGCGCGCGTGGCGTGACACGCGGCCTGACGCGCGGGGCCGGGCTGAGTCGGATAAGTGAGGGCGACGTGGCGATCGATGATCGGCTCACGAAGGGGTATGGCACGTTATGATCTCGGCCACCCAGATCAGATCCGAGGGCCAGGGTTGAACGGGAGAAGGGGGCGCCAGCGGCGACCATTCCCCACGGTGGAGGTTCGGCCTGCACGGCGGTGGCTCGCCGAACGCGCGTGCGCCGGGGCCTAGGGCGGGTCTGGCTGGACTAGAGCTAGATGGGAAGTGAGAGGAGGTCGAGGCGAAGCTCACCGAGGGTCTAGCGAGGTCGGGGAACGGACGGTGGGGCTTAGCGACGGTGACCGGCGGACGGAGTGTACTGTGCTCGCGAACGGGGGCAGTGGAGACGCGTTCCCTCGCCTACAGCTTGTGGACGATGCCCGCGAAGACCCTGCGAACAAGCTGGCGGCGGTTAGAGGGCCGCAGATGGCTTGCCGGCGAGGAATTGGGCGGCGGAGCGGCTTACCGAGGCGGAACTCCGGCGGCGAAAAGCGGGCGCTCGAGGCACGGGAGTGAAATTGGTGAGGTGGAGAGGTAAAGGGGACGGAGGCGAGCCTCGGGGTGGGTTTTATAGGAGGCCAGGTGGGGCGGAGTGACGCGAGCGCGGTGATTCCACCCGCGGCTTGAAGGCTCGCGTCGGCCAGCGAAGGAAGGCGAGGGAGAGGGGAGCCGGTGCAGGAACGGCGGGGTCTGACTGCGGGCGTTTAAGGAAGGGAGGGCGCGGCCTCAGATTCGGCTTCCCTGCGGGCGGAGCGCCAGCGTGGCCCGAGCAGAGAAGGAAAACGCGGCGTTTATGGCGAGAGGAGGGAGACGGGCCTGACCGGTGGGGTCCGCCTGTCAGTGGGGGGATGGGGCGCGGGAGGCGCTGCGGGCCGGCCTTAGAGAGAGGGGTGCGGCCGAGTGGGCCGGCCTTTCGGCCCGCGCGGGAAAGGGAGGCGGGGCGGCCGGGCCGAGTGGCCTCTGGCCCAGGCGGGAGGGAGCGGGGGTTGGCCGGGCCGAGCCGGGCCTGGCCGGTCTGGCTGCCCCCCTCCTTCTTTTCTTTTTTTTCTGATTTTGAACTCCTTTGAATGAAGCTAGAAGTAGTTCTATAATTCAAATGAATTTGAATTTGAATCCTTAATTCAAACAACCAAGAAACAATGCACCAGCATGTATGCACCAGAAAGTTGGGCCTACGATTTATTTTATACAAGTATTCATTTTAAATAAATCATGTTAAATGCAACTAAACACATGAGCCTTAGAAAATTAAATAAATTGCTTGAATTTAATTGTAAAAAGCTAGTATTTAAACTAGGGTGTTACACCGTGAGCTTGCGCTCGGAGTTCGCCATGGCTGTGGCCATGGCGGGCACACACGCGGAGAGCTCTCGAGGCGCTGACGGCTCCCGTGTCCTTGGGAAATCGGTGGAGGGTGTCAAGGCGTCCGCGTTGCGCGTGCTCAGGAGGTGGGAGGAGGTCTGGAGCGGCGGGGGCGTGAGCTCGAGCCGAGCTCTGGCCATGTGAGCTCTGGCCATGGCGGAGCGCTTGGGCGCGAGAGACAGGGAGGCGCAGAGAGAGGGCAGGGCGAGGGATAGAGGGAGGAGAGCGTGAATGCGGACGCGATGGCAGGTGAAGACGCGGGCGAGCGGCAGGCCGGGCAGCGCGCTGGCGCCGCGCGCCACTGCCGGTGCATCGTGGCCGCGTGGCCGCCATGGGCTGGGCAACGGCCGAACGGCCGGAATCAACGGGCCCATCTGTCATTGAGAGGGGGAGGGGAAAATGGACAATTGTGTTTTCTCCCCTCTTGTAAACCGCCTGTTAGACCAATTTAGAGTCCGATTTTAGAAAAACCGCAATTATAAGAAATGTTACACTCTTTGAGTTCTACAACTTTTCCAAAATATCTAATACCAAATTCGGAGTGGAAATATGATTTAACTTTGAATTTAATTAGCAGCCCTAAATTTGGACAGTGGACCTTTATTGCTTGGGAAATTCAAAAGTCCTATTTCTAGCCATTTTCACCGAAAATGCCTCTTGACATTGTTGCTTAGAATTTCAAGATCTACATTTTATTCAAATAAAGTTTTGCATGAAAGGGGCCGTAGGTTAGAGAAAAATTAAAATTACTAGACAGGGCTGGTTTGAACTAGTTTTCTGTGCAGGTAGAAAATGACCATAAACTCCTTTTAAACCTTGGTACGTGACTAAGCTCTAATTACCAAAGTTGTTCGCCAGTAAATTATCTGCAAGTTTGATAATATAGAGTTGGTCTGAATCCCAACAGATTTTGAATTATAGACACAAATGTGTTCCAAGGTTTAGAAAAACAGAAATTTCACTTTGTGCAGAGGCTTTCTTGTTTCCAACTTTTGAAGTATCAAATAAAATCTAATCACTTCTACACTAGGTGCATTTGAAAGGTGACAAGTTTAATTTCACTTCATAGAAAGGAAGATTTTGAAGTTGTATAGTGAATTCAAAAGTAATTTCAGATCCAAGTTTTAGGATGGACTGAAATTCAGACTTGGGAGTTTTCTAAGTGTAGATTAGCTTGGGGCTGATTTCATGAGGTACTTGGGGTTAAAAATTAAAATAGTTAGAGGCAGTTTTAAACCATGCTCAGGGTAACAAAAGTGAAGTTCACGGTATGTATTACAACTTTGATAATGGAGCTAAGCTCTATTGCTTAATGAATCTAAAAGTTTTATTAGGGCCTAAATTTGTTCACGATCACAATTGGCACCTTCCAAAGAATTTCTGGTTTGGTTTGTTCTCGACTTTTAAACCTCATAATATATGATTTTAAGGATGGTCGTAATACCTCAAAAGTTGAAGATAACATCCGGAATCTAAGACTTTTGTATTTGACGTTTTGCATAAAAGCTTGTGGGTGGTGACCTAAACAACCAAACCACGTAGGGTCTCGTATTCTCCTAAAAAACTTTGGCTTAGTAATTTCTCCATCTAGTCTTCGTTACTCTCTAAGCATCACCAAGTCCTAATTCATTATTAACTTATCTCTAGCTGCGTGTTAAGACTCTTGAGATGCCAGGGGCATCACACCTATCCTCCTTGGGAGCGTAAGTTGAAGTCAATTGGCTATTGTTTGTTTTTGAAGCTGAAGTGTTGAGTTTTTGTTTTATCAGAAATAATGCAATGGCAGGGCATAACCACTATCACATCTCAACATGGTAACAGTGATACATGCAAATAGCTCCAATTTAAAAGGTTGATGGTATGAAGCATTGTACTGTTTCTCTCAACGTAAAATGTTTCTTCTAGTGATTCTAGATCATTCGTTCAAAAAAAGTGAATCTAGATCAGATCGCCGTCACTTGCTATCATGAACTAATAGCAAGCAACGGAACTGAAATTCATTAATTTATTAAAGAAAAATCTCCACAACTGACATGAGTGGCAGGATGAAAAAAAAAAAGTTCAGTTTTCGTGCACAGTTGTAGCAATTGGAGAGCATAGGAGATAACATGCATTGAAGGTACGAAGAAGCCGAATGCCGATTCACTGTCACGTTGCCACAGCTGTCGTCATCTAAACTCAAATACTTCTGAAGCCCCACTCACATGAATTGTACCATCCTGAAGCAAACCGGGTGTTCGAAGAGAAGAAAAAACAGATAGAGATTACATATTGGCTTCAGAGATTGATCATATGGAAATTTGTGCAAATGCCAAAGCTATTAACCCAATGACCCTCACTTTAATATTTTCAAGTTAATTAAGTTTTGGATTTCTAAAGATATAGAAGAACAAACTATAATCCCAGATTTATCACATAGTCTTACCCTTATGGCAACAGGTCCTGACTCCTAATAAAAATTAAATTAAAACGGAAAGAGAATTTGAACCCCATCGTGCAAAATCAGCAAATGAACAAGGCCCGCATCATTCAATGTACCATGACCAATTAGTTTGAACATTTAGTCTCACGTTAGCATATTTTGGCTTTGCATGTTTACCTAGTTGTGCATCTCCTCTCCACCTAGTCATGGCCATAAACATTTGGCAAGCTGATCAGATAAAAGGAACACCAAAACCAGTGAGGAAGGAGAGGGATGAGGACAGATTTAGTCAATTTCCTACCTTCGTGCAGATGACATACTCCTTGAGGAAGAAAGTGTTGAACTTGTCGAGCTTAGCCTCATGGAGGTGCAGTAATAAGCAACACTCTTAAATATTAGTTATCACATACATGGACATGCTAAAGAAAATAGTTCATCATCATGCTTCTCTACAGTGAGGTGCATGTTTCATCACTGGGCACTTTTAGTTCAAATCTCCAGTTACCTGTGCCCTGAAATTACTTGAAACTTCTCTAGTATGCTCTAAGATGAAAATAGAAAAGTGACAACT
Source organism: Paspalum notatum (assembly GCA_022530915.1). Lineage (NCBI taxonomy): Eukaryota > Viridiplantae > Streptophyta > Magnoliopsida > Poales > Poaceae > Paspalum > Paspalum notatum. Next base: position 57,733,255 of record CM039683.1, on the reverse strand, counting down.
CATTGCTAAGACAATTAATGTTCAGGCAATGATAATGTATTAACAAGGGAAAATTAATCTTGCAATGCTTCACAATCAGCTAACAAAACTCGGCTTGATTCCTGAGAAAACAGCAAATATCTTGAAAATAACTGAAACAAATTTGCATATACATACTCCCACTTCCTGATGGTAAAAATATTAAACCTCATTCCAGAGCCACGAGAGCTTGAAGCAGACCAGTGACTTCAGGAACCCACTCAACATTATTCAAAATGGAAAAACATTGGCTCATCTTCTTACAGTATGTCATCTGAATATAAATGTTGAGTATGTCAGCACACAGGAGATTTTATGCAAATATATCAGAGAAATAGACAGCTCCCACCACAATCACTTGAAATCGACCACAAGATCAACAATCAAGCACGTATACAGAAAAATTCATGGAGAAAATGTTGAACATATATTATAGGAATTCTGTCAAGGTACTTGTCCCTGATCCTAGAAGATTCAGGTTACCTCTTATATCTGTACAACAAATGAAACTGATGTCCCAGATTATCTAGAATCTACAGAATAATATGTTGATCATTCAATATGTTTGGTTTCTACAACGATTATCTAGAATCTAGAAAACAATAATACAGATTAGATTATAATTAGAAGCAAGAATTGCCTAGAAAAGCATGAGGGTACAAAACGCACAACTCAAATCAAATTTCACGCAAGCCATTATGGAGACAAAGGTGTCAAAATCACATATTAGAAGTACATATAGTTGACAGCCTAGGAGACAACAACCGCCTCGCTGGGCTGGTGGAGTTCGGCATCACCGATATGCTACAGGAGGTCGGAATTGGTGGCGAGTTGGTCCGTGCTGCATCTTCGCAACCATGGGGAAAAGGATCCAGCTCATGTGCACATGTGCGAGAAGGCGGTGCAAGAAAGAGGGATGTGAGAGACGCAAGGGCAGGGGGATGTGGTGGCCAGTAGGTGCACCTATGAGGTTGGGGGCAGCGGTCGGAAGGTGCTTGTTGAACAGTAGCAGGTGGCGGCGGTAGGGTTTCGCGAGAGGAGCTTTGGATCTGCGTGGAGGTTGGTCAACACTCCTGTGATGATAGAGCGGCGGCGGCCGGCGGACATCTGCGGCCGGTGAGGGCATACCGTGGAGGAGGCGAGTTGGTGGCAGACCGGAGCCCAGAGGTGCGGATGGCAGTGGCGTAGCATGATTTGGGTCGGGACGCGTCAGGGCGCCGGGGGCGGGGACACGGCAGCGCAGGGGTCGACGGTGGTGAGGAGATCACGCAGTGACGGCATTTTGTGGGGCACTTGCAGGTTGGTTTCCGAGCACGATCTGCGTGCATGCGGGAGCGTGGTGCGTGATGCACGGGGGCGACCATCGATTACGCTTGGCCAGTTGGCTGAGCTTCTCAGGCGGGGCGGGGATGGCGGTTGAGGGCGAGGGCGAGCGGAGCCAAGCGGGGGCGCCAAGCGGGGGCGCGGGGGCGCGAGGCCACGCCTTGTGGTGGACGCCCCCCTTTCGTTCTAAATAGGTAGTAGAGATTAGGGGGTTTGTTTATCCCATCTTTCATGATGGTATGGTGGGTAATTTTTTTAAAATATAATAGATCTAATGGCTACTGTTATTAGAGCTGCATAATGAATGGTCGGATGTTTCTGATTTTGTAAGAATTTATAGGATTTATCTTTTTTCTATAATAGCTGATGAGAATTAACGTGGAGGCTCTAAAAAGAGTCTAATTAATAATTGAAAGATAGTCATAAGCCAGGCACAGCTTAACACCACGAAGAAATCCCTAGATCTATGGGTGTACCTATTAATGGTGGATATTATTGGTTTGCTAACTTGAAGGAATTATCTAAATTTCAAAGAATTTGCTCTTCGATGTGAAATGCTTTGTCTAATTAACTTGTCGGTTACATCATATATAGCAGTAGCGGTGAGCGTGCATTTTGTTTCTTTCTTGGATGCTTTGTTCCATCCTTCCGATGCAAACTACTGATCTCTTCTATGAGCTGATTTTTTTCCCACGCCACCACACGTCGACACCATGGTCGTCGCTTTGGAACAATTATGTAGATATACTAGGCTGGTAAGCGCGCTTCCACTGCGCTCATTTTTATTAAAGCACTAATGTACCACTGGTTGGAAATTACATACTCGATCAAACCATCAGAGCACAACGTTATAATTGGAGTAGTGTTCGAGTAAGATGGCCCAGATATAAGTTAATAATTAAATATTACCTTTAATTAGGCATTGAGGAAATTCCTTTAGTATATGTCCATAGCAAGAGAACACTTCTAAGAAAGGAGCCTAAATCCGACTCAGCAGTGTATTCCTTCTCACGCTGAAGAACATGGTGATCTACTCCAAGAGGTGCACCATCACTGGCCATCTCTAGTTTCAGGGTAGCATGAGTACCCATACCTTGTGTAGTAATGCCAGAGAAGGGGTATGTTGTATTGGTGGCCAGGACAGAACAGGAAGAATGAAACACCTACTGTTTTTTTCTCCTCTTGAACTGAAGAACACCAGTTCCACAGCTTTAGGCTCTTATCCTGGTGGTGGCTGTATAGGATCAGAGGCACTCGCAACAAAAGAGAAATGATATATACACATTATGTTCAGTTAATTAGAATTAAGTGTAGCCCTCTATTGGCTTGATTCAAGATTAATGGAAGAGATAAATACAGCTGATATATTTCTGTTAGTAAACAATATGGAGATAGTTTAGTTTAAGATGGTGTTCCTTATAAACCTGACAGCTTCTTCAATAGCTCCAGCACAGCCCAAGAGATCAACCATACATGCCCTACATAATTTTATCAACCTTTCTTATGACATGAAGAAGTTAGAAATCAGAAACCCCGCGGAAAATATTAAATGTAGAAATACTACACATACATCAAGTAGCGCCGCTGCATATATAGATGGTTTTATAGAATTCTATCAATATGTGACTATTAATATTTGCATGTCTAGCTAGGGGGGAAGGGGACGATGCAAATATGAAAACATTTAGTAAGTAGCAAACCTGGGATCTCAAGTTCCCTACTATGCAGGACCATTTAGCGCTGGTACATTTGTATCTATCACCATGTGGAATTGTGGATACAGCATACACACAACCGTGCAGACCAAGTAGTATCATGATTGGTGAGGCACAAGGTTCTTTATATTGGCATTGACAATGTATCTGTTTGAGCTCACCCAACAAAAGTAAATATCTGTATAAATGATTGATGTATACTGGGCACACTCATGCAGGAGCCATGGATTTGTGGTCTGATATGATCTGTATAAAATGATCGATGTTTGATTCCTTTGTTTTAACTAAATACTCATCTCATTATCTAGGGACCCATCGCCCGTAATAGGAAAAATCCAAGCATCAGATATAATCTCAGTAGCAAAACCGTAGATAACAGTGTGCATATCATATTGGGCCAGGTAGCCAGGTTCTGATATAACATTCAGAATATGCATATACTCTTTTCAAAAGAATTCAGCAATCAAATAGGTCATGCACTTGTCTAAATCCAAGGGGAAATGATTATACTGAAAACAGAAACCGACAAAACGTAATGCCTAAGATCGCTTGAACGAGAACACAACATGTTAGCAAAGCAACAATGGCAAATCAAGCATTGGAAAATATAAGATAGTCCACATCAGTGGCCTGATAAAGGTATGATAATGCAACATTAATTCTATGCTAGGACACTATTAGAAGCAGGTAAGTAGCAAGCACTGTTATATCTAGTGAAAGCCTTTTGTCATACTTATCGAGTATTACCTCAAACACCTTGTGTGCATCTTCACAGCCACGGACACTGCTTCCAGTGCGCATCATCAAACAGCCTGCAGGCAACACATATGCTCAAAGACGAAACCGGCGGTGAGTGTAAGGTTTCAGTGCGGTGGAAGGTGGCTTGAGGGAGAGAGCAGGACACCTGCGACGGAGCCGACGAACGAATATTTATGGCCAGGAGCTGAGGACATTGCGTGATACGTGTGGATGCGGTGTGTCGATAGGACGACGACAGAGGCTCATGGAGTGGGCGTGGATGAACTTCTTAGCATCGTCGTCGTGTCACCCTCGCGGCCGTAAGGTGCGGTCAACAAACGCGAGAGCAGGCGGCGGCGTTGTTGCCCTCCCCGGAATTCACATGGCACAGACTGAAGACGAAGGGAAGGTGTTGATAGTATAATTTGGCTAGATGGTTGTGTGATCAGTATAAATATCAGATTCAGGGCATCAAGGACTTGTTTACCTGGAGCACATGGAGCGCCGTGCTTCTTCCTCAAGTAGGCATCCTCGCCATGTTGATGCTGCTGGCCGTTGGTCACCTTGGCGACGGCCTCGGCAGGCTGTCGCGGAGCGATGGCCGCAGCTGCGGCACACCTCGTCACCAGAGCCTCTAAGCCACGCCGTACTTTGCTATATGCCAAGGGAGCTACGATTCCACCGGCAGCATCGGCCACATAAGAACGGAGCAGCTCGGCGACGGCGAATGTAATGGGAAAGAAAGACAGCGGCGAAGGGAGAGCACACGGTTGTTGTAGGATTGATTTGGGAGAAGCGGCAATGAGGAAGGAAGAACCGAAGTATAATTGCAGGCAGACGAAGGATAGGTGGCCCGTACACCATCGCATGGAGTAAACGCGACTGTAGGGTCGTGACTTTGTAAGGCTATTTTCAGCGGTGACCGCAAAAGACGACTGCAAAATTTAATACGGTACTATTACACATTGTAGATGTGAGCGTGGGTAGTTGAAATAGTGGAAAGAGAGAAGATGGAGAAAGGGGATGAAGATGGCTGTTGGCCTAAGTCTGCCGACTGAAGACGCAACCGTCCGGGCTGACGCTGACTCGGCCGCTGCGTAGGACGCACGCGAACGCCAGATGGAAGCTAGCACCACGGTAAAAGACACACGGCAGTCCAATAGATAGTGTGACCACTGGATTCACTAGGAGGGCGTGCATTCTTCCAATGATATAGAGTTAGTTATAGTTATAGTTATAGTTATTATATGGCTATAATTTATTTGGGAACCTATGTAGTTCTACATCGAGCACAGTGGGTGGAGACGACCTATGAGTTGACTGAGGATAAGACGGGCTAGCGTCATTCACACCTAGGCGGACGGCGCCCGCGTCCACCCACCCCGCCGCGATTTATTAATCTCAGCACACAGCGCTTTCCGTTTGTTGGGCCGGATTTATTTCGTGGCCCGATTTTTTTGTCATTTGTTTCATCCGTTCGTTATTCCATTCGATTGCTTTTCGCCCGAATTTGTTTTCAATGTTGTAGTCATTCGTGAACCAATAGACCATATTTTCTACGATCTGCTACCATAATGTGGACCCCACATGAGTTTGAAAATAAAAATTGTTATATTCGCAGAACAATAAATCCAAATCAAATTCCGATTGCACCATCATGTTCCTAACAACAAAACCTTGAAAACAAGACCGCACTTGAATATTTAGAAAAAAATAAACATATATTTTATGATGATAATAATAATAATATATCTGTACATAAAAATTGATATTCGATATGTACCAAAAAATTCTAAATTAAATAAATTAATATTCTACTTTCAAAATAAGAGTATTATATCTCGAGGGAAAAATATTCTATATTTCGAATACAATATTCTATATTCACATAAAAAAATTCCATCTTTACAAATAAATATTTCGGAATTTAGAATAAAATATTCTATCTTCACCAGAAAAAATCTTGCTTCATAAATGAAATAATCTATCTTCGCAAATAAAATTTGCAGATTATTCAATATTGGTTCCGGGGCGTCTTCGCTTCCACCTAGGTGGACAGATTATTTCAACGTAGCACTTCTGTTTTTTGGACTGAAACTATTTCGCGGCCCATCTCGTTGGCGCTTCGTTTCTTCCATTCGCGAATTTCTTGCATTCTTTCCCACCTTCGTGATTTTTTCCGTTCACACGTTTTTTCTTTCGCGATCGTTTGCCGCGCTTAATTCCTTTCGCGAAATGTGGTTTTGTACTTTTCCGCGTGATCACAATATTCTATCGTAGTTTATTCATTGCAGCCAAGTACATCTGAATACATAAATGTTCATGTTTTAAGTGTGAAGAACATCATGCACATCATTACAGTAACGTCCGCGTCCGTTACCGCATGATCACAGTATTCTATCGTAATGTATTTATTATTTTTTGACAAAATCTCTGTACATTAAAAACGATGTTCGACATGTACGAAAGAAATATTCTAACTTTACTGGCGTAATATTCCCCATTCAAAAGAAGAATATTTTATTTTCTTGGAAAAATATTCTGATATTTAAAATAAAATATTACATCTTCTAAATAAATATTGCACTATTTTGAATGATATATTCTATCTTTATAAGAAAATAATCTAGTTCAACAAATAAAACTATCTACCTTCGCCAATAAAACTCGTAGCTTTTAAATGTTTTGTATAAAAATAAAATATATAGTACTAAAATATAAATAAAATATAAGCTAAAAATATCAAAATGGAAAGAAAAGAAAAAAAGTAAAAAAAAGCACACAATCATAGGAGAAATAGTGAAATAAAAAGATGATACACACAAGGAAGAAACTATGCACACACGAGCACACAACGGCATGGAAGAAGAATAAAGATAAACATTTACACATGCGGATGGATGAGACAAACATAAGAAATCGAGTAACAAAGAAAGAAAACCTCAATAGCAGGGAAACACACTCATGAATAAAGAACAAGAATACGTCCCTACATTGTGCTCATGGGTATGAAACGAAAAGGAAGAAACACGCAGGAAGAAAACATATTCAAACAGTAAATCCAAATCAAATTCCAACTGCACCACCACATTCTTAACAAAAATGATCTTCAAAATAAGACCACGCTTAAATATATTTAGTAAAAAGAGAAAAATTATTAATTCTTGACAAAATTCTTGTACGTTAAAAACGATGTTTGACATATACGAAAGAAATATTCTAACTTCATCGGCGCAATATTCCACTTTAAAAAGAAGCGCATTCTATTTTCTTAGAAAATATTCTGAGATTTAAATAAAATACTTCATCTTCTAAATAAAATAAAATGTATAGTACTAAATAAAATATGTGCTAAAAATATCAAAATGGAAAGAAAATGCAAAATAATAAAAATAAAGCACACAATCATGAAAAAAATTAATGAAACGAAAGGAAGGTACACATAAGGAAAAAACATTTGCACACACGAGCAAAGAACGACATGCAAGAAGAATAAAAATAAATTTACACATGCGAATGGATGAGGCAAAGATAAGAAATGGAGTAACAAAGAAAGAAAACCTCAATAACGGGCAAGACGCTCATGAATAATGATTAACGAACAAGAGTACGTACCTACATTGTGCTCATGAGTACGAAGTGAAAAGAAAAGACAATGGAAGAAACATATTTACGAGGACGAAAAAACAAAGAATGTCAATATAAGGCGACATTATCACAAAAAAATATGTGGAAGAAAATAGAGATAGCTGAGCAATAAAGAAATAGAACTCGAGGAAATAAAACAACCTGCAAGGTTGTGCACTTCAGGGAGAAGTAAATGGAAATGGCCAACCGTACGAAAATACTCACCGCCCGCAAAGAAAAATAGTGTCTACGCAGAAGATAAAAAAGAAGAATTTGATCCATTAAAAATTAAATAGGATGGACCCAGGGTTGTTCAATCTTCACAACGCTAGGAAAACAAATATAGAATAAAGTCGATTTATGGATTAGAAGAAAAATAGCTTCACAAATAAAAAAAGAAAAAGGAGAAAGGAGAAAGAAACAACACCAAATAAAACCAGTAAAACGGCACTAAACACAAAAGAAAGAAAACGTGCACATGCACGTCATATCCAACCGAAAATCGCCAAAAAAGAATGTCCAACGTAATGGCTGTAGAATCGCACGCGAAAAGACAAAAGGGAAGAACGTAATTATCAAAAACAAAAAAAGAGGAGAATGTGAAAATAAAAGAGACAGCACTCGAGACAAACGCGAAAAACAGACAGCGGTCTACCGAACCGGAGGAGAAAATCTGAAAAAAACAGCTACACAAAACAAGCTCATACGTTTATTGGGCTAAATTAGGCCCAATAACAGTGTAAAACAAATGAGAAGAGGGGTGGGTGGACGGTGGGTTTTGATCCCCTGGTGGACCCGATGAATTTCGGGATAAGACCATCACCGGCGCATGTGCTAGTGCTAGTTGGAGCAACCTGGAGCTGTGCAATAATACTCATGGTCCCTTTAATTAGTCCTACTACCGAACAAGCCTTTGTCTGCTTTATATTTTTTACAGAAAAGCTAGCGGGCGACGGGGTCGAGCTACAGGCAATCACGCGACCCAATGCTTGCGGCCCGTGCGGTTCTGATGGATGGGCTTTTGGCCCTTTTTTTTACCTTGCAGCCAATTGCTCCAGTCTCTACTCTCCAACCAAAAAAAATAATAGAAATCGTAGCTCATCTGATTTGTGTTTAAAGTGCGTGCAACTTGACATGTCACTTTCACATGATGTCATCGCTGATGTAGGCAGCAACATTTAGTTCCTATTTCTTCCAATGAACATTACTTTCTCATAAAGTATCTGTTTTAAAATCCGTTTGCACCATTGTATTTCTTTTGACAAGATCTACCAAACAAGATCTATTTTAGATATGTTTCGGAGTCATTTATGCGACTAGCAAATTATATACAATGTTAATAGCAACTTATGTACAGAAAGTATAGCAATTTATGTTATCTAACTATCTATATACATTGTCACACTATGTTCCATACAAGTGAATAACATTAACTGTTTAGGAACTAAGTATTTTCATGGTTTTCAAGACAATACTATGGTATTGGAGAATACCATGGTATTTAGGTCAAAAGGTGTTTGAAAATTCTATGTATTTAAAACCATGTTATTGCCAATACCAATGTATTTTTGTAATACTGTAAACTCCACTACATACCAAAGTTTTTCATCCAAGTGATCAAGGTAATAGTAAAACCATGGTATGGCTATGGAACCAAACACTTTCTAAAATACTATGGTTTTATAGGGAGGAGAAATACTATGGTTATATCATACCAATATAAAACTATGGTATTCTAAAACCAAGGTATTGAAAATTTTGCCTCGAAACAGGCCCTGAGTTGGTATAATTTATCTATATAATTTTAGTGAACATAACTTGTTACTTAAATTTCTTACGTACATGGATGCATTATAATAATACGCATGTAACTTGCTATTAGACATTAGGTGTACTTATTACACTTCATCTATATAAGTTGATACATTTTTTGTATATAACTTGCTAGATTCTGTTTTTATATAGATAATATATCAAATCATGTAAAGGTTGTGCAACAAGTTGGTAGCATATTCTATACATAGATTTATATATTTATCTATATATAAGTTGATATTTTCTCTATAAGTTGGTATGTTTTCTCTATATAAATAGAATACATACGTTGCTTTTTATTTTTTTATACACACTGCTATAAAACATGATGAACTTACCTCTATTCATACAATAAAACTTAACAGCCATATAAGTGTCTGGTTATAATAACCATATAATAACTTGATGCTAATTCAGTATATAACTTGCAACTACTTGTATGTATAACTTGCTATTTGATGGTAAAAGTCTTCGAAACATATACAATATCAGTCTCATTTTGTAGATCATATCGCAAGAAACGTGAGAAACGTGATGGTGCAAACGGATTTAAAAACACACATCTTACAAGAGAGTTGTGAGCCATGAAAAAACACTCTAACTTTCTTGTGCTTAGATCATCAATGATGTCACTATGAAAGTGACATATAACTTGGAGGGAATCAAGGAACCAATAGCTGGATATTTTCCAGTCACATGCAGACACAACAGGTCCTCACGTATTAGAGCGGAGGTGTGCGTACACATGTAAAGGCTGTTTGGACAAAGATCTACCACTGCCAATCGAGGGGTCGCGCACTGCGGTCCATTTTTTATGAAACACTTATACTGGTAGGGAAGCATATATAAGTCCGCTCACCCTTCCACGGGCTGTGTTTGCACAATGCACGCATTCGGCAGTGCTGCATCATTCCTACCTATCAAAATCAGCGGTTCCTATGCAAGCTGATCCATTTGTAGTTATATGAGCCTCTGTGCTAACCAATGTTCCCACATGTCAACTGGCCGGGTCAAATCCCCCATGTTCTCACCGTGGATGTTTGAATGCCAGATTACTCCCAATTTCAGGCTAGCTGCACACTCCTCGTCATAACACGGGCTGAGTAACAAAACGGTGCAAAGGAGATGGATTGAAGAGTTTCTGCTGCATGTGGACACTGATTACACAAAAGACTTTCGACTAATCTGATACTGGATCACTACAACTGAAAAATGCAAAAAATAATAATAATTCTGTGACCATCTTATCCTTTTTTTAAGTTCACATTATAGTAACATGTGGATATTAAAAGAAAATTGCAACGACTGAATAAGATCAATTTTTGAAAACCAAAATCTAGATTCATACATCACATGAATGTACCGTAGGAGCTGCCACATGGAAACAAATGTTTTAACTAAACACATATTGAAGACAATCCTTCATTGAACGGCGACAAGTCCAACATCAGTATAGTTACTAATCAAAGCATCCTCAAATGGACCTCTCGCGAGATGACTCCTGCTGCCTCCTGACTACGGAACATTTTCTTAACCGAGGTTGTGGGGAATCTTCAATCGTCCTTTCAGGAATCCTCAGCCAATGGCGGCCTGGCAAAAACAAGCATCACATTCACCTCATCAACCACTTTACCCTCCTTGTCAATGAACATATCTCCAGTTACATCCATAGCAGCAAGACTTCCATCTACTCTGCTGCTGAGTACAGTAATCTTCTTATATAGATCATTTGGCGGTGAATTGATCTTCGCCTGTGCTGTTATGGTGACACTGCACTTGGATCATGGGGGGACAATGCCGTTGTCTGGCTCTATGCGGAAGCCCCATAGCCATACCTTTGTCATGAACGCGATGTGATCATCTGTGTCGTTGGTCAACTCTATCGAGTGTGCTATCTCATGGTCAAGTTCAAAGGGAACATGTATTTCTAGAGGCTCAATCCCAAGGATGTCCTCTAATTAGGAAGGAATCAACTGTGATGGAGAAAGATGTTTTAGCTTTGCCACAGCTTGCAATAACTTATCAGTTTTTTGAGGTTCAGGGAGTATATATGTGGGCTTACCTGGAATTGGCCGTCCTTGCTTTCTATTGCGTTGAGCTCATTTGTTACGTCTGATATGTCAGGTCTGCTACTCGGTTCAATTTGCATGCATTTTTGCGCCAGAACGAGGCATTTCGTTACTTGTTGATAGCCCAATGACGGATGTTCTGATGATTTAATACACACGTGCCTCCATCTTCTAAGCACCTGCCATTTCCGCAAAGCCTATTTAAGTTTCTACCAAACTATTTAATGTAAATAGTTATCGAACAATTGTATCATTCTAAAGTGCAATTATATTTGCTATATATGAATGATAGTCTGGTCTGGTCCACCACTCTTGCACAATGAGAAAATTAATTATTGCTACATTTTTTTTCTGTTTTATTTTTGGATATTGAGATCGCTCAACATGCCTCCCAAACAATTGACCACTTTTTTTTTTGCCCCAATTAAACACAACAATATGCATGGCCATACACTTATATAGTATAATGATTATGCAACAGTGACAACATAGGTCTTACTTTTGTAAGATCGGGCTTATTTTTACTTCCAGTTACCAGCTCTGTGATTATTATTCCCAAGCTATATATATCTGCCTTACTTGACGATACGCCTTCTAATAAGTATTCTGGAGCACAATATCCTCTGCATGACACCAACACAAATTGATGCGCTATTACTTAATCATGTAAGAGACTAAGTATCACAAACAACAAATGTATTATTTATAGCTTACGGTGATACAAGACGTGACGTAGTTGCAGCTTGTGAATTATTATCAAATCTTGATAGACCAAAATCTGTAATTTTCGGCACCATGCGATCATCTAATAGTATGTTGGCAGGTTTCAGATCCATGTGGATAATATCCTTCTCCTTATGAAGATAAAGCAGACCGTTGCAAATACCCAAAATAATTTCATAACGTGTATGCCATTCAAGTCCCCTCAACTCATCTTCATGAGAATCATATGAGATAACCAAGAGTCATTTAAAAGCTGAAAATCATCAAATCTTGGCAACGTTTACATGTGCAGTATGTTCATTATTATTCATCAGACATGGCCTCAAGGCCGAATTAGATGCCGGGAAGATAGTTAATAAAGGAAGTATCCAGATCATATGGAAATGCAGTTCTATTGGGGCACATGAAAACAGATAAATAGATGAATACTTGACAGCATTACTTGAGTATTGATGGGAGTTTTCCTTAATAAAATTCGTGAAGACTAGTAATTAAGGATTTGGCTCTTCACCACTTTATTTTTATCTACCTTCCTAGTTGTGCTGTTTAATTCAATTTTCACAGATGTTGGCCATTATAATTTATTATTCGGCATTATTTTTGGTACACATACTATAATTAGTTGGAAGGGCGGGCCTGGTGCAGCGGTAGAGTCTACCGTCTGTAACCAGAAGGTCCGGGTTCGAGCCCCAACCTCTGCATATTATGCGGGTAAGGCCTGGCGCTTAAAGATACCCTTCCCTAGATCCTACATGTGCGGGAAGCCTACGGCACTGGTACGCCCTAAAATACTATAATTAGTTGGCTGTTGCTTTGAGGTGTTCTCTTTTTTTGCAAACAAATTTTATAGCCACAAGGTTGTCATGTAATGTGAATTGGAGAGGTATTGCCATCTCATATAAAAAAGGACGTACCTGTAATATGGTTCTCAAGGCTTCCATTGCTTATGTACTCAAAACAGAGCAGCCTTTCCCGTATATCCATCATAATAGTTCTTCCTTGATATATGACCACACGTTCTTCTGTAACGGAACAATATCCCAGAACCGTACTATATTTTCATACCTAACTGTGATCAAACTTTTTACCTCCCGATGAAACATCTTGTCTTTGATTGTCCGGCTTTTGAATAACCTCTTCACTGCAACAACTCTTGTGAAGGAATCCCTGTTTTATATCTCTTGTGAGCATATGTCAAGGAGCATTATATCAAGTTCTTCTATGCAGCGAGAAACTCAAAGTGCGGTGGCCTAAATAAACGAGTTTACCTTGTAAACATCTCCACATCCACCATTACCGATTTTTTTCCTCTCAGAGAAATTTTCTGTTATGTTCTCAAGAAGGGTCAAATCTAGATGGCTCGGTTCCTCAGTTCCAGCTACTATGCGTTCTAGTAGGTTAAGCTCCACAGTCTGTACCAATCAAGGGAAACAGTGCATGTTTCATTTATGAAATGGTAATAATGTGTTGTAAACAGAGTATAATTATTTTTGGAGCAAATGCTATAAGAAAAAAAAAAAGAATGAGAACGCTGAGGCCAAAACAGCTAATTATCAAAGTGCGACACTTTAACAGCTTTATACAACTTGTAGTCAATTTCCATTAGCTGTTCAGATGGAGTAATAATTGTCTGCCTGGTTACCAGATTTATGGGGTATAAACCACTTAGGCATTTTGTAACAATCCTCAAGCCATAATCTATGATGCTTATGGAAACCCATTATATATTGGCATGGATAGCGAGTATTTGTGCTAATACATGAGCTCAGGCCTATAACTGACCCCACACCACACCTACCTAGCCGCCATGGATAAGTTTTCTACTCCCTCTATCCTAATTTATAGGTTGTTTGATTTATTTCGGCACTAAATTTGACTGACTCGTCTTATTCAAATATTTGCAAAAATATATAAAATTCAATTCATAGTTAAATTATATTATATGCTAAACTAAATCATAAGGAAAATAAATGATAATTGTGAAATTTTCAAATAAAAAGAGTCGGTGAAACTTAGTAAAAAAATCAAACGGCCTGTAAATTGAGACGGATGGAGTATATTAGAACGGATTCGTTGGCACTACCAAGCTAGAGCATATGCATATTAGTAGTGAGACTACTTTTATAATAAAATTATGGTTTTGATCTATAACTTTTTGCAGTTTACAACAACTATATATCGTTCTTATTTATAATTAATTTGACAACAGTATTGTACTTACAATTCTTTTCATTATGACTCACTCCTTATTGTAGACACTACATGGATAACTGTACAGATATAAATAACAAAATGATAAATTTACTAATATATAAGTTAGATAAGAGATCATCTCTAATAAGATTGTAATTCTTACTGTTTCATCAGGTCCGGTAAACTCGTCCATACTTTCTGTTTCATCAGGTTCAGTAAATTGCTCCATACTTTCTGTTTCAACAAGCCTCTCTAGTATACCCCTTGTATCTGGTCTCTTCTCAGGATTAATGTCCAAACAACTTAAGCCAATCTCAGCACATACTCGTACTTGCTCCAATCTCGTGTCTTCTGCTGATGTTCCCAATCTGTCACTCCAGCTTTCAAGTGTCTACAATATGCCAGTGATTACTTTGCTTTTATGAAAAATGGAAATGCCATTTCATATATGGAATACTCTCTCCATGTCAAAATAAAGGTTTTGGTTTTTTTCCAGAAGGAAGCTTTTATTGATCTTAAAAAACTGCATCAAGATGTTATAAAACACTAATATGTCTTCCGGCATCTACACAACCAAGGTGTACATGGCCAATGTCAAAATAAAGACACTTTTGATATGTATATGATTGATATGTATTTTTTTTTTGTTAATGTTAGGTGTGGTATGTCCTATATGATATACTGTAAAAAGTTAATGGACTCAAAAATGCACATCTATAGTCGATGGACCTAACCGACACTTTTCAAAAAGTCAATGGACTAATGGTGCATTTTACTCTCATATTATTTTATCTTTATAACAATATTAGAGGTGATTATTATAATTCATCTTTCATAATGTTGCCGTGGGTAATTTATATGTAAATTAATGAGTTATTTTAATTCATCTTTTATAATGGCACGATGGGTAATTTATATGCAAATTTGAAGGGTGATTTTAATTCATCTTTTACAATAGCACGGCGAATAATTTATATGCAAATTTAGAGGCTTATTTTAATCTATATTTTATAATAAGGATAATTTATTTACAAAATATAATAGATCTAATGTTGACTATTATTCGAGCTATATGATAGACAGCTACGTGTAAGATTTATCTGTTTTAGTATGTCTTGGTAAGAATCCACATGGAGACTCTAAAAAAATGCTTGAATTAATAATAGCATGAAATGTACCAGTTACTGTATCTATGTATCAAATTGATCTAGCAGCCGTCTTGATGCACCCTCTGGTTAAGATGTGTTCATATGTGAACCTTACATAACCCCAATAGACCTATCTCGAACAAATGAACCAAACAAGAGAAATGAGCTGAGAAGCATTGCTTGCTTCATCTAGGATGGTATATATCTTGAGTATGAGATTATATATATAGTATGTAGAAATACTAAATAATGCTCTTTCCCAATCTTATTATTACTAATTGGAGGTTTTTTTTAAAGCCTTCACGGCAATCTTCACCAGATGCACTAAGAAAAAGATAAATCCTAGAAATTATCATAAAAATTAGAAACATCCGGCCGTCCATCATGTCTCCTCACAACTGAATTCTCAGAGAGTGAGATTAAGGAAGCTGTCTTTTCAATAAAACACAATAAAGTTCTAGGTCCGGATGGTTTCCCTGCTGAGTTCTATCAGCATTTCTGGGAAACTGTCAAGGGTGACCTTTTGCTAATGTTTCGGGATCTTTCCAAAGGTGATCTCCCTCTGTTTAGTCTTAATTTCGGTGTCATTACCCTTATACCTAAGGTTCAAGAGGCAAATGTCATTCAGCAATAGAACATTTTCCTCGAAAGATCAATTTCCACAAGAGTGAGTTATTCTGTTTTGGAGCAGCCTAGGAAAATGTAGAACTATATACGGAACTCTTTGGGTGCAAAGCCGGGAACTTCCCTATCAATTACCTTGGTATCCCAATTCACTTCAGAAAACTAAGAAATTGTGATTGGGGTAATGTTGAAGAGCGCTTTGAGAAGAGACTTAGTAGCTAGAAAGGGAAACATCTATCGATTGGAGGTCGCCTGACTTTAATTAATTCAGTGCTGAGTAGCTTTCTGATGTATATGATGTCTTTCTTCTCCATACCCAAAGGTGTTCTCAAGAAGCTGGATTATTTCCGTTTGAGATTTTTTTTGGCAGGGGCATGAGAACAAAAAGAAATACAGGTTTACTAAATGGACCATTCTGTGTCAACCTAAAGACCAAAGTGGCCTTGGGATCTTAGATTTGAACATTAAGAACACTGCCCTACTTAGCAAATGGCTGTACATATTACTCACCTCTGATGGAATGTGGCAACAAATACTCCACAATAAATATGTAGGATCAAAACTTTTGGCTCAGGTGGAGTGAAAAATTGGAGACTCCCATTTTTGGTCATGTCTAATGAAGGTAAAGCCAGATTTCCTATGCTTTGGAACTTTTATTGTAAAGGACGGATCACAAGTACGATTTTGGAAGGATAATTGGTTGGATGGAGCCCCATTGAAAGACCACTTTCCATCCTTGTACAACATTGCGAGATCCAAATTCATACAAAAGCTATGAATTCTCTCCCACCTAACCTATCTTGGCGGCGACAACTTTTTGGGGCCAATTTGGATGATTGGAATACTCTGTTGTCACGCATCGAGGGATTGGTTTTGTCCCAAGATCAAGACGCCTTCCGCTGGAACCTAACACCAATGGGTAGGTTCTCCCCTCTCGGTACAATCACACTATGCAGCTCTGATGCTTAGAAATACCCCTAACGTGAATAGAGACCTATGGAAGTTGAAGACCCCCTGAAGATAAAAATCTTCTTATGGTACTTGCGAAAGGGTGTAATCCTTCCAAAAAATAATTTGGCTAAACTAGGTGCCAAGGAAGCTTAACTTGTGCTTTATGTCATAAGAACGAGACTATTAATCATCTGTTGTTTGAATGTCTTTTAGCCCAATCAGCCTGGAGCGTTCTGCAGATGACCACTAGCATCAATCAACCACTTAACGTGGACCACATGTTTAGGGATTGGCTTTAAGGCTTTAATAAAACATTGAAAACCATGTTTCTACTTGGAGCGGCAGTCTTATGCTGGGTTCTTTGGATCTCTAGAAACGACTTAGATTTTAAGAAGAAACTCTTTTGTTCTCTTTTGTAGGTAATCCTTTCGGCGACGCATTGGCTTTTGAGCTGGGTTATACTCCAGCGATTGGAGGTCCAGCCTTTGGTTACTGCGGGGTCGCGGCTCTTGGGGCGGACGGCCACGGCATTTTTTTTTTCCCGGGCACATGGGTGGCGATCTAGTCTTCGGATTGATTACCGCTAGTTCCTGCTTCGGTGTTGCGTTTTGCTTTATTTAGTCAGCGGTGTGCTTTAGGCAGAAGCCGGAAATTTGTACCAAGGCTTTGTATCTTCTTCATGTAATGTACTTGGTAACCTTTAATATAAGCTTCCTTTATCGAAAAAATGTAGATCTAATAATAGTAGCTATTACATCTATTATATTTTTCTAAAAAAAAATTACCCACCATGCCATTATAAAATGTGAGATAAAATAATCCCCTATATTTATATAAAAATTACCCACCATGCCATTATTAAGGACGATTTAAAATGTCCCTAAATTTGGATAAAAATTAGCCACCGTGCCATTTTAAAATAAGAATTAAATAACCCCTTAATTTGCATATAGATTACTCAGCATGCCATTATAGAAATTGATTAAAATAACCCCTAAGTCTGTATATAAATTACCCAATATGTCACCATTAAAAATAAATTTAAATAATTTCTTAAATTTACATATAAATTATCTAGAATGACATTACGAGTGGTGAATTAAAATAATCACCTCTAATATTTTACTATGAATTAAATCTGTAACTACTAAAACTCTAAAATGTTTAAATTTGTTTCTTCTAAAATTATAACCGTGCGAGAGCACGGGTTGATAGACTAGTACTTCCAAATGGTTATTTTTGAGTATGAACTTAAGTATATAAACATAATCGACTGATAAATGAGTATTCAGACATACACATGTTCATTTATTAAAGGTGGGAGTAAATACACCCGAATGTGTGTGTATATGTATACATATATAATACCATATATTCTACACAATGCATGATATCATACTCTTATACGGAGTATTTGAAATAATTAGTTAATATTGTATGTTCGTGAAACTGAACTCAAGACATTAGATTTTTTTTGCCGAAACCTAAGATATCGTGCACGATAGTATTTTACACAAGACACATCTTTTTTTACTACGTAAATGTTGTGCCATATCACTAAAAAAATTATATTACAACTCATTTACGAGCAGGCTACTGCTTATTTGCAAACATCTATGCCATTCCTAGATGTGTTTCGAGAGTGGAAGTGTACCCCACACCATCTACTAATGAACCTTTCTAGCCATGTTTTAAACGTCACATAAAGCCGCTCATATAATTAAGGCTATCTCAATTTCCAGTAGTTTCTTTTTAAAATGTCTTTTCAATCTATTAGGCTTCTTAAATGGCTATTCAAATTTTTTCTTTAGCATCTTGAATATTCTATAATTGTATTGAAAGATGAGAGAAATAGATGTTCACATTTTGCAGCAAAATTTTGCGTTCACTACTTGAGTGGGCCTGTTTGGATCCTATGAATTGGAATCTCATTCTAGTAATTTGATTCTTTTTTCAGAATTTGAAATGAATTGAATTGTTTGGAGTCTAATTCATTTCAAAAGTTTTCTGTTTGGATGCACGTATATTATGTTTCCTGGAAACAAATTGAAAGGTTGTTTGGATATTCAACATAGAAAATCAAATCAGGATGGAGTCACCGTCAACCGGAGGCCGCGAAGATGCATCCCTGATGTCATGTGCGGCATTAGGTGTAGGATCGGATTGGTTTAGATCAGGAGTTCCCAGATTATTAGTTAAATTTCGGTTTAGTTACGAATCTTAGATACAAAAGTGTCTTCATAAGGTACTTCTACCTACCAACCACGCCCACCACCGTCACACCTGCACATAGAGGGTTCGTGCAATCCAGACTGCCTGCGCAGCGACGCGTCCTTAGAGGCAGCCACGAGAGGGAACTAGAGCGCGGCCACGGCAGGGCACAGGGAGTCCGTGCAGCGGCCGCGTAGCTAGCCGCGGACCGCCGGACTAGCGGCCGGCGCAGCAGGTGGTCGGAACGGGCGTCAGGGTTAGAAATGTAAGGCTAAGTTCAGCGCGGTGCTCCCAAAATGGAGGTGCGCGCGCTGTTACGGTACTGTTACGTACCGTAGATATGAGTGGAAGTAGTTGGAATATGGTAATAGGGAATGAGAGGATATGAGAGCCTTCGGACTTAGCCTAAGCGAGACTCTTCGCGGCTTGGCGACATAAGCAAATATCCACGTAATCCATGGAAAAATAGTTTATCGTCAAATCCGCAAACATATCCGATTACATCCCTACTCAAGCTGCAGCATGCCGAGGCTGGGCAGCACTGTGGCTGTGGCTACAAACGGCTGGAGCAGTTGCAGGCGGCCAGGATATGGCTTGGGCGTGGAGGTCCGGCTCACCTGAGAACTTGAGAAGGGCCCCGAGGGGAGAGGTCCGGCAGTCAAAGGCGAGTCTAGAATGGAATGGATCTTTCTGTTTTTTAGGCTAGGAATGTTAGGCTGAGTTCAATGGTGTTTTTCAAACCCCAGTCTCTATCACCATTCCAACTACCTTTCTCTCTGTCTACAGTGCAGCATTTATATCAAACAGTGCAAAACATTGTTTTAGAAAACCACTTTACAGAACACCATTGGACTCAGCCTTGTACAGATGTAGATGGGCTCGTGTGGAATCTGGTGGAAACTCATTTTCCTATTCTACTGACAAGCCAAACAGGCCGAATTGGATTTCAATTCATGCCAATTTGCATGATCCAAACGGCCCGCTAGACTAGGGGCACATAAATGTCAAACATGACATAATTACTTCAGCATAGAACCTTTTCATGGCATACTCACATAATATGATTGTTCGTACCTTCTGGAGATCTAAATATCTCTCCCATTGTCCTGTCAGTATCTTTCTGATTACAACACCAAAGCTATATATGTCCGTCTTGAATGAGACCACTCCGTAATCGATATATTCAGGTGCTTGGTATCCGCTGCATGATAATTAGTTTCGTGCGATCAAGATTGAAAAAAAAAATTAGTGCATCATAATTTATTGCCGAACTAGAGGGAACACATCTTGAGTGGCAGAGCTCGCTTACGGCGTCCCGATAGGTTTTTGTATAATTTGCTCGTCATTATCTTCATCAAAGCGCATCGAGAGAATAAGATCAGCAACTTTTGGCACCATTTTATTGTCCAGTACTAAGAAGCCAAGTTCCCGGAACGATGGGATCGAGGAACCGGGACGTGGGACGAGGATCCCCAATTTTTAGAAGCATGGAACGAAGGGGTATACCTCCGCGTATGGTTTATTCGATAACTAGAACGCGAACCATATAATTCTGGAACGATAAAGCGGAACGAGGGTCACAGAACCGGGACGTGGGACGAGGATCCAGAGATCGATTCTCCGGTATTACAGAGTTTTTTTTCTATTTTTTTTTTTGCGCAGCTGTTTTTTGCCACCCAGTCTGGAATCTGGATCGTCCATTCAAGATTGCAAACCCTACTCCCCAAGGGCTGTTCGCTTCCATTTTGCTCTGGCCGCCGGCGCCGGCGGCCGGCCTGTAGCCTTTTGCCCTGTAGTCCTGTACTCCTGTACCCTTTTCGCTTTGCTTCGCCTCGCCTTTGCCACGGGCACGCCACGGATCCACCAGCCACCAGCGCCGCTCGCGGCCCACCCATGCCGGCGGCCTTCCGCTTCCGCTGCCAGCGGCCGGCGTGGGCCCTGGGGTCGTCGGCGCCGGGCAGCGGCCGGGCGACCTCGGCGTGGTGGCCGGGCGACCTCGCCGGGGAGGGCGGCAGGCCGCAGGCGGCTGCGGGGTGCGGGCTGCCGGCAGCCGGCTTGCTGCAACGACCTGAAGCTGCTGCGCGGGACGACGACCCAGAGGACGGAGGTACACGCCCCTTGCCTGTGCGGGACGATGAACATGCCAGCGTCCCACTCGAGCGAGGAAGCCGTTCCACCCATCGATCGGTACGTCGTCCCCCTTCGTCCCGTTCCTCGATCTGGAACGAGGTTCCACGTTCCGTGGAACCCGGAATGGTTCCGCGTTCCTGGCTTCTTAGGTCCAGTAATATGTTGTCATGTTTGAGATTTAAGTGAACAATACGGTTTTGATGCAGATAATTTAAGCCTTCACAAACTCCTTTGATTATTTTATAGCGCTTTGTCCAGTCAAGCCCACCAGACGCATCTGTGATGGTGCAAATAAACAAATAAGAGAAGTGAAACCACGATAAACAGAACTTGACTATTATTGTAACAATTAACGAAAATTAAAAGGTACATTGCCTGGTGGTCCTACCAGTGATATACGCATGAAGGCTCCCTTTCCGTAGATATTCAAAGCAGAGCAACCTTTGAAAAGTTTCTACCAGGACTAATTTCCCGTTGTAATCCGACATATTCCCTTGTGTTTCAGCACAGTATCCCAGACAGCGAACTACATTCTTGTGCTTCACCCTCATTAGAGACGCAACCTCATTGCTGAAGTTGGAATCATCCATGCCCATCGACAATTTATGCATCTTCACAGCGACTGTTCCACTTCGAAGCCTGCCCTGCAAGTGCAAGCAATCACAGCAGCCTTGTCCGTCAGCAAGAAGAACCTAGTCCAAGACAGAGGGCAGGTGGGAGTTGCTGTTGCTCATACCTTGTAAACCTCGGCAAAGGTACCTTCGCCAATTTTTCGATCATCAGAGAAATCATTTGTGATGGCTCTTAGAAGTGCTAGTGGCAGTGCTCTTGGCTCAGCGCTTTGATCAAGTAGCAAGCGCTCCAAGAGGTCGTGGGTATCCGCATCATAATCCATCTGTACGTCCTTATGTATAATTATGTGTCGGGTGAATATTCATATAATCTAGAAAGACTAAAAGATAATATTACGGAGCTGGTCCTATCGAGCCGTGTAACCAACACTATAAATATTAAATAATTTGTTACTAACACTTGGATTGCATCAGTAGCAGACAATAGTGTGCGTGTTTGTGAGATAGAGAATAAAATCCGATCTGTGTTCATCTTATACGTGCTACAATCTCCTGTCGCTGCTATACTATTCCAGAGTTGGTTGAAACAAACAAAATAAGAAAGATGATAACAATTGCCCCTTAATGACAGTGGCATTTTTTATTTTATTAGAAGGAATTTAGGTAAGAGTGATGATGAAAAATATTCACTGTGAAGAGATTATGAAATTACTAAATATAGCATTAACTACAATGCTAAACTAATGGTTCAGGTTATTGTCCTATATACCCCATGGAAAAGTTTGTATAGAGAACACATAATCTTGTCAAGAGCCAAAACAATAGGATATATAGGCATTAGACAAGCACACCACCCCACGAAAGACAGTTCAACCTAAAAGAAATAACATCTCAAGACTCCTGAGTCAGGATTAACAATCTGCTTCCGTTCTGTTTTATCATGTACAAAATTGATGTGATTTCACAATGCCTGGATGTTAATCCTAATCGAACTTAACAATCTATCATTTGATTGGATCTAATAAAACAGTAACTTTACCAGCAACGATTCCACCTAAGACAAAGCTTCAGACAAAGCTGGTCAACTCCCTGAAGTAACTGGACACACCTGAACTGCGAACACCATTCAACCTGGATCATGAACAAAAAGAAGAAAGCAAATTAGTCCCCCAAGACGAGTTGAGCCAATTCCATGAAGAGGAGATCAGATTGGAGAAGGCTCGGGAAGTTTCTCTGCGTCTCAGCAGATTTGGAGAGGACGGAGGGGAAGCTGATCTGTTCGCTTCACCTTGAATCCGCTGCAGCTGTGGCTGCTGCTTTTCACTGCACATTTACTGCTTTTTACTGTAGATTTTGCAGCCACAGCCGAGGTCGAAGCAACCAGGTGTTATCAAACAAGATCCAAACGGCTGTAACGATCCAGATTGACAGTAGGTATTTCCTTGGACTAAGGTTCAAAGTAATGACTTCAACACGGTTTTTAGAAGGAAACATTAACCAAAATACCAAATCGGGGAAAAGAAATAAGAAACCAAAGACTCCCTATACCGCAAGTCTGAATCTGTCCCCGCACAGAAACGCGGACCATGTAGCAAGGTAAAGAAAATGAGTCGTGAAGAACAGTCGAGATCCATCCACTCAAGTGCAGGAGAAAACGCAGAAGAATCGGAGAACTCTGGCCAAGGTAACACTGAAATCAGCAAAGACATTACCTGCTAGAGACTGAATAACCTGGAGACCTAAGACATAGATTGGAATCTGATAGAGGCCACTTCTGAACTATGAAGTCCATGCCTCTTCCCTTAGTTTCATTGACCTGGAAGACTTCAAAGCGTGGGAACATGTGCACCAACAATGTGGCGTGCCACATGTGTACATATTTTTTTTTCTTAATGTATGCATTTTTATAATAAGAGATCTGTTGCGATGCTTGCAGACCATCCCATTCCCAATGGGATGTCCATATCCATTGTCCATCACTATTCATCCACTATTCCAATTACTTCTCTATCTGTCCAGTAGCGCTGCAGTGTCAAACAGTGTTATATGCAGTCCATTTTACTCCTCCATCGGGGATAGCCTTACGACACATTCCAAGCACTGTAAAATTTCTTTCACATTGAGAGAAGGAATTATTAGTAGAAACCAAACATGGTAAGTGGTGGACAAACTAAAACTATACTTCATATTTTGGTCAATTGGTCTAATCCTCTCATTAAATGATCATACTCATATTTTGGTCATATGGTCTAATGCTCTCATCACATGGCCATACGTCCTTGTGCAGTACTGCACACAGGGGTCCAAGTTTACACACGAGGGTAGGGCAATGAACCAACCAGGTGGTTCAAAGTTATATGGAGCGAATTATCAAATGGTCTAATTGGTATAAATCTTTCAAAGTTCCCTCTTACAACTGCTTGAGTAGCTTAGGCATGCTTCGTTTAAATGGGCACTCAAATCTACTGTTCGGCACCGTAGACAGACTGGAGTTTGAAATTTGACGAATGGAATGAGAAAGCTGCTCGAGATAGCCTTAGGGTATCTGTGCACCATCAATGAAAATGTCGTTTTGATGTGGTAGAGTATCTTGAGTTAACACTTTTAAGTATCAGTACGTCAGCCCCAGGTAAACACACGGGCTAGTATGAAACATAAATATTAGAATTTTATATATAAACTTGAATTATAATTGCCATTATTTAATATATCTCATATGTTTATACTTTAATAAAACATATGTATATATATAATTATTTATATTATCAATCTACAACACGCTCTAGGTAATTAATATTTATTTTTTAAGGCACTGTGGTAATTAACATAAAAATTAGGGGTTGCTTTAAATTATCTATACCTAATATTAAAGCAAATAAGTTTTTTCGGTCCGTAATGACACGTGGACCCGACTTGTCAGCCCCTTCCCGTCCTGTATCCGATAATCCGAATCACAGCTATAATACGAACCTGATTCGGACTGCAAAATGAGGCAACGCAAAAACGGACGCTCACGTCGCATACGGACTCCATTTTCGATGTTAAATATATCGATGGAAAGCTAAAATAATAGCTTTTCCAACCCAACTGAAATCACTTTAAAATTCGGTCTCAGTCAACGGAAATCTTTAAAACAATATAATGTTGAATTTATTCGCGAGTTAGGAGTGCAGGAATAGCCCACACGAAAACGGACTGGATCGCATACAGACTCCGCATATCCTTGGAAAGCTAAAATAACGATTTTTCCAACCCAATTGGCATCACTCTCAAATTAGCTTGCAATTAACGGAAATTACCAAGACAATATGTGATGGAGATGAGCCCGGCGCGGCAATTTTCATGTCTAACTCCGAGTCGTATCGGCTCTGATGCTGAGTCCGATTGGGACTCAACCTTGCGAGTTTGACTCAGAAGCTCGCATATGGTATGCGCAGTTGGACTTCTATCGGGAATCGGGTACTTGATCCGCAAGCAATACAATCCTAATAGGCCTTTACGTGGCTAAAGCCCATCAGTGGAGACTATATATATGCATGAGGGGGCATGACTTCAGTAGACCTAATTATGCGCGTGAGAGCCTTCGCAGAAAAGGTTTCTACAAAACTCTAGTCGTGCTCTAGTCCAATCTCTTAACATCATCCACCAAGTTTGTGGTGCTAGCATGCCAGAACTCGACGTCGCCTTTCCGCACGTGTTGATACCGTATAGGCGTTGCTACGACTACTACGCTGATCAACCGACTGGTTTCTAGGGTAGCGAGTGATTCCTGGTCAAGATTAGCTGGGTGACTCGGCATCGGCTTCTCTCCACCGCATCGACTCGACACTCTTGATTCGGCACTCGGCTGCGTTAACTCAGCACCCGGCTGCTTCAACTCGTCTTCCGCCGCACTACGCGTCTAGTGGTAACGATCTATGATCCCTTGCTCTTATGAGTTTCTGTGTTTACGCGGTAGAAGAAAAACATTTTCATGCTATGGTAGCCTACCCATTACCTTACAATATGACCTACAATTTATTCGGAAACTTGATATAGACGGCAGGAGCAGCCTACGTGAAAACAGATACCCATGTCGTATATTGACTCCGTTTTCGATGTTCTATGTATTGCTGAAAAACAAAAAATAATTTCTTACCAAACTGACACCACCTAAATTTCGGTCACATGCAAAAAAAAAATTCAAAACAATAGGATATGGAATTTATTTGCGAGACTATTCTTATATGTATTGATCTAGAAGTGCTTAAAGATCTTTTTCTCCCATTGCAATGCACGAGCATTTTGCTAGTATTTTACAATAACAAAATAGATAATTTATATATAAATTATGCAATAATTTAATTCATTTTCATAATGGTAAGGCATGTGCAAATTTAGAGGTTAATTTCATTCATCTCTCACAATGACATGGTGGGTAATTTATATGTAAAATTTTAGGGTTACTTTAATTCATATTTCATAGGGACACGGTGTATAACTTATACACAAATTTAGGGATTATTTAATTGGTCTTTCATCATGGAGTGGTGGGTAATTTATATGCAAATTGAGGAGGTTATTTTAATTGGTCTTTACATAATGCCATGTTGGGTAATTTATATACAAATCTATGGGATTATTTTAATGATCTTTATAATGGCATGGTGGATAATTTTTTAGAAAATATAATAGATCTAAGGGCTAGTGTTATTGGAGACTACTTGATTGATGGCCATATGTTTCTGATTTTTTGGCAATTTATATGATTTTCTTTCTAGCATATTTTGTAATTTGTGCTTCTTTTTTAACTTCTAATATACACCACAAGAATTTAGTTGATACATGACGGTTTCATGTGACGTTTTTAAAAAACGTCATAGTTTATATAGATCTATAACGATCTCTAATCTAGGTGGTACTTACATGACACTTCGTATAATTATCGTCATGGATTTATCAACCAAGATGTCATGAATCATCCCGCTCGCCCGATAAAGTAAAAAAACATCCCAACCTTATTTCCAGTACTCTGCTTCACCTCAGACTTTGTCCTCTCTCCCTCTCCTATCTCCCTCCCTCCCTCGGCCGCCGCAAGCCCACCCCACCGCCTCTCCCCTGCCGGCCAACACCCATGCCCCTCTCACCTTCTCAACCAGCAGGCGGAGTTCCGCCTCCCCCACTGCCTCCGCGCCGACCGTGTCCATCTCATCTCCCTCTCTGTCGTCGGCCTCCTCCTCCGTGGGATCTGCCTGGAGCCACCGCACGCCTTCCATAGGAGGCTACAACGTTAATCTGTCGCCCCGCGTCTCCTTCCAGCGTCCATGGCGTCGATCCGCCCGCCCCGCGTCTCCCGACGGCGTCCACGGTGTCGATCCGCCACCCCACGTCTCCCCATGGCTGCCGCGGCGTAGATCCGCCACCCCACGGTGGACACGGCATCGATCCACCACCCCACCGCGGCCATGGCGTCGATCTGCCACCCCACGGTGGCCACGACGTCGATCCGCCACCCCGTGACTCAGCCACAGCGTCAATCTGCCGCGCTGCGTCTCCTCCTGGCCACCACAGAATCGATCCGCCGCCATACCGCTCCCCCTGGCGGCCATGGTGTTCTGGTATGCTTCTATCTTATATTCATGTTAGTCATGCCGTGGATCCATCCATCACAGCGATGACGGCAAGCCATTCACCACGCATCGTGAACTCCCCCGTGTGTTGTTGTCATCGGATGGGGAGGCCTACGGTCGATCTTGGCGTCCCTGTTGGCAGTCATTATTTCACGGTTTCGACCGCCAATTCTTCGGTAAATAAATTGGGTATACATAAAGTTCTGTGCACTATCTACCTAACACTAACGAATTCCATGAGTTTTGGTGGTTTTTGATGTATCACAGGGAGATGCTCATATTCCATACAAAAGTATACCAAATGGAGCAAGAGAGAATTCACGCACAAAGGGCTTAAGAATGATTTGAAAATAACATCACTATGAAGTATCTCAAATGCCCTCATGGACCAAACCATTGCAAATATCTCATCAAAATAATCAAAATGGAGTTTTGGTTCACTCAATTTGGAGTCCGGATGCAAAAGTTATGGCCATCGCAAAAATTGACAACGCTGAGAAGATGGACCATGGCCGCCCGACCACCTTACACGGCCGGCCGGCCATCCCCATGGCCGCCCAACCACCACCCATGGCCGCCCGGCCACCATCTTGGCCGCCCGGCCACTACCCATGGTCGCCCGGCCATCACCTTGGCTTCCCAACCATGCCATATGGTTCTCCCGACGCACAGAAACACAAAAGGAGATGAATCCGGCCGTACAATCAAGTATCCGAAGAAACCAAGGGTTGGAAGGCCATCACATGAGGATTGCAATCCAAGGGAGATAGCATGCAGCCAATCCGGGAGAAACACGTGGCCGTCCAGCCATTGACCATGGCCGGCCGACCACTACTTTTTCCCGTTTTGCACGTGCACCGACTTTGGCAACTGTCACCGACCCTGGGGAAGCATTTCCAGTCGTTGGATCACACAAGTCGATAAAATGGGTGGTCGTCCGACCACATGACTTAACCGTTTTACATGCAAACTGACTTGGGCGACTACTACCGACCTTGGGGAATGAAGATCAGCCGTCGGATGCACAAAGGCGGTTAATCGAGTGGCCGCCCGACCACCCCTCATGGCCGCCCGGCCATGCACAGTGGCCGCCCGGCCATCGACTTACCTCCTCCACAGACCTTACCTCTCCTATAAGTAGAGGGGCAACCCCCCACTCCAAAAATGTACCTTTCACCATGTAATCTCTCTCTCCCTCTCTAGGAGTCGCTCCGCGGGTGGTGCCTCCACTCTGAAAATAGTGTTTGGTTAGGAGTTAGAGAAGAGTTTGCTGTATCGGAGTCAATCAGAATATTCGGTAACGTATCTTGTGCTTTCTTTCTTACTTTCCGACTATTGACAAGTGCAAGTACTTTACTTTCCTACTTTATGCACTTATCTTCTGCTCTAGTTAGTTACTCGCTTGGTATGTATGCAGCTGTTAAGCACCTTTTTCCTTTTAGGCATACCAAGTTTGAGGCCTGAGTTGTGCTAAGTTAGATTTGATTGATCGTTGTTATGCTTGTCGGTGCTACAATTCAACCCTAGACTTAGACGCTAGGCTTTGGTTAGCTCCTCTCCTCTTGCAAAGGACAAGCTATTGTTGTTCAAGTTTCGTTTGAATACGTTTGTAGCGTGCCATCCTCTCCACGCAGCTTTGCTTGGTAGCCCCACTCGGTGACAGCATGTGGTGTGCCTGTGTAGTCCAGGCCCGTCGTTCGGGAGGCCCGTAGGTGTTAGCTAGACTCTCTTTCGGGACCTACTATCTACCCCCTGCTACCCTCGAGACTCTGGAATTTCGCTCGACACAAGTCATAACTCTGTTGAGATCCTTTTGACTTTTAGCACAGATAGCTCTTGTATGTTAGCAGATATAGAAGACCGTACCGCAGTCCCTAACTCGTTGTCCTCCTAACTTTACCTATTTTCTTGCCAACGGTGCTTGGCTTTTACCCCCATGGTGTTTTGTGTCAACCTTGCCTAGCTATCGGTTGACAGAATGAGTAGTGACAGTTGGATGAATGATAGTTTGATATCTCTATCTCAATGTTTCCCTGTAGATAAATACGATACCTTGAAATACTCCAGGGTGAAAAGCTACAGCGGTCTCCGTGCGCTTGCGGAGTAAAATCCAGTAGGCTAAGAGCCGCCTGTGATGCCTCAGGCATCTCAAGTGCATTACAATTGCATCATTGACATATGTGCATCATCTCATGAACGTTTTATATTGAGTGCATAAGTAGAGCAAGTCATTTGAATCAATTAAATTCAGTTTTTCCTGAGTAGGCCTCCAAACTTGTCACTATAACTTGGAATGTGTTGTGATCTAGGTGAAACTTTTTATACCAAACTTGTAGAAAATTTCATGATGAACAACTTTGGTAATTGGTACTTTGACATGCATAAGATTTGTATAGAGTTTTGGGTCTTTTTCTGTCAGCATGTAAATTCTGTCCAAACTTGACTTGTTTAGAAATTTCAAATTTTGTTTGGTCTACAGCCATAATCTTGCAAAACTCTAGTTTAATAAGTTGTAGATCATGAAATTCTAAACAAAATTGTTAAGAAGCCCTTTGAGTGAACGTGACCGGAAAATGGACTTTTAGAATTTCTAAATTTATGGGTTCTGTTGGTCAAACATTGGTCAGCAGTTAAATTTAAATTTAAACCATATTTTTGAATATAACATGGTAGGAAAGTTTATAAGACAAATGTAGAGGAACAAATTTAGAACATTTCTTTCAATTGGGTCATTTTCAAATTTGGCCTCTAAACCGTTCAAAAATGTGAAATACAAACGGAGCTTCTTGCGGTCATAGCTGGATTTTCCAATTTTCGGGATTTTCATCTTTGGTTGTCTCTATGACAAGCGGGCCCCACCTGGCCAGTCGCCCTCGGGTTCCCGCCTGCGCAATTGGAAAACCCAAGCCGTGGGTCCCACGCCTTTTTGCCTTCATGCAGCACTCGGTCCATTGGACCGTTCCCTCTCCAGGTCACCCTGGGCCCACCTGTCACCCGCCCCGGTCCATGGACTTGGTCTACGCTCACGCCACCTCCCCTCCTCCCCTCTCCCGCGCCACCACGCGGTAGGCGCGGCCTGTCGGCGGCCGACAGAGGCCAACGCCCGACCGCGCCCTGCCCTCGCCCGGCTCCTTCAAAGGGAAGCGAACGCCTCCACTCCCTCTCTGCCTCTCTGCTCTCCTCTCCCACTCGCCATCCGCCGAGCCTCACAGCTCCCTCTGTTTCCCCACGCCCGCCACTCCGGCCATCCTCGATCCCCTAGACCAACGCGCCGCTCTTCCTCACGCGCCGCTCCACCCATTCCCCTAGGTCTAGGCCACCACGGTGTCTCCACGACCGCGCATTTCGCCGCCGTACCTCACCACTGCCGTGGGCTTGGAGCTCGAAGCTCGAGCCACGCCGGCCGTCCCGCTCGTCCCCACGCTCCCACATCACCATGCCGCTCCTTCCCATCCTGCCCTCCACCGAAACCCTGAACTCTAGGCCGACGAGATCCCACCGCCGAGTTGCACCCCCTCACCGAACCTTCGCGCTCGAGCTCATCATCGTCGGCCTTCTCCGCTCATCCTCCGTCGAATCAAGGTAGGGGGTAAGGACCGCCGCCCTCTCCTCTCTCTCCTCGACTCCCGCCGGCGAGCCCTCAGGCCCCACACGGCCGGAATCCCGCGCGCGCCGCCGCGCCGGTCACCTCCCCCCGGCGGGAGGATGAAGAAGAGAGTGTGTTTTGCACTTTAACCCTCAGAGTTTCGGCGTTTTCTGTTCGAATCCCACGCGCTGTGCATTGAGTCTCACGGATCTCTCATTCTAGCCCCTGAGGTATATTGTTAATTACGTATAGGTCCCGGATCCAGGGTTAATGTGCATATTTCGGTTTTGAACTTTGAAAAATCATAACAATTCAAATAAAAATCCAAAATGGACAAACTCAGTGGCTATGGATTCCTTGTGAGTAGATCTACAGGATGGGTATGATGTGGAAGTGTGAAAAGACTGTTTTGCCCTTATTTAACTTGCATGCATGTGAGGATTGATAAATGGTAAAAGTGAACCAAATGAACTCCAAAAATTATGAAACTTGGACCGTAGCTTTCTTATGGTATTTAGGCACTGTGTGAATTTTTGTTGCAGTAGAACTTACTGTTAAATGACTAATCTACCCCTAGACTCGAGTTTTTGCAATAAAAATGCATGGGAAGTACTTACCATATGAAACTTGCTCCAAAGGTTGGACTAGATTTTTAGGACACACCTTATGCTGCATATAGTTTGCTGGTAAAGGTTGAGGCTTTGCATGTTAAGTTCGAGTGATGATTTGAAAATGATAAAGTGTCACATGCTTAACTAAATAAAAAGGAAAAGTGGTCTTATGATGCATAATTAATTCTATGGAGAATTTGGTAGCTTGCTAA
Source organism: Paspalum notatum (assembly GCA_022530915.1). NCBI lineage: Eukaryota > Viridiplantae > Streptophyta > Magnoliopsida > Poales > Poaceae > Paspalum > Paspalum notatum. Next base: position 57,701,380 of record CM039683.1, on the reverse strand, counting down.
TGGTGCATAGGTTCCAAAAGGTATTTTTGTGAAGCTTGTGAGTACTGTCTTGATGTGCATTTAAAATAGACCTAGATAATTATATGGAAAATAGATGTCCTATCACACTATAGATTTTGTGCTTGCGGATTTTTATATATGATGTTCATGCAATGTAATGCTTGCTGTAGAAATTTCAAGTCCAGAAACCATTTCTATAAATTATGAGAAATCTGAGAAACTATAGAGCTGGTAACTTGCTAAAATTTTAATAAATTAATTATAACTTAATTGTAGCCGAAAGTTTGGCAGTAGCATTATGTAGTGTGTTTCTGCATGTGATAAAAGTTTGAGATCAATTTGAGTTGCCTAACTACATGAACTCATGAGTGCCTTTTTATTCCTAAAGGTGGCATGTCCATTAATCTGTGTGTATATGTTTAACTGCAAGTGACAATATGTTTGGTGCATATATAAAGTTACTGCTGCATACCATCAAATACATCTTGTGATTCCAAAGGTATTCGATGAAGGTGTTTTTGAGAGACACCTTAATTCCATTTGATAGGGACTGTGTACACATATAAGACTGTACGATTTTTTAATAAAGTCGTTAAGTTTTTATATCATAGTATGTACGTCAACTAAGTATACTTGAATCATTTCGTCACAACCCACGACTATGCATTATGTTTACTTGCACCTCATGCATGCTTTCGCATTCGTTGCACTCATAGTTGCACTATATCATGCATATAACCTTTACCCTATGCATGTATTTGCATACTGTTGCACTCATTTGCATATTATATCATGCATATAGATTCCGCGAAAGAAGGATCAACACAGGAGCTACTATTGATCAATAAGCCGGATAGCGAATTGCACCAAGAGCAAGAAGACGACGTGTCGCTGATTTCATCCGTCCCTGTTTCAAGGGGTTGCCTAGGGCAAAGCCTCACAACCCGGCAAACTAACTTAGATTAGTTTGTTAGTTTTCATAAGAATAATCAAAGGTAGGCAGGACCATGCTATTTCCAGCAAATAAAATAATTGTTGATTACGCATATGCATTAGGAGTTGGTTGAAACCAATTGCATTAGATTCTTTGGCCGCCCTGGCCCTAGCTCCTATATCTAGAGTTCGCAGGACGTGTGCCTATAACCGTTAGGTGCGAGTAGATACGAGTGAATAAAGGTCACTCGTCCCGTAGGGACTGCTTTTCAGAGAAGAAATCTCACTATTATGAATCTTAGTTTGATTATGTTATGTTTTAAATGGAGGCCGGGCAAAGATATGGAATTGTACGATGAGAATTGGAATAATGTGTGGTGGACTCCGCCCGAGTTGCATAAGGCCAGTCGTTGTTCGCTTATTGGTCGGCATAACATTGCTAGGGTGCTTATCCGGGATAATGGACCGGTGAAAGTCTTACTTGTGCCATTCGAAGAACAGAGACAGACTCCTACTGTGACACCTTGGGGAGCTTGTAGTCGAGGGAGGGCTGGACCCGGTACGCCGCGGTAATGCTCCTAAGGCGGCACAACCTGGGAACTACGGAAGGATTGAATCGAACTTGGGATGGGACAAGTGGAGATGGGGGAAGCATATGTGGGAACGCCGGGGGTTAGTAAGCATATGCCATCCTGGTACTTCTAGTTATTCCTGGATATATAAAAATCGATTCGAATCACTGATATTCACCAGGTGTGAGAATGACAATACCACTGACGGGCAAAGTAGTGATCCACTTGAATATGTTGTATTATCAATTCATGGTTTTGAATACTACATGCTTGGTTATACATGCTTTACTTTTATGCAACTTATCTTTGTGCTCATGATTAGTATTATTGATATGATGAACTAAGCAGCTGTCAAATCCTGCTTCCACATGTTAACTTGATCCTGTTTAAAAATCAACAGCTAAGAATCAAATTCTTAGTAAGCCAGTTTTGCGTCAGCCGTAAGCCATTTCCATTAAGTCCTACTGAGTAATTAGTACTCAGGGTTTGCCTTCACTTTTGGCTCACAGGTACTGGTGAATTCTAGACAACCGGTTGAAGGAGGGTAGAACCGGTGAGCTCGGTGCTACTCGCCTTGTCTATCTCTACGTGAAGACTATTTGAGTTTGTTTTCGCTGCGTGATGTTTTGAAAACGCTTTCGATATCTATATACTCTGAATTCGCTTCCGCTATATTTTGAACTTGTATTTGATTTCCATACATGATGGTTTGTAAACTAAGTCTATCCATCTTATATTTCAACTGCCTGTGATGATGTAACTGTTGTGGCTCCTTCGAGAGTCGGATGTGTTTGATGTCGGTTCCTCTAAGAATAGTGTTATCGAGAGTCCGAAAGACTCTCGACGGACTACTGGATTTAGTTTGGCCTTAGTGCACTGCGAGCCAGAGGTAGCAGGTGTGCTTAGTCCGGATTAAGCAGGGCGGTTCCGCCACACCACCAACAGTCCCCACCTCATGCCGCTCACGGTGATGCTTTCTTAACAAATTGAGTGCTGTGTAAAGTCCTTTTTTTTATTAGACCACGCTGCCTATGGTGTTAACTTGATTTGTCTCAAGAAGCATGTATGTTCTGAGGTTATCATGTGTTTAGGTTATTTATTTATATTTTATCCACGGAGTATGTGCAATGTTTAGCTGACTTAGTTCTTCGCTAGGAGGTTCAATTGAGATATCTATGGGCATCGGAAAATAGATTGTTTCTTAGTTGGTTCCTCCTGTGGCATTTGTATGCAGTTTAGTCACAGGGTGGTTAGCCCACTGTAATGTTACCAATGGCTTTCTACATTCAGATTCCTATATTAGGTTTTTTTTTTCCAACTGGTGCTAGCTAACATCAATTTTGCAATTCAGATTGCAAAGTCCCCATGAATTCTGGTGGATGCAGCCTTTGGCCTTGATCTATGAACCTTCAGAAATTCCGCTTACTATTTGTACGTTTGCAGTTAGTGGCAACTTTTCTATTTCTTTTTCCCTTAGAAAAGCATATTGCATCATTGCAGTTTTACTTTCAGTTTTTGTGTGCCTTCTGTTAGTTCTTTGTGAACTGATTTTTGGGTAGAGTTATTGCCGCACCCACTCCTAACTGGGAGTAGAGAACCAGGATTCGATGAGCAGAAGGCTGTGTTAGAATTTGTTTGTAGACACTCTTTGAGTAGCTCAAATTGTTCACAATATGAGTTAGATGGAAATCGATTTTGTGTTATTGACTCGGCTTGGACAGCGAGTGAACCGGGGCCCCTTTTTTCCGAGAACTGTATGTGTTTCGTTACTGCAAATTTACTGTAGCAGCCTGTTTGGCTCATTGGAACTGAAACTCATTCCATGAATCATATTCCATTTCCAATTCCAATAGGAAATGAATTCACTAGAAGAAAGTGATTCAAATTTAATTTTTTTTTTGTTTGGCTAACTATGGAAATTGTTTGTTGGAATCAAATTCATTAGCTGCTGTTTGGATGGATTTGCAAAGAATGAAACAGTGAGACAGCAAACAACGTTGGCCTGGAGATGCTTGGAGTAGAGGATGAAACACGAAACAGAGGATGTCGTCTTAGATAGTTGGCCGCGTTAGTCGTATTTTGGGGAGCTTGAGGTGACCACCATAGTTGCTGGTGACCTGCAGCAGCCGAAGGTGACCCCCCACTTTTAATCCTTCTTTCATGTTTTAGCGGATATTAACTGATTGTTGATATGTATGCCATGTCTAGCATGTTTCCCTCTTAACTCCAGCACAAGGATATTTCAAGGATAAAAAGGGTTTAGTGACTATTGTACTATCATTGCTCTTTTGTTAGTGTTATAAGTATATCAAACTGCAGTTTAGCTCTCCTTTGGTCCTTAGTATAATTTGATATTTTGCAATCTCTTTTCACTCTGATGGTCTTCATATTTCCTAGAACCTAGCTACTAGCAAGTAGCCAGCTCTATTTAAGGAAGTACTATTTGCAGTAGCACTATATGTACTATTTTCTAGTAGCTCACTTCATCACTTCAAGAAAAAGCTAAGTAGTTTCAAAGTTGCTATAACATAGTGGATAATGATTTGATTTGGTATATTTCAGGCCACACCTTGTCCTTTCTAGCAATCTTGAAGCTGACTTGAGGATGGAATCTCTTGTGAAGAATTTCTCTACAGTTCCAAGTTAGATCGACATGTCCATGGATCAGCTAACATGTAGTTCATGGTTTGTATTAGGAGCGTAGATATAGTTTGATTTCTTTATAGTTAGAACCCTAGATCTGAATTCCTTGTAGTTACAATTGTGAACTGATTTTTGGGTTTGCTCGTACTTAGGCTGATTTATAATATGATTTATATGACAACGGTTGATCCCGATACATGAATAAATAAATATATATTTGTATTATTGCTGAATCTTTTTGATGAATGTTAATGCATTGGTGCTAAACAGCGAGTGGAAACAATTTGGGATAATATTTTGGTAATATGGTAATCTATGACGTTCCATTTTTTGTCGCTATGGGTAGAGTTAACGGCGGTATTGTAACGGCCGTCCAATTGATTCATGACGGATTGATTTTGTTGATATATGACGGTTACAGTGAGCCAAACAATCTATAACGCTCAATATATGATAGAATTTAGGTATGTCGTAGATACTCGTTTGTGACGGTTTTTTAACGTTCTGTGATGAAAACGAACCACCATGTATCAGCGAAATTCTTGTAGTGAATTAATAATAGCGAGACACTTTCAAGCCATCTAAAGTGCTAAAGGATCAACTTTAAGCCTAAACACATCTTGTGAGAGCGCTCAGTGCGTGTTTAAGCTTAGCTCAATCTTGCGAGAGTCGATTCTTCGAGAGAAGTAATGCTACGACAAACACGTGTACTCGTGCAAGGACAAGGAGACTCTTTACTAGTGATAAAGCTATGTAATGAAGATGGTACCAAGGAGAGAGAGCGACATTGGTTGTGGTTTTGCCTTAGTGGCTTGGTGGCATTTAGGGCCTATTTGCATTGGATTGCTCCTTGCTGGCGATGCCTACTCCCGGCGTCCATGCCAAGTGTCCAGAGTGAGTCTTTGTAGGGTTACAGGGTAGGCTACCATAGTATGAAAGCGTTTTTTTACTACCGCATAAGACACGGGAACTTGAACAAGCAAGAGATCATAGATCGTTACCACTAAACGCACAGTACAGCGGAAAATGAGTTGAAGCAACCGAGTGCCGAGTCGATGCAGTCAGGTGTCAAGTTGAGCGCGCCAAGTCAATGTGATGAAGAAGAGCCGATGCCGACTCACTTAGCCGATCTTGATCAGGAATCACTCAGCCGCCCTCGAAACCAATAGGTTGAATAGCGTAGCAGTCGCAGCAATGCCTCTACGGTATCCACACGTGCAGAAAGGCAACGCCTAGTTCTGGCGTACTACACCATGAACTTGGCGGGGGATCTTGAGAGATTGGACTAAGGCACAGGTAGGGTTTCGCAAAAACCTTTTCTGTGATGGCTCACATCCTCAACCGGTACCCTTAGTCGTGTCCTCTCATGCATATATATAGTCTCCACTAATGGGCCTTAACCATGTAAAGGCCCATCAGGATTCTATTTGCTTGCGGATCAAGTATCTGAGTCCCGATAGAAGTCTAACTGCGCATACCATATGCGAGCTTCCGAGTCATACCTGATAGGTTGGGTCCCTAGGACCCAGCATCAACTCTTGCCAGAGCCGATACGACTCGGAGTCGGACCTGAAAATTGCCACGCCGGGCACATTTTCATCGGTCTTCTAGGGCTGAGATGAATGTTTGGCCGGCATGCCTGATAGGGCAGCATCCAAACATGCCATTAGTGTTTGCTTGTGCTACGTGGGAGTTTTGCTTCCCATTATCCATACTTGTTTACTTACGGCATTTACATTTCAACATGTAAATCTTAAACTAGTTGATTTAGATTTGGCTACATGTTGCAAGTATTTTGGGTCAGTAGAGGATCACATTAGATAACCTTAGTTATAAGTAGCATTTGTTGGACAAGATAGATTTTTTATGTTCATTAGTTTTTTTTTTTTTTGAAAGCAAACTGGAGGGGTTACCCCCTACAGCAATATAATAAATAAGAAACAGTATGTACAAGTATAGACAAGGAAGAGAGAAAAGATTACAACGCAGAGTCTAGCCATTGTTCTATTTCTAGAAAGTAAGGCGATTTAGCCCTATGAATAATCATAGAGAACTCCTTGAAGAATATCGCCTTGCAGGTATTGATGTCCACTGCAGCACCTTGAAAAATGACCTTGTTCCTCGAATTCCAGATACCCCAGCTCATGATAATGATAATCTCCATGAAGAATGGTATAGCCAGGGATGTCCTGATGTGCTCAAGAGCTTGAAAGGGAGTAAGCTGTGTGGGGATTACTACATTCAGGATCCTCCAGCTTTCAGCAGCAAAATCACAGCGCAGGAACAGGTGTTCTAGTGACTCCTCCACACCTTGCTGGCATAAGGCGCAATTGTACGATGGGAGATGCATGGATTTACGTCTAAGAATTTCTTTTGTACTTAGCCTGTCCACAAGCAGCAGCCAAAAGAATACCTTATGTTTATATTGACATGAAGAACTCCATAACCAATTGAAAACCGGATGTACCATCCTTCTACCAGAGAGTTGGTTATATGCTTTTTTTCGTAGAGAATTGTGAGGATCCCCAAATATATGACCAAGTATCCTTAATGTTCTGAAAATTCCTTTGGTTCATTATATCACGTAAACACAGAAACTGCTGGTATGCTTGTGTTGAAAGTGGGAGATGAAAGAGTCCAGTGAGATCATCCTGTTCAGTGACGCTTTTCAACGATATCTTTCTGTTTTTGGCAAAAGAATGAAGTTCTGGAAATGTAGCTGACAGAATATTATCACCCCATAAATCTATCCAGAAAAAACATGTGTCTCTTACACCCACCAATGGCTTGGCGAGGCCTTTATATTTATCAAGAAGCTTGACCACATCCCTCCACCAAAATGAACCTTTGGATTTCAGCTCTGGCAGAGAGCCCGAGTTATAATGTTTTTCCCAGATCAAGTGCACCCAGGGGATATCTGCTTTATTGAAGAACTTGTGGGGAGACTTCAACTGCAAAGCCTCATTTTGTGTCTTGAGATTAATGACTCCAAGACCTCCTGATTTTTTACTGGTACAAACTCGAGGCCATGCTGCTTTGGGAGGTTTCTTGTCATTCATGTCTGCTCCACGCCACAAGCAGTGGTTTCTGTATTTGTCTATTTGCTGAATAACTATGTCTGGAAGAGAGAAGGTACCAATTGCGAATGAGGCCTATGCAGTGAGAACAGAATTTACAATCTCAAGTCTTCCAGCTTGAGAAAGAAACAATGAGGTGTTCACAAGTCTTCTTTCGCATCGTTTTACTAGTGGCAAAAAGTCAACGACTTTTGGCTTGGTAAGACCGAGAGGTAGCCCTAGATATGTGAACGGAAGAGTTCCTTTATCACAGCCAAAGGTGTTAGCCAGTATAGAAAATTTGTCCTCTCCAATGTTGATTGGTGTCATGCATGATTTTGAGTAGTTGACCTTTAGCCCCACTGAGTCTGCAAAGGAGTTGAGAAGTGCTTTGAGTATGAATAACTGTTTGGCATCTCCTTCCATGATGATTAGTGTATCATCAGCGTATTGTAGGATTGGAAAATCAGAAGAGTTGTTCAAAGGCAAAGGTAAACTAAGCAGACCTATCTCTCTGGCCTTGTTAAGAATAGTCTGAAGCAGATCAGCAACTAGTACAAAGAGAAGTGGGGAGAGTGGATCACCCTGTCTGTCCCCTCTCTTGCAGTGGAAAGTCTTCCCAGGTATTCCATTAAGTAGGATTGAGGATGTCCCTGAACTCATGACAGCTTTAATCCAATTAAGCCATTTGTTTCCAAAACCCTTGGCCTCCATAATATCTAAAATGGCCTGATGTTCCACCTTATCAAAGGTCTTCTCAAAATCTAGTTTCAAGATGACTATTTCTTTCTTTGAGTGATGACAAAGGTGAAGATATTCAAATGCCCATGCTAGACAATCTTGAATAGTTCTAGTTTTAATAAACCCATAGCCATAGGTTTTAGACTAGTGATTAGTGACCCAATACATTCCTTCCCATCTTGGATCAGATTTTCTACAATTACCCGTTACTACAAAATTTAACTACGGTGGAGGGCAGCCTCATCACCTCTCATAGAAATATATTTTCTGTGGCTAGTGATGAGGTGGCCCAACACTAGAAATTTACTTTTGGGAATGGGACGAACGTCCGTAGTTGTCTAGCCACTTCGTGAGTCATGAATGCCCAAAGCCCCTAGTATGAAAATGAATGTCAGACTATGTGTCGCAAAATGTGTGCAAAATGTGTAAAAGGACTGGCTATACACCGCAGCGCTACTGTACACAAAGACAAAAGTGATTGGAATAGTATAGACAACCTGCTGTACATAGTCTCAGGTAGAGTCACCAACACCAATAATTGTGCACTGGACGGTGTGAAACAGAAGAGGTGAAGGGCTGAAGGAGGGCGACTGAATTTTGCGATTAGTCAACCGTTAAGAGTATCCCCAACTATTGTCTAAAAAAGTTTGACTATCCACTGTTTCTTTGCTATTTTAACTATCTCCTTCTCTGTCTACTATAGGCAATTTTTTTCCCAATTCATTGGGGATAGCCTAAGGCTCCGTTTGGAAGCCTTCAGATTTTCATAATTCAATATGGATACATTATTGGATAGACTTGATAACCAGAGATTTTCTTTTGAGCTCACTATCCTCACTAAAAATATCTCATTTTTGCCGTCGGATCCTCACTAAAAATGAGCTCCCGTTATGATCAATATCTCATTTTTGCCATCGGATCCTCACTATTCCAATCCAACCAAACCAAACCAAACCAAACGACGGAGCCTATCACAAATCCAACTCATCTCTCAAACCTGCCAAAACATGCATTGCAATGCCCCAGACCCAGTTGACTTGACTATGCGCCCCTAGCATCACCAGCTGTGTCGCTGGGTACCACCGACAGAAGAACACACAGTCAAGAAGATACACACGCGGGGGAAGCAAATCGAAGCAATGGCGGACCTCGCAGTTAGCTTGGCCAAGACGGTGGTGGAGGGTGCCGTGACGCGGGCCCTGTCGGCGATCGAGGAGGAGGCAGCGCTGCGCGAGAGCACGCAGAACGACCTGGTGTCCATCACCGGCGAGTTCCAGATGATGCAGTCCTTCCTCAACGTCGCCGACGAGGAGCGCGTGAGCAACGGCGTGGTGCGGACCTGGGTGAGGCAGGTCCGCGACCTGGCCTACAACGTGGAGGACGGCATCGAGTACGTGATCCACCTGGACAAGACGCCCGACTGGTACTGCCGCTGCCTCCCCAGCTTCCTCCGGCCGCCGGATCTGCCGCTGAACAAGGCGGTCGCCGAGATCAAGCAGCTCAAGGCCAGGGTCGAGGAGGTGAGCCTTCGGAACATGCGCTACAACCTCATCAGCGACTCCGGCTCCAAGCCCGCCGCGCAGCCGCCGCAGCTGGTGATCCCTGGCGGTGGTGGTGGCTCGGTCGTCGAGGCGGCAACCTACGAGATGGTGTTCCAGGCGAGGGACACCACGAAGATGAAGCGAGCTGGGCTAGGAGATCTGACCAAGCTGTTGGTCACCAAGAAACACGGCGACGACCTTGGGGTCATCTCCCTGTGGGCGGCGGGCGGCAATCTTGACACCACGCCCATCATCAGGGAGGCCTATGGCGAACCGGAGATTTGCGCCAGCTTCGGGTGCCGTGGCTGGGCTAAGCTGACGCACCCTTTCAATCCCCAGGAGTTCCAGCGGAGCCTGCTGATCCAGTTCCAAACGAACTCCTGCCTGCAGAATGTGCCCAGCGGCGGAGACGCAGATGTCCTGCAGAGATCCCGCTCAGACATCCTGCGCAGATTGGAGACGGCGGCGCAGGGCGAACTCGTGCAGAAGTTCGTGGAGAAGATGGAGCAGGAGAGGTACCTGGTTGTTCTGGAGAACGTCTCCAGCATGATGGACTGGGACACCGTCAGAGCGTACCTGCCTGACGGGAAGAATGGGAGCTGGATTATCGTCTCCACGCAGCAACCTCAAATCGCGAGGCTGTGTGTTGGAGATCCATGCCATGCGTTGGAGCTGAAGCAACACTCTGTTCAACACTCTGTCTGCGTCTTCTTCAGAGAGGTAATTAGATCTCTGCTCGATTGCTGTCTTGGACATCTGTGGTTTCTCAAAACACCATGCCATATTCTAATAACCATGTGTTGGCAGCAGTAATTGGAATCTAATTACATGGACCACGAATACCTTTAACGGGAAGCTTTAAACAGAACGCGGTATTACTGTCACTAGTGCAGCAATCTTTCCAACCACAATATATTGGGATTTTTTATAGACTGAATCACATTAGCTTTGACTCAAACACGGAATTATATGTGATTGCTCTCACACAGGGATAAAAGAACTACTGAATTTAATTAATTTTAGTATGAAAATCTTAGAAGTTCCCTCACTTAGGGTCTATTTGGTCACTGCTCATCCTAATTCTTCTTGCATATTTTCAGGTTTCTCAAGGCGGCGTTGGAGGTAATGGAACATCACCAGTGGATAAAGACAGGCACAACAACGGGTACGCCTTGTATGCCAACATTCCCACCTCCAAAACCAATGCTAATAAGTGGATTGATCGATTCCCACTGGTTGGAGTACGAATGGCACAAATGGAAGACCTTCGTAGTTATTTAACAAAGGCATGTGTCAATGGATTTCCAGTTGTATCCGTATGGGGGATAGCTGGTGTTGGGAAATCAGCTCTTGTAAGAAACTTATACTATAACATAATGCATGACAAGGGCAACAAAACATTTCCCAAATTGAGTTGGGTGGATGTATTACATCCATTCAATTTAACAAACATCGCTTGGAGCTTACTTTCAGAATTTGAGTCCAACCCTCCTCAACAAGATGGAACCACCAATTCTCCCCAACCTGATGGAACCAACAATACCAATCAAGATGGAAGCAATAATTCTCCTCAACAAGATGGAACAAGCAATTCTCCTCAGGATGCAATCAACAATTCACCTCAACGAGATGGAACCAAATATTCTTCTCAACAAGATAGAATCAGCAATCCCATTCATGTGTGTCGACAGTTTATGGATCAGGATCGGTGCCTTGTTGTTATAGATGGTTTGCAAACCACAGAAGAGTGGGACCTAATAAGGCATTCCTTGGTATCTAAATGTTCCAAAAGCATTATCGTTGTGATCACAACTGATGCAACCGTAGCCATGCACTGTGCAAATCGAGAAGAGGCCATGTACAATGTCAAAAGTCTAGAAGACAATGAAGCATATGATCTTTTCAGTACGGAGGTTTGTTTTCACACATGTTCTCACAAACTCCTAATGCAAATGCTATATTTGATCTATATTTCACTTTTCTATTGCTACACTCAAGGAGGTTAATAAACCTGTTGGCAAATTTGCCATTGCCCATTTTAGATTATGAGGCCCTTATTTTGTTTTGGCCTCGCGTCCATGCTGTGGAAGGCATTAAGAGGCAGACTAAGTCAAAATGGATAGTTAACACTAATTTAGTTTTGTTTTCAATAATAGGTGGGAAAATTGGCTGAATTGTCCCCCCTGAAGGATTGTAAGGATACAGAACTTAGGACTCTTATTTCAAAGTGTGGCGGACTTCCCAAAGTAATAGTTGCTATAGCTGACTTTTTGGCACCCATGACAGTCAGCTGGATGAACAGCGCAGTGAATATGAGTAATACATTCATGCATGATCTGAAGACAAAAGCAGAATTTGATGACCTGCGTGGACTATTTGGTTGGATGGATTCGTACTTCCGTAACTGTCCAGATTACCTGAAGCCATGCATCCTCTATCTGTCAATTTTCCCACAAGGCCAAAGCATTCGACGGAGGCGTTTGGTGAGGCGGTGGATTGCGGAGGGATACTGCAGGGACACGTACGACGGGTCAGCAGAGGAGAATGGGGAGAAATTTTTCTCGATGCTCCTTGATCTTAGTATAATCCAGCAGACACCAGATTCAGTCGTCACCACTGCAGACACAAGGATGATCTTATGCCAGGTCAACAACTTCTTCCGTGAGTACATCATATCTAGGCGAAAGGATGAGGACCTTGTCTTTGAACTGGAGGGCAGGTGCATCTTGAACACTCAACGCACAGGGCGGCACCTTGTCTTAAAGGAGAGCTGGGACAGAGACAAGATCGTGTTTGATAGCATTGACTTCTCACGGCTTCGCTCCCTCACCGTGTTTGGGAAGTGGAAGCCCTTTTTCATCTCTAAAAATATGGCTGTGCTCCGGGTGCTTGATCTAGAGAATGCATCAGGTGTGACATATGAGTACCTTGAGAAGATGTTGAGGCTACTTCCTCGCCTCAAGTTCCTTTCGCTTCGAGGACTAAAAGATATCTGCCATCTTCCAAGTTCATTTGTTGTTCTGAGGCAGCTTCAAACTCTGGATGTCAGGGGCACCTCCATAGTGACTTTGCCACCATCCATCACCAAGCTATCTAAGCTGCAATACATTCGTGCTGGCACCACAGTGAAGGAATTACTTCCAATACCTTGTGCTCATTTGACTTGGTTGCCTTTTCCCCGTAGAGCTTGTCCAGTAGGTGGTGTTGAGGTGCCCCCAGGGATTGAGAAGCTTACAGCATTGCACACTCTTGGTGTCGTCAACGTGACTTTGTCAGGGGGCATGCCAATCCTGAAAGAGCTCAAGAAGCTCACCCAATTGCACAAGCTTTCAGTTACCGGCGTCAGCCAAAAGAACAGCAAAGAATTCTGGTCTGCCATTTCAGAGCACGTTCACTTGGAATCCTTGTCAGTTTGGCTCAGCACGGGCAGTGAACATTGTTTGGACGACATGTCCTTGCCTCAGCAGAAGGCCGCTGAAGATAAGGCTAAGAAGAAGACTCGGCACAAGGCTCAGCAGATGTATCAGGAGAGGCATCTGGAAAATCTTCGGAGCCTTAAGCTATATGGTCTTGCAGGAGAAGTGCCATCATGGATCAAATATCTTCCCAAACTCAAAAAGTTGGATTTGGATATGACAATATCAGGAAAGGCTGACATAAGTAAAGCCCTTGGCGAAATGGAAGAACTTCTTATTCTACGTCTCCATGTCAACCTGCGTCAAGGTGCAGATATCACATTATCACAAGAAGGGGAACCATATGTTGAACTTGGTTTTCATGTCATGATGTATAAAGTACAAAAGCGCTGTTATTTGAACGTCAAGATTCTTGAGATTGCTTTAAAATCAGACTTAAATGTACCCTTAAAAGTATCCTTTGGATCAGAAGCAATGCAGAGTCTTGAGCTGCTGACAGCTTCCTGCTGTAGTGAGTTTGCAATATTGAAGTTCTGTGACCTAAAGAATCTCTCTGAAAAAAAACTCAAGGAAGTGCGGTATTTGGGTTCCCTTGATGACACACTCAAGGAGGACATGGAGAATCAACTGAGGGAGCATCCAAGGAAACCTTCTTTAAAGCTGGAATGACCATGTTTGTCCTAATAGATACTGAGATCTTGACAAGCTGACAATCTGTCTGCTAACTCAGCATTTGCAGGAAAAAGACTAAAGTAATATTCGCGATTTTTTTTATAGTTTCCTTTTCTTCTCTTTTTCCATCTCTCAGGAATTAAACTGAAGCATCTGGGTCCATTGCGGTTTCAAGATAATTTGTACTTCTGATGTGTATTTTATGTCTATGGAAGATGCAAAAATCTATGCATAGAGAAAAAACAAAGTGAATATATATATATATATATATATATATATATATATATATATATATATATATATATATATATATATATAGGAAGAGTTTTATCTACATGCACATGTAACTACACTCACCTTCAATAAACAAATAAAGGTATGTTCGTATACTCATTTATTAGTTTGAGTATGTTCACATACTTATTTTAAGATACCTCAAATGTCACCATCCGAAAAAATTACAAAACAGTCCATATTTTTATTATATTTTGATAATACATTCATATTAGTACATATAACGGGTTATGTCCACATACCTTAGGTATACTCGCATACCTCGTGCACATACCATCTCGGATGGTCTAGTATCATTGCATACTCTATGTACGTACCTTCCGTTTCACTAGATACGCCTTCAATCATGAGATACATACGCGAGTGTAGCTACATGCGCATGTAGAAAGGAATTTTCCTATATATATATAATTTAACTCGAGTTTATTTACTCAATCTTTACTGCAAACATTATATGCATATGTCTATGTACTGGACTTGTGCAATGATGCAGCAATTTTGTATATATTATATTATTGTCATTTTGATTCTATGGCATAAATGTGTATTCATGCTCCTGTATGCCATCCCTCATGTTACTGGGTCATGTTGATCCCATATCTGAATATTTACTCTGAAGTCATTACTGCAGGGTATCAGTACGTCTAGATCCTTTCTAATAAAGCGAACACAACCAACTAAACTAGGAAGGTAAAGGCATGTAAGTAGAAGAATGCTGGTAAGCAAGGTGAGGGCAAGGCTTGCAAACTTTTGAGACATGGAACTATGGTATTTGCTAACAAATACCACCCCCTAGACTACATTGGATCTCCACCGAGTAAATGAGCCCGGTCACCAAGCCTTCCCAGTTGACGTTTTGGTTTACTAAGGTTCATGCCAAGCAAAGACTAAGTACTACTAAGCCACTGCTTCCAACTCTCCTAGACACTCCGGAGATGTATCCACTATACGGAGGTTGTCATAATGGAGGAGTCTCCTTGTCCCACAAAATGTGTCGCCACCACTACACAGCTGGATCAGAGGGATGTGACATCACTACCAAGGCCACCAAGGCCTCAAGAGTGCTCTTGTACATGTTCTTTCTACAAATAGACTTCTCTTTTGCTAGCTTTGGCAAGAACTAAGTCTAAACATACCATAAGCACTCGCAAACTTGTTTTAGTTGCCATGGATGTGGTCACCATGCACTATGGTGGCTTAGAGATAATCTTCAAATGTTATTGAACTCTTGGTTTAGCACACTTCAACAACCTCGAATGAACAAAAGGACAGGGGAATAAATAGCCCAACACACACGTAATTATTGAAGGGAGGTTGGAACTTTTTATGAACACCATAATGCCCATTGCACAATTCTGACTAGCACCAAATTGGTTGGGTAACCACTCACTGGGTTTGGCACATCCTTTTCTTCCAATTGCACACCCACCTCCAAGTAATTACCAACTGGCTATGATGATCTAGAAAAGCATTGTTTCATACAACATTGAGTGGTTGTACTTTAAGAGTGGTAGAGAAGAGTAACAGAAAGTCGGTCCTTATGCGAGACAAAGGAAAATACTTCACCATTTTTGGCATTTCCTAGGAGCCTTGACATCACCAAACCTAGGTATTCCACACCTTGGAACCCTTTAATCCACCATGCTCAATGGTAGTGTTACCGACTCGAAGCTGTGTGCGCACTCCAAATTTTCTCAAAATGGGTTTTCCTTCCTCACCAAACTCAACACCTTTGAGGGACTCAAGTGTACCTAGTCTAGTACTTCGTCCTGGCTGTGATGAGCGCTTGTCAACACCGAAGACTTGCTAATGGATGAGCGACCAGAAGCCCTCTCCAGTGGACTGAGAGGCGGCGCCAGAGTGGACTAGCAGGTGGCTTGGGCTGCGGTCCAAGTTAGGCTTAGCCCAAAAGTGTGACCTTGGGTGCGGGATGGTGTAGTGAGCCGTAAAATCACCTCAAGAAGTGAAGCCCACAATTGTTTCCTGGTTTGAACGTCAAAACCGGGGTCCAAGATCGTTTCCTGGTTCTATCATCAAAACCAGGGCTGATTGCCGGTATCCCAAAACCGGTAGTTATCCAAAGGGATGCGCTATTGGACACGTGGAGGACATCCGGACAAGGCGGAGAAACCGAAGAAGCCTTGGACTCCATCGTGCTCGTTCATTTGAGTTTCCATGTGTCTTTTCTAGCCTCTGCAGGCATTTTAGTGTATTTGAGTCCGTATCTAGGGGTTGTTTGCAAAACAGCCATACAAAAAGGTCTGTAGTATAAATAAGGGGTGAGGTGCTCTTAGCCACATCTCTTGGCTGGTTTTAGTGCTCTTAGACCTAGGGTTTAGGAGTTAATCTCGTCAGCAAGCAAGAGCTTCATATTTTAGTGGGTTTTGGAGAGATCTAGCCCCAAAGAGGGTAGGAGTAGGGAGGAAGCTTGGTGTACTAATATTCATCTTATAATTTGAATCTAAGACCTCTTTGAGGCTTCTAATAGATGGATTTCGTGTAGCTTGTTTGTGCGCTCCTTTGCCCCCCTTCTTGATTGGCTCTTAATCTTCGTTTCTTGACCTTTTGGTGAGTTTGGCTTTGGAGTTTAAGACCTTTCTATTGCCAGTGTTTTGGACTGCTAGGACATGATTAGATTGTGGTTTTCTTTGCCCAATCTTTAGATCCATGAGCAGTCTCTCCTCTTTCGTTCTTGCCTTCGGACTTCACTTCAGGGACAAGTGTGGTGAAACCGCCCTGCTTAATCCAGACTAAGCACACCTGCCACCACTGGCTCGCAGTGCACTTAGGTCAGACTAAACCCGGTAGTCCGTCGAGAGTCCTTCGGGCTCTCGATAACACCATTCCCCGAGGAACCGACATCAAACACATTCGACTCTCGAAGGAGCCACAACAATTACATCATCACAGGCAGTTGAAATAGAGAATAATAGACTTAATTTACAACCAAATATATGAAATCAAATATATGTTCAAATATAGCGGAAGCGAATTCAGAGTATATATATATCGGAAGCGTTTTCAAAACATCTTGCAGCGGAATCATGATACTTGTTGACGGCACTTAAGCACGCCAAATCCTTATACTGCAAGCGCACAGTATCGCGGTAGCTTTTCCGCAGGATGAGTATCTTGGGTTTATCAATCCGGGATTAATTATGTTTAAGATGTTATTAATCTAATATTAATTAAATTACTATCTAATTCTAATTGATCTAAATAAGCTTAAATAAGAGATAAAATCTATCTAATTGCAATAAAGGTTCTAATTATACGCTAAATATACTCTAATCAAGCTCTAAACTATTGCATCAATTAAATTAAACTCGGGATAGATAAGATTTAAACAGGCAAAAGGATCCACAAGAGATATGAGACAAACAACTTAAGTACTAAGAACCACCTTGATAAAGATCTAACCAACAAGCATAGGATAAACATGATCATGAATGTCAAAGAACTACTTAAACATTTCCCCGGGCTCCACTATCACTGGTAACCAGGTAATCGACGAACTAGTAAACCCTAACCACCTCTAAGCATGAGCAGATTTAATTTTACTAATTAGGTAAAATAGATCTACTAAAAGACATGTGAGAATTCTTATGGTGGCCACCAAAGCACAAGTAAACATTAAGCATTGCAAAGATATGGATCATAAATATGTATAAACAAGAAGTTAAGTCTAAAAGACAAACTTTATTGATCAAACATCAAGGTTTTATCAAAGTACAGAAGAAGTCGACGGAAGATGAGCTCGAGCAACCCTCGGGAGGCATCTGATCGGCCGACCAGACCCCCTCCTCTTGCTTCCTCCTTTCGCCGAGATGTTCTTCCCGCCGAGTTGAACTCCCGTGGACGCCGACTCGAACCCTAAACTCTCAACTTACAATAATTTGTGGCGAACCAAAGTTGGATCTCCCCTTTCAGAGCCCTCTATTTATACCCCGAAGGGAACCCTATACATGAAAACTAATAGGTCGGTTCTAAGAGTCCTAGAACACCTAAAACACCTATTTCCAACTATAATCAAGCCTCTAGAAGAGTCCCGGTCGTCCATAACCTTACTTGCTTAATGATGAAGTCTTTTATCTTTAATTCCCGAAATAGATCTTTCCTTCTTCTGCAGCCTATAGTAAATCGACTATAACTCTGTCTTCTGAAGTCCAATAAATGCAAACTCAGACTCTAAATTGTAGAGCTCGAAGAGATCTACAATTTTGGTATTCAAACTTTCTTCATTTGACGTCATTAAGATCCCCAAATTGGACCCACAAGCTGCTGCTGTCATTGACTTCGCGAATATTTCAGGATTTGTCCTTCGCGGCAATTTATGTCTTCTAGAATACTCTTTTAATTGGGCTTTTACCTTCAAATGGGCTTCATTAATTTTTATCCTTTGGGCTTGCTCATCTTAGCATAAATCCTATCTTCGAAAATTTTTCAAATTATATTAAATATTACCTATTTTCCTGCAAAAATCAATAATGCACAAAAACAAAAAACATTCTCGAAAATGGGGTTAATTGTTAGCAAAATAATAATAAATCATAACATTAATCCATGAAACGGCATAAAAACATATGAAATTATAACATAAATTTAGTACTGAAGCCGCGTCAACAATACTTAAGCAGTCTTCACGTAGAGACGAACGAGGCGTGTAGCACCGAGCCCACCGGTACTACCACCTTCAACACAGTTGTCCAGATGTCACCCGTACCTGTAATCCAAAAGTGGGGGCAAACTCTGAGTACTAATTACTCAGTAGAATTTAATGGACAGGGCTTACGGCTGACGCAAAGCATAGCTTACTAGTCAGGTAGATCCTTAGCCATTGATTTTATACAAGGTCATGTTGATATAGGATAGCAGGATTTGACAGCTGCTATCCATTAACCATGGAGGTCATTGATATCATAAAGTAAATACTTGCATGGAAGTAAGACATGAGAACCCATAAGTAACTTGCATAATAGTATATCATACACATCCAAGATATACCCCTCATCTTCACCTGTCCAGTCCCAAGATTCACAGTGCCCCCACCTAACCCTTGGGAGTAGCCGTCTCAAGAGCGATACCACGGTACGTTGGGTCAGCCCTCCCTTGACTTCAAAGCACCTCCCAAGTCCATCGGCCCCCTATCAGTGGGTGGGCAACACCATGAATAGTGGGACGGATCATACACATCCAAGCATGTTGTATTGAAAAAAATGAATATAAGCATAAAGTCTTTATGTTATTACTACATTCGGACGTCAAAGACAATGGCATTCTCACACCTGGTGAGCATCAGCGATTCGAATCGATTTGTTAATTCTCGGGAACATCTAAAAATGCCAGGGGTATATGCTTACTGGCCATCGCGTTCCCACACATAGCCCCCATCTCCACTTGTCCCATCCTAAGTTCGATTCCAATACGCCACTTCGTCGGGTTTAGCCCCCATGGAGCGTTACCATGGTATGTCGGGTCAGTCCTCCCATGAGATAAGCGCCCCCAGTTTCATGGTAGGAACAAGTCTCTGTTCTTCGGATGGCACAAGTAAGACTTTCACCGGTCCATTATCCCGGATAAACACCTTAGCAATGTTATGCCGACCAATAGGCGAACAACGGACGGGCCTTAAACGACTCGGGCGGAGCCGGATAACAACAACGCATACCCCAAAAGTAAACTTATGCTCCGCCCGGTCTCTATTTAACATCAGCAATAATAATCATATATTGCGTCATAGTAAGATTTCTAAGATTTTGAAATATCACCTACGCGACGAGTGACAGTGTTCACTCGTGTCTACTCGTACCTAGCATTTCTAGGCATACTCGTCCTACGAACTCTATTCATAAGATCTAGGGCCAGGGCGGCCAGGATGTCTAATGCAGTTGGTTCCAAACTCCTGACGCATATGACTAATCATTAAGACATAAGATGTTTGTTGGGTATAGTATGGTCCTGCCTACCTTTACTTTCATTTAAGAATACCAACAAACTAAGCTAATGTTAGTTTGCCGGGTCCCCTTGATCCTTTGGACAACTGCTCCTTCCAAACACGACTGATGGGCCCTCCAGGTCGTGAGTGGGTCTTAGTTGGTCTTTTGGATACCGATACTCGATGTAGTTCCACGCACTTGCTTTTGATCACGTATCTGCAGTAAGCGTCGCTATATGAATGATATGTATGATGCAGTGAATGGAATGCATGGATAATAAGCACACCTAAGGGCCATCATTTTATAAATGAACACAAGGGTGGTTGATGAACTACTTAACTAAGATTACCTTTGTGGACACAAAGCTAGTATACACACATACAATCGAATATGCGCAACGTATCACATGGATTAATACATGAGCAAGTCATCAATTTAGATGGTTCTTTATCAAAGCATATGCAAGCAAACGTCAGAAAAGCGTGAAGTACTAGTGACGGGAGAAATTTTTTATGGACCTAGAGCAAACACATACTCAGACAATCCTATATCTATACCTAACAAGTTATCCATCTCAAGGTAAACATGTTTAGTGCAGCCACGTGTAGACGAAGACCCACAAGTATGATGCAAAAACAAAAAAAAACAATATTACTTGTTTTACTTGGAATGAGCCATTTAGCATTAAAAGTGCCACTTCGCTTCTGGTAAACATATAAAGCCAATTGAGCCAAAACATTTATAACATGCAGAGGAGTACTACACGATGACACTGCCAAAATTTCAGCCACAAAAGAGTTATAAGTATTTTATTAAAATTATAACAAGTTCTCAGCATTTTCTGAAAGTGCCAAAATGTCAGAATTTTCATAAATTATAGGAACAGTTTCTGAAAGTGAAATTTTACCAGTGAGCTATACTTAGCATGGACTGCATGTACAAAAATTTACAAGTTAAAATTTCCATGTTTGACAGGACATCTATTTTACATATATTAATCTTGTGCAAATTAAGATGTACATATAAACAGTGTCAATAGCCTTTCCAAACATACTTTCTGGACTCTATGCATCAACATTTAGATACCAAATTTTCCAGAGAATTTTCCTGGCAATTTACGACCACTTTTCCCATTTATTTTGATAAGCAAGTCATATCTTGTTAATTTCAAATCACCATTCAAACTTTACATGCACAATTTCATATTTCACCAGTGGGCTACTTATACTACTCAAAGTATATGAAAAATGCCAGAGAGTCATTTTGAGCATATTCTATGTAGCCTCCAATTTCTAAGTTAAATAAATGCACATAACACATGTATAATGGTAAAAGGGTAATTAAATAGCAAATGCTAGGGCTACAAAAATTCACATAGTGCTATAATGCCACAAGAAAGCTACTATCCAAATTTCATAATTTTTGGAGTTCATTTAGTCCACTTTTGATATTTATCTATTTTCCACGTGTATGCATCATACCAGGGGCAAAACGGTGATTTCATGGATCCACATCTAAACCATTCTGTAGATCTATTTAAGAGGAGTCTATTGCAACTGAGTTTGCCTTTTTAGGATTTTTATTTGATTTGTTATGATTTTCCAAAGTTCACAGCCGAAATAGTTAAAATAGATGGAAAAACATAGATTGAGGACTTATACACAATTAACCGTAGACTCTAGGGGCCTGCAAGGAAGATTGCATACACTCAATGAATAGTATGTAACAGAGAGAAATAAAAAGGGAAAAGGGCAGGGGGTTTTGGGGAAAAGCTCCCCTTCATCTTCTTCCTCTGGACAGGGGGTCGGCCGGCGCGTAGGGGGTCCTCCACGGCGAGGCTGAGCTTGGCATGGTGGCTATGGCGGCAGTGTCGATGGGGAAAGGGGCTAGGGCCGATGGCGAAGGCCTAGACCTTGGGGGTTTAGTGGAGTGGAGCGAGGTGTACGCGGGAGGCGTGTTGGATAGGGCGAAGGCGGCCCGAGGCGGCAGAGGCGTGAGCTCGCCGCGAGCTCGCTCGCCACGCGCATGCACGCGTCGGGGCGCTAGGGCGGCTGAGGAGCTCCCAGAACCAGCGAGATGGTCGGGGAAAGATGTTGGGGTTGCGGTGTTCACTGCAGTTGGGCGACGGGAGGCCGCAGGAGGTGACGGCGTTGCGAGCTTGAGCTCGTGGCATCAATGGCGGCCACGGCTCGCGAGGTAGGCAGAGGCAGGGAGATGGCAAGGCGAGTGGAGGAAGGAAGCCGCGTTCGCGTCCAGGTGAAAAGGAGGGCGCGGCCTCGGCCGGGGCTCGATCCGCGGCGCGGTGCACTGTCCGCTCGCCGTCGTCCACGCGGCAAACGCGTTCTGGGCGCGGCAGCGGCACTGATCGGTGGTCCCACCGGTCAGTGACCGAAGGAAAGGCGGAGAATGTGAAATTTGAAAAATGTGTTTCCTCACCCTCTGTAAAACGCTATTTTGATCTATTTAAAGGCTGAATTTGGAGAAACTCCAATTGAATGAAATGCTCTACTCTTTGAACTCTACAACTTTGTTAAAAGGTCTCATCTCAAAATCGGTGTGCAAATAGGATTTAAATTTGAATCTTTCCTGCAGCTCCCAGTTTGGACAGTGGACCTCTAATGCTTAAAAACTTCAAAAGTCCTATTTCCAAGTGTTTTAACCCAAAGTGCATTTTGGCAAAGTTGCTTAGAATTTCTTGAGCTACAACTCATCCAAATAGAGTCTTGCATGAAAGTGGCTGTAGGTTAGACAAAATTTGAAATTTCCAAACAGGTCTGGTTTGAACTGGTTTTCTGTGCAGGTAGAAAATGACTCTAAACCCTATTTAGATTTCAATATATGGTCAAACCCTAATTAACAAAGTTGTTCTACAGCAAATTATCTACAAGTTTGGTAATATAAGTTTGGTCTGAAACCCAACAGATTTTGCACTAAAGACACAAGGGTGCTCCCAGATTTGGTAAAACAGAAGTTTCACTTTGTGTGGAGTCTTTCTTATTTTCAACTTTTGAAGTATCAAATGAAGGCCGATCACTTCAAGATCAGTTGTACTCGAAAGGTGATACATTTAATTTCAGTTTGTAGAAAGGAAGATTTTGAAGTTGTATAGTGAAATCAAAAGTAATTTCAGATTCAATTTGGGATGAGCTGAAAATTTAGACTCGAGAATTTTCTAAGTGTGGGCTGACTTGGGCTGATTTCAAGAGGCATTTAGGTTAAATTTGAAATAAGTAGGTGACAGTTTTGAGCCATGCTCAGTGTAGCAAAAGTGAAGTTCACGGTGTGTACGACAACTTTGATAATGGAGCTAAGCTCAGTTGCTTAATGAATCTAAAAGTTTTATTAGAGTCTAAATTTGTTCACGATCACAATTGGCACCTTCCAAAGAATTTCTGGGTTGGTTTGGTCTCGACTTTTAAACCTCATAGCATATGATTTTAAAGATGGTCGTAATATCAAAGTTGAAGATAACATCCTGAACTAAGACTTTTGTATTTGGTGTTTTGCATAAGAGCTTGTGGGTGGTGACTTAAACAACCAAACCGCGTAGGGTTTCGTATTCTCTTAGAAAATTTTTGGCTTAGTGACTTCTCCACCTAATCTTCGTTACCCTCTAAGCGTCATCAAATCCTAATTCATTATTAACTTGTCTCTAGCTGCGTGTTAAGGCTCTTGAGATGCCGGGGGCATCACAACCAGTCAAATCCGTGGTGAAAATCTAGGGCTTATTCCTTGATCTGTTGGGAATAGCTTCTCCATGGCCTAGACAAAGTCCTTGCGAAGTTTGGTGAAGTTTGGAGTCCATTTGGTCAAGATTTGGATTAGTTCTTGGTGGATCAGCGGTCAATTTACTTCTACCCAGGCTGTTTCTCAGACCACCGGACCATCCAGTGCATGCTGCAGGTGGTGGGCGGAGTTCATGAGCCTCGGCCACTTTTGGTCGTTTGTGAACGTCAGACCATTCGGTAGTCAAACCATCGGACTGTCCGGTGCACTTTAGGGGTTCGAACACCCCTCGGCCCAGTTCGTCCGGTGCTGTACCGGACCGTCCGGCGTGTGCAGCCGACTGTTGTTGGCTCGTTTTGCGTCGATTTCGATCAGTGTTCGAGCGAGTGCTTCCGCAAGGTTTTCCTCTGAGTGTCCTAGGGTTGGCATCTTGACTTTGCTACGCAACCTTTGCACGTTTCAGAGGAGAGAGTTTCCAGGTCCAAGTTTTAGGTATCGACCTATTCACCCCCTCTAGATCGCTCTTTCGGTCCTCAACCTTGTCCAAAGCATGTTTATAAAATAAGTGGTAAATACATTGTTGACCTAGTTCTAAGGCGTAGCTACATACAACAACATAACCCTAAGGGAACTAGTCTAGGTTGATCAATGTGGCTATGCTAGCCGTTTTAGCAGTAGAAAACAATATAAAATACTCCTGGTCATTTTCCTAGGCTCCTGACTCAACCTCATCTCTCGTAATGTTGTCTACACGTGACTAGAAACAATCACACAATCTAGCACAAATTAGTACAAAATGTAGATATATTAGTCATACAATGTGCATGACTACATAGAGTATAGTTTTAGAGAGACTTAGGAAGAAGAATCATTGCATTAAAAAGTTGAAATAGAAAAGATAAGGGTGTTATATGGTTACAGAGGATTCATGGCCCTATTGTTGGTGCAAGATAATGACGATATTTACACTATATATTGATATGTTTCCACGTGTTTTGAGAGATAAATCATCTAATAGATGCACATTTTACTAAGTATTGACCAAATATTCGACTATGTCCTTGGTTTCTATGTTTTATTGAAAATCACAGTAAAAATAGGATTAAATGCAATATTCATGAATGCTTACTTGAACAAGGATTCAGGCTATAAGTTCAGCGTGAAGGATGGACCAACGAATTGAAGAATAATTGAAGCCTAGGATCAATTTCAGAGATTCCAAGAAGGCCCATGAAGGTCCAAGTGATCAAGGCCCACTAGGGGTGGTTTATATGTAGAAGTAGATTAAATTGTGATACGAGCAACCCTAGAGCCATCCTTAAACCTTCCATCAATGAGGGAACCTCACGAGTATAAACACAGGGTCTCTCAAGGGGTAGAGGGCATGCAATTATTAGAAGCAAACAAAGCTCCAAAGCTAGGATTAGGGGTCCATTGTTCGAGAGCAAGTTGAGAAGGAGGTATTTGCGAAAGGGCAAAGTGAGAGGAGGCAGAAAATGCCTAGGTCGGCCGTCCTAGGACTTTTCCAGAGAGTCTCGAGTTTATCTTCAAGGAGGTGTTTCAATTCGAGTTCATGATGTTCTTCCTATGTAACTGTGATAAACCTTGAGTTCAATTAAGGAATATGCTTTTGAGCTATGAGTTCTTTATTTCTACATGGTCTATGGTCCATGCCTTTGTAGTGCTTAATTGTCTACATGTTCTCGGCTAAGATAGAATTCTGCATGTCTTCTAGTAGATATCTTTACCTTAGTTGTTCAATTGAATCTGTTCATGTTTAGATGTGGTTCGGGCTTGCTAGTTCGTCGATTACCCTGTCTTATGTGACACATGGATGAAGAGAAAGGTTCAAGCAATTTGCAAAAGGCATGATCATGTTTATCCCGTGTTTCATATTAGATCTATGGTCAGGGAATCTGAGTTTGTAAGAATTTTGTCTCATGTATCTTGCTTATCCCTTGATCACGTAAATCTAGTTTGATCTTGCTTATTGTAAGGTCTGTGTCGGGGTATCCAACCAAAGAGGGGGAGGGGTGAATTGGGTCACTGATCGTTTGTCTAAAACCCACGGCTTTCTAGTGCATAATATAAACATATCGCGTCCTACACATGCTAGTTAAGTCCAAGGTGTATCTAACCGCTCTCTAACTTACCCAAAAGGCTTGTAACCTAGAGCCAAACCTAGTCAAACTAAACTAGGAAAGTTAAAGGCACACAAAAAAGTAAATGTGGAAACATAAATGCAAAAAGTAAAGAGGTAAGGGCAATGGGATGTAAACTCTTGAGAAGACACAAGAATTTAATGTGGTTCACCACTAAACGACAACACAGAGTTGGGCTTGACCGCAGTCAAGGCTTCTCTCTAGCACACACACAGGAGCTACACTCAAGAAGAGCTTGCAAGCTCACTCTCTCTAAGCTCTAGCGTAGCTTGGATTAGCGCTAAGCTCTCGTATGATGGTTGGAGTGGTAGATATCTTTGGTATGCTCGTCTACACTTGTTCTAATCTTCATT
Source organism: Paspalum notatum (assembly GCA_022530915.1). Taxonomy (NCBI): domain Eukaryota; kingdom Viridiplantae; phylum Streptophyta; class Magnoliopsida; order Poales; family Poaceae; genus Paspalum; species Paspalum notatum. The sequence goes on along the minus strand of CM039683.1, from coordinate 57,675,335 downwards.
GGATCTAACAACCACGAAATAGCAGTGTGGTGTGGCTTATATAGCCCTTAAACACGAACTATCCATTGGCTAAAAGGCTGCCAGAAAGTGCCTAGACCAGACAGCCTGGTCTGTTCACTTTGGCATACTTTGGACCGTCCAGTCCGCTATACTTGCTAACTAGCCATTGCACTAGCCGTTGAACAAGCCAATGTGATATCTAATGGTTTGCCCGGTCTCAAAGACCGTACCATCTGCTCCGTTGAGAACCTCGGCTGCTTCATTCTTCATAGCATTGGGAAACTTTGTCCGATGTACGGGTGGTCTTACAAACCATACTATCTGGTTTGTTGTATTCCTTCGGGATTCAGTCTTCATACCCTCAGCCAATTTTGTCCAACCTTTAGTCCTGTCTTTTAGACCGTACTGTTCGGTCTGCTGCCTTCTTGAAGTTGTCCAGTCCATTCAATTCTTGGGGGTTCAGACCATCTGGTCTTCACAATTTGCCTAGCTTCTAAATTTTTTGCAACCTCCCGTCCGCTAACCAGGTAGCGGAACCCCTACTGGGCAACCCTTCGGGCCTTGTATTCGGCTTTGCTTCTTCTTCATCCCTTAAACCTAAATACTTGAGAATGTGCATCTAGACAAGTTCATTAGTCCAAGTGTTGGTTGTCAATCAATCACAAAATACAACTATGGAAATATAACATAAAAGACCATTTTCCTTACACTCTCTCTCTTTTTTATGATCGATGACAACACAACCAAAGCAATCAAAATAAATGCAAGAAATGATACCGAATGTAAATGTCAATGAGTTAGAAACAACTTAACTTGTTTGGATGGATTTTTCAATGCCCGTATTTATTTGCCACCGGCATTTGATCCAATTGATGCTTCCGGCTTTATATCCACACGAAGGGATTAAAGCGCAAATTAAGCACTGAGTTTGGTACTGTAGAGGATAGATATCCACTGGCTCCTCGTGACGAGGATTCAAGACATGGACCGTTGGAGGGCCCAATCCAGAAGGCGACCGACTGACTTGGCGCACAAGACAAGAACTCTCTATCTATTGTAATCTAAACCGTTTAGGAGACATAGAAGGAAACCGACTTGTAATCCAAGCCACACCAGACTATATAAGGCGGGTTAGAGATCCCTTCCAAACAGAACTCATACCATCATATCCCAACGCACCTCATACCACCGTATCGTCACGCATCACAACCCTAGCTCTCATTGTAACCTCGGATACTCAAAGCAATACAATCAGCCCCACGCATCTCGCGGTCCGAACCTGTATAAATCGTGTGTTTTTGTTCATTGTCACATCTCGTGCGAACCATCGAGTTACGGTCGAACTCGCCTACCCACAAAAACACCCCATGACCTATCCCGTGGTGTATTGCCGGACTAAACCCCGCTAGTTGACGCGACAGGTAAGGGGAGACGACATCGACATCAGGCTAGCTCCATGGCTGATCTTCCGCATCAACTTCAAGCTTCAGCCGATAAAGATCCTGTTCGGCACCATGAGTCCCGTCCTTTGACGATCTGCGCATTGTCCGTGACCACGCGCCGGCACAAAAGAAATAATCAGCTACAACGCCGTGGTGATCAGTTTGCTGGCGATATGGTAGAAGCACCGTGGTCAACAACAAACTCTACGGCAGAAGTCAATTGTCAAATTAGCAATCAAGTTGAAAAAGAGTTTCAACGTCAAGCGATCAGATCTGCTATAATCACGCCGAATCTGACCGGGACCGAGCCAGATCGAATTCAGCTACTACTACCGTGCTACGTGGGGCATGCTCACGTCAAATTGGAAAGAGGAGTTGCAGACCAGCACGTCATCAGACCACACCAGGAAGATCAAGAATATATCTGGTTCATCTACTCGGCAGAGTCCAAACAGGGTCAGATGTTGTCAGCACGTCAAGGCACATTGATCGGAAAAAGTGCTTGCAAAGGATTTTGTCCCTGTAGAAAAAAAAGGAATTACTCTCTCTCTCTCTCTCTCCCGGTCGATGCCGACTTAGACAGACCAAGTCTATCACAAATCGACTTCTCGTCATCAATCAACACCTTGGATGATTTATATTACACCTGTTGACATTATTCTGCTATTATTTTTGGCTACAACTCCACGTGTGGAGATTCGGCCAAAGACCATCCGGCGGCATTCTGAAACACATCAACTGAGCTAAGTTGTTTTACCATTTACATTATGCATTTAAATATACTAACTATCTTCGCATATCTGTGCATCTCGTCTAAATCACTGCAATTTTATTTATATTCAAGTATTTTCAGTATTTTCTCACGATACTACTCAGATTTTCTTGATTATTGTTTTAGAAAAATTATCTCGGTCACTCGTACGCTTACGGCTTATGCTCGGAGTTGTCGATTTCCAGTTGAATTATTTTCGGATCAGTCAAGCTCTTTCCGGATCATTCAGACTATCCCTGAATCAGTCATATTATCTCTGAATTACATGCATTATTTCTGGATCACTCGGAATTTAGGATCATATCTGGATTATTCATACTGGTTCTGGTCACTCATCCCGGATCACTTGGCATTAATCAGATCAACTCTGGATTACTCACATTATTTCTGATCATTCATATTAATCTCAAGATCATTATTTTTTGATCATTCATATTAATCTCAAGATCATTATTTCTGGGTTATTCATATTATTTCTGGATCATTCATGTTATTTTTGGGATCACTTGGCTACTCATATTATTTCAGAATCATTGTTTCTAGATCAGTCAGGTTACTTCACATCACTCAAATTATTTCTGGATTATTAGAGATCACTCGGATTATTTTTGGATTACTCGGGGCATCAAATCACTCAAATTATCTCTCATCACCCTGCTATGGATTATTCATATTTTTCTTCGGTCATTCAGGCTATGGATTATTCGTATTACTTCTGGATCACCCGAGCATTGGATCTCTCAAATTATTTCCGATCACTCAAACCATGCTTTACGCACCTCACTTTTCTGTCGCACCTCGTGTTTCGCCGAGTCGAGTATTTTCTATCGTATCTCGTGTTTCGCCGAGTCGATTCTTTTCTGTCACATCTCGTGTTTCTCTGAGTCAAATCTTTTCTGTCGCACTCGTGCTTTGACAAATCTAAGTGTTCTCTGGCAAGATCTGTGCATGCAATGACAGGGTAACTCTAGACCCTCCATACGGCGCTACATGCCCGTCGCTTACTCATAACAGTGTGTCCTCTATCCCTTCGTACGGGACAATCAGCCTAGGTCGTAGACCGACAGCTGGTGTTACATGCCTGTCACTTATTCATAACAGGGAGTACTCTGATCCCTTCATATGGGGCAGTTCGTTTGGCCCACCAACACTCTTTGCCTTCGCTGTACTCGGAATTCAATTGGGGAGTTCACTTCACACTACTTTGTCAGTTCGGGGGCTGCGCTGCCGCGCGCCTTGCTGACTACGTCGTCAGCTCAGGGGCTGCGCCGCCACGCGCCTTGCTGACTACTTCGTCAGCTCAGGGGCAGCGCCGGCTCACGCCTTGCCGACTACTTCGTCAGCTCGGGGCTGCGCCGCCGCGCGCCTTGCCGACTCACCGCTTCGTTAGTTCGGGGGCTGCGCCACCGTGCGCCTCACCGACTACTTCGTCGACTTGGGGGCTGCGCCGCCACGCGCCTTGCCGACTACTTCGTCAGCTCGGGGGCTGCGCCGCCGTGCGCCTCGCGGACTACTTCGTCGACTCGCCACTTCGTCGACTCGGGGACGGTGCCGCCGCACGCCTTGCCGACTACTTCGTCAACTCGGGGGCTACGCCGCCGTATGCCTCGCCGACTCGTTACTTCATCAGCTCGGGGGCTGCGCCGCCGTGCGCCTCGCCGACTACTTCGTCGATTCAGGGCCTACGCCGCCGCGCGCCTCGCTCCTTCGTCAACTCGGGAGGCTACGCCACCGTACTTGTTGACTCGAGAGGCTACGCCATCGTACTCGTTGACTCAGGAGGCTACGTCACCGTCTCTGCTTCACCAAGATCACTCGGTGGAACAAGTTACTTGATCCTCAACCTGATTATGTTAATCAGCTTGAGGCTCGGGGGCTACATGGAGGATACCATCAGAAATTTTTCGAAGATTACAAGGCCAGACATTCAAAAAGCAGAATTTGGATCTTCGAGATGATTGTTACTTAAGTCAACTCGAAGCTCGGGGGCTACACCCATTGGGTGCACCTAGTCGGTGCAACCAATGGAAAGAAGCAATTGTTCACTCGAGGTTACTCTATGGATTTCTTTGGAGTCTCAAGTTAATTGTTCTCAAAATTAACTCGAGCCTCGGTGGCTTGTGGGGGATAGATATCCCCTGGCTCCTCATGACGGGGATTCAAGACATGGACCGTTGGAGGGCCCAATCCAAAAGGCGGCCGACTGACTTGGCGCACAAGACAAGGACTCTCTATCTGTTGTAATCTAAACCGTATAGGAGACATAGAAGGAAACCGACTTGTAATCCAAGCCACGCCAGACTACATAAAGCGGGCTAGGGATCCCTCCCAAACAGAACTCATACCATCATATCCCAACGCACCTCGTACCACCGTATCATCATGCATCACAACCCTAGCTCTCATTGTAACCTCGGATACTCAAAGCAATACAATCGGCCCCAAACAGGACGTAGGGTATTACGCATCTCATGGCCCGAACCTGTATAAATCGTGTGTTCTTGTTCATTGTCGCATCTCGTGCGAACCATCGAGCTACGGTCGAACTCACCAGTCCACAAAAGCACCCCGTGACCTATCCCGTGGTGTATTGCTGGACTAAACCCCGACAGGTACATTAGTTCATAGGATCATGGATTTTACAATTCTCCCCCATATTTGAACTAAGTACGCCCCCATCACCTTGCCTTCTTGTTTTCACCAAATCTCCGCTTTGCTAATGGTCTTCATATTTCTTCTTGTCTCCCCCTTAAGATATGTAATTCTTGTTTGGGACCTCTCTTCCCCGTGTGATATGCAATGCTGCTTGGGATATCTTTCCCTCTTTGTCATCAAGCACCTAAAAGGCCTAAACACAACCACTGGCAAAGAAAAGCATTAGAAGCAAGGAATATTACTAGTGATGCCATTTTACCTTTTTTCTTGCTCTCCTCCTTAATTTAAGATGCCAATTGAAGCAATCACTTGTAGTGACCATTGTTGACGGTCGTTATTGCACTACCTACAACCATCAACTATCCATGAATATAAAGGAAAATGTGCCAAAGTATGGAATAACTTATGCTACTAACATAGTTCCATAAGTTGTGTTGAATATTTGATTGCAGGCACAAGATCAGCAGAAAACAAGCCAAATTTGGCTAAGTCACAACACTGACCAGTGGGCCAGGCCGCCTGACTCCAACCCCGAGCCGCCCAGCATGACAAAGTGGCCAAATCACTCCATCATCGACCTGCATGCACAACAATGACGTGTCAAAACAGCTGTGAAGTCCAAATGCCGAAACCAACACGTCAAGTACCGGAAGGCTTACCACATCACCGATCCAACACTTGGATTGGTGAAGTCAGCAATCTTCGGCACTTCAATCCTGCGGCTAAGGAAGAAGCACAAGTGAGATCCAATGGTTTAGGAGAAAACACAAGGATAACTGCCTTAACCACCATGAAACCGACTTGGGGAGTCAAGATGGACCACAAGATGAAGAATGACGGTGGATCCGACAGTTGGCCAGGCCGCCCGGCCTGAGGTGGGGCCGCCCGACCTCCTACCAGGCCGTCCGACCTGCCACCTGTCCCCTTAACCGCCATACCGACCCTATAAGTACCCCCACTCACTTGGTGGCTATAAATACCCCCGAGATCTCATTTGTGAAGTGTGGAAGTTGAGTGAAACATACTTTTGTTTAGTCTAGTAGCACCAGGTTAGTCCTAGGAGTTAGAGTTGAGTCTGAGTCTTTGCCTCAGGGATTCCTGAGTATCTTTGAGTCTCGGTAAATCTCTTGTATCTTTCTATCTTTGTACTCTTGTTACTCAAGTATAATATACATCATCACTCTATCTTTTGTTATACTTTACATTGTTTCTTAACGCTTGCCTAGTGTGGTGTACCTTTATTACACACTAGATCCAAGGCTTAGGTTTGTATTGCTCTTAAGTTATCTGAATCTTGCTAGACTTGCCAGTGCTATAAGTTTCTCTTAAGCTTTTGATCTAAGATTAAGTTAGTTCTCACCCTCTGATCAAGGAAGAACTTAAGAGTTCAAGTTCTCACTTGAACTCTAGTATAGCGTGTCATCTTACCCACGCAGCTCTAGTTGGTAGACTCTCTAGGTGACAGCTTTAGAGGTCTCAGTATTCCAATCCCGTCGTTCGGTAAGCCTGTAGGTGTTAGCCAGGTCTCCTTCAGTGGTCAACTAACTACCTCCTGACCCCTCGAGGCGCCAGAATTTCACTCGACAGAAGACCCTAGTTTGTGTTTGGTTAACTTAGTTCAATCGCGAATACTCCTCTGCAGCGGTTAAGGAATAGAGTTTGAAAATCTTAATCTCACTCGTTGTCCTCCCAGATAGCTACCTAGGTGTTGGTTTCTTTAGTCCCTGTTTTACTCTTCCCACCATACACTACCTTGTTATCTGGTGTTTTATCTAAGTTATAGTACCGCTTGAAAGTTTGACATTTTATTTCACCTATTCGCCCTTGCTTCCCTATGGATTTTTGCGATACTCGGAATACTCTGAGTGAAAAAAGCTACAACGAATCTCCGTGCGCTTGCGGAGTAAAGTCTGTTACGCTAAGAGACGTCAACAAGCTTTTTCTGGCGCTGTTGCCGAGGAAGCAATTGGCAATAGAAGTTTGATTTGTTCGAACCTAGGTACTTATAACTTGATAACATGCCGCTATTCTTAGCAGGCTTATTTGCCTCTGTCTACTTTATTGTTAGGTCACAGAGAGGTGTATGACCGGTTTTTGACCTACCGGCAAATTTTCACAACAATCCGGAGTCGCTGCTCAGAAGGAGAGTCCGTCAAAAAATAGTCCAACGGGCAGAGGTCGGTGCCAGCTACACTAGAGTTTGGATCCACAAGCACATCCCCCTCGACACCCATGGCTGAGAAGACCATTCGCGAGTTCTCTGATCCATCCAACAGCAACATCCCCACTGGGCCAAATGTGGCCGTTGGAGAGGAGTTTGACATCCCCACTGGGCCAAATGTGGCCGTTGGAGAGGAGTTTGAACTCAAACCAGGTGTCATCCATATGATCCAAGCTAGCCCATTCTGCGGATTGGCGTCAGAGGATGCGAACAGCCACCTCCAGCAGTTCCTGGAGATATGCAGCACCTTCACCATCAAAGGCGCAACCCCTGATGTTGTTCGGCTTTTCCTCTTCCCATTCTCACTGATAGGGAAGGCGAAACAGTGGTTCTATCTGAACCGCAACAACTTGACGAGCTGGGAGGCGTGTTCCAATGCCTTCCTTGCAAAGTATTCCCCTGGGGAAGACAAGCTCACTGAGGAAGCGGATCTCGAGCTTCAAGCAGCTCGCTGATGAGTCCGTGGCGGAGGCATGGGAAAGACTCCAAGAATACATCGCTGCCTGCCCCCACCACGATATGGAACAGTGGCTAATAATCCAAAATTTCTTCCACGGGCTACACCAGTCCGCACAGGAACATCTCGATACAGCCGCTGGAGGATCATTCTTGTCCTTGAGCGTTGCCGCTGCCTGCACTCTCATCGAGAAGATGGCAAGCAACCAAGGATGGAGAGAGGAGAGGGCGAATAATAAGCCCCGTGGAGTCCCCCATATTGATGGCTCCGACACGCTGGCCACCAAAATGGACCTCGTGCTAAAGAAGCTGGAGGGCGCTCCTGAAGTTGTACTGGTCCAGGCACTGGATTCTCGCATGACTTGCGAACATTGCGGGAACACCGGCCACACGGGGAACAGCTGCCCCGAAAATGGATCGGAGGACATCAACTTCATCAACAACCCTAGCTTCAACAACGGGCCTCGTCCTCAACCAGGTTGGAATTCACGACCCAACTTACCTTTCGCTGGTCAAGGTATATCTTCTGGCTGTTCTCAGCAGTTCAATTAAAATCCTTTTGATCAAAAAGCGGTGAACGGTAGCATTAGTAAGAAATTCCATGTGAATGATAGAGTTCTTGAATCTTTGTCACATCAATTGAAAACTTTGAACAGCGCCATGAAGAACCAACTGAGCTTTAACAAAATGTTAGATAGCTCAGCTCGCTGCCGCTCTACCTAGTCCTACTTTGGGAAAGCTTTCGGGACAGCCCGAGCCACCCCGAAGGAACACATAAATGCTGTAACCACTAGGGGTGGAAGGTCTACACAAGACCCCCCACATCCTAGAACTGCAGGAAAAGAACAGGGAAAGCAGGCCGCACCAGAAAAGGAAGATGAGGTGGATCGTGAACCACCACCGGTGAAGGAAGCACTGAAGTCAGCTCCACATGAGTTCAATGACAGTACGATGCTCCCTTTTCCTCAAACACAGAAAAGGGCCTCGGTCGACGATCAGTTTGGCAAATTTGTTGAGGTAATAAAGAAGTTATATGTCAATATTCCATTGCTAGATACGATGCAGGTACCCACGTACGCTAAGTACCTAAATGACATCCTCAACAATAAAAAGCCGCTGCCGTCAACCGAAGTTGTGCACCTCACGGAGGAGTGTAGCGCTGCTATATTCAACCAACCACCGGAAAAGAAAAAGGATCCTTGGAACCCCCCCATATCATTGTTGACGCGGCTTATGAACGAATATTTTGTATCATTTTACATAGTTTTTCATTGATTCTAAGCGTCAACTATATCTTTTACTAACAATTATCACCGATTATTGTGGATTTTGCAACATTGTCTTAGAAATATGCTATAAGTGATTTTTACAGGTTTTTGACCAATTTTCGCGAAATTCACAACAATTTACGTCGAGTGAGAAAAGACCTCTAAGACGACATTCATTGAAGATGATGATCAAGAAAGGCTAGGTTAATTCATATCTCTCCCTGTATTAATCAAAGTTTTCTGATCGAAAACTTCAAGAAGGTGTCAAGAGCTACTAGGAATTGGAGATAATTATTCAATAAAATCATCAAATATGTCAAAGACTAGAAGACTTCGTCAAATCTCGGCCCATATCAAAGATTCCAGAAGCCCAAGAATCCGAGAGGCCCCGCATGAACATTACTTAGGCATCAAGCAACGTCACCGCGAAAGATGGAAACAATTGGATGCGGGAAGAGTCCTGGTCGGCCGACCAGACACCCCTCCCGGGTCGGCCGACCCCACCTATCCGTACGTCGGTTCGAGGTTTTCTTTCTACCACGTCTTCTCCAGGGTATAAATAGTGACCATAGGCCCCGAAACCAAGGCATCCAATTCATTATCAAGGCGACAAGATGTAGAGATGAGGGACAACAACTAAAGGAGAGTAGAGGGTCGAGTTTCTAGTCTAAGATTAGAGTTCTTTTAGTTCCTAGAGGTGATTAGAGCCCTTGCATGGTGCTCTAATTACCTAGCTTTAGAGGTCTAATTGTATCATCAAGTGCTACGGCCGTGGTTGTAAGTATGATACAATTTATTAATGAATGATTGTTCTTGTCTAATTATCATGTTCTTTTTCTAATTATACTTGTTCTAGCTCTAATTAGCTTTAGATCTAGATGCTTGTTGATTAGAGCATGTTATTAAGGGTTATATTCTTCTAGCGTTCTTGATCGTTGATCTAGCTTACTAATGATATAGTTGTATATCTAGTTGTTTTGATCATGGTGATTAGAGATTCTAGTTGTGCTAATTATGTTATTAGAATATGTGAATTAATTAGAAGTGCATTCTCTAATTATGTATGCCTGTTGAGAGTTTCTCGTCGATTACCTGGTTACTAGTGACAGTAGAGCCCGGGGAAAGGTTAAACTCGATCTATGGGGTTAGGTTGATTGATCTTGATTTAATTATGCTATGATGAATATGCTTAAACATGCTTGTTTACTTTGAAATACTAGTTATCTCGCTGATTTAATCTTATTGTGATGCCCGTTATCATGCATGTCTTGGATCCAATTAGAGCTTGATTAGACTCTAGTCAATACCCTTTGATTAATGTTCTAGTTCTGTTCTAATTGTTTATCTTATAGTACTAGTATAGTTTAGACGTAGATTAGATATAGTCTAGGGTTAGTTTAGAGGTAGATTAGAGCCTAGTTTTATAACCCTTAGTTTACCGCAAACTCTTGTTAATTAGTTCTCAATTAGTTTGTTTTATGGATTGACAAAACCCATGATACTCATACTGAGGAAAAGCTACACATGATACTGTCGCTTGCAGTATAAGGTTTGTCGTGTGCCGTTAACAAGCTTTTCTGACGTCATTGCCGGAAAACTAATTAGTCGTGTTCTAATTAACTTGAGTTTATTTATATATTTAATTTTGTCTTTTACTATAAGTTTTTAATAGTTAGTTTGTGTTTGCTAATTGAGTGCTAATTAGTTTCTCTAATTGTGTTCTTGTGTTCGTCGTTCGTTCTTTTTTTTCATTCATAGTTTAGACTAACATAGTAACTTTGATGTCATTAGATTTTTGTTTTTGTGTTTTTTTTAATTTAGCCTTTTATCTTTTATTGTGTGCCTTTTACTTTATTTTAGTTTATTCTTTTCATTTACTTTCTTGCATTTAATTTTGTAATTAGATAGTTTTGTTTAGCTCTTCTATTAGTTTAATCTTCAATACTCTTTTAGAATATAGTTTCTCTTTCTATATTTTTAACTAACATTACAGAAAAATGGGCTTCAGTCTAATAAAAAAAAGAGCTAGGTTTAAAACTCTTGAATAGTAGGTGCTAACGCTGTTAGTGGCCTATGATCTGTTATTGAGTTTTTCTACAGGTATCACGAAGGAATAACTATGGTGTTAAAGGTATGTCTGCTGTGTCAATTAATTTTTAAGACTAATGTTATTTAGAGCTTGTTTGTTTTAAGGTACAGATAATGGAAACAAAGATGATTAGCCGAGAAGGTTTTGAAAGTTAAGGATTGCTTGAGTACAAGGAAAATGAAGGTACGGAAAGTTTATCTCAAGACCAATCCAAGTTCCAATCAAATCTCGAGCTACTCTCGAAATTTAGGACAGCAACACCTTGGGAGGCCGATTCGAACACCTTAACAACGTCAAATGAAGAAAGTCTGAATGCCAAAGTTGTAGATCTTTTCGAGCTATATGAGATAGAGTCCGAATTTGTATTATTTGGAATTCAGATGAGGAAGTTATGGTCGAAATACTAAAAGTGGCAGAGCTAGGAAAGCTGGATTTCGGGAAAGACAAGAAATATTCTTCTCTAACACTTGGTGCATGCAATCATAGTATTCCAAGAAAGAAGATGAAACCACCATAAAGTCAAGATTTGAACTTCACTTTTTCAAGATTAAGGTAATTCTTGTTTTAATTATAAATATAATTAAAGTTTGCCTATGTTTGATTAGAGATGTTTCATAATGATCATTAAAATGTTGTTTGGTTTGTTATCTTTCTATCCTTTCTTGTGTTTTGTTTTTAGCCTTTTGTTAAAACTTTTGTTCCCTTAATTCATACTTTGAGAATCATTTAGACTAGCTTCTCGATCCATAGCTTTGCAATGCTTAATGTTTTATTGGCCGACATATAGATTATCTTCACGTTCTTTTAGCAGATCTTTTTATTTTAACTAGTTGTTTGAATCTACTCTTGCTTAGAGATGGTTAAGGTTTGCTAGTTGGTCGATTCTCAAGTTTAAAATTGGATATAAATAAAATAAAAACTAAGAGCTAAAATTTGTGCAAAAGTAGAAGGGGACCGACCGCTTATTCCTCCGTAAGTGGTTCAGTCCATGTTTAATTTTTGTGCAAATTGTTTTTGAAATTTTAAACATGAACATGTGTATGTTTATCATGACTTATTAGTTGTGTATAATATTATTTTTGAAATTTTAAAATTTCAAAACGTTTAGTCTCTCTAAAAAAACCCTTATTAGAATTTTATCTAAGACTACTTTTATTTTATTTTTTTTAAAATCATCTCTCTAATTTGGCCAAAATTACTAGGAACCCATCGCCTTGTTTATCCCTTATTTGATTTTATGAATCATATTCATCTATAAAATATATGGCTTAGTGTTTTGCTATATGATTTCAATTTAAATTATAGTTGTCTTTTGATTCATGAATCAAATGTTTGTTTAAATCAATCAACCATGTGACTCTACTTTTATCTCTAATCATTACCGTAATGGTATTATATTATATATATGTGTGTGCACTATGAGCTAACCATGCAGAGAAATTCACACTTTATTTGAAACAATGAGACCAATGTGTGAAAGAGTACGATACAAATTCATGATGATTGATTCAAGTATTTGGCAAGATTTGAAGACATCATCATAATTTGCAAAAGTTTGACTAAGTTTCAAGTTAAAGAGTGAGTGAACTGAATGGAGGAGGAATTGAAGACAAGAATCAAGTTCATGAAGCTTAAAAATTAATAATGGTGGACTCAGACAATTTCCACAAGATCTAAGTCCAAAATGTTGAAGATTGTCAACATCAGAATGTGGAGCTCGACCTCAAAAGGCAAAGGCAGAATATTTTCTTATATTTGGAAAGCTCGTGAAGTCCTCTTTCCAACGCAATAAGAATCACTCAATTTGAAGATTTCTACGAGGAGCAACGTGCAAATCATTAAAGGCTGCGCAAGCTGAATTGAAGTCTGGACAGAACGGAGTGCTTGAGTAAAACGGGCATAACTATTTCATGCGGAGTCGGATTTTGATGCATAAGTACTCGTTGGAAAGATAATTTCAGAGGCTACCTAATGGATCTATTATTTGAGGCATATTCTGTTCGATACCAATGAGTTATTCCATGAAGAAAGATGTGGCAACAACAATGGTGATGACTACTTGAGGAAGATGGTGACAACAATGATGAAGAAAGCTTGGGCAGTGCTTCCATGAAATTTTCATGATCAAGTTTAGTTGCTAGGAGCTTCAAAGACACTGATACATGAATACACAAGCAGAGGATTGTGCATACAAATGATTGTATAATCAAGACACGATTAAGCTGCACAATCAATTTATCAAGCTGCATGGACACTTCGGATTCTTACTCCAAGGACCATGACTTCACTTCAACAGAGGTAAGTAATAAGTCTAGCTTTATAACTTTAAATTAAACGTATTTCAGGAGGCAACCCGTTCTTTTTAGTGTTAAGAGTCTTAGAGTCTTTTAATAGAGAAATGTGAAGCATGACACCACCCTTTGAATCTTTAGCTCGTGGCTAGTTAACTTAATCTAGATAATCATCGTCACATCACTTCATTTTATGTTTTCCACCTTGCCTTTGCATTTTCATTTATTTCTTCACACTTGCTTTATTAGTTTTGAAATTTTTTATAAATTTCTCGATGGATGCTTTATTTTACTCGACGGAGATTTTCTTGATAAATTAAATGTAAACATGGTGTTTAGATTTAATTCAAGACTATCATCATTAGGTTTAATTGAAAGTTTCTTGCTAATTATGTCTCTTGTGGATAACCTTTCCATCTTCGTTATGTTAACATGTTTTTCCGCCTTTCATGTTACTAATTTCATGCATAAACTGTTACATTTAGATTAAAGTTGCATGTTTATAATTGGCTTCGTTGTTTAAATTAACTTCATGATTTGTGCTTTAATGTTTATGATAATTTTTGTACGATGTTTTCCTAAGTAAATTTATCTAAGCATCATGCTTACATAAAATTCTTGATTATCATGATAAAGTTAATTAACCTTGCTAGATTTTTATAATTTCATTTGATTAGTTTATAAACTTTGCAATGTGCTTTGTTTTTCTTGTGCTGTTACGAGTTGACGACCTTGATGAAACATGGTGTTTTTAATCTTGATTATTTAAAATTTTAATGGCTATAGAGAGACTTAGCAATCATTTTGTAAATATGGTGTTTGGAACTTAATTTAATCATTGTCTTTGTTTATACGCTTATCTCTTGCATACTTACACTCTTGTATACACTCATTAAGTCTTTGTTTTTCTTTTATTAAGATTAATTATGCCACAAGTTTAAAATCAATGGGGATATTATTAGATTATGGCAAATTATTTCTACCCTTAACCGTTACCTCGAGAGTAGTATGTGCACTTGAATTGTTTTGTAGAAAATTATTTAATGACAAGAAAATTGAAGGAATATCCGGTAATACATTTCTAACACCTTCTCTTTTTATTTTAAATTCTGCAATTATCACCCATACCTATCAATTTGGTGTTTCCTTTATGTTCCTCTTGCTTTCAGTGTGATAGTTTAGATTTATAGTGTGAATAATGCTATAACCATGGTATATACTTAATTAATTAATGCTTTCAAGAAAATGATGAAAGTTGCCGTTTTATCTTTATCATGCTTTGGTTTTGATTAGTTAAAATAGCGGGCTCTCATAATACATGTTTAATTGAACTAGCCAGCAAATTTGTGATTGATTATGATTGTTCATAAAGACCCATATGATTTAATTTTTGCAAGGTTTAATCTTTATCATGATCATCTCCTTGTTTATTTTTACTGCTTATAAATTCCATGATCAATTTTATGAGATTATCTTTCAATAGCCATTCCTATCAGAACCATATTTTTTAAACCTTAGATTTATCAAATTTGTTTTTTCGAATGAGTTGGATCAAGATTGTTTTATAGGGTACGTGACTTAGAAGCTGGTCATTCATTTTTGCGTATCTTTTCTTTGTTAGCTTTTCTATCCATACATTGTGCCTCTCTACATTGGAGAGATTGCAAACTTCGCTGGATATCTATCCTTAAACTAAGTTTATCCTTTTTGTGTATCCTCCTTTACCACAACCGATTATTTTCTGTAGTATTTAAGGGATTGAATATTATTTTTTTATTAGACAGCTCTATCCTCTAAGTTAAATTGTTTTAGATATATACTCAAGGGCAAAGGTGCGTATTATTCAAGAGTGGGGATGGAGAGCTACCTTGTTTTACACTATGTGGTTTTAGATTTTTGAGGGGCAAAAAAAAAGGAGACCAAGTGGTCGCCTAAAAGAAAAAAAAGTAAAAAAAAAGAGAGTTGCCCCTCAATAATCTTCTAAGTTTTTAAGAATTTTATATATAATTTATCTTTAGAATTTTATATATAATTTATCTTTAGCATTAGTAAGGGATATCCTGTTTATATATACTCCAGAAAATATTCCAACCATGTGCAATCTGATAGTAAGGATTTCATTTGTGCCCTGAGATCATCCATTGACACTTGCACATATCCACCCTTCTAAATGTGTGTGTTCCATCCTTTACCTCTCAACATTATTTTATTCCACGACCTTTTTGACAAGTCTCAGTAAAACCAGCAGATTTCTTTCCTGGTTTGACAATATTTCGAAAACAAGTTTTGATTAGGATTCATACCAAGCTCCAGACAAGCTTCCACTTTATATATATGTTTATTGAATACCATTTAAATATTGAGAGACTGGAGAGTTGAGTGTGTTCCTTTGGCTTTGCAAGAATTTATCTCTTAATGTTTGAATATCTTTTTCAAAATGTTATTGCTAAAATAAGGAGATGAGTCATTGGTAAATTTGAACTCTTGCTAATTCTTTTGTTGAGGGATGAGGTTAGTTGAATATCTTTTCTTTCATAATTTGTTGGTTCAAACTTAAAATTTTGAGAGAGCTTGTTAATTTGATTAATTAAGATTAAGGTGTGAAAAGTTAACGTAGGGTAATGCTGATTTTTGACTTAATCGATGACGAGCAAGGTTTAAGAGTGGGGATGTTGTTGACGCGGCTTATGAACGAATATTTTGTATCATTTTACATAGTTTTTCATTGATTCTAAGTGTCAACTATATATTTTACTAACAATTATCACCGATTATTGTGGATTTTGCAACATTGTCTTGGAAATATGCTACATGTGATTTTTACAGGTTTTTGACCAATTTTCGCGAAATTCACAACATTCTACTTCGAGTGAGAAAAGACCTCTAAGACGACATTCATTAAAGATGATGATCAAGGAAGGCTAGGTTAATTCATACCTCTCCCTGTATTAATCAAGGTTTTCTGATCGGAAACTTCAAGAAGGTGTCAAGAGCTATTAGGAATTGGAGATAATTATTCAATAAAATCATCAAATATATCAAAGACTAGAAGACTTCATCAAATCTCGGCCCATATCGAAGATTCCAGAAGCCTAAGAGTCCGACAGGCCCCGCATGAACATTACTTAGGCATCAAGCAACGTCCCCGCGAAAGATGGAAACAATTGGACGTAGGAAGAGTCTTGGTTGGCCGACCAGACCCTCCCTGGGTCGGCCGACCCCACCTATCCGTACGTCGGTTCGAGGTTTTCTTTCTACCACGTCTTCTCCAGGATATAAATAGTAACCATAGGCCCCGAAACAAGGCATCCAATTCATTATCAAGGCGACAAGATGTAGAGATAAGGGACAACAACTAGAGAAGAGTAGAGGCTCGAGTTTCTAGTATAGGATTAGAGTTCTTCTAGCTCCTAGAGGTGATTAGAGCTCTTGCATAGTGCTCTAATTACCTAGCTCTAGAGGTCTAATTGTATCATCAAGTGCTACGGCCGTGGTTGTAAGTATGATACAATTTATTAATGATGGATTGTTCTTATCTAATTATCATGTTTTTATTCTAATTATGCTTGTTCCAGCTCTAATTAGTTTTAGATCTAAATGCTTGTTGATTAAAGTATGTTATTAAGGGTTATATTCTTTTAGCGTTCTTGATCGTTGATCTAGCTTACTAATGATATAGTTGTATATCTAGTTCTTTTGATTATGGTGATTAGAGGTTCTAGTTGTGTTAATTATGTTATTAGACTATGTGAAGTAATTAGAAGTGCATTCTCTAATTTTGTATACTTGTTGAGAGTTTCTCGTCGATTACCTGGTTACCAGTGACAGTAGAGCCCGGGAAAAGGTTAAACTCGATCTAGGGGGTTAGGTTGATTGATCTTGATTTAATTATGTTATGATGAATATGCTTGAACATGCTTGTTTACCTTGAGCTACTAGTTATCTCGCTGCTTTAATCTTGTTGTGATGCCCGTTATCATGCATCTCTTGAATCCAATTAGAGCTTGATTAGACTCTAGTCAATACCCTTTGATTAGTGTTCTAGTTCTGTTCTAATTGTTTATCTCATAGTATTAGTATAGTTTAGACGTAGATTAGATATAGTTTAGGGTTAGTTTAGAGGTAGATTAGAGCCTAGTTTTATAACCCTTAGTTTACCGTAAATTCTTGTTAATTAGTTCTCAATTACTTCGTTTCCTGGATTGACAAAACCCATGATACTCATCCTGAGAAAAAGCTACACACGATACTGTCGCTTGCAGTATAAGGTTTGCCGTGCTTAAGTGCCGTCAACAATCATGCTCAATCGGAACCCAGAACTTTGATCAAGCTCTCTGTGATCTGGGGTCATGCCAAAGGTAGTCTTTGATAAATTTACGCATGCTATACTTGCCCCTACTGCTATGTGCCTGCAGCTAGCGGATCAATCGATTCGCTACCCCGTCGGAATCGCCGAAGATGTCCCGGTGAAAATCCGGAACTTCATCGTCCCGGTGGATTTTGTGGTGCTGGACATGGAGGTAGACACGAAAACACCGCTCATGCTTGGGCGACCGTTCCTAAGCACCACACAAACCAACATTGACGTTGGAGGTGGAGAAGTCCACCTCAACATCAATGGCAAACGGGAGACGTTCGCCTTTAAACCAAAGGTCGAACAGTACCGACAGTTAAAAACTTTCAAATTTAAGTGTCAGGCATCCCGGGAGACACCAAGAGAGAAGATGAGCTTTCGCCAAGTAAGCTGAAGATGGACTCTCTCCTCGTAGCCATGGAAAAGCTCCTCTATGACGGAGAAGCCCGTAAGCTCAAAGCCGATCACAGAACCGAGTCACTGATACGTGCTTCACTGGTCCAGCCACCGACAAAGGAATCAGGAGGCAAAACTCCTGAGACAAAGGTCACCGCCAAGGCAACGAACACATCCTAAGAATGGCGGAAGAAAGAGGAAAAGCCAAAAGCCCAGCCAGAGAAGAAGATCAAAACTCAAAAGTAAAAGGCTGCGGCAACCAAAAAGGTTTGGCGAGCAAAAGTTGCAGTTCAGACGGCCGCTAAGTCTCCGTCAAACGCTGACTCCGAACCCAAGGTATGACTTGCCCTCGCCAGGAGGTAAACTGGCTTTATCCTCCACTGCATATTTAATTTATTCGCGCTTTATTTTCTTCTCTTTCATGCACACCTACTTTGAATTTCACCACTGTATGTTTAAATCTCCATCAATTTTTGATTAAGTTTTACATTTAGTTAATCTAATTTTGAAAAAAAAATTTGGTGCCGGCTGGCCCCCTTCCTCCCTCTATTTTGCGCACCCACGCGCTAAGTGCCACGTGCACTCAAGGCATCGGCCGTCCGGCCCCCTCTGCCCTGCGCACCGACGCCGCCCGGCCTCCCCTCCACCGTTCCCGTCTCATCGCGCGAGTGCACACACCCACCAGCCTAGGAGCTAAGCTCCTGCTCCATCCACCGAGCCGTCCGGCGCCTGTCTCTGGTCGCCCGGCCCCCTACCTGCGCCGCCCAGCCTGAGCCCGAGCCGCCCGGCTCCCCTGCCTGCCTGCTTGCATGCCCCTTCGGCTATAAATACATGCATGCACCCGCTTCACTCCTTGCACCGCTCAGCAGCGTGAGCACGCTCCCTTTCTCCCCCTAATCACTCTCTTAAGCACTAGTTAGGACTTAGTTAATTTCAGCACTTAGCAAAAATTTTGCCCAATAAAATAAGTGCTACACCCTCGGTTTTTGGACGTTTTGTGGAGGCTCTGCACCGCAAAGACCACTAACTTCTGGACGACTAACGCCTGGACGACTAACCGCTAACGCTAATTTTTGTAACTGCTTTGTCCCTTGTGTAACCTATTGTCTATTTTGTAGGATGTCGTCCTTCTTCAGAAAAGCGAAGAAGGCCCTGAGCAACACAGGGAAGGGAGTGCACCTGAAGTTCCCGTCTTCGTCGGACGAGCGCTCCCGCTCTCGTTCGCAAACCGGAAGCTCCAGGACTCCAGCAACGTCCGACAGGACTCCAGCAGTGTACGACAAAATGTTCGTCAGCGGTACACGCAGCCGCTAGGACCAGGATGAAGGAGTTTCTTCACAGCAGCAACAGAAGTGCCGACTAATGAACCTGCAGGACATCAACATCCAGAGCGATGAGAAGGCTCATACGTTACAAGCTCTTACCACCAAGGTCTTT
This sequence comes from Paspalum notatum, assembly GCA_022530915.1. NCBI lineage: Eukaryota > Viridiplantae > Streptophyta > Magnoliopsida > Poales > Poaceae > Paspalum > Paspalum notatum. The sequence continues at coordinate 57,655,954 of CM039683.1, read as the reverse complement.
GCACGGACAAAGTGCTTCGACGCCTTCTTCCTCGTCGAAATAGGTATGTTGGACCCATTTATTCAAGCTTTTGATTATGTGGGTTGGTCGGATATCGCTAACATTACAGAGTAAGGATCTGTCCTTCTCACACAAGAATTCCTGATGACTCTCTGCATGGAGAAGCGTATAGCAGGTACGTTCATAAATTTCCGCCTGTTTAACACTGAATTCTCTGTCTCCCTAAGAAAGCTTGCCAACCTCCTGGATTTCCACTCCAACTGTTCGTTGAGTGACCCAGTAGGGTATGACATGAGAACTTTTTGGGTGGAAATATGTGGGGAGTGAGTATGGAAAGGGGAAACACAGCACCACCAAAATTCACAATCCCACTCTAAGACTCTTAGCTCGCTGGGTCTCGCTCATCGTCTTCCTGAGAGACGAGGTTCGTTGTACACCCAACGAAGACCTCAAGTGCCTCTATGCCATGGTAAAAAAGAAGCGCTATGCTCCGGTCCTCGACATTGTCCACCATTGGATGGGCATAAGAGCGACCAACACCCCTATAAGCATCACTTCCTTTGTCACCAGGATAGTAGCCAACTTGGGCCTCCTAGAGAACGCCCAACTTGACTACCTTCCTGACGACACATCACACTATGTAGGGGAGCGCAGCACTTTGTCCAGGCATATTTTATGAGGCGAGACGCCGCAAATGGGAGAATGATCATGACATGGTTCGGGCACAGTCTTGAGCTGCCACTTTCAGCGCCGCAGTTTGACATTACACCATTAAAGGCCTAACCATGCAGCTAGATGTGGAGGCTTCACGCCAGAGCATCGGCGGTGTCATGACCAGAGCCCAATGACGGCGAGCGGAGGAGTTACACCACAAAGCCAGAGGAGAGGATAATGAGGAACCCATCCGTGCTTCCACGCCATCTGAGCCATCCTGGTACTTCTCCAGTACCGGTGGCCAGAGTTCCTATAGTATACAATACTACGGAGCCGGTAGTGCGTCACGTGCGCTCAGCCAGGACTTAGGTCCCTCTGCGTCAGCTCGGTACCACCCAGATTACATGGCCAACATCAAATCCGCAATGGGGGGGTGAACTTAGGCCAATACGATCAGACGTTGTACCAGCAGGTGGGTGACATCCACCAACGCACGGAAGCGATGGATCAACGGCTCCAAACCAACACCGAAATACTTCAGAACCTAAACGAGCAAGTTGGAGCCGGATTCCTTAATGCCCAGAACTTCTATAACTACTACTACCAACACCCCTAGCTTCATTGAAGCTTGGGGGGTGGTAGGCCGTTATGAGCATGCCTCCTCGCACCTGTGTCCCTCAGAGTAAGGTGTCCCCGTCTCTTGTCTCTGTCTCTGTCCATGTGCAGCAGCAGTACCCGTCCGACCAAGCAGCAGTACCCGTCCAGCAGCATCACCCGACCTACTAGTACCAGCAGTACCCCGTCCGACCGAGCAGCAGCATCAACCGTCCAGCCGAAGGTAAGTACATTTAATAAAATAATGTCCTTATGTATTTTCCTATTTATTGCTCTATCTAAAAAAAAGTCAATAAAAGCAACTCCCATCTTTGATGCATATATCTTTCATATGGAAATGATGAATAGTTGCTCTATTATGTTCATGCTTAGTTGTTTATGCACTTTCTACACTTAGCTTAATTTCGAGCCCATGCGTATAAGTTGAAAACTTGATCTTGTACTTAGTGGATGCCATTTGCATAACTATGTCTAAGTTTTTGTGAGAAATGATATGGCTAAGCACTAGGTTTTCTCCATATGTCCTTAGTAAGATGAACATCTCAGGTTTATTCTTTAAAAAATAAATAAAGTTCCCCCATTGGTTTTAAACACCTACCAGAGCCAAATACACTAAAATATCTGAGCCTAGCTTGTTTAAGCTGCTTAGTGTTGTTTTGAGCTTTGTCACATTTTGAGTCTCATTGAATGGAATCATCTCTATCTTGTGAATTATTGGAGCAAAAATCCACCACACATATGCATTTAACTATCCTGGATATGCATCCATACATCTCCAAATAAATACCTTTGACCTTACTCCTTCCTAAGTCAAAAAGAGGAAGAGTATGGAGCCATCAAAAATATAAAAAAAAAAGAAAAACATGCTAGTCAAGCATGGTAAAAATATGAGAAAAAGAAAAGCATGCTAGTCATGCATGGCGAAAAGAGAGAAAAATACAAAAAGGCTCCATACTCATACCTATCAATCAAAAGATGGTGAAGGAAAGGAAACAAGGAGATTCATCCATCCACCCACTAAATAAAGCTTCAGTAATGAACAAGTCTAGATGATTTAATACATTTCTTTGGTCCAATCTTTGGCTTTGCGAAACAAACGACCTAAGTAAGCTAAGTTCTTTCCTACCCTGAGCTCCACATAAGCCTTAGTATAGGAAGTTCTTAGCCATGCTCTTGGCTTCAAAAGGTGAGGATACACTTTGAGCGATCAAGAGTACCTTTGGGAAAACTTGTTTTCTTTTTGAAAAAAAAAATCATCAAAAACACCTGAGATGGGAATCTCAAAAAGACATGCTTGGAGCAGAACCTGCAGCTAAGTCGTTCTTCCTCTCAACCGCCCAAGGCAAAAAGATGCACCACAGGTATGAGTAGGAGCGATCATTACATACACTATGGTTCGAGACCAAAGCATAGGTGTCGATTGTGCATAACTTCTATTCATGAGCATCGATATTACAGCTGTAGGACCGAGACATGCGACTAGAGGGGGGTGAATAGGAGCACTTAAAAACTCAAACTCACAACCCCCTAGTGCAAACTGACACACTGCACACAACAAATGCTAGACACCGTCCACTGAAAGGAAACGTGTCTAGCAAGCTCTTGGTGTCGCCTATTGAATGGGAACACACCAAGCGAGCGGAAGCACAAGACTCAAAGATTATGAAATCGCAAGTCAAGTGAAACAACGACTCACACACTAGCGTCTTGCCCACCACTCAACGCACCTAAATGCGCCTCACTGGTTCCAGCAAGTTAAGAGTATGGGCAGCAGCAAGGAACACTAAAAGCGAGGTCGAAGCAAAGAGCCGGACAGCAAAAACTCCAACGAGAAAAGCTACACAGCTACCTCCCAGGCACTGCCGGACAGTCTGGTGGAACACGCCAGACTGTCCGGTCGGGACCGAGGCAGGGACACCTGCCGGACTGTCCGGTGGCCTGTGCCGGACTGTCCGGTGGAGCCGGACTGTCCGGTGACAGACCTGGACTGTCCGGTAAGGGCTGGAACTTGAGCCTCTCAAACCCTAAACCTGACCAAACCTTGTCCAATCTTCACAAAAATTGACACAGGCTATCTGAGCACTATTCCAAAGCTATTCCCAAAAGATACATGGAAAAAGATCAAGGCATTAGCGGGAATTTCAGATCTCATGAAGAGGCAAGCTTTGGGCAAAAAAAGGGGAAAACTCAAATTCGACTTGCTCGTGGCAACCTGCAGGTTTGAGATGAACTAGGTCATAATCTCCACGTCTTTGCAAGTCCAAAACACCAAAAGAAGAGGATTAACTCGTAGGCAAACACAAATCACCAAAAGCCTTTGAGTTTCATCCAAAATCCAAACTAGAAGGGGGAAGAGGAGAGGGCTGCACACAAGCACTTCAATTTCAGAGGAATATTGCTGGATTAATCACGAAATTGAGTTCATACAAAGGATCCTACAGCCTACCACCCTTCATCCTCCCTCTTGATGTGAAGAACCCTAGCTAGGGGACTTAAAACCTAGCCTCAAGCTCTCATTTCTCTCTTTGGCACTTGGCTGTATGGAAACTAAGCCTAGGGTTTTCTAATGGTAGAAGAGTCACCTAAATGACCAGCCACAAGTCTATTTATACCCCAGGCCTAACGACACTATTTAACACTAAGACTCTTACTCTAGAATGCCCGGAAGGGGCTGAAATGAAAATGATACAATCGGACGACTACGATGACGCTTTGATCTTCTTCTTCTCCACACCTCGCTTGGATGTACGCCACATAGCCAGTAGTCCGGAAGCTTCCCCCGATTTTGAAGTCAGAAACCGGGAAACTTTATTCTGTGGGCTTCTTGGGCCGGGTCTTGGCCCAATCTTCTATCTTGGCGAGTCGGAGCCCAACCCACCAAGTCATTTGAACTTGGGTGGCGGTTTTGAGCCGAAGCCGCCAAAGCCTCCCTCGCACGTCTTCGCGCCATGCACTCGGGTTGGAGCACCACGGTGGCACCCGGCTTCTCCAGTCCATCGAAATCGCCTCGCGGTCCATCGGAGGGCTTACACCACCGTTGCCGAACCGCCCCTCCGTGTACTGAGCTTCCATGGCCGACCGATACCGAGCATTGCCTCCGGTCCATTGGAGGGCTTTTGCCTCAGTCCATCGAGGTCTTCATCATATACCTCCAGTCCATCGGAGGGCCTCCAGTCCATCGGAGGGCTTGAGCTCGTTGATAATCACTCATCACACCAGGAGAGCAATGAGGCCGGTCCATTGGCTCTCAGCAGCAACTCCTGATCGATAACCCATCTTGGCTTTACTCGAGGACGAGCAAAGGTCTAAGCTTGGGAGGGTGTTGACGGTCGTTATTGCACTACCTACGACCATCAACTATCCATGAACATGAAGAAAAATGTGCCAAAGTATGGAATAACCTATGCTACTAACATAGTTCCACAAGTTGTGTTGAATATTTGATTGCAGGCATAAGATCAGCAGAAAACAGGCCAAATTTGGCTAAGTCACAACACTGACCAGTGGGCCAGGCCGCCCGGCCTGACAAAGTGGCCAAATCACTCCATCTTCGACCTGCATGCACAACAATGACGTGTCAACAAAACTGTGAAGTCCAAATGCCGAAACCAACACGTCAAGTACCGAAAGGCTTGCCACATCACCGATCCAACACTTGGATTTGTGAAGTCAGCGATCCTCGGCACTTCAATATTGCGGCTAAGGAAGAAGCACAAGTGAGATCCAATGGTTCAGGAAAAAACACAAGGATAACCGCCTTAACGACCATGCAACCGACTTGGGGAGTCAAGATGGACCACAAGATGAAGAATGGCGGTGGATCCGACGGTTGGCTAGGCCGCCTGGCCTGAGGTGGGGCCGCCCAACCTCCTACCAGGCCGCCCAACCCGCCACCTATCCCCTTAACCGCCATACCGACCCTATAAGTACCCCCACTCACTTGGTGGCTATAAATACCCCCGAGCTCTCATTTGTGAAGTGTGGAAGTTGAGTGAAACATACTTTTGTTTAGTCTAGTAGCACTAGGTTAGTCCTGGGAGGTAGAGTTGAGTCTGAGTCTTTGCCTCAGGGATTCCGGAGTATCTTCGAGTCTCGGTAAAGCTCTTGGATCTTTCTATCTTTGTACTCTTGTTACTCTAGTATAATATACATCATTGCTCTATCTTCTGTTATACTTTACTTTGTTTCTTAACGCTTGCCTAGTGTGGTGTACCTTTATTGCACACTAGATCCAAGACTTAGGTTTGTGTTGTTCTTAAGTTATCTTAATATTGCTAGACTTGCCGGTGCTATAAGCATGTCTTAGGCTTTTGATTTAAGATTAAGTTAGTTCTCACCCTCTGATCAAGGAAGAACTTTAGACTTCAAGTTCTCACTTGAACTCTAGTATAGCGTGCCATCTTACCTACGCAGCTCTGGTTGGTAGGCTCTCTAGGTGACAGCTTTAGAGGTCTCATTATTCCAATCCCGTCGTTCGGTAGGCCCGTAGGTGTTAGCCGGGTCTCCTTCGGTAGTCAACTAACTACCCCCTGACCCCTCGAGGTGCCGGAATTTCGCTCGACGCAAGACCCTAGTTTGTGTTTGGTTAACTTAGTTCAACCGCGAATACTCCTCTGCAGCGGTTAAGGAATAGAGTTTGAAAATCTTAATCTCACTCGTTGTCCTCCCAGATAGCTACCTAGGTGTTGGCTTCTTTAGTCCCTGTTTTACTCTTCCCACCATACACTACCTTGTTATCTTACCCCCGTTGTAAGATTAACTGGTGTTTTATCTAAGTTATAGTACCGCTTGAAAGTTCGACATTTCATTCCACCTATTCGCCCTTGCTTCCCTGTGGATTTTTGCGATTGCGATACTCGGAATACTCTGAGTGAAAAAAGCTACAGCGAATCTCCGTGCGCTTGCGGATTAAAATCTGTTACGCTAAGAGACGTCAACAACCATCTTTCTCCATTTGTCATAGAATTGTTGCCTAGAATCATCAAGATATCCAATGTGACTTGTGGCATAATTATGGGGGATGGACACCTATTATAAATGAAGCTCATTAGAGGTATAGCCCGCTGACTACAACAAATAGCACTTGAAAGTATATTAGTCACACAAACACACTTTATAGAGTTGCTCCCCTAAATGTGTGCATATAGTGTTTGAATCACGTAACCAAGTGTATACACTTGTAATTCTCATCATGGGGATCAACATTTACAACTTGAAAACATGACACCAAATGAAGGGATACCAAGAGTAAGAAAGTGATACCAATTGTAGCCTTTTTGCTCTTGCAAAGTATGTGCCATAGTCGAAATGGTGCATTCCATACAATACAAGTTAAGTTCATGTATGTTGCTTCAAGAATAGACGGTTAGCACAAGCAACATACCAAATGTAATACTAGGGAAGCACAAAGCTAGATACCAAAAGTAAGAGAACGAACATGCTCATGCAATCCTAGATAGGCATTTGAGCTATAGTGATGCATATGATTGTTCCTTTACCTCATATGTAGGGAGGGGAATTTGGGTCTCTAATTTTTATTCTCAAACTTGGCTCCATCCAATTGCATGGTGCATGCACCCCAATACTTGCCAAGTCTCCAAACTCCCTGATAACCACTCTCTTCTCTAAGTCTTTGGGACCCAAACCTTTTGGTAGCCTTCCATTGTTTGAATTACTTCCTTTGGCACCCAAATAGGTTGGTTTCATTCTTGGTATCTCCATCAAATAGTATGAGCCACCACCTTACCATTCTTCTTCTTCTCAGGTATGTTGTGGTTGCTCTTTTGCTTTGCCTTGTAGGTGGACTTGGTGTATACTAGTGAGGCCTTTAATTTTGGTGAGTTCTTGTTCTCCATTGTCTTCTTCTTGCTTTGTTCTTGCTCTTTTGTTGGGCTATCTCCTCCTTGCATTGATAGGACTTGTGGCATTATTTATGACACTTGAAGCAAAGTCACATTGTTCCCTTCTCAAGCTTCTTCACGTCCTTGGAGGGGTTATCTTGAGGAGAACGAACTTGCTATTGTGCCTCTTTTCCTTTAAGCCGCCTAAAGTTTGCCCTTAGCCTTTTCACCTCTTTAAGCTCATCATTTTCCATAGCAATGAGACATGTGGGCTTCACAGAAACATTTGGATGCTCCACACAATTCCTAGCTCAACTATGGTTAACTAGTTTATTACAAGGAGAAGAAAATAAAAAGCTACTCATAGACCAAGTGCCCAACATTGTAGTCAACTACTTCATGCAAATTAGTATGGTTAAATCTATATGTACCCTCTACGTCAAAAGTTGTACCCTAAAATTAAAACATCGTATTTACAACTTAAAATTTTTTGCTGATCTTTGTTTTGTGCATATTATTACGACTCTAGTAATATGTATATCCACGTAAAACGGACCTTACAATTACGACATCGCGTTGACAACTTAAATATTTATCAATGTTGGTTGACAAAATCATCAATGTCCCTTGGAAATGACTTAATTATATACAAATTAGTGTGGTTAGATCAATACGTGGATAATATTATATTTTTCATTAATGGATATATATTATGAAGAAATCTAGCTATTTTTTTTTTCTAAATTGATAGCATGTATAAAATAATATTAACACGGCATTATTCTATCATTCCAAATTTTTAGGGGTATTACCCTATCTATGCTAAACGTAAATGGAATCTTTTGCCTATGCCTAAAACAAAGACAAGTGTTTCACCGAGCACACACATGGACCGCGTGCGTTCCGGTCTTTTTACCGCATTTAATTGTGTATTTGAAATACATATTTTTTTTCTATTCCTATATTTTTATATAAAATTATATTGGTTAACGTAAATTTGCTATGAGATTACTGAGAAATTTAGCCCCCTTTGAAACGCAGGATTTTCACAGCAATCGTGTAGTAATTTCACAAGAAACAGTTCAATTCTACAGAAAAAACATAAAAAAATGAAAAGACCTTAGACTAGAATCATCAGAGAGTAAAAATAGATGTGCAAAATACTGTTTGCGCACTATACACAAAGTAAAAAATTAATGATTGCGCATTTTACACGGTACATGTATACTTTCTGCTGTCTCGAATGGGCCCGCGTTTGGCCCGTGCTTCTCTCGATGCCAAATTAAACCTTGCCCACCAACCAGCCAGCCGATTGGCTGCACGTCGCGTGGCAGCAGCAGTCCAGCACATGGCTCAAGTCAAGTCAACACAGCTTTTTCTAGCGCAATCTTTACACTATCTCGCCAACCGCGTCCCACTTGAACTTTTCAATTAGCTCTACAGGCATGTACCCGTACGAATTATTCTAGATTTTTTTGGGCTTCTCAATCGCCATCACCAATCTCGTTGAGTCGCCTCCATCGTTTTCCCCCCTCTGCGTCCGTCTTCGGAATTTTCCTCAGGCAAGTGAATCTTATCCGCCTGCTGTTATGATTTGGGGATCGAGTATGCACCTGCAGATTTGGATCATCGATTTTCTCGTCCATCACTGCCAAATAAATCTGGAGTGTTCCTATCCGAGTCACCTTGTTGTCCAACGTTTCTACGGTTTCACTCACTGACTCAAACATTTGATCCTTCTAAGCCGCGCAGAAGATAAAACATACATATGCTTGCTGTGTCCCGCCATATAGTTGATGTTTTCAGCAATTAACCGTGTCTTAGTATTTGGTTCCGTGATCATTTACATCAGGTATCCACCCATCGTCTGTGTGAAGTTGCAAGCAGGCTTCTACTGCCTTCGGTCGGCAGGTTCTCTGGGGTTTTGTCACAGGTTAGTGATTTGTGCCTGCCAATGAGGTAGCATGAACATTCAAAGACTGATTTTTAGTGGTTTGTCCATCAAATAGACCGTGCTTCTGTTGAGATACTTCCTTTATTGCCAAACCCCAGGGAACTACAGTTTCAGGCCTACTTGAAGCAGAAGCTGGATGGATTCTCCACGGAACAGGAAAAACTCCAGCATTCCTGAAAATGGTTAGGCACATTGACATCGATATTTTCATGTATGGTGGCATGGGTGGAGAGTCACGGATGAGGGTTTCTGCTGTAGTGCTGCAACTTATAGTACATTACCTGCCAAATGGAGGACATTAATCTTCAGGGGAAATCTGCATTTCCAAATAGTGCCAGCTTCTCTACTCATACAACCTCCCGAGGTCAGCAACCTATAGAGTGATTTAGTTCTATAGGTATTTGATTTATTTGAGGCACAGATTACAGAGTCATCATTATTGTCTAACTCCACCCCGTCGGTGATTATCATGATCTCTTCCTACTCATATCTTGCACATTCATCATCCTTCTGAACATAATATCATGTTGCCCATTAGAAAATAAATCTGAGATGAGGACACCTTTGTCTCACAAATCTGGTACACAACTACAGATGAGATAAACTAATTTTCAGAACTACATCCCAACCCAAATGTCTTACTAAAAATTTTTTTCTACCATTGTGCACTTGGTAAATGCCTGTTTAAAACAAGTGCTTCACTTTTTGAAGCGCCCGCTAAAACTAGGAAGAGCCTCTTGTTTTTGAAATCATGATAAATTAGAAGTTGTAACAGTGCATTAAATATAGAAGCTGACATCCATGCCAACTTAATTAAATCATACCAGATCAGATGGCGACTCAGGCTAGTCGAGCTAAGAGCCCGGAGAAGAATCAAAACCCTGAAGATGCATTACTACAACTGTCGTTCGATTTTTTGAATCAAGTTACCAAGGGTTTCTCCGAGGAGCTAAAACTTAGTGGTCAATTTGCAACATTTTACAAGGTATGTTCATATCATAGGAGCTTTGGTGTTTTCAGAAGATTGCAAAACTTGACAATATATAGCACATGAGTGCTTCTACAGGGAACTATGCCAGACGGACAAGTGATTACTGTGAAGAAGCTTGCAAGAAATGGTGTAATTCCTGCTGATGATCAATATGACAAGGAGATCATGTACCTAAGGCAGATACAGCACAAAAATATACTAAAGTTAGTTGGTTTCTGTAGTGATGCAGTTCCGGAGCAGTTGGAGCTCAAAGGAAAAAATATAGAACAGAAAGGAAAGGAAATTCTCATGGATGGAGATAGTGATTATTTACTCTGCTATGAATATGCTCAAAAAAGCCTTCGTGAATTTCTTTCTGGTATGATAATGCTGATCCTATTGCTATTTGGGATGTCCATGAATCGCTATAAATTCTGTTGCACTAAGATTGTCTCCAACGGATTGTATATATAGGCTGCATACAGTACAAAACGACATTATAGCGCTACTCTAGAAAGAGAGGGAGGTAGTTGGAATAATCATAGGAAATGGTGGATATACGATCCGCTGGAGATGGTCTAAAACATAGAAACTTATATAGAAAGAGCATACTAAAAAACAATAGGTGGACTGACTGTGTCAGACTGTCAGTAGATTATAAGCAAGGTTGCATGCAAGAATTTCTCAGAGAAGAAAAATATTAATAAAAGAATACTTCTGCTGATGTTTCTCTTCTTAATTTGGCACCTTCCGGTCTGCACCTTCGGTATCTATGAAAAGATGTATTTAGAATGTCAGTAGAATCACTTTCATTACAAAATTTCCACAAAGTGTTGGTTTATATAGCAGAAGAAAAAACAAATCATTGCCTCAGCCAAGTCGGTAGGAGTTCTCCTGTGCTTCCCACACCATTTATTTCTCTTCAGTTAATTGTTATTAGGTTTTTTAATAGACCATGTGGCCTATTATTTATTCCTCTATTGGGTTTCCAGGCCATAGCTCAGCAGCCTGTGCGTGCGAGTGTGGCCTTGTTTTCTTGGACAAAATTGTCTTTTTTACTTTGTTTCTCTTTTAGTGGAGCTAACTTATATTTATACTATATCCCTTTTTACTGGGGAACATATTTTTGTGGCCATTTCTTCATTGTTTTCTGTCTCCTTTGTGTTTTGTTAAATATTCCTACCATATGGTTATGCTAATATTTTCTATATTTCTTAGTAATATAGTTAGTTATAGTTACAGATAAATATATATTCCCATGGAATTTGGGAGGTGTTTAATGTTGCATTTTCAATTATTCTAGTGGTATAGTGCCAAGGGGTCCCTAGCTGATTTGGTTAGGTGGCTCCGATGCCAGTGGGAGCGAATTTCAGGCTGTGGTTAAAAAAATCCCCTCGTCTGTCCCACGCCAAAGCATAGGTCTAAAGACCGGCTCAGGTCGTTCGCCGTCTCACATGGGCTACGGTGCCCCTATGTAAGGGTGGGGCAAGGGTTTAGGGGTTTTCTCGATCTGCGTGGGAAGATAGCATAGGTCTAAGGACCGGCTCATGTCGTTGGTCACATGGGAAACGGTGACTCATGTAAAGGAGGGGCAGGGGTTCAGGGCTTTTCTCAATCTGCATGAGAAGATCTTCTTCAAAAAATGCATGGGGGCTGTCTTACCCCCCGCAGGTCGAGTTTTTATTCTAGTAGTATAGTTTAATTGTTTTGACAATAACAATATAACTGTTTCCAAGGCTGAACTTAATTGTTTTGCTGGTCCAGTTTAATTTCTAGAGAGTAAAATTCATTTTTTTTAATTGTGAACTTAATTGTTCTTATAATAGAATTTAATTATTCTGATAGTATAATTTATTTGCTTGTATATTTAATTTAATTGTTAATGTGATATTAGTTTAGATATTGTTGTTATTTGATAAAGGAATTGTTCCAGTAGTGAATTTTGTCCTTGCGGTAGTATAATCTATCAATTATTCCAATAGATATTTTCCTATCAAGTTTCTAGTTCTATTCTTATCCTAATATCAAATTTAAAAATCATCCTATAAGATAGATTTGAGTTACTCCTTCGGTATCAGTTTTCAAAGCAACTAAAATAGCAGATGAATATATGTACACATTTTGATATTATATATTATGAATTGAAAGTTCCAAGAAGAAGTATTGAAAGATCCAAGAAGTATAACCATGTACCCTACATTACTTTTGTGGGCAAAAGAAGGAAAATGGGCCTATTGGTTTGTGGCCAATGCTAGCCAAGCTAAATTTTGACAATGTATTTGCCGTTGTTTGGTTCTAAACCAATATTTCGTCAAACCATCATTTTCTATTCACTTAAGTTTTGCCATGGACAAAGTTTGGCTTGGCCACTATAGTCCCTAAACCAAACAAATTCATGAAGCCCATGATCATGATCAAGCGTATGCTCCTGTGTACTCAAATTATTCTGAAGTTATAGGAAGTCTGATTCAAGAAGGGAAGGGGCTGAACTGATTAACTAATTGTTTTTTAATATGGCTCAAACTAATGCTCAAGAAGTCAAGATAAACCTAACTCAGCCTATATATGCTAGTTATGTCTAAGGTTTATGTATCAATTTCTTTACTGTGCCCAAGAGATTTGTGGAACATAATCAACTAACTAGGAAAGCAAAAGCACACAAGATGTAGATGTGGAACATGAATATGGTAAGTAAAAAAGTAACGGCAAAGAGATACTTGGATTTATCCTATGGTATCATTGGGCCAAAAGGCCACTTATAGTTCTTGTTTACCCGCCACCCAGGTATAAGGAGCCAAGCACCAAGTCCCTTGATCACCGTCTTGTGCATTGCTAAGATTTTATTTTCATACTCTTAATTTGTAATCTGCAAAACCATATTGACTGTAGATAAGCACTGAGTTTTTATTTCTTTGGATAAGATTTGACGCTTAACATTTCTTTTATAAAAAACACATAAGGTTGAAAATGTGATAATTTTCAGTGTATGTTCTCGTACAAGAAATTATATTATTTTAAAAGGACAATTAATCCATGTCAAAGCAAATATTGATTATCACAAGGAAAGAAAAATGTCAACTACTGAGATACATATATCTCCATGCTTGCGTCTCAGAAGGAATATAATCATACTTACATATTTAACCTTGATTCTTCAGATGATGCAAACATAGTTGATTGGGCAACTAACTTCAAAATAATTAAGGGAATTATCCACGGTCTACATTTTCTACATGAGAAAATGGATGGCCCTATTGTTCACATGGATCTTCAGCCTGCAAATATATTGTTGGACGCTAATATGGTGCCAAAGATAGCGAACTTCAGTCTCTCACGACGCTTTGGTCAGGAACAAACGGAAATGGAAACTGACAAGGTTGTAGGAGTAAAGTAAGTTTCTTTGTTACAAAATAGATTAAACGTGCATCTCTTATAAATTATAATGCTTAAAACAAAGATGTTGTGGATGAGTTTCAGAGGATACATGGCTCCAGAATATTTATACAGTGGTGAAATTTCGCCTCAGTGTGACATATACAGTTTAGGTGTTCTTATGATGGAGATCGCCACAAGAGTGGAGAATAGACCTAACGACGAAGACATGTCTGCCAGGAATTTTATTGCTTCTGTAAGTCATCATTACTTGCTGATTTGAAGATCTGGTACCCTTTTTCATATGCTTATTTCATAGCTACTTTGTGTCCAATCAGTGGAGGCTCACTATTTGCATTCTACAGATTCGTCAAACATGGACAGATGAGCATATAGCATCCCAATACTCGTCATTAGACCCGAATGACATCCAGGATGTGAAAATTTGCATTGATACTGGTTTAAAATGTGTGGATGTCGCTCAGAAGAACAGACCTTCTATAGTGGAAATTGTAAACATATTCAGTAGAAAACGTGGAATGTAAATGGCAGAGGAGTCAGACACTGGGTATAGAGTATAGACTATCTATAATGTCGGAGATTATCCTTTTAGACTATGTGCAGCGGGATGTGTAAATGCATTGTGTTCCAACTATTTTTTTCTCTGTGAACAATATTGCTACAATGTATAGGCAATCTATTTACCCAAACCACTGCACATAGTCTTAGTTGTTTTTTCTGCTACAATGGTAGTGCCAAGGAAAATATTTGTTCTCTCTGGTAAAGGCACACGACTTTTGTCAAACCTACTAGACAGTAGTACTTTGTGCACTATTGTCTGCAGGTTCTTATTTTGATTTCCAAGTCCCCACTCAATTTGTTGTCTATTTTGCATATTTAGTTCTTGTATCCAAACTGCTACTTCCTCGGTACATGTTTCATAATTGGGTAAAATATACTCCCGGTCTCTAAACTTACAGAGTTGTGTCGCCCCGGTCCTTGAACTCCCAAAGTTTTTGTCAAGTCCCTAAACTTGTAATTTGTATCATTCTGCTCCCTAAACTCTCAAAACATGACTCTAAACTTATGTTTGTGTCATTCCAGTCCTTAAACTTTCAAAACATATCCCTAAACTAGGGGGACGTGTTACCGCCAAATCCTAGACAATCTAGGATCACCGTTAGATCGGCTGATGGGCCTTCCGCTCAGAAGTGGTTTACTTGTATCATTTGGACCTGATGGGCTATGTATCTTAGTATAGAGAGTAAATTTTGGGTTTAGATTGCTAGATGTATGTGCCTTTCAAGTCTCCAGACTATAAATATATAACTCTTTGTTCATAATAAACACGACGACATATGTTTCCAGCAGTGCGTCTTGCGACCAACCATTGGCGTATCGCCACCCCTATTCTTAGGGTTTTTCAAGTAAGGGACGTGTTGCTCTAATGTTTTCTCTTATAAATTGTATTAGGGCTGCTTGGTCTTATGACTATCATAGTAGACCTTGTATTGAAGCGTTTTTATGACAAGGTCTGCTAGTTATCCCGCTATCGATATACTGTTTTTCCAATGCTTCACGTTATAGATTGATATCATATGGCTAGGTGCATATAGCTTGTCTGGTTGCTACAATTCACGATATGCGCTGCAACATATACATACGGCGACTCAAGAGATAGATATGCATTTAGCACCCTATCTTTTTCTGTCCTAGATGTGTTTTTCTGTTTTGGATGAACTTCTTTAGAGGCTCGCCAATCTAAAGTAGTTAATCATCTAGAGCATGGTCTTAGATAGGTTTTCTATGATCTTCTTGTCACGCTTTATTGTTTATATGGCTAACCTGCAAGAAGACTGTCGATCCAGATGAGCCGATTGGCACAGATCGTCAGAAGCCGACCTCAGCGATCTGGCTAGAATTTAATGTTTAGCTGTGTTGTTCATCTCCAAAACGATCCACCGACGACCACAACGCTCATCGCACCCTTCCTGCTGGCGGGTCAAGTCAGGTGTCACGCCCGCATCCACCACAAGCCGGACCGACCCCCGAACCGTGGGGCTGATCGAGCCGCGTCACAGGAGAGACGACCGCAGCAACAACACATCTCCCAGCTCATCAAGTGTCGATTGCCGTACGATCGTCTGCCGATTTCCCATGACAACGCAGCCCCACGCTGAGATAGCAAAGATCCGCTCCTTCACCAGGCCAACGGAGAAGGATCTACCGGAGCTTTCACGCTGCTGCCCCATAGAGGAACGCAGGACGGGAGGGAGAGAGAAAAATAAAATGGGTAAAAAATAAAAGAAAAATATCTAATATGTGGGCCCTACTTCCACGCTAGCTCACTACATCAATACTGCCCGCAAAACCGTCCGAAGGGATCATTTGTTCGGATTTCAAAGGTCAAGGGTCTATTTTAAAGGTCACCCTATTTTAAAGGTCAAGGGTGACGTAGACTACCTTATAAACTTTTTTCGAAACATTGAACATTTGCATAGACCAACATAAGCTCATTTGGAGCATATATAAGGTGGAAGCATATACTCCCTCCCTCCGGTCACTAATATATAGCGTTTTCTATTCAATGGGAGGAGGTAGTAATACATCGTCAATGGACTAGAATTAAAATATCAACTGTCGGTACCTAGCAAACCGGGTACCCGCTTATACTGGATAAAAGCTAAGTACTGCCCTTAACAAAGCTCCACGCAGCCTGACAAAGAAGGGTTTTCCCCTTCTTGCGGACCAACGGTCCTGGCCTCCCCGCCAACCAGAGGGAGCGGCCAGTGTCGCCACGTGTCTCAGTAAGGAAAGAGCCCAAAGCCACTCGCGAGCAGTTCTGGCCCACCACTTGTAGACCGGACTGCACCCCGGGTCCATATGGAAGTCCCAGACCTGTTCCCGCGAGGTCCGATCTTAAGATTAGGGACGCGTTACGACCCCGGGAAGGGAGCCGAGCCGGCCCAGCTCGGGGAGGTCCGGAGCAGCCACGTACCATCCACCCAGCGAGGAAGCTGCGGACTGCGGAGGGTGCCCGCCCCCGTAGCAGCCTGGTCCGGGGCCGCCACGTGTCCCCTGGGCTCGCGGCGGGGCTTCCGGCGGCGGGCCACACCCACCTACCGCATTCATTGCGGACAGGCGGGCGTGGCCTAACATCTGCTGACGGGCTCCGGTACCGCCGCTGACAGGCGACAGTGACCATACTGTGAGACGCGAGTTACCGAGGAACGGCGGCCGTGACAAGGCGTAGCGGTCAACTTCCCGCCGGATATCGGGGATTAAACCGCATAAACAAGTACACCGTACGCGGTGTGGGTTACGCCACACACGACAGCCATGCCCAGGCTATTACGATAGGGTCACTGTGGCACGCCGCAGTGACCCGCCTGCAATGATGCGCCGCCTGCCACTCCTGCCCCTGGAGCCATACCGCCGGGTACTACGGCGGATTGGACCGAACAGTGCAAGCAGGGGCGGCGTGGCGACATTTCCGGACTACACCAGACCGGTGGAACACTTCACGAACGGCGCCATACTGCTGCGGCGGATGCAGGTACAAGGTGCAGGGATGAAAGGACATCACGGCAACGGAGCATAGGACACACCGACAGAGGCGCAGCCGAAGGCCCTGACCTCTGCCGGAAATAACCCAAGAAGTCAAGACAGCATAAGGGAACTCTGCCGGGTTGAGATAACAGGCCGGGACCACCTGTCGGGCCCCGGTCACCATGTACATGCACCCCTTGGTCTATAAAAGGGGAGGCATGCGAGACGTAGAGGAGAGGCTGAAACACACGCTCACACACCCGAAGAGATCCAGAGAGGAAGTCTCTCGATCTTCTTCTCCTTCTCGCTCAAACCAATTCAAGAGCTCACCTCCAGTGGACGTAGGGTATTACGCTCCGGCGGCCCGAACCACTCTAAACCCTTGTGTCTCCATCGTGCCTTGGCCACGCGGCTATCAACGATCGCTCCCCCTAACTACTCACAGTACTTAGGATTGGGCGGGTGCTTTCCGTCACCCGGCCGGAGCTCACACTCCGACATTTGGCGCGCGAGGTAGGGGTAAGCGTCAGATAGCCATATCCACGAGGTGAGATGGTTTGCATCAGCGACATCCATGATGGCGCAGCCGCGACGGAGGAGGTGGCTTCGACAGGGTCACACGCCTCCCACCACGGTTCTGGCGGCACGGCGCAGACGCCACGAGCACCTCGCCACCCTGCAATGGACGCAGTGGCAGCGAATGTTGCAATGGCTAGTGCTGTAGCGGCAAACAGTGCCGCGGCGAACCGCGCTGCTATCCGCGGACCACTCGCCGCGGCCAGAGAGCTGCTCAATCACCCTCCGGGGCCGGCAGCCTCTCCCAGCGCTCTCGCGCAATGGCGCAGTGACGTGGATCGCCTGATCCACTTAGCTGAGGCCGCCCCTAGCTCATCAAGGGCTGGGTCTCGTCTTCCACCCAGCAATGGTGGAAGGACGGAGCGCCACGCGCCGCTCGACGCAGCAGCGTCCGTGCGCTCCCCCACGGTGAGGAGCGCGCCGACGAAAGACCTGCGCGCCGAACTCAACCGCCGGCGAGCAGGCACCCATACAACCGTGGAGCAACCACGGTTGCAGCGGAACGTCGTCAAGGGCAAGAACCTTGATGCAGTGTTCGCTGCTGCAGCGCCTAGGCCCCCGAGGTGTGCACAGGCCCTGGCCGGGGCAGAGACACCGCCAGGGGTCATACCGGTTGGAGTCGGCTGTGCCGCGCTAGCAGACGGCCTTCGCTCCACGCGTTGGCCACCGAAGTTCCGGCCACACTTGCCGGAGAAGTACGACGGGACCACTAACCCGTCGGAATTCCTGCAGGTGTATATCACCGCTATCTCAGCGGCCGGAGGCAATGACGCCGTCATGGCGTCATACTTTCATGTCGCCTTGTCTGGACCAGCCCAGACTTGGCTTATGAACCTCTCCCCAGGGTCGATCCAATCCTGGGAGGAGCTATGCACGCAGTTCATCGCGAACTTCGCCAGTGCGTGCCAGCAGTACGGCGTGGAGGCCCACCTCCATGCTGTGCGGCAACAGCCCGGAGAACCACTCCGGGCATTCATCGCACGCTTCGCCAAGGTGCGGGGTACCATTCCCCGCATCTCCGATGCGTCCATCATCACCGCCTTCCGGCAGGGCGTCCGTGATGAGAAGATGCTGGAAAAGCTAGCAACCCGCCAGGTGCAGGATGTCGCCACGCTGTACGCGCTGGCAGACAAATGCACCAAGGCTGCTGAGGGCCGTGCATGGCACTCCCCTCAGCAAAACGCGGCAGCCCAAGCAGGAGGCTCTGCCGATGCCGCCCGCGAGGGTGGTAAGAAGAAGAAGAAGGACCGACGCCCACAGAGGTCCTTATCGGCTGTGCGAGGAGCCCCCGTAGCCGCGGCTGCTCCTGGCGGCCGTGACGCCAACGGCAAGCGCCCGAGGCAGCAGGCGCGGAACAGCGGCGGATCGTGCCCTGTTCATCCCAACAGCGGCCATAGCGCCGCCGACTGTCGCGAGATACAGAAGCTCGTGCAGCGGCGCCTCAACGAGCGGCGGGAACGCCCGCCCAAGGACGACTCGCCCCCGCGCCAGCGGCCTGGCAAGGGAAAGGCAGCCAGCGACGGCGGGGCCACCGCTGGAGGCAAGGAGATGGGCTACCAGCCCCCGGAGCGGGAGCTCAAGAGCATCTACGCTCTGGCCAGCTTCGACTCCGACTCCAGCGACAACGAACGTCGCAAAAAGCTGTACGTCATGTACGGCGGGAGCTGGGAGGTTTCCTCCCGGCGAGACGTGAAGGCCCTGCGCCGAGAGGTCCTCTCGGTCAGGCCTAGTGTCCCCAAGGTGGCCCCACACCTCAAGTGGAGGAACACCACCATTTCCTTCGGGCCATCCGACTGCCCGGAGAACATGGCCGGGGCCGGCCTTCTGCCGATCATCACGTCGCCAGTGGTCGCCAATATCCGGCTCTACCACGTGCTGATCGATGGTGGGGCCGCCCTCAACATCATCAGCTACGCAGCTTTCAAGCAGCTGCAGATTCCGGAGTCACGCCTGGCTCCGTCGCGCCCATTCTCCGAAGTGGGCCCACTGCCGGTCCACCCGAAGGGGAAGATCGACCTCCCGGTCACCTTCGGGACACCAGAAAACTTCCACACGGAGAGCGTCCAGTTCGAAGTTGCGGATGTAAACCTGCCGTTCAACGCCATCATTGGCAGACCGGCGCTCTACCGCTTCATGGCCGTAGCCCATTACGGGTACTTGGTCGTGAAGATGCCCTCCCCGGCTGGTGTCCTCACCGTGCCGGGGGACCGCCTCGCCGCGGTCACCGCCGTGGAGAAGCTCCACGCCCTCGCTGCTGACGCAGCGGGCCCCGAGAGGGCCGACCCCTCAACCTCTGGGATTAAGGTTCCTGCGAAGGACCCGAAGATGCCCAAGGTGCGCCCGGCTGGCCCAGAAGATGTGCCAGTCAAGATCGTCCAGATCGGGGCGGAGGCCTCCCGGACCACCCGCATCGCGGGGAACCTGGAGGAAAAACAGGAAGACGCGCTCGTTGCCTTCCTCCGAGCAAATGTTGACGTGTTCGCTTGGGAACCGTCACAAATGCCCGGGATCCCTAGGGAGGTGATTGAGCACCGTCTGAAGATCAGCCCGGACGCCAAGCCGGTGCGGCAAAAGCCACGAAGGCAGTCCGTAGAGCGTCAGGACTTCATCCGTCAGGAGGTCCGGAAGCTGCTAGACGCGGGCTTCATCGAAGAGGTCCATCACCCCGAGTGGTTAGCCAACCCGGTAGTTGTCCCTAAGGCGAACGGGAAGCTTCGGATGTGTATCGACTACACCAGCCTCAATAAGGCATGTCCTCCGGACCCATATCCCCTTCCGCGCATAGATCAGATAGTAGACTCCACCTCCGGGTGTGAGCTTTTGTCTTTCTTGGATGCGTATTCCGGGTTCCATCAAATCCGGATGAATGAAGAGGATAAGAGGCATACAGCCTTTGTAACGGTAGATGGTCTGTACTGTTACGTTGTAATGGCCTATGGTCTGAGGAATGCTTTACCCACATTTCTACGTGGCATGAACTTTACGTTCCGCGACCTAATCAGAAATATAGTTGAGGTTTACGTCGATGACATCGTTGTCAAAACCAGGGAAGGGTCAACCTTGCTGGAGGACCTGACCCTCGTTTTCGACAGGCTGCGCACAACGCGCACGAAGTTGAACCCCGAGAAGTGCGTCTTTGGCATCTCGGCTGGTAAGCTGTTGGGTTTCCTGGTCTCACACCGGGGTATTGAGGCAAACCCAACCAAGATCAGGGCGATCGAGGCTATGCGGCCACCTGTCTGCATCAAGGACCTGCAAAAGCTCACCGGGTCCTTGGCAGCCCTTAGCCGCTTTATCTCAAGACTAGTTGAGAGAGCCCTGCCCTTCTTCAAGCTATTGAGGAAGTCCGGACCATTTATATGGACCGAAGAGGCTGAGCAAGCCTTCCAGGAGCTGAAGCAGCATCTCACCACACTACCCATATTGGTGGCACCAGAGCCTGGTGAGACTCTGTATCTCTACCTCGCGGCAACATCCGAGGTAGTCAACATGGTCCTGGTCGCTGAAAGACCAGAGCACCCCCACGAGGGAGGGACCGGGACCTCCCGAGTGGAAGGCGGTGGTCCGTCCACCGCAGAAATGACGACCGGCTCTGAAACAGGAGGTCCGGCCGACGCCCTACCCTGCCAAGGTAGTGGGCTACCAGAGGCAGAAGGGCGGGATGCCCAGGAGGCTGACCTAACAAAGGCGGGAAGTCCTGGATCCTCCACTAGGGTCCGGACCACCCAGAGGCCGGTGTATTACGTCAGCGAGGTCCTCCACGGAGCAAAGGCCAGGTACCTGGAAACTCACAAGTTCGCTTACGCGTTACTAGTAGCTTCCAGGAAGTTGCGCCATTACTTCCAGGCACACAGGATTGTCGTAGTGACCTCTTACCCGCTAAGAGCGATCCTACACAACTCCAACGCCACCGGGAGTATTGCCAAATGGGCAGCGGAGCTGGCGGAATTCCAACTCGACTTCTAGCCCCGCAGCGCTGCCAAAAGCCAGGTCCTGGCAGACTTCATCGCAGAATGGACACCCACTGCCGCTGAGCCAGGGGGCCCGCAGTCTGGGATGGGTCCTTCACAGCTGGATAGGCCTGTCCGAGTTTTCACCGAGCCACACTGGACGCTCTTTTTCGATGGGTCTACCCGCGAGAGGGGGTCCGGAGCAGGTGTGGTACTCGTGGACCTAGACGGAGATCAAGTAAAGTACATAGTACGCTTCGAGTTCAAAGCCACCAACAACATGGCAGAGTACGAAGCCTTGATCTTCGGGCTAATGGCCGCCCAGTCACTGGGAATCAAGCAGCTCCTAGTCAAGGGAGATTCCCAGCTGGTGATCAGACAGGTCCGAGGGGAGTGCTGCTGCAACAACCCCCAACTTGCGGCGTACCTCATACGAGTGAGGGAGCTCGAGAAAGACTTTGAGGTCTTGGAGCTGCAGCACATTCCAAGAGACCTCAACTCAGTAGCAGATGACCTCTCCGCGAGAGCATCAACTCGGGGCCCAGTACCCGATGGCGTCTTCGAAAGACAGCTACTGAGACCAACCGCCCAGCCAGCTGAACTGGGTGAAGGGGGCGGAACTAGCACCTCGAAGCTAGCAGTCCCGATGGTCCTCCACCTCTGGGGGCCATCAAGGATCGTGTGGACTGATGACCCCGGCACGTCATCAGGGACACATCCACTGGCTTAGGGCAGTCCCGATGCATGGATCTCCGAGATCCGGGACTACCTGAAGGACAAAATCCTTCCCGATGAACATGTGTCTGCTGAGCGCATAGTGCGGTTGGCTAAGCGCTACACATCGGTAGAAGGGGATCTCTACCGGCGTGGCGCCAACGGCATTCTCATGCGATGCATAACCCGGGAAGAAGGCCGTGATTTACTCACGGAAATCCATGGGGGCGAGTGCGGGAATCATTCGGGGTCCCGTACGCTGGTCGGTAAAGCCTTCCGGCACGGATTTTACTGGCCGACAGCTCTCCAGGATGCAGCCGAGCTGGTAAGGTCCTGTAAAGCGTGCCAGTTCCACGCAAAGCAGATACACACACCAGCTCAACCGCTGCAGATGATTCCGCCCTCCTAGCCCTTCGCGGTATGGGGGGTAGACATCCTGGGACCGTTCCCTAGGGCCGTCGGTGGGTACCGATACCTCTATGTTGCCATTGACAAGTTCACAAAATGGCCGGAGGTAACCCCAGTAATGAAAATCACCCAAGGAACCGCAACAGCTTTCCTTAAGTCCATTGTATGCCGGTTCGGCGTCCCTAACCGTATCGTAACGGACAACGGGACCCAATTCAGGAGCCGAGTCTTCCAGGATTACTGTGACGGTGTTGGCATACAGCTATGCTTCGCATCGGTAGCACATCCCAAGAGCAATGGACAAGTAGAAAGAGCTAATGCGGAAATCCTCAGGGGGCTCAAGACTCGCACCTACGACTGCTTAAAGAAGCATGGTGCCAAGTGGATCGACGAGCTTCCCTGTGTGTTGTGGGGAAACCGGACCACACCCAGCCGAGCGACCGGGGAAACCCCGTTTTTCCTGGTGTACGGGGCCGAAGCATGCCTCCCACCAGAGATTCTCTTGGGCTCCCTACGGGTCCAAGCCTTTAATGAATCTTTGCAGGAACAGGGCAGGCGCGACGACATCGACCTCGTCGAGGAGCGACGGTGGCAAGCGGCAATCCGGAACGCGCGGTACAACCAGGCGCTTAAGCGCTACCATGAACGGACCGTGCGGGGAAGGGTCCTCCAACCTGGGGACCTGGTCCTGAGACGCATCCTAAACCGAGAAGGGCTCAACAAACTCTCCCCTAGCTGGGAAGGGCCCTTCAAGGTGACGGAAGTAAGTCGCCCCGGTTGCGTCCGTCTTGCCACGGAGGAGGGCGTTCCGCTGCCGAACCCATGGAACATCGAACACCTCTGTAAGTTTTATCCGTAGGCAGAAGCAGGTCTTTTTTCTTTCTTTATAAGGTAGGTAATACCACCATGTGGACCAGAGCGGTGGAGATCCACCCTTGTAATCCCGGCCTCTGGCTGACATCACATGATTTCACCTTGTAAATAAAGAAAATTGCCCCTGTTGCTGCCTTTGCGATGATTTCAATTATCTCCTTATCTCCCTATCAATATCATTATCACTAACCCCCGTCCGGTACCCTATAATGCCTAAAGCTTGAAACGGGAAAACCTGGCTTGAGAGCAGGTGAGGGAGATCTTGTCTAATCGTTCGGGTGTGGTCCGTCGTGCTGGGGGCCAGCTCCGAGAAAAGGAACTCGCCTTGGTGGCCCGGAGTCGTCAGCTGCTTAACCTGGTCCCGTACCCTAAGCACTGTGCACTCCCCACTTCGCCGCGAGTTCCCCAGTACCAGGAGGCCTAGTTCCATGCAGCACGCCGAACCACACCCTCGCCATTAGCAAGCTCTCCAGATCCTGACTAATAAGGTCCGGTCCCGTAAAGCCCTAAGGCACCTGAGTAAGATGTGTTTCGCTGAAAGAGGCCTGTAGCGTCAGGAGCCGGTCCGTGTCTAAGATACCTAAAATAGGGTAATCCGGGGCTGTACAGTGCGTTAGCCTGGTCCTGCACCCTAAGCCTGTGCACCCAACTATCCCCATCCGGGTATCTTGGTCATGGACCATGCGCCTAGGAACGCCGGACCTCAGCCAGTCGAGAAAAGTCAGCTCAGAATAGGGTCTCGTGGGTTTGCTACTAACATCTACCATGAGTTGCATGCAGGTCCGACTTGGTGGTAGCCAGCCTCAAAACTAGAGCCTACCTACCAGGGGGCCAGCGGTCAGGCAGAACCATACCAGCGTGCAACAGGAAAGAGGGAATGTACAACATACAGATAAGTCACAACACCCATCCTCCCTCATTTCATAAGTTGAGTTGTTCATTCAAAAAAAAATATACACTTGAAGCCGGATTGAAGGGGGCTCTGTTCTTGCCAAAGGCAAGGGCAGAAGATCCACAGGCGGCGCGAGAGCTCAACGGCTCGGTGGCAACCGCGCAGAGCCAACGCAGCTCGGGGTCCGCGGGGCGCGCAAGCCGAGGAGCGTCGTCACAAGCGACGGGGAGGCAGCGTTGAAGCTGCTGAGCTCCTGCCATGGCCACACCGCCACCAGCCGCACTGCCGCCATGCGCGCGCTGTGGAGCGCTTGGCAGTGGTTCAGGAGTGTCCCGTCCCACCGCCGGTGCCGGATCCCCCGCGACAGCGACGTAGGTGCGCGGTCGTTGGGAGGGAGTTTGGCTGCAAGTGTCCTCTATGAAGACACTCGTAGCCAAAAATCGGCACACATATGAAGAAACTCATAGCCAAAGAAGATGGGTTCCATGGAAACACTCCCAGGTTATCCTAAGAGTATCTTTCCCAAACTGAGGAAACACTTTTGGAAAAACTTCCCATGCCTTGCTGCATGGAAGGGGCCATGCCCCTCTTGGAGAGGGAGGGAGTCCCATGTTCTACCCTACCTTGCTTGGCTATGCGGTTGGAGAAGTTGCGTTAAGAGCGGGTAGCACGCCCCTATTTATAGGAACAGCCCAAGACACTGCAGCTGCTGAGCCCAAGGCGTGGTAAGGAGCGTGGCGCACGGGTGCACTATTCCCTCCTAACGTGCCTGGGTCATACTGAGAGCGCACGCCCTTGTAGGAGCCGCGCCGCTCGAGAGTGAGGTGACCTATCCCTGCGATAAAGCAGGAGAGCATCCGATGCCCTGCCTGCCAGCAGAGACAAGACTGGACATAGGGGGATGGAGGAGACCCTGCTGAGAGCACGCGCGTGACCCGCCGAGTCCCTCGAGCGCCCCACCGGCAGTGCAAACCGCGACAGGCGGGTAAAAAACCGGGTGAGAAAGAATGCGAACCGTCTCTCGGCCTTCGCGCGGCAAGCGTGCGATCCGCTGCCCCCGCCTTAACTGCGGAGAGGTGGGCAGGCGGTCCATCGCTTCGTCTGACCGGCGCAGGCCTGCCCTCCTCGGAACTCGGGGAAATTCCCACGACCTGGCACGACCAGATCGTGCGGGGCCCGTCAGGCGCCCATGTGATCCGGTGCGGGTCGAGGGGGCCGGGGCCAAAGGCCACACGGAGCCCCCGATGGCGGAGACGATAAGCGCTGATGGACCCACCTTAGGTTCTCAAGCTCACCTAAGGTGGTTCCAGGGGCCACTGTCGGTACCCAGCAAACCGGGTACCCGCTTATACTGGATAAAAGCTAAGTACTGCCCTTAACAAAGCTCCACGCAGCCTGACAAAGAAGGGTTTTCCCCTTCTTGCGGACCAACGGTCCTGGCCTCCCCGCCAACCAGAGGGAGCGGCCAGTGTCGCCACGTGTCTCAGTAAGTAAAGAGCCCAAAGCCACTCGCGAGCAGTTCTGGCCCACCACTTGTAGACCGGACTGCACCCCGGGTCCATATGGAAGTCCCAGACCTGTTCCCGCGAGGTCCGATCTTAAGATTAGGGACGCGTTACGACCCCGGGAAGGGAGCCGAGCCGGCCCAGCTCGGGGAGGTCCGGAGCAGCCACGTACCATCCACCCAGCGAGGAAGCTGCAGACTGCGGAGGGTGCCCGCCCCCGCAGCAGCCTGGTCCGGGGCCACCACGTGTCCCCCGGGCTTGCGGCGGGGCTTCCGGCGGCGGGCCACACCCACCTACCGCATTCATTGCGGACAGGCGGGCGTGACCTAACATCCGCTGACGGGCTCCGGTACCGCCGCTGACAGGCGACAGTGACCATACTGTGAGACGCGAGTTACCGAGGAACGGCGGCTGTGACAAGGCGTAGCGGTCAACTTCCCGCCGGATATCGGGGATTAAACCGCATAAACAAGTACACCGTACGCGGTGTGGGCTACGCCACGCACGACAGCCACGCCCAGGCTATTACGATAGGGTCACTGTGGCACGCTGCAGTGACCCGCCTGCAATGACGCGCCGCCTGCCACTCCTGCCCATGGAGCCATACCGCCGGGTACTACGGCGGATTGGACCGAACAGTGCAAGCAGGGGCGGCGTGGCGACATTTCCGGACTACACCAGACCGGTGGAACACTTCACGAACGGCGCCATACTGCTGCGGCGGATACAGGTATAAGGTGCAGGGATGAGAGGACATCACGGCAACGGAGCATAGGACACACCGACAGAGGCGCAACCGAAGGCCCTGACCTCTGCCGGAAATAACCCAAGAAGTCAAGACAGCATAAGGGAACTCTGCCGGGTTGAGATAACAGGCCGGGACCACCTGTCGGGCCCCGGTCACCACGTACATGCACCCCTTGGTCTATAAAAGGGGAGGCATGCGAGACGTAGAGAAGAGGCTAAAACACACGCTCACACACCCGAAGAGATCCAGAGAGGAAGTCTCTCGATCTTCTTCTCCTTCTCGCTCAAACCGATTCAAGAGCTCACCTCCAGTGGACGTAGGGTATTACGCTCCGGTGGCCCGAACCACTCTAAACCCTTGTGTCTCCATCGTGCCTTGGCCACGCGGCTATCAACGATCGCTCCCCCTAACTACTCACAGTACTTAGGATTGGGCGGGTGCTTTCCGTCACCCGGCCGGAGCTCACGCTCCGACATCAACAAAAGTTTAATTTTTTTTGTTTCAAGGATTATTCAGTGCTTCTCCAAATCCCAAAGAATACAATTGGAGCAGTTCATAGAAAAATGCCTTTTTTCCCTTGATAATATAGAAAGTGCCTTTCATCACAATAATTAAGCTATCTGCATTAACCATTGGCTAACTCGCTTATACTTCAATAAAAGCACTAGTCATTATGTGCCTAAAGCCTCGGTCAAGATAGTGAAGATCATGAGATCAGTATCCATTAAGATGAACTCATGAACATGATTGCTGCCGCTTCAAAGTTGGCCTCCCTCGATGCTCTTTGAGTTGTCTTTCCAAGTCCTCCTTTAGTACGCCATCATGTGAACCAAGAAGTCGGACTTCTTTTAGATTAGAGAGACACTTTAACTCAAATACCTGCAACGCTGATGCACTGCTGCAGCAAACTGTCAGCAGCTCAAGATTTTGCATTGCTTCTGAGCCAAAGGCTACAGTTAACTTGGAGGTGCAAGCAACCTCAAGGATCTTGACTTTTAAATAGCAGCGCTGCTGTTGTCCGTTCACCCAAACACAAAAATCAAGCCTACCACAGTCACCATGAAGTGGTTTGACACAAAGACGAAGAAATGATAGTTCTTTTATTACTCCAAGGACCCCTATTATGTCAAATTCTTCTGATATGGCCATCCCCAATTCCAATTTTGTGAGTTTGGGAAGATCTTTGATCCACTGTGGCACAACTTTTACAATACCAAACATCTTAAGGGTCTGAAGTTTCTTTGGAGGTGACATGTCCTCCAAACAACATTGATTACCCTTGCTGAGCCACAATGACAAGGATTCCAAATGGACGTGACATGAGATGGCTGCACTGACATCCTTGATGTTTTTCCTGTTGATGCCAGACACTCCAAGCTTGCGTAATTGGGTGAGACTTTTGATCTCTTTCATGGTAGCCCTGCCCCATGTAATACCAGCATTGATGATACCGAGTGTGTGTAATGCTGTTAATTTATCAATCCCTGTAGGGACCTCAACACCGACTTGTGGACGAGATCTGCGGAGGTTGGGAAGCCAAGATGCCGAAGCAGATAGTGTTGATGGTTCCTCTGCAAGTGATATGGTGCCAGCACGGATATACTGCAGTTTCTTTAGCTTTGTGATGGATGCCGGCAAAGTGACTATGGAAGTGGCCCTAACATCCAGAGTCTCAAGCTGCCTCAGCTCACCCAATAAACTCGGCAAATGGCAGATCTCCCCTTTTCCTCGCAGAGATAGAAATTTGAGGCGAGGAAACAGCTTTACAATCTTCTCAAGGTCTTTGTCTGACACACCTGAAGCATCCTCTAAATCAAGCACCCGAAGCACCTTCATACTCTCTGAAACAAAAAATGATTCCCACTTCCCGAATACTGTTAGTGACCTTAGCCGTGAGAAGTCAATGCTATCAAAAACTATCCTGTCTCTATCCCAACTGCTCTTAATGACGAGATGACGCCCAGTGCGTCGTGAGCTGAGGCGGCACTGCCCCTGCAGTTCAAAGACCTCTAGTGCAAATACAATGTTGTCTTCCTCTGGACGAGAGATGATGTATTCATGGAAGAAAGCATTGACTTGGCATTGGACCATTCTCTTGTGTGTTATGACTGTACATGGGGGTGGCTGGATCATACTCAGGTTGACCAGCTTTGAGAACAGCATCTCTGCTCTCTCCTCAGCGGTGTTGTATTTAGTGTCCCTGGAGTAACCTTCAGCAACCCAGCGCATCAGTAAGCGCCTCCGGCGAATGATCTGGTACCCAGGGAAGATTGACAGATAAAATATACATGGCCTCAAGAAATCTGGACAAGTATGAAAGAACAGATGCATCCAATCAAATAGTCCTCGTAAACAACCAAATTCTGGGTTACTCTCCAGCTCACGCATAAACTTTTGATTTATTGTTCTTGTGCTTTCCATAGATTTGACAGTCTTGGGGGCCAAAAAATCAGCTACAGAAACAATTACTTTTGGAAGTCCACCACACTTTACAATAAGTTGTTCAATATCCTCACATTTGGAATCCTTCAATGGGGATGATGGGTTCTTTCTGTGGACCTATTGTTCAACAAATGAAAAAAATGATTAATGATATAGTTGTTATGCTGAACACAAATTACAATGGGTTTTGAATTTTGTTGAACTGGACAGTACAAATCATGACAAACATTATGAGATAGATATGAAACATCTATAGATTCCTTATTTTAAAATTGCAGAGGTTATGAAAGGGAAAATTGAGCAAAAAAACTTCATTAGTCTCAGGTTTATGCCTGGATCAGGGAAATTACCTTCGTCATCTCTGGTTGGGCCCTAAAATTTTTTTCCTATTTATTAGATATGGATCGATGTTGTCATCGTATTTTGTGTAATAGATCATTGCTCCGATCGGATGAACTTGCTGTGGCTGGACTGCACAGCCGTAGCAGTATCTAGACTATTCCTCTGCCATCCAATCAATCATTGTAAGCTGCTGATTGTTCCAGTTACTGTTCTGCTGTGCAGCACAGCAGCAGCCAGCTTATCCGATCAGACCCCATGTATACATTGTTTGTTCCAGTTATCATTGCTATATGCATGGCTTAAATTCATATGGATCAGGTCTGCATCTGTTATAATGACCTAGAAAACTTAAACCTCTTAAAATTTTTGTACTTCTTAGAAAAGTATCATTGAAAAATAATCCTTTTTATTTTTTTGACCCCTTTCATAAGTTCAAACTTTCAGGAAAGGAAATATAATACTACCTCTATTTTAAAATGTTTCACGCCGTTGATTGGATGTTTGACATTTGTCTTATTAAGAAAACCTATGCAAATACTATTTCATTCCTTATGAATTAATATACCATTAAAGATACTTTAAGTAGTACTACCTCTATTTTTGTGTGTTCTAAAAATGACTCATATTTTTTAATATTTGCACTAAATTTTTGAGCAAGCAAATGCTCAAACATCATGTCCAAAAGTTAACGGTGTTAAGTGTCAAACATAGGTACTACTACACAAGAATATTATTTCCTATTACTACAAATTTTGACTTGAAATGAAACTTTCTAGAAAGTTAAAGCTGAAAGTCTCCCATAACACACTCGAAGTTTCTCAGTTCTCTTCAAACAATCCCAGAACTACTAAAGGAAGATTTTTTTTTTCTTAATGACACTAACATTATTTTAATTCATTTAGAAAACTAAGGGTATGTTTGGATAATGGGATAAAGAGGTGAGATATGGATTGGGATAGGGATAAGAGGTAGGGGATGTGAGAGGGGTGGAATAGGGATATCCTTATCCCACACCCCTCCTTATCCCACTACCCAAACAATGCATAAAAGTTTTGTGTTTGAAGTTCTTGTTGTTATATAGAAAATCAAGCCAAACGTTACAAAACATTTCATGTTTTTTATGACTATTAGTGCAAATTCTGTAGCTTAGGAGTTAACTCATTTTGATGTTCTGCCAGCATATGCAGAAAGAAATTTAACAAAATGTGTAACATAGAGCATGGCGTCATTAAGCATAAGATATGATTCTTTGAAGAGAAATCTACAAATTTCCTGATCAGTTTTGTAAGTGAGCTAAAAAGGTTAAGAATATTAGCTCGACAATGAAAACATGAAGCAAAAAGGTAGAGTATAATAGAGTTTTCACATTTTAAGATACAAATTACCACTTCAAGCAAAAAGGGAGATTTATGTTTCAATAGTGCATATTGTGAGGGCAGTATAGAAATATATGAAAAATTTCTAAAAACATCTATGTCCTCCAGTCACAAATCTAAGCTCATTTCGATATTGACTTGGTCGCCAATGAGCATACCTCAGATGGTTATGTTCCTTATAGAGGAACATGTCAACTCAGGTTCGAGTCTCAAGCTAGCATTTTCCTAGATGTAATACTAGACTAGAAGGAATAGTACATGCACATGTGGGTTTGTTCAGTTGTCAAAGCAGACACCCCAAACTTAGGTTTATGCCTCTCATCATTTTTAAACATGTGTTTTTAGGGGACACATCCACACGCAAGTGTGCATACATCTGAGCTTGTAGCTAAAATAATACATTATCTTAAGCACAATATATTATGAAAGTACTTTTACAATGAATCCTTTTAATGCAAGTATGATCAAAGACAAGACATATGTCTGTGATCGGTGTACATATTTCAAATTCTAGCAATGATTGCTCAAGTAAGTTCTCAAAAATAGCTATTCATCCTTCAAGAGGACACTAATATAGACAGATATAGTATGTGCATGGAGCATGAATTGCATGCTATTTATTAGCCTCTGACTTATGAAGAAAACTAAGATAACTTAATTCTGTCAAATATTATGTTTATGATGTCATTGCATGAGAATGAATCCGAACCAAAGCAGGAGTAAGTTTAAAATGAGTAAAGGCACCTTCTCTTTGAATAGATGAAATGCTGCTTCAGATTCTAGACCTTTGACATTAAACACAATATCTTCATTATCGGCACAGTATATGGCGATATTTTCTTCAGTTGTAATGACAATGATAAAACTTTGACAATGTCTAGATACCACGGCATTTTCTATTGAGTTCCACTCTTCTTTGGACTGCAGATCATTAATAACTACAAGGAATCGATTTTCCTTTAGAAGCTTGTAACACTGTTGAACTGGGTCCTTGATTTCCATGGCTTCTAGAGATTCTGAATGGAAGTCCGAAAGTAGGCTCAAAGAAAAATCAATCAAGTTTAAGGGATGCACTACATTAACCCAACTGTACTTGGCAAATGGTGAGGGGCTTTCAAGCATTCTCCCATAATAGAATTTTCTAACGAGAGCCGATTTCCCAACACCAGCTATTCCCCACACGGACATCACTCGCCAATTTTCAAAACGTGCCTTAGTCTGATAGTCACGAAGGCTTTTGAGTTGTGCCTCACGCCCAACAAGAGTATTTTGCTCCATCCAAGTACGAGCTGCATCCTGTGTAGTCATGGGAACTCTGTCGTAAACCTTGCGTTTCACTTCAGTAATCTCAGTAGGCCTGTCAATCTCTCCTTGAGAACTCTGAAAATAGGAACTGTTAATCTGAGGGGCTGTGGGGAGCAATGTAATATGCAAAGAGCAGTGGACTGAAGAGGCTTAAGGAGAAGGTACGAAATGTTGTGCCAAGTTGTCCATGATTGAAGAGTGATGTTGTTTCATGTTAAACCGCATTTAAGTTCATTTCAGTATCACATCATCATAGTGCATGCTCTGAGATATAGCTCTTTGTAATGTATACAACACAGTTATTAGAAATTCATACTATGGATTCTAAAACAACACTGTTTCTTGTTAAATTACTCTGTTTTTGGATATTCATGCCACCAAACGTTCAAGATTTTTCTTCAAATGCATTTCACAATATTACATTTTTGTTTCACTCTATGGATATATTCGTCATTTAACGTTTGTATTTTTTTTTTTTTTTTGGCATTGGTAAGAAAATTTCTAAACATGAAAAAAAGATGTTAGCGGTTTCTAAGTCAATACGCATCAATTTTAATATATCGATTTTCATTGTTTTCCTCACAGAAAATTCAACTAGCAAGGACCAAAAGTGTTAAAATCTAGAGACAGATGGAATGAAATTCATTCCTCAAAGCAATTGGCGATGTTACTTCTGGCTTACCTGCTTGAAGAATACACAAACAGGGTAGTCAGCTGAGTAATTGTTAAGTTCCAGAACTTGGTAGGAATGTCCAGTGCACAATCCTGCGATCTCACGCTGCTCAGTGGACACGATGATCCGATTGCCACCACTGTCTCTTCCTGGCAGGCACGCCCTGATGGCATCCCACTCTCCCATATTGCACACGTTCTCCACCACAAGCAGGTACCTCTGCTCACTCACTTGTATCCAGAATTCCTCAATTAGTCCCCTTTCCTTCATCGCCGCCCCCTCCATCCTCTCCAGTTCGACTACATCCACACTTGTCCCTCGCTGCAGGCAAGAGTTCGCGTAGAATTGAGAGACCACACTCTGCAGAAAACTGTGGGGACTGAAAGGATGTTCCAGCTTCACCCATCCTCGGCATCCGAAGGTTCGGCAGATCTCAGGGTCTTCGTATGCCTTTCTGATGATGGACATGGCACCAACATGGTCGCTTTTCCCCAAAACTGAGATTACCCCAAGGTCACTGCCATTTTTGGCAATCAGCTGGGTGAGATGCTCAAATCCCCACTGCTTTTTCGCAGAATTCTTTGCCTCACCAAGCGCAGCTGCGCTGATGCCAGCACGGGGCGCCAGCAGCTGCTGCTGGACGCCGGGCTCAGATCCGGAGTCGGTGATGAGGCCATAGCGCGAGTTCCGCCGGCTCACGTCCTCGACTCTTGCCCTGAGCCGCTCAATCTCGGCGGCCGCCGCCGCGTCAGAGTGACGCGGCGCTGCCGCAGGTACGCAGGGCGGTAGCAGCGTGCGGCGCCACCAGCTGGTGCCGCTGTCGAGGTGGACCGCGAGGTCGACGCAGTCCTCCGCGTCGTAGGCCAGGTCGCGGACCTGCCTCAGCCAGGTCCGGACCACGCCGTTGTTGACGCGCTCCGCGTCGGCGACGCCGAGGCAAGAAAGCATCATCTCGAACTCGCCGGCGATGAACACGAGGTCGCGCCGCGTGCTCTCACGCAGCCGGGGCGTCTCCTCCTCGTCGATTGCTGACTGGGCCCTGCTCAGCGCACCCTCCAGAACCGTCTTAGCCAGGCCGACGGCGAGGTCCGCCATTCTTCTTGGGCGGCAGCCTCCCTCTACTGTCGGGTTTCCTCGTTATGTAGCTCCTAAAATCTGATGCCGATGTCTGTATTCTGAGAGAAAATTGGTTTTTTTTTTTTACTTCGAAACAGTGGGTTTCGCAAAATTGCTACTCAGAACGCGGGTTTCGCCAAATTGTTACCGAAAACGTTGTCTCCTTAGTTTTACCGCCATTTTTGACTTTTTAACCATTTCATTTTCTTTCTCATTTTCTGCTCCTGGGAGAGGACGCTTCTACCCTTCGGCTCTTTTGCTCTATCCCAAACCGACCGAAACGAGGCCGATGCCATACGGCTGCCCGACAGAGACGAGCGTTGCGCCCGACTCGGCGACGCCCCCATCGTCCCCGGCGCAGTTAGGCAGCCCGGCGCCGCCGCCGCGCCATTAGCCGTCGCGATGCTGCAGGCCGGCACCGCCCCCATCAGCGCGGCGTCTTCAGGGGCGGAGCCATGCTGTGACTCGTGGGTGCGGCCGCACCCATGGAATTTCCAAGAATCAGTGGTTGCCTCTAATTACGCTCCATATACGTACCCTCCACACAAAATACTCTGCACCCAGAAGTCTAGCAGCCAGCTGACACTCAAAAGCAATAGAAGCCCAAATCCATCTAAAAATCTGAACGAGAATGACTAGTTGACAGCCCGTGCCTCCTTATTGCTGACTCTCTCCCCTTTGCCAATAGCAAAGCAAGATAAGAAATCAATGATTATCTCAATTATTTCAACTCCCCTAACTTAAGAGTCTAAATGTGTTTTCAAACAGGGATCTAAAAGACACAAAAAAAGATCCAAACCGATTTTTTGGAGCATCAAGAAGTCAGGAAGGGCCCCATCGAGTGTACCGGCGAGAACAAGAAGCCTAAAGTCAAAGACTGAAGACCCAGTGCAAATTCATACAACAGACAGTCTGGTGGAGTGATTTTATAGAGCATCAAGAAGTCAGGAGGGGCCCATCGAGAGAAGAAGAAGCCCAAAGTCTAAGGCTGAAGACCCAGTGCAAATTCATGCACCAGACAGTCCGGTGGCACTCCACCGGACAATATAGGCTGAGAAGAAGGAGTGACCAAGTCCCAGAGCTAAAAACACCGTCGGGCAGTCCGGTGGTACCGTCGGACGATATAAACTGAGCGCTATTCAAATCGAAGACCCAGCGCCAACACCCGTCGGACAGTCCGGTGAATCACCGTCGGACTATCCGGTGGCTCAAACGGTCGACTCCGAACCCAACGGTCGAATTGTCAGAGGCAGCAAATTACACGCACCGGACAGTCCGGTGTGTCCGGTGGGTACGCAAAAAAGTCGAGAGATGCCTCTAACGGCTAGTTTTGGAGATGAGGCCTATATATACCCCCTTAGCCGGCCTCCACTTTGTGGTTGGTGTATCCTGAGCTAGCACAAGTGTTGATACACATTCTCCATGCCCATTTGAAATGTAGCAACACCATTTGAGAGCCCAACCACCACAAGAGCAAAACTAGACACATCTATAGGACCGAGACGTACGACTAGAGGGGGGTGAATAGGAGCACTTGAAAACTCAAACTCAAACCCCACCGCAGTGCAAAACGGAAACAATACCCATAACGAAGCTAGACACCGTCCACTGAGAGAATATGTATCTAGCTCACAACACGTGCTTGGTACCGTCCACTGAACAGATACGTACCAAGCACCAAGCGGAAGCACACGCTCAAACGGCTAAGAAAAAGAGGGCAAAAAGAACCAACTCCGAGAAACTGCAGATTTCAGACAGACAGGGCTGCAAAGAAAAATCTCAAAACCCTAGAAGCAAAGCTCCAAACCACCCCAAACAAATACCACACATTCACAAGACAATAGGGAACAGCTTCAGAAAAAATCAGACCAATTGGAGCAAGTTGTGATCACCGGACCGTCCGGTGTTCACAGATTGACACTCCGAAAAGATCTCAATCAAAACCCAACCAAATCAACTCCAAAAATTATGAAATTTTTACTTAAGATTAAGAAGAGGTCAAGGAACAACCTCACAAATTTTCAGCTCAATTGGACAAGAAATAAAAATCCTACACTCACCGGACCGTACGGTGATATGCACACCGGACCCTCCGGTACTCAGAAACAGACAAACCAACCTCCAAAGAAAAATACGAAAACCAAGTAAAAACACCTCCAAATATTCTGAAATTTTTATGGCAGCTTTATGATTTACAGTACAAGAGCTCCACAAAATTTCAGGTCATTTGGAGCACGTTTGCCTACTGAACTAAATACCGGACTAAATAGACAACCACCAGACGTTATAAACAGAAAAACAGCCACACGAAACTTGAACTTCTGAAGCCAAAACTTGACCAAACCTTCACCAATCTTCACGAAATTTTGCACACACTAACCTAGCTCCATTTCAAAGCTATTTCCAAAAGATCTATGGAAAAAGATCACGGAATTAGCAGAAATTTCAGATCTCGTGAAGAGGTGAATATTTCTCGTGGCAATCCTTTGGGATTGAGATGTTATAAGATATAATCTCCACGTCCTTGCAAGTCCAAAATACAAGAAAAACAAAGGATTCAACTTTGGCCAAAGCAAACACCCAAAAAATCAAGGATTGAAGCCAAAAACCAAAAAGAACAAGGGGAGAAAAAGCATACAAAGTTGCTGCACGAAACCACTTCAATTATGAGCCTCAAAAGAGGTCTTAGATCAGATTACAACGAAGGATTTCGTCCGAAGCAACCACCCTCACCTTCCCTCTTGATTTGGAGGCTAGATCTCACCCTAACCCTCCTAAACTTGGAGCTCAAAGCTTGAGGACGAAAATTACACAAAGCAAATGAAAACCTAGCTGCCAAGACTCCCTCTAATAACCAGCTCTTAGGCTATTTATACACCGGTTCAGTTTTGGCATTTTTACACATAGACCCCTAACAGTAGAAACGCCCGGAGGGGCTAAAACAGAAAAGAACCCGAAATATCGGGGATGGACGACCACGATGAAGACTTCATCTTCTTAGCTTCCACGCAATCTTCGGATGTCCTCCACGTGGCTAGTAGTCCAATCCAACTTTGCACTCCCGGTTTTGAAGTCAGAAATCGGGAAACTTTGAAGTCTCCGTTTGGGCCGGACTTGGCCCATCTTCTCTATCTTGGCGAGTCGTGGCCCAACTCACCAAGCCTTGAATAGCTTGGATGGCGGTTTTGAGCCGAAACAGCCAAAGCCTCCCTCGCACGCCTTCGCGCCATGCACTCGGGTTGGAGCACCACAGTGGGACCCGGCTTCTCCAGTCCATCGGAGTTGCCTCGCGGTACATCGGAGGACTTACACCACCATTGCCGATCCGTCCCTCCGTGTACCGAGCTTTTATGGGCGACTGACGCCGAGCATTGTCTCCAGTCTATTGGAGGGCTTTTGCCTCAGTCCATCGAGGTCTTCATCATCTCCCTCCAGTCCATCGGAGGGCTCGATCTCGTTGACAATCACTCATCACACCAGGAGAGCAATGAGACCGGTCCATTGGCTCTCAATCTCCCCCTTGATGAGTGCATTGTCAACACATTCAACTTGTAACCTGAAATAGAACAAAGACAAGAGAAAAGCGTAAAACCGAAAAAGAAACAAAGAAGAAAGTTGCTCAAATTGCCCAAGAACCAAATACAAGCAAAGAAATAGGGCACAATGAGACAAAAAAAAAACAAAGCATCGGCTCCTCAAGACAGAGGCAAAAAGCTCAACGCACCGATGCAAAGAGCATATGCATCCTTACAAATGCAAAAATGAATGCAAACCTCCCCCTCAACTAAATCTCTCCCGAAGTTCTCCCTCTGTGTCCAATACTCCAAAATCTCTCCTCCTTGTTGACAATGGACACATCAAGGGTTCCTAGGACTCCCCCTGAACTAAGCAACGCCCCCCTCAAAATATGCCATGATGTGCAAGGAGTGTAACTTAAAGAGCTCAGAAGGGATTGAAAGCAAGTAATCACAAGTTCGAGCATACAGAGCA
The DNA here is from genome assembly GCA_022530915.1 of Paspalum notatum. NCBI lineage: Eukaryota > Viridiplantae > Streptophyta > Magnoliopsida > Poales > Poaceae > Paspalum > Paspalum notatum. The sequence continues at coordinate 57,618,090 of CM039683.1, read as the reverse complement.
AGTGAGGGCAAGCAAGCATGAAACAAGCTCAAATGAATCTATCTTACACAGATCAGGAGCAAGCATGTTTTTCAAGGTAGTTTAAAAGAAAGCATCACCAACATGAATAGCACCTAGCAAGATAGGCATGAACAACAAGATGCTAACAATGCATACAAAGTGCTACTCTCAACCAAAGCATATACAACTAGCCATAAGCATTTTAGAGACTTGCCAATTTCAGATTGAAATATTTATATTCATAAGCAAGTTCTTTTTATGCCAAGAGTTATTTACTTGTTTTTTGCCACTTCTTACCACCCAATGCCAAGCCTAGGTTATATAACCATCAGAAGCTTAAGACAAGGTTTTGGTCATACACAGCCTAGTCCAAGTTCATGCCAAAGTGCAAAAGCAAGCTGTCTCGAACTAGATCAGTGTGACAAGCAAACCCACCTAGATCTTTCTCAATTCAGCACATAAGACACCACTTGTAAGCATTTTGATTTAGATTTCAATTTAAGCAAGGTGTCATAAAAGTTTAGGCATAATCATAGCAAAGGCATACAACTAGCATATCCAGGTATGAAAAAGTAGCATAGCATTCAACATTCCTACACATGTTAGATAGCCAAATCAAGTGGTGATCATGGTTTTTGATTTGCAAAGAATAAAATAACTTAGCTCACAATTAGTATTCAACAGACTCAAGAGAGCTTAGCCAACCATAATCAAGCATGTATCTGTACAATCTAGCACAAGCAAGTACTAACTTATTATTCCAAAAGAGCTCTAGTACTAGTGAATTGAAAATGCAAATGATACAATGCGATGCATGATATGATACAATATGCAATAGAAGCAAAGAGAAATAAAAGCAAGATAAAAGCAAATTCTATACTACAGAAGCTATTCCTTACTAAAAGGAATAGCATACTATCCCAGACTAAAAGGAATAGCACACTCCAAGCTCACCTCTCAAGCGCACAAAAGCGCCAAACTCTAGGAGCTTGGTAAAGATATCGGCCAACTGGTTTTCAGATGCTACATGCACTAAATCTATATCCCCCTTCTCATATTGATCTATCAGAAAGTGAAACCTCACATCTATGTGTTTGGTTCTAGAGTGCAAGACAGGGTTCTTAGCTACAGAAATAGCAGAAGTAGAGTCAACTAGAAGAGGGATTTTTCTAAACCTAAGGCCGAAATCACTAAGGGTGGCTTTCATCCATAAAAGCTGGGAGCAGCAACTAGCAGCAGCTATATACTCTACTTCTGTGATAGACAGGGATACGCTAGCTTCCTTGCGAGAGGACCAAGAAACAAGAGAGGTTCCTAAGAGTTGGCATGTGCCGGAGGTTGACTTGCGATCAATCCGGCAGCCAGCATGGTCAGCATCTGAGAACCCTCAAAGAGAAAGAGAAGAACCCGAGAAATACGAAAGACCAAACTCAGGAGTGAATTTCAGATACCTGAAAATGCCCTTCACCGCTTGACGGTGAGAAGTCCTAGGAGAAGCCTGGTAGCGCGCACAAAGGCAGACCGCGAACTGAATGTCCGGCCTGATTGCTGTCAGGTATAGAAGTGAGCCGATCATCCCTCGAAATTCCTTCTGGTCCACCGCCTTCCCATCTTCATCAGCATCAAGCCCCGTGTTTGTACTCATACGAGTCGTCATGGGCTTGGAGTCACCCATCTCAAACTTCTTGAGTATGTCTCTTGTATACTTGGCTTGATGGACGAAGGTTCCTTCAGGGCCTTGCTTGATCTGCAGCCCGAGGAAGAACTGAGCTCACCCATAAGACTCATCTCAAATTCCCTGCTCATCTGTTCAGCAAAACTAGACACCAAAGCGTGAGATGAACCACCAAAGATTATGTCATTAACATATATCTGAACTATCAGGGTGTCACCGCCACGACTCAACAAAAATAAGGTCTTGTCTACTGAACCCATCACAAATCCAGACTTGAGATGGAAACTCTTTAACCTAGCATACCAAGCTCTAGGAGCTTGCTTCAGACCATAAAGGGCTTTCGTCAACTTATACACCCGGTCTGGAAACTTGGCACTCTCAAAAGCAGAAGGTTGTCTCACATATATCTCCTCCTCTATGAACCCGTTTAGGAAAACAGACTTGACATCCATTTGCTACAGTTTGAAACCTTTAGAGACCGCAAAGGCAAGCAAAATCCTAATGGCTTCCAAACGAGCTACAGGGGCAAAGGTCTCCTCATAATCTATTCCCTCCTTTTGACAGAAACCCTGGGCTACCAATCTCACTTTGTTCCTCACAACCATCCCATTCTCACCCTGTTTGTTCCTGAAGACCCATTTGGTACCTATAGGGCGACAGTGTGGTGGAGGGTGTTAACGGTCGTTATCTCACGATTTCAACCGTCAATTATCCACCAAATGAAGCTAAACATGTGAAATATATGGACTAACCCTTGCTACTAATGAGTTCCACAAGATGTACATGAATATTTGGATGCAGGTAACAAAATACACATAAAATGGTTGCAAACATATCACATATCGAAGATGAGCAGAAATGGCAAAAGTGGGGTAGCCGCCCGACCACTTACCATGGCCGCCCGGCCATGGGTGGTGGCCGCCCGACCACCCTCTAGGGTGGAATTGGGTCCACGCACGTGGAATGGTCCCTTGACCACCTCACTTGCCACGTCTTCAATCCGGTGTGCAAACAAACACAAAAAGGTGAAGATCCAACCATACAAGAGAGCATCCAATGTATCCGAGGGTCACAATGTGCCGGGACGAGGATTGGTGATGTCAAGGATCCGAGGGAAGCAACATGCAACAAATCAGAGGCAGACACATGGCCGCCCGACCACGTGCCATGGCCGGCCGACCACCCCTCGACGCATTTTTCACGTGCAATCAACCGTCCTAACTGCCAACACGTGGGGGAGCAAGCTCAGCCGTTGGATCAACTAAGGCGGTGGATCCCATGGCCACCCGGCCATGGGGGGTGGCCGCCCGACCACCCACCTTGGTCGGTCGGCCACCGACCTGGTCCCTCCACCGACCTAGTACACATATAAATACCCCCTCACTTTCTAGGCTATAAATAGACCCCGAGAGCTCATTTGCAAGGTGTGGAGTGAAGGAGAGTTGAGTTGAGAGTCTACCTAAGAGTGCTTCACTCTTTCCTTAGTAGTTAGGATAGTCCTGGGAGTTAGAGTTGAGTCGAGCTTTGCCTCGGAGTCTCCGGAGTTATCTTCGAGTCTGTGGTAAATCTCTTGTATCTTTTGGATTCAGATTATTTTCAATATAATTCAGTTATATTTTACTTTATTTCTATCTCCTGCAAGTGTGGTGTACCTTTATTTTGCATACTTGCTGGGCTTAGATTGTGTTTCACTTAGTTATTCAAGTCTTGTTATTCTTGCGGGTGCTATAACTCAACCCTAGACTTAGACGCTAGGCTCTGGCTAGATCCTCTCTTCTGATCAAGGATGATCCTTGAACATGTTTATAGCTTGCCATCCTCTCCACACAGCTTTGCTTGGTAGCCCCACTCGGTGACAGCGTGTGGTGTTACTGTGTAGTCTAGGCCCATCGTTCGGGAGGCCCATAGGTGTTAGCCAGACTCTCTTTCGGGACCTACTATCTACCCCCTGGTACTCTCGAGACTCTGGAATTTCGCTCAATGCAAGACCCTGGCTTGTTTATTTGAATAGCTTAGTTAGACACGGATAATCTTTGCAGCTGATTAGAAATAGAGTTTGGTGACTTTATCTCACTCGTTGTCCTCCCAGGCAACTATACCTTTCTACAGATAGCTTAGATAGATATCCTCCTCCACCATACACCTATCTTTATCATGTTTACCTCTGTTCAACTACTAGTTGGTATAATTTATCCAAGTTTACAGTTCATTCGATTTGAGTTTATTCAATTACACTCTTGAGCTTACCGCTTCCCTGTGGAAATTTACGATACTCGGAATACTCTGAGTGAAAGGCTACAGCGGTCTCCGTGCGCTTGCGGAGTAAAACCTGTAAAGGCTAAGAGACGCCAACAAGCTTTTCTGGCGCCGTTGCCGGGGAAGCAATTGGCCAAGAGATAATTGATATCTCATTTCGAACCTGTATACTTGATAGGTTTTACCGCTAGGTGTTAACAGGCTCACTTTGCTCTGTTGTTTTGTTGTGGTTGCAACAGAGAGGTGTATGACCGGTTTCGACCTGCCGGTAAATTTCCACGACAACCCAGAGTCACTGCTCCAGAAAGTCCGTCGCAAGACTATTCACGGACAGAGACCTGTACCCAGGGAGCTAGAACCAAGTACTTCGTCCAGTACTCTACGTTTCACCACCATGGCCGAAAAGACTATCCGTGAGTTCTCCATCCCCTCGAGCAGCAATATCCCCAAGGGACCTGATGTTCAAGTGGGAGAGGATTTCGAGCTCAAACCGAGGGTGATTCACATGGTTCAAGCTATCCCTTTTTACAGACTGGCTACGGAAGATGCCAATAATCATCTGCAACAATTCTTGAAGATCTACAGTACATTCAACATGAAAGGAGCATCACCGGATGCCGTCAAACTTCGTCTCTTTCCCTTCTCTCTTGTTGGAAAAGCAAAACAGTTGTTCTACCTTAACCGAGCAACACTCACAACTTGGAACGCATGTTCCGATGCATTCTTGGCGAAGTATTTCCCACTAGAGAAAACCAACGCGTTGAGGAACAAGATCTCGAGCTTCCAACAACTCGCAGATGAAACCGTGGCTGAAGCTTGGGAACGACTGCAAGAATACATTGCAGCCTGCCCCCACCACGGAATGCAAGAGTGGCTGATCATTCAGAGTTTCTTTCATGGGCTCAACCGCTCAGCTCAAGAACACTTGGATGCAGCCGCTGGAGGATCCTTCCTCTCCTTGAGTATCTCGGCGGCCAAGAATCTCATTGAGAAGATGGCCACCAATCAAGGATGGAGAGAAGAGAGGTCTAGTACCCGTTCCCGTGGCGTCCATCAGATCGAGAGCACTGACATGCTCGCTGCGAAGATGGACTTGCTGCTGAAGAAGCTAAATGACGCTTCAGAAGCCGCTCCGGTGCACGTCCTCGACTCTCACATGACTTGCGAAGTCTGTGGGAATACAGGACACTCAGGGAACAGCTGCCCTGAGATGCAACCCGAAGATGCGAACTTCATCGGTAACAGTACCAATGGCTTCAACGGGAATCGTCCTCAGCCAGTATGGAATTCACGACTAAATCTCCCTTTCTCTGGGCAAGGTAACTCTTCCATTCACAGCAATTTTCTAAGAGTAATTATGCTTTTGATCAAAGAGCTGTGAATGATAGTATCAGTAAAAAGTTCCATGCTAATGATAGGTTGTTTGAATCTATATCTTTGCAAATGGAAACTTTGAATAGTGGTATGAAAAACCAACTTAGCTTCAATAAAATGCTGGAAACTCAGATAGCTCAGTTGGCTGCTGCTCTACCTAACCCAATTGCGGGCAAGCTGCCTGGACAACCTGAAGCTCCTCCCAAGGAGCACATAAATGCAGTAACTACTAGGGGTGGAAAGTCCACACAGGACCCCCCATCTCCTAGTCATGCAGGTAAAGCGCAGGAGAAGACTGCCGAGTCAGAAGATAAGGTTGGAGATGAAGACACACCTGGCAAGGAGGAAAAACTAGCATCGAAACATCTACCCCATGAGTTCTACGACACAACGGTGCTACCATTTCCTCTGAGAAACAAGAAGGCTGCCGCTGACGAACAATATAGTAAGTTCGTTGAGGTCATTAAAAAGCTTTATGTCAACATACCCCTGCTAGATGCTATGCAGGTATCGACATATGCCAAGTACTTAAAGGACATCCTCAACAAAGAGAAACCCCTACCGTCAACGGAAATTGTGTACTTAGCGGAAGAGTGTAGCGCAGCTATACTCAAGAAAAAGGACCCTGGAAGCCCTACCATCTCATGCTCGATTGGTACCCAGCACTTTGATCAAGCATTGTGCGACCTTGGAGCCAGTGTCAGCGTAATGCCGAAGGTCATCTTCGACAAGCTGAATCATGACGCACTTGCTCCCACAGCTATGTGTTTACAGCTTGCGGATCAATCCGTCCGCTACCCCGAAGGATTGACAGAGAACGATCCGGTGAGAAATCGGAATTTTCTCATTCCAGTGGACGTCGTGGTGCTAGATATGGAGATTGACTCAAAAACTCCACTCTTCCTTGGGCGACTGTTTTTGAGCACCGCCGACGCAACAATCGACATTGGAGCAGGAAAGGTTCACCTGAACATTAACGGAAAGAAGGAAACATTTGCCTTCAAACCAAAAGTGGAACAATGCAACAAGGTGAAGACCTTCAAGTGCCAGGCTAAGAAGGATGAACCCAAGGCCAACACCGGGACCAATCCATCAAATTCCAAGGAAGACAGTCTCGTGGCATTTATGCTGAAGAAATTGAAAATCGAGTCTGAAATTCAACAAATGGAGTATGAGAGGGCAATGCAAAGTAGAAGATCGAGAAGCCAAGAGACGAGGTGCGACAGGCCCAGAACTGCACTAGGAGGCAAAAGCTCCTGAGAAAAGACACGGTGCTGAAAGCAAATTGACTACGCCAAAGTGGCCAACCGAACCAGCACCCGAGAACAAGGTCGGTACCGAGGATAAATTGACATCAATGCGGCGTAGAAGAAATAGAACGCAGTGGAAGGCAGCCCCTAGCTATAGTTTCTATGAAACTCCGAAGGGCAAGACATGGGCTCCCCGCGCCAAAAAATAAATTGGCACACTACCCATCGATGGCATATTTACTTTCTTGCCAAAGTCTAATTTTTAGCAGTCCACTGCATATTTAATTTTTGCATTAGTTTATTTCCTTAAACCTTGCATTTTTGAAAAAAAAAGAAGAGGGTGGCCGGCCGGCCACCACCACTGGCCGGCCGACCAGGCCAAGTGGCCCCCGGCCACAACCCTCTGCCTCTCTCTTCTTTTCCTTTTGCTAACCACCCTCCTCTCTTTCCCTTTCGCTAATCACTTCCCACTATCTCAAAATGGAGGAAGCACTTTGGCCTTGTCCATGGCTCGTGCACTTTCGGTGCATGCATGCTGAAGCCTCCACTCACATGCTCATCCATCCCTGCTCTCAAGTGCTCATCCATACAAAAAGCCAGGTGCATTAGCACCACAATGGCCGCCCGGCCTATGGTGATGGCCGCCCGGCCCCCCCTTGTCCATGCTTTCGGCGTGGCTGCACTCTTTGTCCCTCTGTTCTTCATCATGTTCGACACCAGGCGCACCAAGCCGCAGGTAGTGGCCGGCCGGCCTAGGCCTATGGCCGCCCGACCCTCCTCTTGTGCACACTAACACTCCAGCCACACATCTTCCTTCTTTCCATCACTTCGCGCGAAATGCTCAACCTTGGACAAGGAATGGTGGCCGGCCGACCGACCCTAATGGTCGCCCGGACCCGCCACTCTTCCCCTTTCGGTGCCTTGCTGCCTCTTGTTCTGCACCCACGTGCAAAGCTAGCACCCGGTCTCCCCCATGGCCGGCCGGCCGAAGGTAGTGGCCGCCCGGCCCCCTCTCTTCTCTCTTTTCTGTGAGTGCACACGCCACATCTCCTCCCACTTCCTTTCCTTTGCTGCATAAGACACCCGGCACCCTTCCATGGCCGGCCGACCGGGGCTGGTGGCCGCCTGGCCACCTTGCATGGCCGCCCGGCCTTCTGCCTGTTCCCCCTCGACTATAAATACTGCCCCCTGCTTCCTCACTCGATGCACCGAGCAGCAAGCTGCAAATTTTCTCTTCTCCCTCTCCAATCTCTCCATTAGTGCTTAAGCTCACTAGCTTAGTTAAATAATGCCCGAATAAAATTTGGTTAGCCAAATAAAATTCCGGCAACTTTCTCTCTTTTGTGAAGCAGGACAAGAACGTTTGTGGAGGCTCTGCCCCACAAGGACGCTGTTTTTAGATGACTAACCCGCTACTGCTAATTTTTATTGTCGTCTATCCTTCGGGTATCGTGCTTTTGTTGTGTGTCTTGCAGGAATGAAGAACACATTTAAGAAGGCGAAGAAGGCCATCAGCAAGGCAGGACAACACATCCGTTGGTCATCCTCGGAGAGTGGCTCTGGCTCAGCAAGCTGGCATGCTGCCTTCGAGAGGATGTCCATCAGCACGGAGGAGCCTGAAGAATTCCAGACGTCGTCCACCCACCGGCCAATACTCATCCTCGATACGCAGCTCGTGCCGCGTGGTCAAGATGAGGCCAAGGCATTAAGGACTTTAAACCAAAAGACTTATGCCTTGACCAAATGCTTCGACGAGGACCTCCTCGTTGACACCGGCATGCGGGAGGAGTTCAACGAGGTGTTCCAGGTCACTGGGTGGAGCGACTTTGCAGAAATCCCAGAGGGAGGAATCATCCTCCTCACTAAAGAATTCCTCATGACTCTCCTCACCGACACCCGAAGGGATGGTACGTACATCTGGTTCTGCCTTTTCAATACTGATTATGAGCTTACTCTGCGTTAATTTAGCAACTTGCTTGATTTCTCGCCTCAATGCACTTTGAGTGAGGATCTAGCGGGGTTTAGTTCAGCAGAGTTTTGGAAAGAATTAGTTGAACCAGATGCTCCCAGGAAAAAGAGCATCGCTCACATTAGGCACCCCACTTTGCGGTTTTTAGCCTGCTGGCTCACCATGGTTGTTTTCCTGCGGGATGATACCCGTTGTGTCACAGTAGAGGATGTTAGATGTCTCTATGCCATGTGGAAGAAAATAAAGTTTGCACCTACACTTAGCATGGTCCGCCACTGGCAAGGACTAGCTCAGAGTGGTCATATCATCTCGATCACGTCATTCGTGACAAGGATCGCCAATGGGTTGGGAATGCTAGCAAACGCTACCGTTTCCTTCATGCCAAATGACCCTATACGAGTAGTCAAAGAGTCACACTTCATCCATGCACACCTTTTGAGGAAGGACACAAACGGAAAATACATCATGACGTTTAGAGGTTGCGACTTTGAGCTGCCACTCCCAGCGCCGCAGCTCAAATTATATTCTATGAGAACGCTAACCATGCAGCTGGAGCCCAAGGCAGAACCAGGAAGAAACAGTGTCTCCGGAGTCATGACTCGCGCCCAACGACGCCGAGCAGAGGAGCAAATCCGCAAGGCCAACGAGGATGCACAGCAGCCAGGAGCCGCACCAACATGGGCTCATCCAAGCACACCTGCTTGGGAAGCCAACCCACAGGGTTCCTGGCACAGCTTGTGGAACTCCATTGTGCCCTCCGTCAACTCGACACCGTTCTGCCCGCTACACCGGTGGCGAACTTGATGGGAACTTCACCACCCTCTTCGGGGTGTTAGATCTTCAAGAGCATCGCACCTTGGGGATGATGGACAGCCTCGCCGACATTCAGCAGCAACAAGAAATTGACCACAATTTGATCCTGGAGACAAGAGCGACTGTAGACCGCATGCAAGAGCAGAACCTGATGTACTACAACTGGAAAGGATTCTTTCCTGAGTGAGCTTCATTGAAGCTTGGGGGGGGGGAACCCAACAGCTAAGGTATGTGTGTTCCAGCATCGCCTTGTTCATCCTTGTACCTGTCTAGTTCTATCTGCCTTACCATGAGAGAAGTGCCCGTTGTATCTTTTAATTCCAGTAGTTAAAAAAAAGAGAAAAAAGTTTGTATCCTAATAAATAACTCCCATCTTAATGATAAATTCACTTGCTAGCTTCGTTTTGGAAATGATGAATAGTTGCTCTATCAAGTGAGCGGTTTAATTCTTGCATGACAACTTATGCTTAGCTTAGTCCTATGTTGGTGAATAAAGAAAGGCAAACCTAAGCTTTACCTTGTGGATGCCATTTGTGATAACAAGTCTAAGTTGTTGTGAGATGATGATATGACTTAAATGAGGATGATCTTTCAAGTTCCTAGTAAGATGGATATCTCAGGTTTTTTATCTTTGAAAATAACAAAATAAAGCTCCCCATGGTTCAAAAATTCCTACCAGAGCCATATATGCTTTACATGTTCTAAACCAGCTACATAGAGCCGCTTAGATATGCTTTGAGCTTTGTCAAATTTTGAGTCTCATTGAGTAGAAATATCATCTTCTGTTGATAGCTGGAGTATAAAATCAAATGCAAGTGATCCATTCCGGACTTTGCATCCACCAAAAGTCTCCAAATACTTCTCATAATCTCATAGTCTTCAAATTTCAAGGAGTAAGGGTATGGAGCCCAAAAGAAAAGCATGCAAAAGCATGGCAAAAAGAAAAGAAAAAAAATGCGTGCAAAAGCACGGCAAAATGAAAAGCATGCAAGTTCAAGCATGGCAAAAAGAAATAAAGGCTCCATATCCCCTCTAAATCTATACAAGGCTATAGGGATGCAAATCTAGAGAAGGAGACAACTTTGTTCCACCACTCATACTCCAGTGATCAAACAGAAGAAATGATAGAGTATACTCTTTGGTCCAATCTTTGGCTTAGCAAAATAAACATTCTAAGTGTGCCACGTCTCTCCCACCTAAAGCTCCACAAAGGCCTTAGTTTGGAGAAATGTTGGCCACAATCATGGCCATTGGTAAGAAAACACTTCTGAGCGATAGAAAGCACCAAGGGGAAGCTTATGTTTGTTTTAAAAATCTTGAAAACACCTGAGAAGGACATCCAAAAAGAATGAATTAGAAGTACTCCCGCAATAAAGTCGTTCTATCTCCCAACCGCCCAAGGCAAGGTAAACAAAAAGATGCACCACAGGTATTGTATATGGTAAGCTTTGATTATTTCACTGCTTGGGGCAAAAGTTTGAGTATCTAGTTGCATATAAGATTTTCCTTCACTTGAATATTGCAGCAACTCCTGATCCACTTTAATTCTTAGCTTTGCTCGAGGACGAGCAAAAGTCTAAGCTTGGGGGGTGTTGACGGTCGTTATCTCACGATTTCAACCGTCAATTATCCACCAAATGAAGGTAAACATGTGAAATATATGGACTAACCCTTGCTACTAATGAGTTCCACAAGATGTACATTAATATTTGGATGCAGGTACCAAAATACACATAAAATGGTTGCAAACATGTCACATATCGAAGATGAGCAGAAATGGCAAAAGCGGGGTGGCCGCCCGGCCATGGATGGTGGCCGCTCGACCACCCTCTTGGGTCCACGACCACGTGGAATGGTCCCTTGACCACCCACTTGCCACGTCTTCAATCCGGTGTGCAAACAAACACAAAAAGGTGAAGATCCAACCATACAAGAGAGCGTCCAATGTATCCAAGGGTCACAATGTGCCGGGACGAGGATTGGTGATGTCAAGGATCCGAGGGAAGCAACATGCAACAAATCGGAGGCAGACACATGGCCGCCCGACCACGTGCCATGGCCGGCCGACCACACCTCGACGCATTTTTCACGTGCAACCAACCGTCCTAACTACCAACCGATGTGGGGGAGCAAGCTCAGCCGTTGGATCAACTAAGGCGGTGGATCCCATGGCCGCCCGGCCATGGGGGGTGGCCGCTCGACCACCCACCTAGGTCGGCCGGCCACCGACTTGGTCCCTCCACCGACCTAGTACACATATAAATACCCCCCTCACTTTCTAGGCTATAAATAGACCCCGAGAGCTCATTTGCAAGGTGTGGAGTGAAGGAGAGTTGAGTTGAGAGTCTACCTAAGAGTGCTTCACTCTTTCCTTAGTAGTTAGGATAGTCCTGGGAGTTAGAGTTGAGTCGAGCTTTGCCTCGGAGTCTCCGGAGTTATCTTCGAGTCTGTGGTAAATCTCTTGTATCTTTTGGATTCAGATTATTTTCAATATAATTCAGTTATATTTTACTTTATTTCTATCTCCTGCAAGTGTGGTGTACCTTTATTTTGCATACTTGCTGGGATTAGATTGTGTTTCACTTAGTTATTCAAGTCTTGTTATTCTTGCGGTGCTATAACTCAACCCCAGACTTAGATGCTATGCTCTGGCTAGATCCTCTCCTCTGATCAAGGACGATCTATCGTTGTTCAAGCTTCGCTTGAACACGTTTATAGCTTGCCATCCTCTCCATGCAGCTTTGCTTGGTAGCCCCACTCGGTGACAGCGTGTGGTGTGCCTGTGTAGTCTAGGCCCATCGTTTGGGAGGCCCGTAGGTGTTAGCCAGACTCTCTTTCGGGACCTACTATCTACCCCCTGGTACCCTCGAGACTCTAGAATTTCGCTCGATGCAAGACCCTGACTTGTTTACTTGAATAGCTTAGTTAGACACGGATAATCTTTGCAGCCGATTAAAAATAGAGTTTGGTGACTTTATCTCACTCGCTGTCCTCCCAGGCAACTATACCTTTCTACAGATAGCTTAGATAGATATCCTCCTCCACCGTACACCTATCTTTATCACGTTTACCCATGTTCAACTACTAGTTGGTATAATTTATCCAAGTTTACAGTTCATTCGATTTGAGTTTATTCAATTACACTCTTGAGCCTACCGCTTCCCTGTGGAAATTTACGATACTCGGAATACTCTGAGTGAAAGGCTACAGCGGTCTCCATGCGCTTGCGGAGTAAAACTTGTAAAGGCTAAGAGACGCCAACAGAGGTTCAACTAAATCCCAGACATGGTTTCTCTCAAAGTTCTCCAACTCCTCTTGCATGGCGTTCACCCAGTTAGGATCAGATAATGCATGTGACACATCCCAGGGTTCAAAAGTAGCAACATATGCAGAGTGGGAGAAAAAGGCTAAAGAAGCAACCGTAGAGCGTGTAACACGCTGGTGAATGTCTCCAATCATTCTGCGTGGAGGGTGATCCCGCTGGACCTGCCGAGATGAAACAATCTCGGAAGTCACCTCCCCTGCGTCCTCAGCGGGGCTAGCCTCTGTTTGAGCTTGCTGTCAGGGGAGTGAAGAGGAAGCCGTAGGCAAGGGTCCTCCATCATCATTAGAGCTCGTAGCAGAAAGGGCAGGAGCTACAGCCGGTGCCGTGGCTCCTGCATCACCAACATCAACTGCACCTTCCTCATCCTCAAAGATGGGGGTGCCTTCTTCATCATCACCTGAAAGGTCAAAGGCAGGGGTTGTGCAAGGCATAGTCTTATCAAAAGAAACCTCACAAGTCTCAACAACTTGCTTGACCTCCAAAATCCACACACGAAAAGCCCTAGAACTAGCCCAGCTCTAAGCTCATCTATCTCCTCTACCCGCTTAGCATACCTATCTCTCTGGTCACCAAGCTCCATCATGAAAGACTCGTAGGTAGGGCACTCAAGCTCACTAGGTTGGGGTCTCACACTTCTCAACCTCTCATTCTACTCTAAAGCCTCAGCAAGTTGGGCTTTCAACTTCTGCAGCTTTTTAGCTGCCTTCTATAGCATCTTATCCTGGGCTTTCAACTCTCGGTTGTTCTGCTCTAGCATCTCAAAGATTTCGGCTTGCTCAGGAGTTACCTCATCATCGGAAGAAGAGTTACTACCATCATCCTTGTTCTCCTTGTCCTCAAGCGCCATGGAGCAAACCGAGCTCCTCTTGTTCTTGTCCTTGCGCCTAGACTTGGTGGAGACGAAGCACAAGCCAGCTGGACCTCCTTGATCGTTCCTCTTGTCCTTCCTGTACGTGATCTCCTCATCCCTTGAGCTCGACGAGGACGAAGAGGAAGAAGATCCGCTGCTGCAGAACCTGATCTCGGCGAAGAAGGCCTTGTCCCGCTTTCGATTGTCTTTCTGGTAGCTCTTGAAAGCATTCCGGAAGTTCTTCTTGCCCAAGGGACGCTTGCCGAAGCTGTGCTTGCTGGAGCGGTGCTTGTCAAAGCTTGGCTTGCCGGAGTGGTACTTGTCGAAGTTGCGGGAGTAGCTCTTGCCCTTCTTGTAGTAGTTGTTCTTGTTGGGGCACTCGGCGATGAAGTGGCCGACCTCTCCGCACTCGAATCACTTGGGCCGCTCTCCTCTCTTCTTGCTCATCCGGTTGTCATTGGCGCGCTGAAAGCTACTAGAGACCAGATAAAGCTCATCATCCCCAAGCATCGCCAACTGCTCCTCTGTAATAGAAATCAAAGCAGAAAATGAGAAGTTGTGTAACAGGGGGGTTAGTAGCAGACTCACTAGAGGGGGTAGCCAAGGCCAGACTCTTAGAACCTGTACAAGCGAGGGAATCCCTCATCTTGTAATCTACTTCGGTGGCCTTTAGCTTACTATAGAGTGCCTCTACTCCTATCGTATCATACCCTGCCGACTCAATGATTGAGTTTACCTTGATCTCCCATACTTTTCTATCCAAAGCATACAACAATTTGACAGCCTGCTGATGATCGGTGTATGGGAGCTCAGCGGGGTCAGAGTTGACACGCAACTTGTTAATGATCGACTGAAAGCGACCAAACAAGTCGTCTACTGACTCTCCCGGCTTTTGGACGAAATTTTCATATTCGCGCCGGTAAGTCTCCATAAGCCTAGCCTCCATCGTTGCAGTACCCTCATGGTGTGCACTAAGCAGTGACCATATCTCACGCGTAGTCTTAAGGTGACTCACTCTCTCATAATCCACAGGACCAAGCCCGAAAAAGAGAAAGTTAACAGCCTTAGCATTTGCCTCATGCCGAGGCACGATATCCTGCGTAGTACGCTCAGCGACTGGAAGCACCACAAAAGTCGTACTCTGAGTAGCATCCCATATGTCCTGACTCTGGCTAACAAGGAACGACTCCATCCTACCTTTCCAGTAGGGATAGCCATCGGAGCCAAGGACGGGAATCTTCCCAGAGTAAGTCATAGTCGCTACGGTTTCTTCACCGGTTAAGGTATGGGAAACCTAACCTGGCTCTGATACCACTTGTAGGACTGAGACGTGCGACTAGAGGGGGGTGAATAGGAGCACTTGAAAACTCAAACTCAAACCCCCACCGCAGTGCAAAACGAAAACAATACCCACAACGAAGCTTGACACCGTCCACTGAGAGGATACGTATCTCGCTCACAACACGTGCTTGCTACCGTCCACTGAACAGATACGTACCAAGCACCAAGCGGAAGCACACGCTCAAACGGCTAAAAAAAAGAGTGCAAAAGGAACCAACTCCGGAAAACTGCAGATTTCAGGCACACAGGGCTGCAAAGAAAAATCTCAAAACCCTAGAAGCAAAGCTCCAAACCACCCCAAAAAATTACCACACCTTCACAAGACAATAGGGAACAGCTGCAAAAAAAAAATCTGACCTATTGGAACAAGTTGTGATCACCGGACCGTCCGGTGATTGAGCACCGGACCGTTCGGTGTTCACAGACTGACACTCCGAAAAGATCTCAATCAAACCCCAACCAAATCAACTCCAAAAATTATGAAATTTTTACTGAAGGTTTAGAAGGGGCCAAGGAATAACTCCACAAATTTTCAGCTCAATTGGACAAGAAATAAAAATCCTACACTCACAGGACCGTCCGGTGATATGCACACCGGACCGTCCGGTGCTCAGAAACAGACAGACCAACCTCCAAAGAAAAATACGAAAACCAGGTCAAAACACCTCTAAATATTCTGAAATTTTTATGGGAGCTTTATGATTCATAGGACAAGAGCTCCACAAAATTTTAGGTCATTTGGAGCTCGTTTGGATGCTGAACTAAACACCGGGCTAAATAGACAGCCACGGACGTTATAGACAGAAAAACAGCCACACGAAACTTGAACTTCCGAAGCCAAAACTTGACCAAACCTTCACCAATCTTTACGAAATTTTGTACACACTAACTTAGCTCCATTCCAAAGCTATTTCCAAAAGATCTATGGAAAAAGATCACGGGATTAGCGGAAATTTTAGATCTCGTGAAGAGGTGAATATTTGGGCAAGAAAGGGGAAAGCTCAAGAACAACTTGCTCGTGGCAATCCTTTGGAATTGAGATGTTCTAAGACATAATCTCCACATCCTTACAAGTCCAAAACACAAAAAAAACAAAGGATTCAACCTTGGCCAAAGCAAACACCCAAAAAGCCAAGGATTGAAGCCAAAAACCAAAGAGAACAAGGGGAGGAGAAGCACACAAAGTTGTTGCACAAAACCACTTCGATTATGAGCCTCAAAAGAGGTCTTAGGTCAGATTATAACGAAGGATTTCGTCATAAGCAACCACCCTCACCTTCCCTCTTGATTTGGAGGCTAGATCTCATCCTAACCCTCCTAAACTTGGAGCTCAAAGCTTGAGGACGAAAATTACACAAAGCAAATGAAAACCTACCTGCCAAGACTCCCTCTAATGACCAGCTCTTAGGCTATTTATACACCGGTTCAGTTTTGGCATTTTTACACATAGACCCCTAACACTAAAAACGCCCGGAGGGGCTAAAACAGAAAAGAACCCGAAATATCGGGGACGGACGACCACGATGAAGACTTTATCTTCTTAGCTTCCATGCAATCTTCGGATGTCCTCCACGTGGCCAGTAGTCCAATCCACCTTTGCACCCCCGGTTTTGAAGTCGGAAACCGAGAAACTTTAGGAAGTCTCCGTTTGGGCCGGACTTGGCCCATCTTCTCTATCTTGGAGAGTCGTGGCCCAACTCACCAAGCCTTGAATAGGTTGGATGGATGTTTTGAGCCGAAACCGCTAAAGCTTCCCTCGCATGCCTTCGCGCCATGCACTCGGGTTGGAGCACCACGGTGGCACCGGGCTTCTCCAGTCCATCGGAGTTGCCTCGCGGTCCATCGGAGGGCTTACACCACCATTGCCGATCCGCCCCTCCGTGTGCCGAGCTTCCATGGCCGACCGACGCCGAGCATTGCCTCTGGTCCATTGGAGGGCTTTTGCCTCAGTCCATCGAGATCTTCATCATCTACCTCCAGTCCATCGGAGGGCCTCCAGTCTATCAGAGGGCTTGATCTCGTTGATAATCACTTATCACACCAGGAGAGCAATGAGGCTGGTCCATTGGCTCTCAACATCTGGCATA
The DNA here is from genome assembly GCA_022530915.1 of Paspalum notatum. Taxonomy (NCBI): domain Eukaryota; kingdom Viridiplantae; phylum Streptophyta; class Magnoliopsida; order Poales; family Poaceae; genus Paspalum; species Paspalum notatum. The sequence goes on along the minus strand of CM039683.1, from coordinate 57,601,150 downwards.
GCTAGTGCGTAGTGCATCCTTGCTTAGGCCACCTTGTCTATTCCCCGTGCCTGCGTGCACGTTTGCCCTTGTGTGTGTGCTTGTAAGTCTGGCGAGACCCTCCGAAGTCTGGAGTGGCCGCCACCACCTTTTGAGTGGGAGGAAGGCCGTGCGTTTTGGCCAAAGCTTCCCCTAGTGGAGACGGCGGGGTAGCTCCGCGAGAAGAACTCGGAAGACCCCAACGGCCGTATCCATCCTTTACCCTTGCGTGGGCGAGGCCATAGCTTGTGGAGGACTACGCGAGAGATAGGCTCGGGTGGGTGTGTACCGAGGATATCCGGAGACCCGACCGTGGTTGCTTAACTTTCGTGGAAGTCACTTTGCCATCCTCCACACTTGCAAAGGGCGAGGCTATATTCCGTTGAGGAATACGTGAGAGCAAAGCCCTTAGTGGAGCACCAATGAGGAGTAGGGGGTAGAGACCTTGAGTCTCCCCGAACCTTAGGAAAAAGTCTCCGTGTCTTCACCGTATGCTACCTTCATCATCATTGGGAGTTTGCATTCTCTATCCCATCTCTTTAGCTTCCGCATTTACTTTCTTGCAATTGTGTGCTTATATTCCTAGACTAGCTTGATAGGTTAGTTTCTAGGTGGAACTAGGTTGCAAGACTTGACCATGGTAGAAGTAGTAACACTTAGCAAAACCTTAATGCACATAGCTAGATTTACCTTGCATAGGTTTTGCTTAGTAGTTGTAGTTTTTAGTGAGCCTTAGTTTTTAGAAATCCTAATTCACCTCCCTCTTAGGCGTCCGTCCTACCTTCAGTGTCTTGATTTTAGATAGCTCCACAGGAGCCAAGGAAGAAGAAGAAAACTACAGCTGAGAGAGAGGCAACTATGGCATGAGCTGTGGTAGAGGCAGCTAAGAGAGCAGAGGCAAGGGGAGCATGGGGTAGTTTGCAGATTGGAGGACCGCGCAGATCTGCACGTGACAGGCGCCCTGCAGCACCGTAGCCTACGACAGTGACACCACAGAGCACCTCTCAAGTATGCACTCGTGGGGGAGCTACTCCATAGGGTCGAGGTGGTCACCCTCGAGCACCGAGGTATGCTACTCCCTCTGCCGGAGAGCTAGGTAGGGAGGTTGAGTTAGAGGAGGAGGAAGAGTTGCAGGACACCCCTCAAACTGGACCTCGCAGAGCGGTAGGATAGGCCAGTTTGCAGCTGATCGATTTGAGGACCAAGACCACCAAGCAGATCAAGGCATCAGATACGATATGACTGCCTACAAGTTTTAACCCCAGCCTAGAGACACTAGGATCGACAGACGCTATTAGACCTTAGCCTAGGCCAGCTTGTACGAGAGTGCTCTGAGAGGAGTGCACAAGCTGATGCCTCACGCAGTGCTAGACTTTGAGAGACTATAGATAGTTAGTGGCCGAGAATTCAGGCCCTACTTTGCTCAGTACGAGGGGCTAGATGAGTTGGTCACCAGAGCTCGTATCTACGTCGAGGATTAGGTGAGAGTGTTCTATGCCACACTGTACATTAGGTACCAGCAGAGTTTCATTCAGTTCATGTTTGATGGGACCTAGTACAGACTTCTAACAGCTCGGATGGCAGAGTTACTTAGGATTGAGCGCAAAGGGATCTCGGTGCACTCCTGTGTATACGAGGCTGCCACTCCACCGTACAGGGGACACCCAGGGCGAGCTCTAGAGATTGAGCACGTACGACACTTGTTCAGAGGCACATTGACTGTCGACACCCCGAGGACACCAGACAGGCTACGCCCTAAGTTCTACTTGCTCCTGCAGTGTCTGGGGAGAACCTTGATCCCCAAGGCGGGATACGAGGAGGGACTGATAGCTCTTCAGCAGGCCGTGCTCACCTGTGTGTCCCTCGAGCCCGACTTTGACCTGATAGACTTGATACTAGCAGAGATGGAGGACGTCATTGTGGATGGCATGCCGACCAAGCGGCAGATGCCCTACGCGCACTGGATCTGCTTGATACTGAGTCAGCTTGGAGAGCCAGATGCTGCTACTCGTGAGTTGTACCGGGATAGCCGTATTAGGTTCCCGATTTACAGGCCGGCACTGAGGGATGACAGTCGCCAAGGAGGCAGGGCAGCCAGGGTAGTTCGGGAGCAGTTCACTGCCGAGGAGAGGGTAGGGCAGCAAAAGGAGGATGAGGAGTGTTGAAGGTGGTAATCTCACGATATATACCGTCAATTATCCACCAAATGAAGTGAAACATGTGAATAAAATGGACTAACCCTTTCCACTAATGAGTTCCACGAGATGTACATGAATATTTGGATGCAGGTACCAAATTACACACAAAACAGCCAAAAACATGTCAAGGATCAAAGATGAACAAAACTGGTGAAGTGGCTAGGTCGGCCGGCCACAGGTCCTGGTCGCCCGACCACCAGCTGGGTCGCCCGACCTAGTGGCAGGGTCGGCCGACCCTATACCTGGCCGCCCAACCAACCTCAATTTCCACATCATCGATCCACAACTTCAAAGAAACACAAGTGCAGTGAAATCCAACTGCAAAGCCAAGCATCCAATGTATCCAAGGGCCAAAAGATCATCAAACCACGAATCGGTGATGTCACTAATCCGAGAGAAGAGCCATGCAGCCAATCCGTGCAGGACACGTGGGGGCCCGACCAGGGACAAGGTCGGCCGACCATGCATGGCCCTCATTTTACACGTGCACCAACCATCTCAACTGCCAACCACCATGGGGTATCAAGATCAAGCCGTTGGAGGGCTGAGGCGGTGGATTGGGTGGTCGCCCGAACCTGCCTAGGTCGGCCGACCCCATGCCAGGTAGGCCGACCACCGTCTCACCCCCCAAACTGACTTCAGCCACCTATAAGTACCCCCCTCACTGTTGGCGGTCGAAAAAACCCATTTCGACCGCCAATATTTCATGATTTAGACCATACTTTACCAAGATTTCATTTATCTCTAACTAGTTCCATGAGTTGTCTATATAAGTTATATGCATGGGCATACACATTCAAAACCATATCGAAATGAACAAGCAGAGACAATGTGGCAAGGAAGGAAGCATTGGGCCAGAAAACCAGGACGGCCGACCCAGAACCCTGGTCGGCCGACCGCCACCATAGGACGGCCGACCCAGAACCCAAGTCGCTCGACACAGGAACCAGGTCACCCGACCCTGCCACATCACCGATCCTGGACCTGCATGCAAAGAAACACAAAATATGTCAACCACAACCATTGGATCAAACGTCCGAGGCATCCAAGCGTCGAATGATCACCGAACCATTGATCAAGGATGTCATCAATCCAGGGAAAGGGCCATGCAACCAAGAAGGAGCTAACACGTGGTCGCCCGACCTCTCCTAAGGTCGGCCGACCCCCCTTCGGAAGCATTCTTCATGTGTTCCAACAGCCACAACCGCCAACCGACGTTTGGAAAGCATCTCAGCCTCAAAATCACAAAAGGCGATGCATCGGATGGCCGCCAGACCTCCAGGGAGGGTCGGCCGACCACCGACTTAACCCAACTACCGACTTACACACCTACAAATATCCCCCTTAGCCATCCAAGCTATAAATACCCCCCGGGAGCTCATTTGCAAGGTGTGGTAGATCAAGATAATACAAGTGTGGTTGTGTAGTTGAGTGTGAGCATTGTAGTGAAGCCACCCTTGGCATTGTAGAGGGAGCCAAGTTGTATCAAGAGTGAGTAGTGAGTTGTAGAGTGAAGGAGTTGGAATTCTCTTTGGTCTTCTATTCCCGAGCTCCTATTCTCCGAGGAATTATTACTCTATTTCCAGGATACAGTAAAGTTCCTTGCTCCCTTCTTTATTTATTTCATACTTACTTTATTTACATTCTCAGTGCTTTGCTCAATAGTTTACGGGTGCCAAGTGTGCTCTGTGTAGTTTAGCTATATAGTTGTGCTTGCTCTCAGACTTCGAACCTGTGTAGTAGTAAACTCAGTTGTGTAGACATGGTGTCTATACTAGAGTTTGCCTTGGAAGGTGTCTTGTCCCACACAGCTTTGGTGGTAGGTCCACTTGGTGACAGCGAGCGTGTACCCTATGTACTCCACCCCATCGTCCGGATAAGTAATCATCGACGCATAGCTGAGTTCTGTAGTGCCCGCCTTTCTCGTTTGGGTTATCAGCACTCTAGTGCCTGGAAGTGGTTCTATGGGCTTAGTATCCAAGTAAACCTGCTGAGTAGAATACTAGTTTGTTTAGTAAAGTTAAATTGTTTTATTTAAAGTAGTGAACCTGCTCTACTCTGTCCTTTATCTCTATATTTGCTGGTTTTACTGTTCGGTTCTATCTGTTTTACGTTGAGTTACTACTTGTTCCTCGTGGATTTCGATACCCTGAAATACTCTTGGGTGAAAAGCTACAACGTGTTTTCGTGCGCTTGCGGATCTATATCAGTAGGCTAAGAAACGCCGACAAGCTTTTCTGGCGCCGTTGCCGGGGAACGGTAGCTAACTCAACTAGAACCTAGGATCGTCCATACTCACACCATACACAACCACCACATATATCCCCACCGAATACCACACACGATCTACCATATGGATTCCACACCTATCTTTCAACTCGCCGCTCCAAAGGGCGATTATTTTACTTCCTTTCACCATACACCTATCCGTTTACCTGATTTACCCCCGGCTAGTGACTAGCTGGTATATTTATTTGAGTTACGGATCATTCGATTTGAGTTTATTCAAGTATACTCTCTCGCCTGCCGCTTCCCTGTGAAAATTTACGATACTTAGAATACTCTGGGTGAAAAGTTACAGTGGTCTCCGTGTGCTTGCGGAGTAAAATCTTTTAAGGCTAAGAGATGCCAACAAGGAGCTCAACAGGATTGAGGAGGCCGTGGAGATGTTCTTCCTTTCCACTAGCTCTAACTCAGACTTCGATAAGAAGGAGGAGGAGGAGCCGACACAGTACTTCCCACCTGCTGCACACGACGACGAGGCCGGAGGATCAGGAGCTCCACGACCACCTTCACCACCTCCGGCCCCGCAGGTCACATAGGCACAGGTCACTACGCAGCAGGTCACTTAGCTAGACGCTCTTGCCGGCATACTACAATGCTAGTTCAGCTGCAGGCAGAGACAGCTAGAGCACAGCTTGAGCAGACTGCTCAGATGGTGGCACTGTAGCAGTGGATGCTTGACCACCAGCAAGAGACGACTGATCATCAGACGATCATCCTAGAGGAGATCAGGACGTCTCACCGAGACCAGAGGAGAGAATACAGAGAGGAGTTAGCGGCTCTAAGGTCTCAGGTTCAGAGTCAGCTAGGCCTACCACCAGTGCAGCCTACACAGACATAGACCGCTCTCCTAGCTCCACCGTAGTTTCAGTAGCAGCAGCAGCTTACACCTCCTCCCTCTACTGCTGCAGTCCCGACTAGCTCCGGCACCTTCGCCCTCTCACCACTGCGCCAGATGAACCTGCGACCGGTATTCTCACCTCTTCCTGTCGTGTCGCTCTCTTTTGAGTCACCAGTCCAGGCTACTATGGTCACCACTGCTCCTGCTACTACCTCCAGTGCCCAGGACGATAGAGTCATCCCCTCTAGGCGTGAGATTCTTCATCAGTCAGTACAGCCTGTTCTGGAGCAACTCACACAGCTGGATCCAGCTGCTGTCGCACCTAGCACTGAGGATGTCCCTTAGACACCAGAAGCACCTGAGCCAGACACTCAGCAAGCTGAGGCACAGCAGACAGCTGAGACAGAGCAGCACACAGGAGCCTGAGAGCACAGAACAGCAGCAGTTAGTGCCTGCGACTCTTGCTACAGAGCCTGCCTCCACTCCTCCGGATCCAGTAGATGAGGCTGTTGAGCAGCTGACCAGCTCCGACGACGAGGACCCCTCCCGCTTCCACACTGAGCCGTCACGACCTTCTTCTCCTTCGAGTGCATAGTTCCCCTCTTTGGTCATTGATGACAAAGGGGGAGATAGGATGGGGAGTGAGATGGTAGGGGGTAGGGGTTCTTTTGCTTTGTGGGCTTTTGGAGAGACAAGCTATTAGACTTGGTTTGTATGATATTTGCATCTTTTGGCTTTTGTGGATGGACATGACATTTGGTACTTGTGCATGCACTTTCTTATCATGTCTATATCACTCTGGGTGAGCCTTTGAGCTCCGTTTGTTTCTATTCCTTGTGTAAAGCTAGAGTAGTGAGTTGTTCTTAATTTATTTACCATCTCTACTCTTGCCTTTTTTTTTCTTGTCATCAATCACCAAAAAGGAGAAAATTGTAAGCATCTAGGCCCTTAGGTGAGTTTCGGTGATTGATTGACAAGATTAATTGTTGTTTAATGAGCTCATGAGTGCATGTTTGATTATAAATATTAATTGGTTGCTCATTGGTTAATGTGAATGGCCCCTATGCCAATGGTTGCATCTCTTGAAAGTGGACATAGTTTTCATCCGTATCTCGAAGCTAAGGACTCTTCTAGAGTCAAGGATCAGAGAAGATGAAGGATCCTTGCTTAGATTGGGCTTTCTAGCCTTCTAGTGTCCGCACTATTAAGGGGGTCAATGGTTAGTAGCTTGATTGAGTGAATTACCAAGTTATGAATACACACACAAGCTTAAAGTCTCAAAAACATCAAAGGTGCAAGATTCAAAGGTACATGGTCCAAGGAATTTCAAGAAAAGATCAAAGTAATTGGAGAAAAATCATAGCCAGCAGGAAATGCACGGACCGGATGGTCCGCTTTGGAATAAATGAGCAGAGCATACCAATTTATTGTAAGAAGGTTTCATATATGGTTTGGACTCCATGCAAATCTGCTCAACAGGATGGTCCGGTCTAGTGATTACGGACCATTCTACGGACCAAAAAAAATAGAGGAATGGACTTTGGCAAAAGAAAGGGGAAACATATGGACTGGATGGTACGGTTTGACTAAACCGTACATGAACCGTACCAAATAACCCGTGGGGTGCAAACCCTCGGATGGAATTGAAGATAGGACGGTCTATCAAAACCGTACATGGACCGTGCCATTTAACTTAATGATTGTGACTTGGTGAAAACTTCGGTCTACAGTGGATCGTATGGTCCGGTCTCTCAAGAGCGTAGTATAAACTGGACTAAAGTACAGTGACGTAGGTGGTTCAGTGACCGTTGGAAAGTGAATGGACCATATGGTCCAGTCTATACAAAAAGGGCAGGAGCGGACCATCCGGTCTTCACTACGTTAGCAACCCTCATTTCCAACGGCTCTATCAGCTTGGTAGGCTGTATATATGGGTTCCTTCGGTTCATTTGGTGCTCTTTGACACTCCAGCTACTTCATACACTTAGAGAGCCATTGTGCTTCAACTCTTTGCATCAACCACTCACAAATTCACACTTTGAGAGCAAGATCAAGGTCAAGGCTTGTGTGCATCCATCTTGGTGAGGATCAAGATCAAGTGAAGACTGGCAGCTTATTACTATTGGTGATTGGCAGCACCTAGGCAAACTTGGTGACCGAGGTGCATTCTCGGGGCTTGCCAAGGAGATTGTGGAAGCCCGAAGAACAACGGTGTACAAGGTTTGAGCTCCACCTTGCCGGGATGGTGAATGGAGACTTAGTGAGCACCCACAAGCATGGGAGGCAGCAATACACTCTAGGGTGTGCTGCAACGTGGACTAGGGGAGGGTGCCAAACCTCCGACACCATGGGAAAAAACCCGGTTGTCTCTTCCCCTTGTTCCTCTACTTGATGCTCTTACTTCTTTGCGTATTTCATGGATTGCATCTTGTAGTCACCATGCTTAGTCTTCTTCTTGGTTAGTATCTCCCTTGTTCTTTTGGTCATTGGTGTTGCTAGTGGTAGCCTCCGTTGTTGTTTTCTTTTCAATTAGCATGTGTAGGCTTTCCTCTTTTTGTTGAGTAATTTAGTTTCATTTAGAGGGTGAAGTGGGCTAATTTGTAGTGTCGTTAGGTTAAGGATTTTCGATTAGAGTTTGAAATTAGCCCAATTTACCCCCCCTCTTGGGCATCCGATCCTTACAGCTTCCCTCTAGGGACCTGTAAACCTAGAGTGGAGGAATTTCACCCTTTAGTACAAAAATGTAAGAGGAGACTGGCAGCAACTTCACTATTCCTATCCCAAGCAGGAAGGCTACAACTTGTTAACTCCATCTTCACTTCCATGCCTCTCTACTGCTTGAGCACTTTTGCCATGTATGACATTGTCCTAGAGCAAATTGATAAATATAGAAAGCATTGCCTTTGGCGAGGACTCTGCTAAAGCCGCTTGGCCCTTGGTCTATTTGCTTAAGGACTCTGGAGGTCTTGGTTTCCTTAATTTAAGAAAACAGATTTCTCCACTTCTCCTAAAGTATCTACATAAATTCTTTAACAAAGAGGATATCCCTTGGGTTCAGTTGGTGTGTGAGAGAGATACTACTCCAATGGTAAAATACCCTCTCAAGCAAGAAAAAGGGCCATTCTGGTAGAGAGATGTACTGAAAAACCCGGATATGTTCAAAAGGTCTACTAAAGTGATTATTGAAGATGGATCAACATGCCTCTTTTTGGAAGATTCATGGTCGGTAGAAGTACAGTTAAACATTTCCAGGGCCCTTTTTATTTGCTAAGAAGAAAATGTCGTCTCTAGCAACGATTAAGTAGAGTGATGATCTCATCTCCTTTCATCTACCTCTCTCTGTCCAAGCACACTCTCAGTTTTTGATAATTTAGAAAGTTTAGAGAATTTAACATTATCTCTGGACACAGACCGCTAGGTTTTTCCCTGGGGGGCGGGATTCTACACCAAAAGGATTTATAACCTCTTAATTGGCCAAAGGCAAACTCATCCTTGCTTTAGATGGCTCTAGGGGTGTTCATGCCAGCTCAAACGCAAGATGTTCTTTTAGCTGCTCCTGCATGACAGACAGAACACCAGAGATCTACTACAAAGGAAGACAATGCATCTATCATCCTATGATTGCGTGCTATAATCAAACAATTGTGTGGAATCCCTTTGCCACTTGTTCTTTCATTGCTCCTTTGTAAGGTCCTGGTGGCAGAGGCTCAGAATTGTAATACCGAGCATTATCACAGCTGAATCTGTGGTGGAATTTTGCAAGGATGCTCTTCAACTCTGGTTTGCAATGGAGGCTGTTGTACTTTCATGCTGGAGCATCTGGATTGTTAGAAGTAATCACATCTTCAATGGCCTCACACTGTCAATTGAAAGCTGCAAGGAGATCTTCTGCAGAGAGTTTGCTTTGCTCCTTTACAGGGCTAAAGCTAGCTACTTTCCTTCAATTAATAGTTGGTTTGAATCTGTAGTCAACTTGTTGTAATTCTTTTTCTTCCCCCTGTAATCTTGCTTTTTTGTTTTCTTGTTAATAAATTTCCTTTTCTACAGGGGGAAACCCCCTCCAGTTTTGTAAAGAAAAAAACTAACCTTGAACCAAACAGGCTCTAATTGACATGCTCTGTGGAGACGCGTGATCTCTTATCTCATTAAGTGTAGGTATATGGACAATGCAGTATTGGCGGTGATAGCTTGAGATTGGTGAGCACAAGTTTCTAAACCATGTGGTGGCATTTGGACAAGCAAAGGCTTGTGCACTGTGCGGCGGTGGATTGCGGTCGATGCTAAGACCATCTGCACTCGTCTACTCCAAAACGTTTCGGTACCGTGTGGAGGACAATTTTGGTAGAAAAATGCCTGCAGTCGGCTACGCTACCGCTTCTGCCACGGCAGCGGAATGGGCGGATTCCGCCAGATGTGGTGGAGTCCTCCCCCTCCGCCAAGCACTGTAGTAGGGCAACGGCCTCTCCGTCGCGCGCATGGACGGAAGATGAGAGAGAGGAGTCGACCGTCGACACAGTGCGCGCCACCGTTGCCGCGGCTGCAGCACACACTGCTGTTGCCGCCGCTGGAACCCATGCGGCGAGGAAAGGGAGGCGGGGAGGAGAGAGAGGTGACAAAGGTGGTGGATTCGTGGAGGAGGCCATTGGTGGAGTCATAGAGGGAGGAGACGATGGTGGGGCGGCCGCCGAATCCGCTTCGCACCCCCGGAGCTCCTAGCCGGTCGGGGTGTGAGGAGGAGAGCGCGACGACGTGGCGGCGGAGAAGGGCGCGGTAGATCCGGTCGGAGGAGTTAACGAGCCACAACGGTGGGAGCTGAGGCAGTGGCAGCGAGGGAAGCTGGCGCGGCGCGGAGGAAGAGGGAGCGGTAGATCTGGCTGGAGGAGTTGACGAAGCGGTGAAGCTAAGGCGACGGCGTCGGATCTACGGCGAGGGGAGCCAGCACGGCGCGGAGGAGGCGGGCGGTGGGAGCTGAGCGGAGCGGCGGCGGCAATGGAGAACGAGAGCAGAGGGGAGGAGGGCAGCAGGTTGGAGAGGGAGAGGGGGACAGAGAGAGTGGCGTGGGGCATTTGAGGTTTTATTTTTTTTCTTAAAATCGATTTGTATTTTAGAATCATATTAATATTTTTCTAGTATTTTTAATGCTCATAATATTTTCTAGTGTTTTAATACGATTTATTAGTATTATGTATATTAATTTAGTGTAAAGATAAATGAGATGGTAGTTGGAGGTAGATGAATAAAAAAATGAGTAGTTGGATATGGAGGAAATATGTAGAGGAATAGGAGTGCGGGAGAAGTTGATTTGGAGGAAAGCATCTTGCTGACCGGGCTACAATATTCCTTTTAGAGGAGAAATTTGGAGGAACGGAAGTGCACTGAAGATGCTAGGTGAGGTTGTGAATATCCAATCTACACTGCAAAGAGTTGCAAGGGCACGTGAAGTGAGGCCTTCATAGGGCAGCCTTGGAAGATCCAAGGCTTAAAGACTTTGGTTATCGAGGTCGTCATAAGGTGGTTTTGCGTTTTCCAAAAAAAAAACAACTCCACCTATATTGGGTTTATAGTCCTCCCAAACAATGAGTTTCCCAGTTTTGGCTTCAAAACTATGGGCGTTGAGGATAGGACTGTTGGGGATCATCTCAAATGTTGCTTGGGGCATAGCGGAACTTCAACGGTGTCACGTTTGTCTGATCGAGTTACTTGTATCTTTTCGGTTCTACCCATACATGCTTTCTAGGTGAAGAGTTAGTTGTAGGGTATTTGAGCCATTAGGACTAGGAAAAAGTCTACATAACTACTCGCTGTATGAATGGTCGTCTACATCACCCGAGTACAAAAACTGATATTTTACACCTTGAAATTTTGAAAACTGGACAAATAACCTGAAGTGGTTTTGCTGGGTGGTTTTGATGATGTGATAGTGGGGCCATGTGATAGGTATGGATGTTTGTCCAAATAACCCCTTAAACTAATTTTGTATTCAAATCAAACATTCAATTATTTCAGCACCCTTAATAAAATAGGTCTTTTTTGTTGCATTATGGACATGTTGAATTTTATGTTCAAATTTGTTAAGGATAAAAAAAAAGACATCATAATTTTACGTTAAAGACATCATAATTTTATGATCAAATTTGTTGGAATCGTAGATGATTGTCATTCTTACATTGCATGTATATATTTATAACCCATAGGCTTGCTACTAAAGGAAACCTAACTTGACCGACTATACAGAATTGATACAAATTGGGTTTCACACGGCCTGGCTATTAGTGGGTCAGCCTTTACCTTAGGTCTAGATCAATTTCTGGCGCCAAATATGCCCCTAGTTTGGGAACAATTTGTTTCAGAAACTAAGACAACTTCTTTCCTTCGATTAGATGCCTCATCTCCCTACCTTGGCTGTCTATTAAGGGTCCATTTGGTTGGAGAGCAAGGGTTGACGGAATGGCTCCATTCTTATTTTCTAGGATGGAGCAGCTCCATTCCATTTTGGGTTGAGGGACGGAGTGGCTACATTCCATGTTTGGTTGGAGGGATGAGAATGGAGTAGTTCCAACTCCATTTGAGAGCCAATGGATTGGCCTCATTGTTCTCTTGGTGTGATAAGTGATTGTCCACAGTGGACAAGTCCCAGATGGACTCAGGAAAAGTCCTCCGATGGACTGAAGGCCCTCAGATGGACTGGAGGTATACAGTGAAGACCTCAACGAACTGAGGCAAAAGTCCTCCGAAGGACTGGAGGCAAGGCTTGGCATTGGTCGGCCATGGGAGTTTCGTACACAGAGAGGCGGCTCGACGACGGTTGTGTAAGACCTCCGATGGACTGTGAGGCAGCTCCGATGGATTGGAGAAGCCAGGCGTGACTGTGGTGCACCAACTCGAGTGCATGGCGTGAAGGCGTGCGAGGGAGGCTTTGGAGGCTACTGCTCAAAACTGCCACCCAAGCTACCCAAGCCTTGGTGAGTTCGGCCACAACTCACCAAGATAGAGAAGATGGGCCAAATCCGGCCTAGACGGAAACTTCCTAAAGTTTCCTAGTTTCTGACTTCAAAACCGGGGGCGGATCATGGATTGAACTACTCGTCACGTGGAGAACATCCGAGAATTGCGTGGAACTTACGAAGGTCAAGACTTCATAGTGGTCGTCATCCCGAAATATCTTGTAAATCTTTGTTTTAGCCCCTTAGGGCATTTCTAGTGTTAGGGGTCTATGTGTAAAACTGCCAAAACTATGTCTAGGTATAAATAGGTCAATGGTTGGTCATTAGAACCTCTCTTGGCTGGTTAGGGTTTCACTGAGAGAGTGATTTTTTCCCCATGCTTTGAGCTCCAAGTTTAGAGAGGCTAGAGTGAGATTTAGCCTCCACATCAAGTAGGTGGAAGCTTGGTGACGAAATCCATCATGTATGCAGATCTTGTGACCCTCTTGGTCCATCTATTGATGTGATTTCGTGCTGCCTCTTTTGTGTGCTTGTTTCTCCTCTTTTCCTTTGATTTTCGGCTTCAATTCTTGGCTTTTTGGGTGTTTGCTTTGGCCGAGGTTGAATCCTTTCTCTTGTTGGCGTTTTGGACTTGCAAGGATGTGGAGATTATGTCTTAGAACATCTCAATCCCACAGGGTTATCATGATGAAGTTGTTCTTGTGTTTTCCCCTTTTCTTGCCCAAAGGTTCCCTCTTCACGAGATCTGAAATTCCCGCTAATCTCGTGATCTTTTTTCATACATCTTTTGGCAATAGCTTTGGAATGGAGCTAGGATAGCTTGTATGAAATCTCGTGATGATTGGATAAGGTTTGGTCAAGTTTGGATCGTTTTTGTGTGGAGTTTTCTGCTGTCTAGTTTTCCTATAGTTTCTGTCCTTCTTTAAGTCTTGGTTGGTTCAGAGCAAACCATCCAATTTTGAGCTGAAATTTTGTGGAGCTCTTTCCCTATGTATCATAAATCTCCCATAAAAATTTCAAAAATCTTTGGAGGTGTTTTGCTCTGGTTTTGGTAGTTTTCTTTTGGGTTAGGTCTACCTGTTTTTGACCATCGAACGGTCCATCGGATGGTCCAATGGTTGTTGGATTTTTTCTTGTCCAATCGAGTTGAAATTTTGTGGAGTTGTTCTTTAACCGTGCCCCTTTGTAACCTATAGTAAAAATTTCATAATTTTTTGAGCTGGTTTGATAGGGTTTTTCAGGGTGTCGGTCTGTGCACATCAGAGGGTCCGATGGTCTAATATTTCTCCTTTTGATCTAATTTTTGTAGGAGTGGTTCTTGGTTGTCTTGTGAGGGTGTGGTAATTTTTTGGAGTGGTTTGGAGCTTTGCTTGAAGGGTTTTGGTAATTTTCTTTGCATCCCTGTCTGACAGAAATCTGTTGTCTTCCCTAGGTTAGCTCGTTTGGCGTCTTGTGTCTTAGGTGTTTGAGCGTGTGCTTCCTCTTTGTGTTTGGTACATATCTGTTCAGTGAATGGTATCCTTTCAATGGACGGTATCTAGCTTCCTATGGCAAAGTTTCGAGTCGGAGTTTGAATTTGAGTTTTCAGTTGCTCCTATTCACCCTCCTTCTAGTCGCAGTCTTCGGTCCTACAAGTGGTATCTGAGCCGGTTAGGTTTCTCCATACCTTAACTGGTGACAAAACCGTAGCGACCATGACGCACTCCGAGATGCTACTTAGAGTATGACTTTCATGGTGCTTCCAGCTGCTGAGCGTACGACGCTTGAGGTTGTGGCTCAGCATGAGACGAATGCCAAGGCTGTTAACTTTCTCTTCTCAAGTCTTGGTCCCGTTGATCAAAGAATGTGATCCACCTCAAGGCGGCAAAAGAGATATGGTCCCTGCTTAGTGCACACCATGAGGGTACTGCTACGATCAAGGCCCTTCTCATTGAGACCTACCGGCGCGAATATGAAAATTTCATGCAAAAGCTAGGTGAATTTGTGGATGCCCTATTTGCTCGCTTCTAGTCGATCATTAACAGGCTCCGAGCCCATTCTGCACCTGCCAAGCTCCCATACTTTGACCATCAGTAGGCTGTCAAGCTGTTGTATGCCTTGGACAGGAAAGTATGGGAGATCAAGAAGAATTCAATTGTTGAGTCGGCAGGATATGACACAATTGGAGTGGAGGAGCTATATAGCAAGCTCAAGGCCACTGAGGTGGATTACCATATGACAGAGTCTCTAGACGGTACTGGCTCCAAGAGCTTGGTCTTGGCCATTCCTCGCGAGACCACTACTAACCCCCCAATTCACAACTTCTCGTTTTCTGCTTTGATGTCTGTGACAAAGGAGCAGTTGGTGTCACTTAGGGATGATGAGCTTTGCCTTGTTTCTAGTCGCTTTCAGCGTGCCTATGACAACCGAATGAGCAATAAAAGGGGTGAGAGGCCCAAGTGCTTTGAGTGCGGAGAGGTCAGCCACTTCATCATTGAATGCCCGAACAAGCAGAATGACTTCTACAAGAAGGGCAAGAGCTAATCCCGTGACTCCGACTCCAGCAGGCACCACTCGCGTGACTCCAACAAGTATCACTCAAGCAAAAGGGACAATGACCTCAAGAACAAGTTCAAGAGTTTTTTGAAGAACAACCGGAGGCGTGAGAAGGCTTCTCTCGCAGAAGTGAGGGAACGCTACGCCAAGTTGGCTACCTCTTCTTCCTCCTCAAGCTCAAGCGATAAGGAGATCATCTTAAACCGAGGCAATAAGAAGGAGTTTGGTGGTCCAGCTAGCCTCTGCTTTGTTAGTAGCAGATACGAGCCCAAGCACAAGAAGGAGAGAAAGATTTGTTCCATGGCGATCGAAGACAAGAAGAATAATGACCACGACAACAACTCTTCTACTGCTGACTAGGTAATGCCTGATGATGCTCAAATCCTTGAGATGTTGGAGAGTTATAGTTGTTCTCTGAAAGCAAAGGATAAAATGCTTGAGAAGGTAGCAAAGAAGAAGCAAAAGGTAAAGGCCAAACTAGCTGATGCTAGAGCAGAAATAGAAAGGCTGAAGAGTGCCTACTAGCCCTAATGAGAATGAGTGCCCTACCTGTGAGTCTTTCATGATGGAGCTCAGTGACTAGAAAGACAAGTATGTCAAGCAGGTAGAAGAGATAGATAGGCTGAGAGTTGAGTTAGGCAAGCTCCAGTCCAAATTGGATGAGATTGCTTTGAGTGGAGAGCTTGAGTGTGAGTCTTGCCCCCGTGTAGCTAGTGATTTAGCTGATCTAAAGGTGAAGTTTGAGGGGCAGCTCAAGGAGTTGGAAGAGCTTAGGGCTAGGCCTGCACTTTTAGGTGCTTGTTTGGCCTATCCTACATTGAGAGCTTAGCTTGAGCATTTGAGAGATGAATTTGAGGTTCTGTCAGCCTCTTCTAACTCTTATGAGACTTGTTTGATTCATAGGATGCAGCTTGTGGATAGAGATGCCACCATTAAGAAGTTGGAGAAGATGCCCCTACAATTCCGTCCTTAGACTGTGATACTTATGCCGCCTAGGCGGTTGTTCTGGAGGATCTAAGAGAGGAAGTGTTGTCTTTGAAGGATGACGACAATAGGTTGCGTGAGGTGCTGAATTGGGTATATGCGAGGCAACCCCAATTAGAGATGATCATAGAAAGCACAAAGAGAGCCGAGGGTGACATGAGCAGTTTTGGGTTTGGAGAGATCAGTGTCTCGGGTGAGAAGAGAGCCCCAACCAAGCTTAAGATTGGCTCTCCCCAACCTACTGTTGATGGGGTTTTCCATGAGCCACCTAGGGCTGCCCCTAAGAAGCAATATTAGACACCCAAGCCCTCACTAGCTAAACTGGATAAGATTGTGGAAGAAGTGCTTAAGATTTCTGAGAGCAAGAAGAAAGCCCACCAGCCTGCACCACCCAAGACCACAGCACCTGAGCCTAAAGCCTAGCCTAACCCTTTACCCAAAAGGCATGTCTACCACTGTGAGTTTTGTCAGCGGAATGGTCACTTGGAATAGTTTTGCTTCAGGAGGAAGCGGATTGAGAGGCAGGAGAGAGCTTGGTGAAACCAGGATCAGTTCTATCAGGGTGTTAGGCAAGATCCTCCCCACTGCGGTGATATGAGATACTGCTTTGCTGGTGGTAAGAGAGGAAGCAGTTTTCAAGCCCGTGCTCCTAGTGATGAGAGACGCTTTGTCGGCCACGATCCCAGCCATTTTCAACGCGGCTGTGGACCTCGCGACTGAGGCTTTAGGAGAGAGATGGGTCCACGCTTTGGTAGTCGTGGTTACCCCAATCGTGGTATGAGGGATGTTTTCTTTGATAGTGATTACCCCTCGTTTGAGCAGATGGCTCAGCACTAGTTCAGAAGTTTCACTGACCCCAGTGTCGGACCGTCTGCCCCTCCATACTATCATTGATTTTGCAGATTTGGGCTCAGGGGAACGTGTGATGAGTTAGACTTAATTGTTTTCCGGGCTCTTAGGTTGCTCATGTGGGCTTGTATCCTATGTATAGTTGAGAACTTTGCTCTTTGCTCTCTTGTATGTGTCTTATCTAAGTTGTGCCTTTTGTTCTGTGTTTTTCTATGTACTCAGCCTTCATGGTTGTATGCTTGGTGGACTAGCCACATATTATGCTAGCTTTCAGTTTGCTAGTTGTATGTCTATGTTGCTAGTCTAGTCCTCCTTGTATGCTTGCCTGTGATCCTTGTGAATCTCGTGCCATGCTTTCTCAGCTTTGACATATTATTCACTTGTGATCAGTTTGACTATTCTTAGCGTGTTCCTTTTTTTAGTAGATTTTGCATGCTAGGTTTGTTTTTGTTTTTGTAGATTAGCCACATGACTTTCTAGCTTGTGTGATCCTTTCTTATACCATATCATGCTAGTTTTGTTTGTGTTGGTGAACTAGTCACCTTTATCTGTTAGTTTGTGATACCTCATGAATATCATGCCATGTGACATTTCAAGCAGCTTTTAGGTGAGAGACTTTCAAGTGGTATTGTTCTTGGCGTGCTATTCATGTGATATCATTCTTGTGATGCTTGCTCTAGCATAATCTCATGTAGTCTAGCTACATTGTCTCATGGATTGGTTACCTTTGCCTTGGGTAGTGTAGACTTGTGCCTAATTCTTTTGCTTGAGCTAGGTTTTCCTTGTGTCTATGAGTTTTGTATATATGTGCTCACTTTGTTTTGCAGGAAACATGCTTTGTGCTTAATCCCACAAGTGGTACTTTCCACATGTGGCCTCTACTATGCATGATTGCCTATTCTAACCCCTAACTTGAGCCATGGACTTTCATAGTTCATTTGTTTCTTTTGTTTTTCTTGGTTCTAGCTTTTGTACAGCTAGTTGGCTCATTTTGAGGGGGAGCTTCATCTTTGCTTCATCACCTTCGAAGAGGACACTTGTACTACTACTTCCACTACTACACGTGTTCCATCTCTACAAGGACTGCTTCCTCTACATGCAGAGATGGACCCGCAGAGGACGTAGGGGAGGTGACCTTATGGCGTGCATGCACCTCAAAGGTCCAGCGGGATCGCCTCAAGCTTTCGAGCTTGTCAGGTATGTGTTGCGGTTCTTGTCTTCCTTTGGGAAGATTTTGGTCTTGGTTTCTTGGATGGCTTTTCTGTATGTTTGGATCATATCATGCATTGCATTCATGTAACATATGTATTTTCACTTACACTAACACTAGAGCTCATTTGGAATGTTGACTATTGAGTTACTATTTGCTTGTGCTAAATTGTACAGTTGCTTGCTTGCTAGATTGTTGAATACTAATTGTGAGCTAAGTCATTTTTATTTCCTGAAAATCAAAACCATGATGACCACTTGACTTGGCTACCTAGCATGTGTAGGACTGTTGAATGCTATGCTATCTCTTCATACCTGGATATGCTGGCTCTATGCCTTTGCTAAGTTAATGCCTAAGCTTTTATGACACCTTGCTTAATTTGAAACCTGAATTGAAATGTTTACAAGTGGTGTCTTCTGTGTTAATTTGAGAAATATCCAGATGGGTTTGCTTGTCACACTGATCTTGTTGGAGACTGCTTGCCTTTGCACTTTGGCATGAACTTGGACTAGGCTGTGTATGACCAAAATCTTGTCTTGAGGTTCTGATGTTTCTGTGAGCCTAGGATTGGCATTGTTTGATAAGAAGTGGCTATGACAAGTAAATAACCCATGGCACATTATGAGTACTTGTTTCTATTACAAGTGGTAAATGATTAAACCTGAAACAAGCAAGCCTCTTAAATGCTTATGGCTTGTTGTATATGCTTTTGTTGCGAGTAGCACACCTTGTATGCATTGCTAACATCTTGTTGTTCATACCTATCTTGTTAGGTGCTATTCATGTTGGTGATGCTGTCTTTTAAAACCAACCTTGAAAACCATGTTTGCTTCTAATCTGTGTCAGATAGATTCATTTGAGCTTGTTGCATGCTTCCTTGCCCTCACTTGCTCTGTATGCCAGAACTTGTGAATGCTAGCTTTTCATCCCTTCTGAGCTCTTTCTGGTACACTCTCTGCATATCATGGCATAGATTAAGGGGGAGTTGTCTAGTTCAGGGGGGAGCCCTACGAACCCTTGATGTGTCTAAAGGTTGAACCGACATCTAAGAGGGGGATATATATTAATATTTCTAAAAACTAAGGCTCACTAAAAACTACAACTACTAAGAAAAACCATGCAAGATAAAACTAGCTATGTGCACTAAGGTTTTGCTAAGTGTTGCTAATTTTACCAAGGCCAAATCTTGCAACCTAATTCCACCTAGAAACTAACCTATCAAACTAGTCTAGAAAAGTAAGCACACAATTGCAAGAATGTAAATATAGAAGGTAAAGGATAGGTAGAGCCTTTTCTCTTTGTCTTAAGGAGCCAATGTTTTGTTTTCGATTTTTGCCTCAAAGTGCCATGTTTCTTTGCTTGTCTTTGGTTTTTGGGCATTTTGAGCAACTTTTTCTTTTCTTCTTTCTTTTAGGTTTTATGTTTTTCTTTTGTCTTTGTTCTATTTTAGGTTACAGGTAGAAGGTGTTGACAATGCACTCATCAAGGGGGAGATTGAAAGCCAATGGACTGGCCTCATTGCTCTCCTGGTGTGATGAGTGATTATCCATGGTGGACAAGTCCCAGGTGGACTCGGAAAAAGCCCTCCGATGGACTGTAGGCCCTCCAATGGACTAGAGGTAGATGATAAAGACCTCAATGGACTGAGGCAAAAGTCCTCTGAAGGATTGGAAGCAAAGCTCGGCGTTGGTCGGCCATGGGAGTTTGGTACATGGAGGGGCAGCTCGACGATGGCTATGTAAGACCTCCGATGGACTGTGAGGTAGCTCGATGGACTAGAGAAGCCGGGCTTGACCGTGGTGCTCTAACCTGAGAGCATGGTGCGAAGGCGTGCGAGGGAGACTCTGGTGGCTTCGACTCAAAACCGCCACCAAAGCTACCCAAGCCTTGGTATGTTTGGCCACAACTTGCCTAGATAGAGAATATGGGCCAAATCCGGCCCAGACGGAGACTTCCAAAAGTTTCCCGGTTTTTTACTACAGAAGCGGGGGAGGATCGCGGATTGGACTACTGGCCACGTGGAGAACATCGGAAGATTGCATGGAACTTATGAAGATCAAGACTTCTTAGTGGTTGTTCATCCCTAAATATCTTGTACCTCTTTGTTTCAGCCCCTTAGGGCATTTCTAGTATTAGGGGTCTATGTGTAAAAGTGCCAAAACTATATCTAGGTATAAATAGGTCAATGGCCGGTCATTAGAACATCTCTTGGCTGATTAGGGTTTCACTTAGATAGTGATTTTTGCCCCCCATGCTTTGAGCTCCAAGTTTAGAGAGGTTAGAGTGAGATTTAGCCTCCACATCAAGAGGGTAGGAGAGGGTGAAGCTTCGGGACAAAATCCATCATGTATTGCAGATCTTGAGACCCTCTTGGGCCATCTATTGATGTGATTTCATGCTGCCTCTTTTGTGTGCTTGTTTCTCCTCTTTCTCTTTGATTTTTAGCTTCAATTCTTGGCTTTTTGGGTGTTTGCTTTGGCCGAGGTTGAATCCCTTCTCTTGATGGTGTTTTGGACTTGCAATGATGTGGAGATTATGTCTTAGAACATGTTAATCCCGCAGGATTGCCACGAGCAAGCTGTTTTTGTATTCTCCCCTTTTCTTGTCCAAAGGTTTCCTCTTCACGAGATCTAAAATTTCCGCTAATCCCATAATCTTTTTTCATACATCTTTTGGGAATAGCTTTGGAATGAAGCAAGGATAGTTTGTGTGAAATTTCGTGGAGATTGGAGAAGGTTTGGTCAAGTTTGGATCGTTTTTGTGTGGAGTTTTATGCCGTCCAGTTTTCCTGCAGTTTCTACCCTTCTTTTAAGTCTTGGTTGGTTCAGAGCAAACCTTCAAATTTTGAGGTGAAATTTTGTTAAGCTCTCTCCCTATGTATTATAAATCTCTCATAAAAATTTCAAAATTTTTGGAGGTGTTTTGTCCTAGTTTTGGTGTTTTTTTTTTTGGGTTAGGTATGCCTATTTTTGACCATCGGACGGTCCGATACTTGTTGGATTTTTGTTTCTTGTCCAATTGAGCTGAAATTTTTTGGAGTTGTTCCTTAACCCTTTCTTAACCTCCAATAAAAATTTCATAATTTGTTGAGCTGGTTTGATAGGGGTTTTGATAAAGAGAAAATTCTCTACAGGCCACCGAATGTTAGCGAATTTCTCTACAACCCACTTAAACTTTTCTTTTGCTCTACATATCACTGAGTTAATGTTTCACTTCCCTATGTACCACTGCCGTCAACCGTACAATCAACTGCAGTTAAATTTAGTGTGAAAAGACAATGTTGCCCTTCCTGGCCCCACATGTCATCCCTTTCCTTCATCTTTCCCATTCCATCAGCCCAGCAGCTCGACCAGCAGGGGGCGCTAGCAACCAGCAGGCAGGCAGCTCGGCGAGGGGAGGGGGGAGCTCGGCAAGCATCAGCACGCAGGTGGGCGCCGCGGAGCTGCGCGACGGAGACGGTCTGCACGGAGGCGCGCGGGCGAGCGGGGCGCGACAGAGACGGCTGGGGCGGCGTCGCGCAGACGGGCAGCACGCGACGGCCGGGGCGGCGGCACGCGGGCTGGCGTCGCGGAGGCGCGCGACGGAGACGGCCGGGACGACGGCGCACAGGTGGGCGCCGCGGAGCCGCACAACGGAGACGGCCGGGACGGAGCCGCATGGGCGAGCAGCACGCGACAGAGATGGCCGGGGCAGCGTCGTGCGTGCCGGCGCCACACGACGACCGGGGTGGCATCGCGCGGGCGGGCGTCGCGGAGAAGCGCTATGGAGACGGCCGGGACGGCAGTGCGTTACGGAGATGGCCAGGGCAGCGCGCGCCAGAGATGGCCAGGGCAGCGCGCGACGGAGATGGCCAGGGCAGCGGCATGCGATGGAGACGGCCGGGACGGAGGAGCGCGACGGAGATTGCCGGAGCGGCGGCGCGCGGGTGGGCGCCGCGGAGCTGTGCGACGGAGACAGCTGGGTGGCGGTGCTGATGCTTGCCGAGCTCCCCCCTCCCCTCGCCGAGCTGCCTGCCTTCTGGTTGCTAGCGCCCCCTGCTGGTCGAGCTGCTGTGCTGATGGAATGGGAAAGATGAAGGAAAGGGATGACATGTGGGGCCAGGAAGGGCAACATTGTCTTTTCACACTAAATTTAACTGCAGTTGCTTGTACGGTTGACGGCAATGGTACATAGGGAAGTGAAAAATTAACTCAGTGATATGTAGAGCAAAAGGAAAGTTTCAGTGGGTTGTAGAGAAATTCGCTAACATTCGGTGGCTTGTAGAGAATTTTCTCTTTGATAAAATTGTTTTAGGGTGCCGGTCTGTGTATATTAGACGGTCCGATGGTCCAATCATCGGACTGTCTGATGGTATAATCTTTGTCCTTTTGATCTGAATTTTCAGAAGTGGTTCTTGGTTGTCTTGTGTGGGCGTGGTAATTTCTGGGAGTGGTTTGGAGGTTTGCTTGAAGGGTTTTGATAATTTTTTTGCAGCCCTGTGTGGCTGAAATCTGCTGTCCTCCCTAGGTTTGCTCGTTTTGCGTGTTGTGTCTTAGGCGTTTGAGCGTGTGCTTCCACTTTGTGTTTGATACGTATCTGTTCAATGGACAGTACCAAGCATGCATTGTGAGTTAGATACATATTCTTTCAGTGGACGGTATCTAGCTTCCTTTGGCAAAGTTTCGAGTCGAGGTTTGAATTTGAGTTTTCAGCTGCTCTTATTCACCCCCCTCTAGTCGCAGTCTTCGGTCCTACACCATTTACCACCATTAAATATGGAGCCCACTTGTCATAGAAAGATTCATCACTTTCATCTGCTTCCGCACTAGTGTCCATCCGGCTGTCGCACGCCCCCGCGGCCGTCCGTACCGGTGCCGCTTCCTCACCCATCCACGCCGGCACACGCGACCACCGGCGCCGCCTCCCCGCTGACATGCGCGGCCCTCACAGTCGCCTCCACGCTTGTGTCCGTCGGCGCTGCCTTCTCCCCCATCCTCACCAGTGTGAGGGAGGAGCAGAGGTGGTAGCACTGCTCGAGCACCGGTGAGCGCCGTGGAGAGGAATGGAGGTGGCGATGCCGCTCCAGCGGGTGGGCATGAGAGAGGAGCAGCAGCGGTGCCGTGGCTTGAGCTCTGGAGGGTCGCTGTGAGAGAAGCGAAGGGGAGCGCGATAAACAAGGGAGACTAGAGAAATAGTGTGAGAAGGAGCGAGCGTGTCCGGCCTTTTCGGTGGAGCCGGCTCGTCCCGAATAATTAGGGAATATTCCTTTTTCTAGGATGGCTCTGCTCCTGTTTATTCCCAGTTCTTGAACCAAACAAGGGATGAAACTGTTCCATCCCAGTCCACTCTTGTACCAAACACACCCTACCTTACGACGTCAAATCATCATGCAACAGCCTCGCCTGACGTCATCGAGCTTGCCCCTTTGTGTAACATAATAATGTGGTTTGGCCTCCTTCTAGTCAAAATTGAACGCAATTACCTTTGGCACAACTTTTTCCCATGCATGTCTTCCATGTTTTCTATGTCTTAGTTTTTGCTCTCCTTCCCATGACCACCGTGTAGTCCAATCACCTTTGATGAAAAATCGAGCCAAGGCATCCGCTCACCGTCCTTTGTTGATTCTCAAGGCCTTTCTAATGGCAGAGCCTCTTCACACCAATTCATGGATTCACCAAGTCCTCTATCCACTACCACTAGTGCCGATTCCACACGAGAAGTATTCTATGATCCACTAGAAATTCAAAGTAGAATTTGGCCAGAGCTCCCTCCAATCATCACCATTAACTAGGCTAGTAAAATGAAAACCTACCATGCTAGTGTGGAGGCGAGCACAGAGGCCGATGAGAAAGCCTAAGCTCACATCAACATCTTCACAGTCGAAGGCTATACAAATATTCCTCACACAGTCTTCCTTCTTGACATGCTTGACCGTCTTGGTGATAGTACCAGCACTAGGCTAGAAAAGAAACACAGGCATATGTCCCATCTCTTGAATAGGGGTACGCCCTGAACCTTGGATGATTCCCAACATATTCATGCCGGTAAACAACCTGATGGCTGCCTGGAATATAAATGAATCCTCGAATGATTTCTTTTATGAATCTTGGGATAAGGTGCTAGAATACACATGAATCCTCAAATGGCTAACTTTATCTGGCTAGGGAGCTCCTTGTACCTTTAGCCCGACGTGCCCAACGAGCTCCTAGGGCCACAGCATCCCCAATTATCCTTGAGCTTGCACCTCTTGTAAGAAACTCCTAGCCAAGTTCTGCCTACTACGATGTGGCATCTAAGGCTTCATGGGGACATACCCCAGAATTTGTTAATGCTGCTAGTTGACCGGGTGTTGGCACTCAAATTGTGTTCAATAAATATCCATTGTAAAACTTAGTCTTCTAAAGCTAAGGTATATGACCTTTTGTTTTGCCTAAATAACTCTCATGTTCTAATGTGTGACATTTGTTGAGAACAAAACTAACGTTGATGGCAACACATTTACTTCATCTAGGAGAAAACAAATCATCATAAGCGATGGCACTTCATTGTCTATACTTGTCAACTTTCTTGTCCTAGAGTCACTAGCACCGCATTGACTTCTTTTTGGCACTCTGAGACAGGTACCCCCACCCTCCCGAGCACACAATAGTGTCTTAAGTATTTAGATGCCTTGACTCCCGGACACAAAATAACTTAAGGTAATGGCAACCATCATATTTGACTCCAAAATTTTCTTACTCATGGCGATGGCAACGCGTCGGTTTTCAACTAACCCTACAAGTCAACAATTGACTCCACTTTTTTACAAACTTCTTTGTATTTCTATAGCGATATCTCTCCGAAGCATCGGTCGATAGGTGACAATGGGATTTGACAACCAAGATAAGAATATTATTTATGAAGTCGATGCAGTACGCCGACAATTAATCCTCATCCTATCATCCTGTGACTCTTTTGCATCTGGTGTTGGCTGGCACTAGAATCTCCTCACACATGGGTGAAAAGAAGCTTCATCCCTCACATCAATTTTACCCCTACCCGGCCTCTCTCTACTTGTGACTACCTGCACCCTTAACCTGAGCACAGGTTTCAAGTTGAAGGATTGAAAAGGCGACTAGAGGGGTGAAAAGGAGCCTCTCAAAATTTAGCCCACTAGTCTCTCTTCTGACATCGTCCAGGTTCACATAGCCTTTAGCCTCTAACTAGCTACTATACCTAGGACATGATAAGGGACACAGTGGAAGAACTCGAATCGATGGTCAAGCCAAAGATCGCAAAACGAGTGAAACCAACGACTCTAGCACACGACCTCCACTAGCCACTTTACACACTGAAGTGTGCCTCACTGAAGCTTAGCAAGTACAAGTATGGGCATACAATGAAGAACCATAGTGATAAGGTTGAAGGAAAGCACCCGAGTAAAAAAATACTAAATGGAATACATGGCACCTAGGCCACATCGGACTATCTGGTGCCTGGTGCTGGACTATCTGGTGGCAACAGATTATCTAGTAGTGGAAGATGGCTTGTCCGGTGGAGCCAAGCCAAGAGGTCAGCGCCGTCTTGTTCGACGTGCTACATTGGCCTGTTCGGCGTGCTACACCGGATAGTCTAGTAGCACCTAGAAAACCTCAAGTTCTTGAGATCCAAAAGCCCAAACTTGGTTAAATCTTCACCAAACTTCGTGAAATTTTGAAGGCACTGTCCCATGACTACCATGAAGAATCCCGAAACATCTATTGAAAAAATATCGTAGGAAGCTTGAGAATTCTAGATTTCACCAAGAAGGGGAAAACTCAAGAACTCACTTGCTCGTGGAATTCAGAGTGTATAACACTGGGCTAGATCAGTTCCTCCATGTCATGGCAACTAAAAAACTCTAAAAGGCCTAGAGATCCATCCAAAAATCAAACCAGAAAAGGTGAGGGAGGCTTACTGCACACAGAGATGGATCAGAATGCGAAATCTTGCTATATTGATGTGGAATTGAAGTTTACAAGAGTTTTCTACAGCCTACCACCCTTCATCCACAGATTGAATAACTAGATCCTTAGGTGCTCAAACCCTAAGTTTCTAGGGCCCTCCTTGAAATGCTAAACACTTGGCTGATGAAACCTAGGTCTAGAGCTAAATCTAAGTGGGAGAGACCAGTCCTAATAATGAGCCATCCACCTATTTATAGCCCTGTGCCTAACAAACATAATTTACACTAAAACCCCTACCCTGAAAACTTAACTATAATGCCCATATGGGGCTGAACCAAAAAGTTACAAATAACTCAATCGGATGACCACGATAGAGTCGTCATCTTCTTGGCTTCCAAGTCTTCACTTGATTTCCTTCCGCCCACAGTTTTGAAGTGGAAAATTGGGAAATTGCCCGTAGTGGGATTGCAAACCCAAAGAAAGGTGATGGTTTTGAGGAAAACCACCAAACTATCTCGATGCCGGCCCATGTCCAAAGCCCAAGCCCCTTGGCTCCTCCATGGTCAGGCCCACAAAGCTGCTTCCTCCTCTCATAGTTTTGAGGCCCACACTACCAAACCGTCCACCTCATTGTTTTTGAGCGAGCAAATCAACAAACCTTCTGGCTTTGACACGTGTCACTCGGATGCTAGCTCCCACCTCCACGGTTTAGGAGCCACACCATGACCACGTCGCTGTCACCTCACCACACTCTTTCACTCCTTGGACAACTATATTGGACACCAACGGCCTCACCCGACACTCCTTGCCGCCGACCACCGCCATGCCCGTATACCTGCACATCACGAGCAAAGAGATCACACATCTCTGTGGAGCACGTTAGTTAGCCCACCAACTCACACTGACACGCTCCACATGTTGACAATCACTCATCACACAAAGAAAACGATCACCCTTGATCTCTCACAAGTATAAATAGGGCCTTGTGCCTTCATCTTTCAGCACCTCCTTCCTTAGTTCCTTCAGCCTTGTAGTCATGTCTTTCCTTTCCTCATCCTTCTTTTCTATGTAATCCACTATCATATGGCTGACTAGCAAACATGTCTCATGTTCAAGGTAGGAGTGAACCTTGATGCTTGCTACGTACAGAATCATGTGGAAGCTGGTCAAGGTATGCGAGAACCCTTAACTCTTTTTCCCTATTGTACCTGGAAACGCCGTTATTCTATCCGTAGCATGCTGCACACTTCAAGCTGCCGCTCCCATCCAATCTGTTAGAAGCACACTGACGAGGTTGTCCGGGGCTTACGGCGGGAAAGGCAGAGCCTTTATGAGCTCACTTTGATCCAAAATAAATTTAACAAATTCATTATGTTTGTGGAGCTATTTCAAAACTTTCAAAGGATTGGAGCAGGGTCATCTCTTTCATCTCTCTTTTTGGCCTAGCTTGCGAGGAGATGTGCTAGTATTCTACAGATGTAGATGTAGGGTTAACTAATAAATCAACCCATCACTACATAGGTCTACAGATGTAGATGTAGCGTTATCTTATAAATCAACCCATCACTACACATGCAGGGCACTGGAGGTCATTGCTATAGATGTTTTTGCGAAAAATGGATGGAGAAGCAATATTAGACTTTGCTTATGAACTTTTGCATTTGATTTTGTATAAGCTCTCTTCTATTTTGATCAGCTGTTTAGCTAAATTCATTGTAAGAACTGCCTGTGTGCGGGTGCAGAGGTCGGAACGTTTGCATTTTCTTAAAAAAAATCACTACACATAGGTCCGTCTTGTATTGATTTGGAAACACGTCGCTAGAAAATGATTTGCCAAAAAAAGGATGCGCTGTTAGTTGGAGTTTCAGACCAAGTGCAAAGTTGCAGATATTTGTTTAGGCTTGCTTTATAGTGGTTGGGTCAATAAAAAATGGAAGAGGGAATTTGCTCCTTTGCGAACTGTGATTCCGAGGATGCAATTCACCAACCACAATTATTTGTAGTCAAGTCGTTTACTAAAATTCTGTCCCATTATGACCTCTTGCTTGTATAACCTTCAGATCTATTTCCTCGGATGCAGATTAGTTGGACGGTACTGGCATCGCATGGATGCAGTCAAGTCAATTTTTTAATGTACATGTGCTTAGGAAAACAATCCAACATATATTATTGTAATCGTCTAGAATTATAATACCTTACTGATTGCACACATAAATGTTAGGCAAGGGTCACAGTCATACAAAATACATATCTTCAAAGCATCTATGGTATTTGTTCACATAAAAAAACACCACTTAATTACCTTGTATTTGCTAATCATATTTCCAGCAGTAGCATGAAAAGGAGCTTACGGTTGTCCTCAGCAGGATATATATACTATATTCAAATGATATTATCTTTTGATGATGTGTTGAACTCCTTTAAAGCTTTATCATCTTTCAGTACGTATCAAATCATTTCGTATGTATTAGAAAAGAACCTTATCACATGGGTTAGGTGAGGTCCTCTTTGGGCTTCTTAATTAGCTTGGATGGAGCCTGGAGTCAAGTCAACACATAGTTGTTTACACCACAGATATTTAATTGGTTGGCTGACATATATATGCGCACTAGCAGCGCAACCATTCATCCCTGAAGCTGTCCTTCTGAAGTTCCGTTCCCAGCTAGGATCGGATCTGTGAAGCGTTCTTCAGGTTAGAGCTTTTCACAGGACTTACTCTTCATATTTTTCTGGGAACAATTATGTGGCATGTTTATGCGTATTCAGCGTTGTGTTGCGGGATAACCGCTTTGGTTTGTTCAAGTAGAAGTGTTGATAGTTCATAATTCTTGGAGCTGATCTATGCCTATTTAAATAATTAGAAATGGCGACAAACACTAGCGGAGGTCTTCTCAGTACATTAATGCAGGAGCTTCCACTGGAATTCCTGAAAGAGATTACCAACGGGTTCTCTGATGAGAGAAAAATTAGTGAAGGTGCATTTGGGACAGTTTACAGGGTATGGTTAGGAGTCCAATTTTTTTGCATTTTCAAAAGATGATATGGAAACATGAAAATATGTATCTAATGAGAGCTAAAACAGGGGATTCTTCAAGATGGACAAGTGATTGCTGTGAAGAAGCTTGCAGGAAACACAATAGTGCCTGCTGGGCAACAATTTAAAAAAGAGGCTACAAATCTTATAGTAGTACGCCACGAAAATATACAGAAGTTACTTAGCTACTGCAGTGAAGCAATTAAGAACGTGGTGGAGCACAAAGGGAAATACATTCTTGTAGACACAGATGAATGCATACTCTGCTACGAATATGCACCTAAGGGAAGCCTTCGAGAGTACCTTGCAGGTATGAGAGAGCTCTATCTGACACATTTTCCATTACCTAGTATGTTTCTTCGAACGCAGAACCACATGTAGAGTTTATTATCCCTTCATTCTCCACATTATATGCAAATCTGATATAGTACCTGAGAGTTAACGTTTCACCTTTTTTTTGTTTGGAGTGTCTTACAATGTTGTATATTTTGCATTAAGCCTTCCTATCTCTTACCAATCAATCTTGGGGATACAGATCTCCCTTTTACATCAACGGTGGATATGGCACACCCTAAGAAAGCTCATCATACTTACATAATTCATTTTCAATCAACAGATGCCTCAAAGAGAACCAATTCAACAGATGACTCGAAAATAACTGATTGGGACACAAACTTCAAAATTATTAAGGGTATCTGCCAGGGTCTACTTTTCCTACATCAGGGAATGGGTGCTCCTATTGTTCACTTGGATCTGCAGCCTGCAAATATTTTGTTGGACGATAACATGGTGCCAAAAATTGCCGACTTTGGTCTCTCACGGCTTTTCGGTCAGGAACAAACCCGAATAAGGACTACAAATGTTGTGGGGGCAAAGTAAGTTCTGTAATTGTAAAGTGGATTGCATTGACATATCTCATGTGATTCCTAACACTGTTGTCATGAATGTCTATCAGAGGCTACATGGCTCCAGAATATGTATACAATGGTGAAATTTCACCCCAGTGCGACATATACAGTTTAGGTGTAGTAATGTTGGAAATCATCACAGGAGAGAAGAATTGTTCTGTCGACAAAGACATGTCTTCAAGTAACTTTGCTATTGATGTAAGCCAGCATTACAAGCTGATTTGAAGATTGAATCCTTTTCCATAGGCATATGCCACAGATTTACTTTGTATACTTAACTAGATCGTCATTCAAAATCTCCAGATACGTAAAACTTGGACAGAAGAGTATATAGTATCCAAGTACTCATTTTTAGAGGCAGATCGCCTTCAGCAAGTGCGAGCGTGCATTGAGGTTGCGTTTAGATGTGTGGATATTTCTCAGAAGAACCGACCTTCAATAGAAGAAGTTGTTAAGAAGCTGTCTGGTGCAGCCTAGATGATAGCAGAGGTATGAATACAGGGCATAGTGCAGATCCTTCCTTATTTTGATGTTTTTATCATTGTAATAATTTAAAGAAGACTCAGTTTTAAATTTTTTACTAGAAATACTTCGTCTGGCTGAATCCAACACGATAATTATTAGTATTTTATTTTAAACCTGTCAATACTGTATTACATTTTGTTAAATAACTGGCACAGACCTCCGCAATGGATAATTGATGGGAAAAGAGAAACTTCAGTATTACTCTAGGCTTCTCGTCAGTGTTTATGTTTCTACATGCAACAATCAATATCTCTTTTTTGTCATTTTATCTGTTATAAGAAGTAATTTCATTATAATCTTTTATATGTTCATTAACAGAAGGTTACATCTTTGTGGGATGGACACTAACATGTTATTTAAATTTCTATTTTTTGGTTTACAGCAACGATAACCCTTGGCCCTTTCAGAAGCACAGAGAGGTTCAAATGAAAGAAAAGATGGTCTATTATTGATTGAGGCCCTGAACTTTCTTTTGGAAATAAGATATATTTGTATTATCAAAAACAATCGATCTAGAAGGGAACTGATTGCTTCAAATGTCTCTGTTTTTGTAATGAATATGCTACACAGTGTTGATGTGCAGTTATGAGGTTTGCTGTTCAGTTTTTCTTATCAACTATACCTGTTATGTTTTTTGGAAAAAAAAATCCCAAAAATAGCTTGAAGGGTAGTTTCTTCGCGCATGCAGTGCCCATAGATCTCTTAAAACTTCCCTGGTTTATACCAAATCAGTGTCGAGGATACTACAGCTTGCTATTAACACCAGTATCATTGCTATAGTCTATAGTACTGAGAGGACAACCAATAGTGTAGCCGTACACAGAGGTGGAGGTAGGACTTCAATTCTGCTTTTTTTTCTTGCTGAAACAAACCCATTTCTATAATAATCTCGAAACTCGAAACCACACCTCCGTTCGATTTGGTGGTCGCTTGATGGGAACACAAAACAGTCATTTGCTTGAAACCACACCGTGCGTGCCGTCCGATCCAAAGAAGCAAACGTTAGGAAATCTCATCGTAGTCATCAAAGCGCTGCGCAATCTCATCGTAGATGAGCTTGGTGTCAGGGTTCATTTTGATTTGGTGGCGACCAAATTGCGTTGATGAGAGGACGACGACTGCTCTGTCCCCGAGATGCCCACGGATCGGCCAAGCAAGGACGGGAGTTATGGAGTCGCGAAGAAGATCAGCAGCTCACTGATCCGCATCACGTTAGGCCGACCCAAACCGGTGCTCAACCAGTCAATGGAATCTGATGCCAAGAATCGACGAGAATCTGAAAGCTATGGCTGTGTTTAAATCCAAATTTTCTTCCAAATTCTACTATGCAAAAAGAAGATTTCTCATCACATTAAAAATGTCGGCACATGCATTGAGTACTAAACGTAGATGAAATCAAAAAATAATTGTACAGTTTAGATATACTTTGCGAGACGAATCTTTTGAGGCTAGTTAGGCCATGGTAGAACAATATTTACCACAAACAAACGAAATGTGCTACAGTACGCTACAGTGTCGGATGTGATGTTTTTGGCCAAATTTTGGCAGATTTCGCCTGCTTTTCGCCTCCATTTTTTGGATCTAAACACAGCCTATATATCATATATCATTCGGGTGTTTGAAAGGATTCCATCACGCGACTTGATGGCCGTCAATTTGCGTCTGATCGATGGTGGACGCCATTGGATAAACCGGTGGGCCTTTGTCAGGCAGCAGCGCAACAGGCCTGCGGCCTGTGGCAGCGCGCGTCAGCACTCAGCAGCAGCGATCGCTCTGACCAAGCATCTGTGTCCGTCCGTCTGGATTTTCTGTCCGTTTGGTCCAGCCTAGTGAGCTTCCACGAACAGGCTTTTTTTTTTGACCGACAAGATTGGTCTATATATTTATATATTATTCTCTAGTATCTTCATCGTGCCTTTTAGCTTCTCATTATGTCTCCACCGGCAAAAAAATTGCATTAGTGTAAATTTAAAAATTACACCTTAATTTTCTATAATTTAAATTACACCGTAATTTTTATTTAGTTACACTGTAACTTTTCTTTAACTTTGACATAATATCTCTGTAATTTCTTCCTAACAACTGACCAAACATAATATCACTGTAATATCGCCGTGCTCGCATATCTTGACAGACTCGATGAAAATCGTGTGCTACATTCTTCTAAAACAACCGAATCCTCATGTGTGTTAAATTCGTGTGTTTTCTAAGAATCTAACAACTGGGTGTCAGAACCCTTGGAAACACACGGTTATGCCATAGACAAGGGAAAAGGAGGTAGATGGAGCAGAGATGGGGCAGCAACCAGAATATTCCTCGCAAAAAAAAAATATTCCGAGAGGAAGGTACGAGAACGATAGTTGTCTACAGATCATATTTTTTTACCCCTCCCATGACATACATGTATCAATAACGCTCGCACCTCACAGAGTAACACATTCATGATTCACCCAATCAGGCCCTCGACACGCGTGCGTTGCGCCTCCTGAATCTTGTAACAGCCGGTCCGGGAGGCACTGTAGCCGGTCTGACAACCTCTTTGTCGATCTTCACTTCGTGGGACAGCTGAACTGCTAAACTGAAATCCAGCACATCGTTTATATCGTCGTTTATAGTACAAAAATAATATTGTATCTATGTTGCATATAGAAATATGATAGAGGATGTCCTGAAGTCTGGCATAAGAGATGGCCGGTGACAATGTCCAAACCAACATGACGTTAATAGCATCATCGCATGCATCACATGGTTACATACAGTAAGCCCACCGAGTGAATCATAGGTAATATGGAATGTCGTGCATAGTGTCAAAACAGTACAGCGTAATACTTTTACTAGACCTCCTTTTATGTCTTCACCTAGTTTTCCATTGATATCTTACGTTTTTCTTGAGCAAACCAAATCCTTTTCTTCGCCGGTGCTAGTGCTAGCAACTGCTTCATCTCGGGGAATTTCTATGAATCCTAATCCGCCCTCGTGTGAACTAATTACCATGCAGCTGCATATAGACGTTGCTGATTAGATATTTTACATCGGCAGAAATGGGTACAGTATAAGGAATCGTCCACTGAGACAAGGCATATCAGTATTTCTCTTATTGACAATGAATTTATTCTCCAGCGAAAAAAGGGTCTTTTTGTATATCTTGGTTTAAGTTTTAAGGTATTGTATTAAAATGTAACCCGGTGTTTGTATAGAGTGGTTTCAGAATTTATGATCAAATCCTAACGGTTAATATAAAAAATACTATACAAGTCTGTTGTAGGAACGCCTCCTAAAATACTACAGGAGCGGCGCTTTTATTGTTCTCAGGACAGGCCCTACAAGGTGCACCGCAACTGTTGTGAGCTCAGCATGAGCGGTGCACCGCACAGGAGCGGTTGGTGCGGTCCACCGCTCCTGTTGAGGGCTTACGGGAAAAACGGTTCGTACCTTGTACCGCTCCTGCTGTAGGCCTTACAGCAGAAACGGTGGACTGCTCCGACCGCTCCTGCAACTTAAAACAGTAGGAGCAGTGAAGGAGGAGGACCGCTCCTGTTGATCGCGGTCCCGCCACGATCCGTCGCACTCCCTCAGTCCATCGATCCGTCCACGTCAACGATCCAAACCAGCAGTCAGCAGGACATCCATCGATTCGTTCGTGAGTGGAAATGGATGTGGAAATAGTCACCAGCAAGTGAAAATGGATGTGAAAAACACTATTTATGCATTGTACACAGAGTAAAAATGCAATGATTACGCACAGTTTACGATACAAATGCACGCTTTGGTGACCATGATCTTAGCTCCCTGTCTTCTCCATCACTGCTGATGCCTCTCTTCCTCTCCACTCCTCTCCCTCCTTCGGCACCGCGCCCATCCCCGCAGCAGCGGCGGCCGCGCCTTGCTCGGACAAGCCCGGGGCCTTCCCCACCCGCGAGAAGCTCCTCACGGCTGGCTGCGCCAACGTCGCGTCCAGCGGCAGTTGGCTCTCCCTCGGTGCCATTCTTGCGCGTTCGCCTTGGGAGGAGGAAGAGGCGTCACTATCTGGGCGGCAGCCAGAGACGGAGACCAGGTGGGTGACTGCTGAGGCTCAAACCTGATTCGATCCCCACGTTCCTATGTTGGTTAATCATGGTCTTTATGATCTTCGTGGTGGTTGCAGGGAGGTCAGTTTCAAAGCAGGCATCAAGGGGATCGAGAACCACCGTGGGCGGCTACGGCAAGAGGGCGGCACAGCGCGCGGCGACGGCGGCGCGACCGCAGGCGGCACAGCGGCGGCAGCCCAGGCTTCCTCCCCTGCGGAGCGCCAGTGGCCCAGCCTGGCGCACGCAATGGTGGCGGCGGCACTGCCTGGCACGCGCAACCGCGGCTTGCGGTTGTTTTTTTTTTTATTTTTTTAATCCGCATTGGGAGCGGTGGAAGGTTTGAGCCCCTCTTGCTATAAAGTTAACAAAGCTTCTGTATGCTTCGAACCGCTTCTGTAAGGTACTCAGCAGGAGCTGCGTAAAATATGAACAGTTTCTGCTGAGGTTTTTATAGGAGTAGTCTAAGAATCTGTACCACTGCAGGAGTTTACGAATAGAAGCGTTTCGTAAAACCGATTCTACGGAGAGATTTTCCACCGCTTTTATAGTCACTTTCTACAGTAGTGAAACAATCAGAGAAATAATTCTTCTCCTAGTTTTATTAGTTTATTTATAAACTTGTATAATTTGATGAGACGCGCATCAAACGATGCTCTTGACGATCACGATCTGAATATCTTATCGCAGGCCAGAGATGGTTTCCTTGCGTACCTTCTTGAGCCACGCATGCATACTTGTACGTCCAAAACTTCTCCAGGGTGAAAGAAAAACGTCCTCTCGGGCCTGGCAGACAGCATGTACAAGGCATATTCGTCAGTATGGCGGACCTAGCATTTGAACCTAGATTAGTTGTAGAAAATTTTTTTAACAATTGACTAATCGGTAACACAATTGTATAATTTTTAACAATTCGGTAATGATTTCAAATATCACATAATTCAATCAATCCAACAATTAAGTCCCAAACTTACATAAATTTACATATAAAAGGCTC
Organism: Paspalum notatum; assembly: GCA_022530915.1. Taxonomy (NCBI): domain Eukaryota; kingdom Viridiplantae; phylum Streptophyta; class Magnoliopsida; order Poales; family Poaceae; genus Paspalum; species Paspalum notatum. The sequence goes on along the minus strand of CM039683.1, from coordinate 57,565,856 downwards.
AAATATAGACAATGCCATACGTAAATAAAAGATTACAATACTGGACTATCCTACAACTTTTGTTTTACGCTTTTTCATAGCCACAAAGAGGTGAACTATGTCATCCTCACTTAATCCTATTCTCAGTCATCTAGGTCTGGAATTGGTGGACACACGACAACGACAGAGTATTGCAATTGGTGGAACCGGCATACCCTAAGAGCAGGGCCAGCGGGCAGCGAGCGCGAGCAGGGGCACAGCCGCGCAGGGTGGCGCCACGGTGGACGGTGGTGCGCTGCTGCAGTGCTGCCTGCCTGTGCCTGGCCTAGTGGTTGGCGTTACTTGTGAGAAACATGACCCTTAGAGATAATGGTTTCGGTGATTAATAATAACTTAATTGTGTTACTAATCAGTTCAAGACATGAAGAACTTTTATATTATATCTTGCTCATTGGTTGACCAAAGGAGACCCCTCATCTTCGATTTCGTGAAAAATGGATTGAGGATTAATTGTATGATCTAGTGAGAAGGTTAAGGAAGGCAGCTTGACTTTTCTGAGAGTCACCTTGCCATCTCTAGTTCTTGCGAGAACCGGGCCTTAGTCCTTGCGAGTGCTAAGCGAGGGCGGGTTCTTGCGAGGGGCACCAAACAAAGATTAGGAGAGAGTCTCGGCTCCTCAATATCTCAGGAAAAAGATTTGGGGAGAGGAGTGTCTCTCTTATTGTAATTTACTTTCCGGATTTGTACTTTTCTAGAATTGCATGCTTGGTTCAAAGTTGCAAAATTTTTGTTACCGTAGCTTTAGACACACTATTTAGGTACTAGGATACATTTGAGCTTAATCGATAGGATTTAATTTCAACTTTAGAAATTAGAAGTCCAATTCACCCCTTGTACATCTTGATATTTTCAATTGGTATCAGAACCTAATGCTCATTGGTTGAGGCTTCACCGCCTTAAGCAAGATATCCAATAGGGATGGACCCGCCGGTTTCGATGGCTAGGACTTTCCATATTGAAAGATGTGGAGTCCTATTTGAAGCCATTGACACCACTATCTATATGTAACACCCAAAAATCACCTCCTGAACTGATTTGTTATGGATGTGCTAATATGAACTCAACAAAAATCTCTATAAATCCTCCAAAAATTCAAAAACTATCCACTCAGAATTTCTTTCAAGTCCACTGTAATTTTCTTCACAAAACTCTCACAAATTTTACCTTCCAATTATTCAAATCCAAGTTCAAAACAGAAAAATGCAAACTCTCTCTCCCCTCCCTCGACCCACCCCGCGGCCCGCTACCCCCTTCCCCGCTCAGCCCGCCTCTCTTCCTTTCCCACTGCGTCTGGGCCCCGCATGTCAGCCTCTACGCCCCTTTCGCCTTCCTCCCGCCTGCCGATGCCCATGTGCGCCGTGCTATCCGCTGTGCGATGCTACCTGCGCACCGCTCGTGCGCCGCGTAGACCCACTGCGCGCGTCGCACTACCTGCGCTACTTGCGCCTACCGCACCCATCACCTCCAGTGACTCTTGACCCCTGCCTCGCCCGGTCAGCTCAGCCCCGGCCTCGCTGGCCCCTCCTCCCATCGCGTCGCCCGCCTACCCCAGCCCCGCTCTGTTAGCATGCAGTATCGCACGTCGCGACGCCTGCCCGACACCCTCGCCCGCCTTCTCCTCCTCGCCGACCTATAAAAGGTGACGCCGGTGAGCTCACTAGCTCCCCACTGTTGACGGCACTTAAGCACGCCAAATCCTTATACTGCAAGCGCACAGTATCGCGGTAGCTTTTCCCCAGGATGAGTATCTTGGGTTTGTCAATCCGAGATTAATTATGCTTAAGATGCTATCAACCTAATATTAACTAAATTACTATCTAATTCTAATAGATCTAAATAAGCTTAAATGAAAGATAAAGGCTATCTAATTGCAATCTAATAACGGTTCTAATTATACTCTAATCAAGCTCTAATCTATTGCATAAAAGGAATAATCAACGATTAAACTAAACTCGGGATAGATAGGATTTAAACAGGCAAAAGGATCCACAAGAGATATGAGACAAACAACTTAAGAACTAAGAACCACCTTGATAAAGATCTAATCAACAAGCATAGAATAAACATGAATATGAATGTCAAAGATCTACTCGAACCTTTCCCCGGGCTCCACTGTCACTGGTAACCAGGTAATCGACGAACTAGTAAACCCTAACCATCTCTAAGCATGAGCAGATTCAATCTACTGATCAGGTAAAATAGATCTACTAAAAGACATGTGAGACATCTAGATTGTGGCCACAATAACACATGTAGACATGAAGCATTGCAAAGACATGGATCATAAACATGCATAAACAAGAAGCTAAATCTAAAAGACAAACTTTATTGATCAATCATCAAGGTTTTATCAAAGTATATAAGAAGTTCGAGGGATTTACTCAAGATACATCGAAATCCGTGACCCAAAGTCGTCGAGTTGAACTAGACGAAGAAGTCAGCGGAAGATGAGCTCGAGCAGCCCTCGGGAGGACCTGGGTCGGCCGACCAGACCCCCTAGGGGTCGGCCGACCCCCAGGCCTCCTGCCTCCTCTTGCTTGCTCCTTTCGCCGAGATGTCCCTCTCGCCGAGTTGAACGCTTTTGGCCCCCGAACTCTGCCCTAAACTCTCGGTGTACAATGGATTTGTGTCGAACAATGATGCCTCTCCCCTTGGGAGGCCATATATTTATACTCCGGAGAGTCCCCTATACAAGGAATCTAGTAGGTCGGTTCTAAAAGTCCTAGTAGGACTTAAACACCTATTTCCATGTGTATACAAGCCTCTAGAAGAGTCCCGGTCGTCCTCCATCTTCCCTTGCTTGGATATGAAGCCATTGTCCTAGTCCTTCCAGAAATAGGATTTCCATATTCTGCAGCCTTTAGTATTTTGACCATAACTCTGTCTTCCGAAGTCCAATAAATGCAAACTCAGACTCTAAATTGTAGAGCTCGAAGAGATCTACAACTTTGGTATTCAAACTTTCTTCATTTGACATCGTTAAGGTCACCGAATTGGGCCCACAAGGTGCTGCTGTCCTGGAATCCGAGAATATCTCGAGTTTTAATTGGAAGTTTGATTGGATTTGTAATAAACCTTCCTTATCTTCATATTATTCATCCTTTATCCTCCAGAACATTCTCCATAATGGGCTTGGGTCTTCTTTTGGACTTTTAGCATAAATCCTTTCTTCGAGAAATCCTCAAATTTATATCAATTATACCTATTTTCCTGCAAAAATCAATAATGCACAAAAACAAAGAGCATTCTCGAAAACGGGGTTAATTGTTAGCAAAATAATAATAAATCATATAATTAATTTATGAAACGGCATAAAAACATATGAAATTATAACATAAATTTAGTACTTAAGCCGCGTCAACAATATCCCCACACTTAGATCATGCTAGTCCTCGAGCATAAGATCGATAAATCTTAAAATAAACTCTCAACTAAATTTATGTTAATTCTAAACAAATACTTCTTAAAATAACTTTACTTTAGAAATCACTCAAATCATAACATGGGAATATTTATTTAACTTTCATGCATATAGATCCCCACAAGATTTAACGAAATCAAATGAATCATAACTATGCCAAAGTCTCCTTTCAGAATATAAAAAGAGGTTTTTCAATATAATTTTAGAAAAAACAAAATCTCTTCAAATGATCAAGAAATCACTAATCCCTTTAAATCAAGCTCTCAACAAGGCACTCATTATAAATGGCTATCCTATAAAAGATTTACTCTCTCTTCCTCACAGGAAAATATATGGAGCTTGGTAAAGGCTTAGCAAAGTTAAACATTTTATTGTTCAAATAAGTTATCTTTCTAAAGCTCAATCAATCAACTTTAAACAATTTTGGTCATCGAGAATAAAGAAAATAATATATATATATATAGACAAAGAAAAAGAAGATATAGATAGTGGACATGTGCATGTATATAATGAAAATTGGAATAAATTCCAGAACTTTTGCACATGGTTGGAAAAAGCGAAAGTCTTTGCTCATTAATTTTATAACAATAACTCAAGGCTTTCAAAGAGACTAATTTAAATGTATATATAAATTTCTCCCCCTTTCTCCTTTTTCCTAATTCTACCTCTCTTTTCCTTTCTTTCTTTTATTTATTTCGGCCACTTGGCCATTATTTTCTCCCTCTTTTTTTTCTTTTTTTTTTCTTTTTTTTTTTTAATTTGACCACTTGGTCTATTATTTTTTTTTTACTATAACCTCTACTCCTTTTTCATCTCAAAAGTCCCCTTTTTAATTTAATTTTAATTAATGAGCAAAAACCTCACTTAAATAGGTAAAGGTAAACAAAATGAGATGATAAAAAGGTTTATAGGATAAAGATATTGCTTATTATTTCTAAGCAATTGGAATATAGTAAGGCTAGCAAAGATGAAAAATCGATGACCAAAAATTATTTAAAGTGATCAAAATTACTAAAGAAATCAAACTTAATCAAACTCACATGAAATAACTTGCTTATAAACTGGCTTTCATAAACTAAGCTCTAATAGGTATTAAAAACTCTCTCTTGATTTAAGGGATGTAAAACTTGATCAAATAAAGATAAATTTAATAAAAAGATTTTTTTTTATAAGTCCTCTAATCTTTTTCTTAATTGAAAACTTTGGCAAAGCTATAAAACACAATCTTCCAACAAAACATGGGTTATGCATTATTAATTATTTTAGTAATTCCCACATTACTCAAATCATGACAACTTAAGCAAAATTAATTATCAAAGTAAATGCATAGATTAAACTTAAATAAAACGAGACAAAATTAATAATAATAATAATAATAATAACGCCACCCTGTCAACTCACACCTTAGTAAGTAATAAAATATAAAAGACAATAATAATAATAATAATGATAATAATAATAAAAGGGCGTTATTATTTCAAACGCTTTATTAATCTAACGGGGAAGACACATCCCCACACTTAGCTAATGCTAAGTGTCCTAGTCATCTCTGGAGTTCGACCCTAAATTCAATCCAAACTGACTCAGAACTCCGTGTAACTACGCATACCAAAACTTGAAACAAAACCGACTTGAAAACCACCCAGGTCGGCCGAGCCTGACCTCTCTGGTCGGCCGACCTGGGCCCCTCCTCTGGCTTCTGGGCCCCAGGTTTGGTCGGTAAGTTTATTTATTAAATAAAAATATTTATGTACAGAAAAATTTGAAAAAAATTTAAATTACGTAACTAAATTATTTACAAAGGATAGGTTACCTATGGAAATCTAAGGGTCATATATATGGTAGTCAACTCTAACCTCTTTGAAGTTGTATGTATCAATATAATTGATTTCAATCTTGTCCTCTTCAATGTAGACCTTCAATCTTTGTCCATTTACCATATATTTGTTCCCTTCAAAATCCATAATGGTAACTGCTCCGGCAGGTGATACGTCATGAACAATATAAGGTCCATCCCATTTACTTTGTAATTTTCCTTTTCCAAATAATTTAAACCTTGAATTATAGAGAAGAACCTTATCACCTGGCTTAAACTCCTTCTTAAGAAGTTTCTTGTCAAACCATCTCTTAACCCTTTCCTTATAAATGGTAGCATTATGATAAGCTTGTAACCGTGCTTCATCAAGGGTACTTAATTGAATCCTTCTTTTGACTAAGGCGGCATCTAGATCTAAATTTAATTCCTTAATTGCCCAATAAGCTTTATGCTCCAATTCTACTGGTAAATGACAAGTTTTTCCATAAACTAACTGATAGGGTGTCATTCCAATAGGTGCTTTAAAAGCAGTCCTATAAGCCCAAAGAGCATCATTAAGCTTTTTTGACCAATTTTTGCCTCCTTTAATCACCGTCTTTTTAAGAATTTCTTTTAATTGTTTATTTGATGTCTCGGCTTGGCCATTGGTCTGTGGGTGATAGGCTGTAGAAACTCTATGTTCAATTCCCATCTTTGCCAAATAATCAGTAAAGTCTTTTCCAATAAAATGCGATCCTCCATCAGAGATAATAACTCTAGGTACTCCATATCTTGGAAAGATATTATTCTTAATCATCTCTATGGACTCTTGCGTAGACGCCTTCTTACATGGCAAAGCTTCCACCCACTTTGAGACGTAATCCACAGTTACTAAAATATACTCATATCCATGTGAATTTTCAAATGGTCCCATAAAATCCATTCCCCAAACATCAAATAAATCAATTTGTAGATTGTATGTCAAAGGCATTGAATTTCTAGCTGTTATATTTCCAGTTCTCTGACACTCAGGACAAGAAGCGACAAATTTCCTTGCATCTTCATGCATTCCTGGCCAATAGAATCCACTCGCCCATATCTTAGCCTGGGTTCTGAAATGTCCATGATGCCCCCCATATTCTGCAGCGTGGCACTTTCTCAAAATCTCACTTCTCTCATCTGCAGGTACGCATCTTCTGAGGACTCCATCAGATCCAAATCTATATAGGTAGGGTGAATTCCAATAAAATTTCTTGGCTTCGGCAAGGACTTTCCTTTTTGAATTATAGTTGAGATGAGTCAGTGGCTCTCCTCTAATGGCTCTAATTACGTCTAGCATCCAAGAATCCTTATCTATAACCGCATAAAGGGTATCGTCTCTTAACGCATCTTCAATTGGTGGACCTCCTTTACTATGGCTCATTCTAGACAAGTGATCTGCCACTACATTCTCAACTCCCTTCTTGTCTCTGATTTCTACATCGAATTCTTGTAGCATTAGAATCCATCTAATTAAACGAGGTTTAGCATCCTTTTTAGTGAGGAGGTATTTAATAGCAGCATGGTCAGTGTAGACTATAACCTTTGAATTAACAATATAAGATCTAAACTTTTCAAAGGCAAAAACTACTGCTAACAACTCCTTTTCAGTAGTTGCATAATTAACTTGGGCCTCGTTAAGAGTTTTGCTGGTATAATAAATGGCATGTACTTTTCCGTCTTTTCTCTGCCCCAGCACAGCTCCTACTGCATAGTCACTGGCATCACACATGATCTCAAAAGGTAAATTCCAGTCAGGTGGTTGAATGATAGGCGCTCTAACTAGTAATTCCTTAATTTTCCTAAAGGCTACCTCACACTCATCAGTGAACTCAAAAGGAACATCCTTCTGGAGTAGGTAATTCAGTGGCTTAGCTATTTTAGAAAAATCCTTAATAAATTTCCTATAAAAGCCAGCATGTCCGAGAAAGCTTCTGAGAGATCTAATATCTGTAGGTGGTGGCAACCTTTCTACAGTCTCTATCTTGGCTTTATCTACTTCAATTCCTTTCTCAGAAATGACGTGTCCCAACACAAGTCCTTTTCTCACCATAAAATGACACTTCTCCCAATTCAACACTAAGTCTACTTCTCCACATCTCTTCAGAACTTTTTCTAGATTCCGTAGACAGTGGTCAAAACTAGTGCCGTGAACTGAGAAATCGTCCATGAAAACCTCCATGATATCTTCAATGAAGTCTGAGAAAATGGCCATCATACACCGTTGAAATGAAGCTGGTGCATTGCATAAACCAAAGGGCATTCTCCTATAGGCAAAGGTTCCATAAGGACAAGTGAAAGTTGTCTTGTGTTGATCGTCTGGATGGATAGGGATTTGAAAGAATCCAGAATAACCATCTAAATAGCAAAAATGGGTATTCTTAGCAAGTCTCTCTAGCATCTCATCTATAAAGGGTAAAGGGAAGTGATCTTTTTTAGTGGCTTTATTAAGCTTCCGGTAATCTATACACATTCTCCAACCAGTGACAGTTCGTTGTGGAATTAATTCATTTTTCTCATTTTTAACTACGGTTAAACCTCCCTTTTTAGGCACACAATGAACAGGGCTAACCCACTCACTAGTTGGTACTGGGTAGATAATTCCGGCGTTTAGCAGCTTGATTACTTCCTTCTTCACTACGGATCTCATTTCGTTACTCAGTCTCCTTTGATTGTCTACCACTGGCTTGTGGTCTTCTTCCATCGGAATCCTATGAGTACAAAATGCTGGGCTAATTCCTTTAAGATCTGCTAGAGAATAACCAATTGCCTTCTTATGTTTCCTTAACACTCCTAGCAATCTTTCCACTTCTTCTGGACTCAGCTGATCACTAACAATTACAGGATAAGTTTTATCTTCTCCTAAAAATTCATACTTAAGTCCTTCGGGCAGTGGTTTGAGCTCCACGTCGGGCGCCTCCTGTGGGTTAGGGTCACCTAGTGGCTCTACAGGAATGTCTTGGGTCTCTTCTTGATTAAGTTCAAGTTGATTAGTGGCAATGGTTGTTTCCTCAGAGAAGAATCCTTTTTCTCCTCCTTCTAATACTAATTTTAACGGCTCTCTAAAAGCGTTAATATAGTTAATACTCTCTATCTCCTCTATATCGGGAGTGAGATTAATAGGCACTTTAGATGCCGGTAGGAAATCAAAGTCATATTTTAATCCATCAATATTAATATTGACCTTTCCTTTATCATTATTAACTACAGCATTAACCAACTTAAGAAAAGGTCTTCCAAAAATTATGTTAATATCATTATCGTAGACATTAATTATATAAAAATCAGTTGGTATAATGTTATTAGCAAAGTTAACTTCAACATTTTTAATTAAGCCTACAGGTCTAATTACTTCATTATTAGAAAGTTTAATTTTAATATTAGTAGAAACTAAGTGTGGTTTATCACTCAATTTAGAATAAACTTCATAGCTCATAGTACTTACCTGGGCTTCCATAGAGCAGTGAATATTGTTGAAGTCTTCTTTGTTGATGGAGCAAGAAATACCAGTTGAAGATTCTTCTGGCTCCAGGTAGACGATAATCTCCTCAGTAAGTGATGACTCCGGCTTGACACCAATCACCCGCTTCACTTCAGAGACAAAGTCACTGTCCAGCTCTTCTTCTTGGAATAATTTCTGCAGCACTTCCCTTGTACTTAGATCATCAGAGCTCCTCCTTAGTGGAATTTCTGGTGGAAACAATTCTTCCTCTTCCTCTAAGTCTTCTGGTGGGAGTGGTCCTGCACACTTCAGTGTATCTCCAAAATCCACTGGCATCCAGCTTGTCTTGTCGAATTCTGTCAGTGGTTTTGCACTAGCAAGGCTTCTGTAATTTGAACACTCAGTCTTCACTTGTGGTGCAAAACTCTCGTACTCCTCTTCCTCAGCTGCATAAGACACTGTAGTTCTTTTGACAGGTTGTTGCTCCTTGTAGATAGCATATGTAGGCGCCACAACCACTGGCTCCTGCATAACACTCTCCTTCCTGTCTCTTTCAGCTTTTGAGGTTAAGCAGACATCTGACAAAATCTTCATAGCTTCACTCCACTTCCGAGTCAGCAGTGATCCTCCAGCACAAGTGTTCAGTCGCTCAAAGTCTCTAGTGGTAAGACTATAGTAGAAAATGGACATCATCATCTCTGGAGTGAATCCAATTGGTGGTCCTTGTGTCCTCATTTCTTCCAGTCTGTCCCAAGCTTCATCAATGTCTTCATTTTCTCGTTGCTCGAAGTTCATGATTGCTTTTCTCAATTTGTGCACTCTCAGTGGAGAAAAGAATCTTGTAGTGAACTTTACTTCGAGAATCTTCCAATCACCTTCAGCTTCTATTGATGCAACATGGTACCACTTTCTGGCTCTGTCTTCCAGTGTAAATGGAAAGAGGTTCCACAAGACCCACTCTTCTGGAACTCCGTCTTGATGGAATGTGCGACACACTTGCTTGAGCCTCTCCAGGTGCTTGTACGGGTTCTCATCATCTTCACCACTGAACTGATGTTCGGCAGCAATTCGGATGATTCCTGACTTCAACTCGTAGGATCCTGACTCCGGCATCAGATTTGACTTTTGAAACTTCAAATCTTCCACTCTTGGAGTTAAGTACTCCGCGAGTGTCAGACCCTCACTCATCATAGTCATACCTGAAATATAGACAAAAATACAAAACAAAAGATCTATGACAGCAAAAATTTGCTGTACTTAGACCAAATTAAATCCAAACAAAATAACTAAATTTAAAACTAAATTTAAAATTTCAAAATTTAAAAACTACTCCTTATTTCGATAATAGCAAAATAAATAAATAAAATAGCACACTAATTAAAAAGCAAAATAAGCAAAACTAATTAATCACACAAACTATTAAAACTAGTAGTAACAAAGCTAATAAAAGATTAATAATAACGTAAACGATAATTATCCCCGGCAACGGCGCCAGAAAAGCTTGTTGACGGCACTTAAGCACGCCAAATCCTTATACTGCAAGCGCACAGTATCGCGGTAGCTTTTCCCCAGGATGAGTATCTTGGGTTTGTCAATCCGAGATTAATTATGCTTAAGATGCTATCAACCTAATATTAACTAAATTACTATCTAATTCTAATAGATCTAAATAAGCTTAAATGAAAGATAAAGGCTATCTAATTGCAATCTAATAACGGTTCTAATTATACTCTAAATATACTCTAATCAAGCTCTAATCTATTGCATAAAAGGAATAATCAACGATTAAACTAAACTCGGGATAGATAGGATTTAAACAGGCAAAAGGATCCACAAGAGATATGAGACAAACAACTTAAGAACTAAGAACCACCTTGATAAAGATCTAATCAACAAGCATAGAATAAACATGAATATGAATGTCAAAGATCTACTCGAACCTTTCCCCGGGCTCCACTGTCACTGGTAACCAGGTAATCGACGAACTAGTAAACCCTAACCATCTCTAAGCATGAGCAGATTCAATCTACTGATCAGGTAAAATAGATCTACTAAAAGACATGTGAGACATCTAGATTGTGGCCACAATAACACATGTAGACATGAAGCATTGCAAAGACATGGATCATAAACATGCATAAACAAGAAGCTAAATCTAAAAGACAAACTTTATTGATCAATCATCAAGGTTTTATCAAAGTATATAAGAAGTTCGAGGGATTTACTCAAGATACATCGAAATCCGTGACCCAAAGTCGTCGAGTTGAACTAGACGAAGAAGTCAGCGGAAGATGAGCTCGAGCAGCCCTCGGGAGGACCTGGGTCGGCCGACCAGACCCCCTAGGGGTCGGCCGACCCCCTGGCCTCCTGCCTCCTCTTGCTTGCTCCTTTCGCCGAGATGTCCCTCTCGCCGAGTTGAACGCTTTTGGCCCCCGAACTCTGCCCTAAACTCTCGGTGTACAATGGATTTGTGTCGAACAATGATGCCTCTCCCCTTGGGAGGCCATATATTTATACTCCGGAGAGTCCCCTATACAAGGAATCTAGTAGGTCGGTTCTAAAAGTCCTAGTAGGACTTAAACACCTATTTCCATGTGTATACAAGCCTCTAGAAGAGTCCCGGTCGTCCTCCATCTTCCCTTGCTTGGATATGAAGCCATTGTCCTAGTCCTTCCAGAAATAGGATTTCCATATTCTGCAGCCTTTAGTATTTTGACCATAACTCTGTCTTCCGAAGTCCAATAAATGCAAACTCAGACTCTAAATTGTAGAGCTCGAAGAGATCTACAACTTTGGTATTCAAACTTTCTTCATTTGACATCGTTAAGGTCACCGAATTGGGCCCACAAGGTGCTGCTGTCCTGGAATCCGAGAATATCTCGAGTTTTAATTGGAAGTTTGATTGGATTTGTAATAAACCTTCCTTATCTTCATATTATTCATCCTTTATCCTCCGGAACATTCTCCATAATGGGCTTGGGTCTTCTTTTGGACTTTTAGCATAAATCCTTTCTTCGAGAAATCCTCAAATTTATATCAATTATACCTATTTTCCTGCAAAAATCAATAATGCACAAAAACAAAGAGCATTCTCGAAAACGGGGTTAATTGTTAGCAAAATAATAATAAATCATATAATTAATTTATGAAACGGCATAAAAACATATGAAATTATAACATAAATTTAGTACTTAAGCCGCGTCAACACCCACACCCGAGCTCGCGAAGCCACACCACCTCTCTACAGAGCACGGTAGTAGGCGACGTTCTCTGTGCTCAAGCCTCCACACCCCAATTGCTTCAATGGAGAGCATTCCCCGACCTCCCTCCACCTTCCCCGAGCTCCAATTCTGCCTCCTCACGCCTGAGCTGAGCTCGCCTTAGCGCACCTCGGCCGGTGCCATGGCGCACGTGGCCGCTTCTCTGCCGCCTCTCCCATGCTGCCAATAAACACCGGAGTTGAATGCCCTCGTCCTCTTGTCTCTCCCGGTGCCCTTAGGCCGAAGAACAATGGCCGGAAATGCCCTACATCACGCGCCGGTGAGCTGCCTCCGCTGCGCAGGGCCTCTCTGCCTATCATGATCCACCTCCCCCATCTTCTGTGAATGACGTGTGGGCCATCCCTCGACCGATGCACAAACAGGTGCTCACGACAGCAGCCATTCTCACGGGACGATTAATCATGTATTCTCATTTCAATCCCTCTTTTATTTCCTAGATTAATATTTCATCCATCTGAACTCGGATTCCATCGATTCTTTCTTTGAAATTCATCTAAATTCAATATCTAGCCTCCAAATTAACGTCACAATTTTAGGAGCTTTTAGGGCCCGCCTACAAATCAGTGCCACATATGACACTGTAGGCGTGAACCATTGACACCAACATCTGCCCATGAACAATCTAGAAATATTTTCTATTCCTCAAGAATTTAAAAAATACGATTTTATTCTTTAGATTCCAGATATTCAGATTCAGTGTACCTACGACAACCGGATGAGAAAAAGAGGGGCAAAAGACCCACATGCTTCGAGTGCGGAGAGGTCAGCCATTTCATCGCCGAGTGCCCGAACAAGCAGCACAACTTCTACAAGAAGGGCAAGAGCTACTTCTACGACTCTTACTCCAGCAGACACCACTGGCGTGACTCCCAGTACTGCTCTAGCAAGAGACATGAGGAGCTCGAGAAGAAGTTCAAAATCTATCTGAAGGCCAACCTGTTGCACCTGGATACCGGCGGGCGGCGAGGTCCTAGGCGCACCGCACACGGGAAACGGGGATCACGCTGTTGCTACACTCATCTCCCAAGTTTGCGGCTCTGATCGGCTATTTGCTGCGGAGCCAATCAAGTGTTCGTGTGGATGCGGGCATGCCACCTGGCTTGACCTGGCCAAGAAGGTTGAAGCGGATGCGGCTGCTGGCTCTTGTTCTCCCTGAACGCGTACATAACAGATGCAAATGTTAAGTTCCTGCGGATCGCTCGGATCGGTAAACACAAGGGTCTGTGTGCTCCAGTCGACCAATGCGCGTACATCGGTATGTCAGCGTGACAGGCATAAAAATAAGCACAGATAAAGGCAAAGCGTGCATCCAAGGTAAAAACACCTATCTAAAAGCATGATACAACATATCTGAGTAGCCATATCGGCTTCTAACCATGACCTCCAAAGAAGTCCACCTAGCTAAACAGATACAAATTATGACATGTATAGATGGGTGCTCAATCTACGCTGATCTATCGGCAGGTCGTGTGCACACGCTGCAGCGGCATGTCGTGGATTGTAACAAACGATGAGGTAGCGTAGAACAAGACACACAAGAACCGATGTATAGCGTGAAGCATGTAAACTAAAGTAGATCAGAAAACGCGCAAAGATAGAAGACGGATCTCGTGGCAAGCTAGGGTTGTCGTGAGATTCATCTAGATAAACAAGGCTCGACCCGAGATTCATCGGGATAACTAGCAAACCATGCCACTAAAAACGCTTCAGTACATGGTTCACCATGAGGCTCATGCCCTAATGCCCTAACGAAGTAAATCATTAGAGGAGCATGACGATTACCTTAAAAAACCCTAGAGGCTACAGGTGGCAATGCGCCGAAAGAGAGGTTGGAGACACGTAGCTGCTTGAAGCGTAATGTCGTCAGTTTATTATGTTGAACATATGTATATATTTATAGTTTGGAGACTTGGACGTCAAGTCTGACTCTTTCTATATCTAAAACTTCTATTTTAACTAAAACAATTCCTGCTAGGACTCTAAATAACTTGAAATTAAAGATACACGGACTGGTGGCCCTTGACTCGCCTCTGCCTTGGACGAAATACTACAGCCCATCAGCCGATTTGCTTTGTATTTGGATCGGCTTTCCTCAGCCCACTTAGCCGACCTGGCCCATCTACTAGCCGGCTAAGAAAAAGAACCTAAAAGCGGAAAGCCACACAGTCCCATAGTTTCAGTCTTGTCCCTCTGTACGCCTTCCTCGTAAACTGTTCCTAGCGGCTCTTCATCTTCTCACCCAGTATTACTTTAACCATTCCACCACCTACAATCTTTCTTTGATTCCCCTTTCATCGGCAAGAAAACCCCAATCCTTCACCGAAAGACTGCCGCCGATGGAATCTTCTGTAGGTAGTAATGCCACGCCGCCGTCATCACCACACTCTCCATCGCCAGCGCTCTCCTTCTTTGATGTTCCTCCTGGCTTCGCTCCTCTGCCAGCTACGAGACGCCGGCCACTGCAGCCACCCGCCGCTACCGATGGCGAGCAGGGCGCTCTGTCCGTCAACCTGCTTGCGATGGGAAATATAGAGGAAGCTCTAGCCTTACTGCCACAGAACCTTCCTTCGCCGTTGCTATCTCCGTACCATCACTGGAGCGTCCTGCTCAGAGGAGGAGGATTGAAGTTCCTCGCGCTGAAGACGCCGCCACCATCAATGAAGAAGAGGATGAGGATGCCAATGAAGAAGAAGACTCCTCGGATTTCGGCAATCCGTCGACCAACGACAAAGATACCGACCTCGTCCCAGTGGAGTCATCCTCAGAGGCTCCTTCAAGCACTCCTACTCTTCAAGCACTCCTACTGATGGTAGCAACGAGGATGATAGGCTTGGCATTGAGGATCAGAGCGACACTGATGCATGATCATCTCTTATAGCCGCATCGTCTTTAGTGTAGCTAGATCACAGGTCTGTAGCCTCAGCCCTTTAGTAGGTCTAGACTTTCTGCTTTTAATATTCATCTCTTTTGCTGTAAAAGGATGTACTGATGAATGCCAGCTTGAATCCTTTTTCCATCACTCCCGATCTTCCGAGCTTTGCGTATGACTGATCTAGCTGCATTGGTTAACCTTTGGAATGGCTATTTTTGTCTTTGCTAACAGCCAAATGCTTATACTTGATCTGATTTGGGTTTCTAGCTGATGTATTGTCGGCCTAATTCTGGGTAACTCCTCGTTGTAGTTATTAGTCGATACTTTCCATAAAAAATTACCAGTTGCATATTCACCACTTAACTTTCTGGGAACGGAATTGTAAAATGAGTCCCCCTAAACGTGATGACAATGCATCGGCTATTGTTCTTTGAAGTTCTTGAAACTGGCTTCTCTTTTATTTGAATCCTTAAGCTGAACAAGGCACTCTGCCAGAAGGTAGCTTTTCTCCATCGATCTGGAATGTTGATACATAGCTTTAACTGATGTTTCTGAATATTATCCATAGCCTTCCTAGCCCATCATGCTGATTTGGTTCTTCACCGCTCGCGTGAGTATATCTGGGATGTCTAGGCATCATTCGTGATCGATTCCAAGCTCTTCTTCTTGATATTAATTTTCGACTTTTCTTCTGTCCTTGATCGTTTAGACTATACTGTCAACAACCATAGGTTCATGTCTCTTTGTACTGTCTCGTCGTGCAGTCATCTAGACGCCTTATTCTAGAACTATCTTTAGCTTGCAATCCTCCTTTACACAGAAGAACGCAACGTCGATGGCAATGCATCGACTTGGTATTTTTAGGCCCATGGGGAGACATCAGCCATCATCTTACAAAATCTGTTACATATGCTCCCCAAGCCGACCTTTACTCAATTAAACATATCAGCTTTAAAAAAAAGGCATCTAGCAAACAATCAAAAGACACATATTTTTTTCGGCCGATCGCTTGGAACGGCCCCAATTAAATTTATATTAATACCAAATCTCTTTACAAGTCGGCAGATCTCCCAGATCGGCACTTTCATGTGTACAACACTAAATGTTGACCCCAGACGCTGGAATTGGTGTTAAACCATTATCTGATGCTTCAACAATATCCCAATCCAACTGCTCCCTTCCAGTAAGGCACTCCACTCCTTTTGCCCCCTAGAATGAGGAAGCTACAACAGTAATATGAGTTGACTCATCGGCGGGCACAACTTCAACTTCATCATTGTCCCATTGTATAAGACATTGGTGCATAGTCACACAACAGTTTGCATGAATCCAATCTCGGCTGAGCAGGACCGAATAAGATCCTTTAGTATCCACCACAAAGAAAGAAGTATTAATTTTCTTTCGCCCAACAGTCAATTCGACATTGAAAACACCTTTAGCTCCTGTTGCTTCACCTTTGAAATCATTAAAAATAATATTTGTCTTGATAAAATCATTGTCACCTCTGTCAAAATTTTGGAACAC
Organism: Paspalum notatum; assembly: GCA_022530915.1. Classification (NCBI taxonomy): domain Eukaryota; kingdom Viridiplantae; phylum Streptophyta; class Magnoliopsida; order Poales; family Poaceae; genus Paspalum; species Paspalum notatum. The sequence goes on along the minus strand of CM039683.1, from coordinate 57,549,443 downwards.
CACGTAGGGCATCAAATTAACTGCCGCACCAGTATCAACCATCATCTTGCTCACTGGTTTACCATTGATATAGCCTTTGAGATAGAGTGGCTTCAAGTGACGATATTTCTTATCGGCCAGCTTCTCAAAAATGACAGTTACCGGCCCCAAACTAAGCTGAGCCACAGACTCTTGAATTGCACAAGGATTACGAAATTCATTAGGTAGGAAGAATAGCATATTGACGTCAACCGATTCATCAGCTGTCGGCTCATCCAGCGGGTCGTCTTATGCATCATCTTCCATCGGTTCTTCCTATTGCTCCGGTTCCTGTTGCCTTCTCTTTCATAATGCTAGACGCCTCGGTAGTTTTGGTTCAAACCAGCGTCCATATGCTGGTATAGCAACAGGTCCTGAATTCACCTGCCTTAATAGCTGAAGGCAGCATTCTTCGGCTTCTTCCAAGCTACGCAGACGCTGTACTCTGCGCTTTTGTGAATGAGAGAGTCTATCAGGGCACCACCTAGGTTGATGACACTCTTTTTGTTTTGAACATGACTCTCCTAGATGGTGGTGTGGTGCGTCTTTCTGCAGCCGCTTTTCCTCTCTTTCTGGTGATACCTGCTAATGATGCCTTGGTGCCGACCAAGGACGGCCCAATCGTTGGAAAATAGATGTGTGTCTATTTGGGCGACGAGGCTCCAAACACCTAGGACAATTTTTAACTGTTGGTAGCCTCTCCATGCCTTGATTCCAACAATATCGGAAGATACTGCCGCACCAGTATCAACCATCATTTTGCTCACTGGTTTACCATTGATATAGCCTTTGAGATAAAGCGGCTTCAAGTGACGATATTTCTTATCGGCCGGCTTCTCAAATATGACAGTCATTGGCCCCAAACTAAGCTGAGCCATAGACTCTTGAATTGCACAAGGATTACGAAATTCATTAGGTAGGAAGAATAGCATATTGATGTCAATCGATTCATCAGTTGTCGGCTCATCCAGCAGGTCGTCTTATGCATCATCTTCCATCGGTTCTTCCTATTGCTCTGGTTCCTGTTGCCTTCTCTTTCATAATGCCGGACGCTTCGGTAGTTTTGGTTCAAACCAGCATCCATATGCTGGTATAGCAACAGGTCCTGAATTCACCTTCCTTAATAGCTGAAGGCAGCATTCTTTGGCTTCTTCCAAGCTACGCAGACGTTGTACTCTGCGCTTTTGTGAATGAGAGAGTCTATCAGGGCACCACCTAGGTTGATGACACTCTTTTTGTTTTGAACATGACTCTCCTAGATGGTGGTGTGGTGCGTCTTTCTGCAGCCGCTTTTCCTATTTTTCTAGTGATACCTGCTGATGATGCCTTGGTGCCGACCAAGGACAGCCCAATCGTTGGAAAATAGATGTGTGTCTATTTGGGCGACGAGGCTCCAAACACCTAGGACAATTTTCAACTGTTGGTAGCCTCTCCATGCCTTGATTCCAACAATATCGAAAGAATGGACAATCCCAGTGTTCTTCAAGCTCCTGGTCTTTGCTTGTTGTATCATTTTGGTTGCGAGAATAATTTGACCCTCTGCCGTGCTGATCAAAATAACCAATACGTCGACGCTCTTCTTTCTCATAGTGGTATCCTTGTGGACCGTAACTTGACAGATTGAGATGTTCCTGTCGCTAGACTCGTCATTCCCTCTGGTAATCCTCATTCCTTTCTTGCCTCCTTTGTTGCTTACATTTCTCATGGTGTCGTGCATAAACACCAATCAAAGCACCTGAATCTGGACGCCAGTGACGATTTCTTGCAATTTGCTCCTCGGATAAATGCTCCTCTTGTTTAAATTCTATCGGCCGATCATATGATCGCCTTTGTTTTCCCCTTGTCTTGTGAGCTTGGTGCAACATTCACCATATTGTTGCTCACATTGAAAGGCTTTAACCGACTTCCAGTAATAACTCGACCGCTTTCCACTGCACTTTGTACCTTGCTTATGAACTCAGAGGACTCTACTGATGATGCAAACCTGATCTGTCTTTGCTTTGGACTGATCGGCTCAACTTGCCCCCTTGCATTAGACGACACTCCAATCATATTGACGCTAGGAAATGGTGTGTTGTCAACCTTCATGGGGCTCCTGGCAAATGTCAGCTGTCCTTGCTCAATTGCGGCTTGATTTGTTGTTGAAGTATCATTCAATCATTAGTATTGTGAGAATCAAAAGTATTGTGCCATTCGCAGTACTTGCGACCTCTCAATCCCTCTGTTGGAACAATCTTGTGGCCAGGAGTCAACTCCAAATACTTTTCCTTAAGCAAGAGATCAAATATTTGCTCAGTCTTGGCCACATAAAAGTCATACCCAGCAGGAGCTTCTGGATGTTTGCCATGGACAGGGCAACGACTCCTTGGGTTTAGTCCACTACACAAAAGATATATCGGCTTCTTCTTCATCCGATTCTTCTTCCTAAAGGAAGTTGACATTCCTTCGTGGTCTCTCTTGGTATTTCCCTGTGTGAGTACGCTCAAAGCCAGACACCTTTGATAATAAATGGCCTATGGAAGTGAAATCATTCAGCCCATATATAGCTTTTGTTTGCCGATGTAGACCATTGTACACCAATTCAACCAAGTATCTCTCGGACAATTGCAGAGAATAGCACCTGTTCCTAATATCCCTGAATCGCTGAATGTACTGATTAATAGACTCACCAGGGCGTTGATGGATCGATATTAGATCTGTGAAGGTAGCTTCCTCTGATCCTGAGAAGAACTGAGAATGAAACAATTCCTCCAATTGCTTCCAAGTCATGATAGATCCAGGCGCCAGAGAGGTATACCAGCCAAAAGCTGGTCCTATCAAAGATAATGAAAAGAGCCGAATCATCATGTACTTGGCCGATGCTGCAATACCCAGCTGAGCCAAATATCAGCTGATGTGCTCCACAGTGCTGGTTTGTCACTGCGACTGAACTTAGCAAACTCTGGCACTTTAAACTTGGCCGGTGGAGGCAATTGATCATCCATCTCCAGATACAGCTTGGAATAAGAGATTGAACCTTTTATTGGAGCAATGCCGAACCGAGTCTTCATGATTTCATCTAGATCGTCTTGAGCAGCTGATCCACCTTTATAAAAACTGGCCTAATTTTTATAAACCGGCCCTGTTCCAAACTGTGATAACCAACTAGCAACCTCATTATCATCAGCTTTCTCTTTGCCACCACCCGTGTGGCTTGTAGGATGTGGTTGCTTGCTCGGAGGAGGTTTGTGTGGCAGTTCTTCTCCATCACGCAGTGGTCAATACCTGAGTTGGCACACAAAACCTTCTGGTATGAATGCTGGTGGCTCATCATAGCTCGTAGGTTGATCATCTGGGTTGTTTGGCATATACATGACGAACTCAGCTTTGGTGTTGTCTTGAGACTTAATTGGAGGTATGTATACTGGCCGAGAGTAGAACTCGGTCACTCCAAAGTGGGTATCGATCCGCAGAGCGGTTTCGTGGTACTGCCCAGCCATGATCTCCCTGACTATGTGTGCAACCACGCTATCCATGGAATTCAACAAAGCTTCAGACTGGTGCAATGTAGACTTGTCAATCATTTCATTCATCTCAGCATGAAGAGCTCTAAGTCACTCCTCCGACGGCGTAGAAAGATCAATGCCATCAAGTAGCTTTGCTGGATGACCGGTACTTTTGACGCCACTGTTTTGAGTCGAGGTGAAGTGATCCAAGAGTTCTTTAGTCAATTCTTCTAGTACATTGTTGTACACCTGTCTCTGTTCTAGAGGTAGATCCTCCAACTTAGGTGGTCCAGTCTTATCTTTCGGCCATGTTCTAGGATCGTGACGGGCCGAAATTTTCATGGAAGTACTTCCTACCATGGTTTGTTGATGAAGATTGATGAGCGTGGGTCCCACTGGGCGTGCCAAAAGTGTGTTGCACCCAGATACCTGCGGGCGGCATCGCGCTGCTGCTGCACTCGTCTCCTAGGTTTGCGGCTCCGATCGGCTCATTGCTGAGGAGCCGATCAAGTGTTTGTGTCGATGCGGGCTTCCCACCTGGCCTGACCTAGCCCAAAAGGCTGAAGCAGATGCGGTTGCTGGCTCTTGTTCTCCCTGAAAAGCATACACAACAGATGCAATCGTTAAGTTCTTGCCGATCGCTCGGATCGGCAAACACAAGGGTTCGTGTGCTCCAGTCGACCGATGCGCATACATCGGTATGTCAGCGTGACAGGCATAAAAATAAGCACAGATAAATCCAAAGTGCTCATCCAAGATAAAAACACATATCTAAAAGCATGATATAACATATCTGAGCAGCCAGATCGGCTTCTAACCAGGACCTCCAAAAGAAGTCCACCTAGCTGAACAAATACAAATTATGACATGTATAGATAGGGTGCTCAAACTACACTGATCAATCGGCAGGTCGTGTGCACACGCTGCAGTGGCATGTCGTGGATTGTAACAAATGATGAGGTAGCGTAGAACGAGCCACACAAGAACCGATCTATAGCGTGAAGCTTGTAAACTCAAGTAGATCGGCAAATGCGCAAAGATAGAAGATGGATCTCGCGGCAAGCTAGGCTTGGCGCGAGATTCATCTAGATAAACAACAGATCTCATGCCGAGCTAGGCTCGACCTGAGATTCATCGGGATAACTAGCAAACCATGCCATCAAAAATGCTTCAGTACATGGTTCACCATGAGGCTCATGCCCTAATGCCCTAACGAAGTAAATCTTTAGAGGAGCATGACGATTACCTTGAAAAGTCCTAGAGGCCAGGGGTGGCGATGCGCCGAAAGAGAGGTTGGAGACACATAGCTGCTTGAAGCGTAATGTCATCGGTTTATACGTTGAACATAGGTACATATTTATAGTCCAGAGACATGGATGTCAAGTCTGACTCTTTCTATATCTAAAACTTATATTTTGACTAAAACAATTCCTGCTAGGACTCTAATAACTTGAAAGGAAAGATACATGGCCTGTTGGCCCTTGACTCGCCTTTGCCTTGGACGAAATACTGCAGCCCATCAGCGATCTGCTCTGTATTTGGATCGGCTTTCCTCAGCCCACTTAGCCAACTTGGCCCATCTACTAGCCGGCTAAATCTTGGTGGCAACACAACTGAAGGCGTGAGAAGGCTTTCCTCGCCGAAGTGAGTGAACTCTACACCAAGCCAGCTACCTCTTCTTCCTCCTCAAGTTCAAGCAATGAGGAGATCGTCATCAAGAGAGGCAAGAAGAAGGACTTGGTGGTCCAGCTGGCCTCTGCTTTGTTTCTAGCAAACATGAGCTCAAACCCAATCCCAACCCCAAGCTCAAGAGGAGGACCGTCTATTCCTTAGTGATTGAGAATAAGCAGAACAGCGAGGTTGGCAATGACTCTTCCTTTGATGAAGAGGTTACTCCTGAACACACTAAAATGATAGAGATGTTTAAGGAGAGTTGTAGGGATACTAAGGCTATAGAAGAGTTGCTAGAGAAAACCTATAAGAAGATTAAGAAGATGGAGGCTAAACTTGCTAATGCTACGGCTAAAATTGAGAAGTTGGAGAGTGTGGAAGCCCAGCCTTGTGAGGATGAGTGTACTACCTGTGAGGCTTTGATAGCAGATCATGTTGACTAGAAAGGCAAGTATGACACACTATTTAGGCACTAGGGTGAATTAGGATTTGATCGATAGGATTCGATTTCAAGATTTAAAATTAGAAGTCCAATTCACTCCCTCTTGGACATCTTGATTCTTTCAGCTGCCGATTGTGGGCATGTGGCTAGACGGCTGGCGGCCCGGCGGCGGCAGCCTATGTGCGGCACGTAGGGCGGCAGGCGATTAGGCGCAGGTGTGACCGCTGGGACGGGAGGCGGCTGGCGGCTTGGCACTTGCGCTTGGCGACGCGCCCATGCGAGGCAGCCGGCCACTATGCAGTATGCACTGTTGGCCGGCTGGAGGCGGCAAGGCACCACGACAGGCAGGCAGCCAGGCGCACCGGCTACGGCCTCCGCCTTGCTGGATCTGAGGTACGACCATCTGAGTGAGTGCCGAGTTACGGGAGGCTGGCGGCGCGTCACGCGTGGGGGCTAGGTCTCTGGGAGGACGGGAACAGTCGTTAGAGTTGTTTTTCTAGGCCAAATTGTTTTGGGACTCGAATGCATAGGGATAATTCAATTTATAGTGCAAAAACAGAAACGATTTGTAGTGTTGTTGCGGTAACCGACGAAATTCAACTTCAAACCCAAAACAGTATTAAACTATTTCAATCATAGTAACTTGTTTTTTGGATCCACCAAACGCAAACATGGCTGCACGTTCAAGTAATTTAACTTGTTTTTTTTTTGTGCCCTTGTGCTCTGGTTCTATACCCTAGAGCAGAGCAATCAGCATGCCGCAAAATATGGACTGCACCAAGGCAATGCAGGCCAAAATGCCAAATAGCAACAATCTGTTGGCCATGGTCGTCATGGCCACATAGCATCAATAATCACTGTGGGAACCACGTAGCACAGCTCCTCTAGTCCTCTGACTCGATGCAGCTCGATGCCCACAATAGTAGATTTAAAGGCATATATGACATTTTGTACAGAGCTGCTACCTCTTGGAGTATAAAAGGGGATGCTCGGCTCGTGAGAAGAGATGTCACTCATTTCCATAGCTTGGTGGTCCTACTAGAGCTTCTCCTCTTCCCCTCCTTGTATTCTAGCAGCGGTACTCGTGGCAACACTATACAATTCTTACCCCAACAAAAGGACTTAGGGTAGTAAGGCACCAACCCCTATAAACCCGGCGTCTCCTTCGTCTCCAGCGGCTGACCGCTGTGGCCCAACCGTAGCACTTGCGTGCATCCTACTACCCAAAAAGGATCCTTTCGGCCCCCGAGTCTAGGGACCCCAGCTGCTGATCCCTCTACAGTGGCCGCCATGTGGACAGGTACATTTCTGTACTAGAAATTCATTTGTATCAATAGTGTTAAACTAATGGAAGTTTCAGACACTTACATAATCACAATAAGACACCTCTTTGACCATCAATCAATAGTACTCCGTCTACCTATCCAAGATATACCTATCCTAGCTTTATTAGTTTATTTAAACTTTTAGAAAAAAACATTAACTTAATCTATTTAACTTTGTAGTTGAAAATTTTCCAATTTAAAAGCATTTAAAATCTCAGGTAACCATCTAAAGTTTTGTGCTTAGCTTGATTCTGGTAGTTCAATGACAACGTATCCCATTTGAACTAATGTGTTTGCTAATCTATTTGGTTAAGTCAGAGGGATGCGAGTGATGATATTGGAGAATAAGCACCTTAAAGGAGTTTTCAAGAACTCATGAGAAGACCTTGAAGATCAACAATAAGACAGGACATCAAGCGATGCAGCACTAAGAAAACTCACAGTAACTGTGAGGGCCGGAGAGTCTGAAGCCTACATGAATACAATGACCGGACAATCACTTTGTCCAGTTCATGAACCCTGAAGATCCAAATCCACTAAGTTATACTCCACCTCCATATTAATGGATATTACAGTAGCTGTAGATGATCAAAGTAGCCAGAAGATGTACTAGACTGTCCAAAGCATCAACCGGATAGTCACCAGATAGCTACTCCAAAGAAGACTGAGAAGTCAAGGTCAAGATCGAATGTACTCACTGAACTGTCCGATGGGTGGATCGGACATTCTTGGAGAGATGGTAGCAGAGAGAAGGCCAAGTCAGTTATACTGACCAAACTATCCGAGTTATGGACTGTACAGTCATGCAAAGTGTGACCAAACTGTCAGAATTATGGATCGGATAGTCATACAAATAATGCTGAAGAAGTTGAAGTATAGGTCAAATGAAATAGCCGAACAGTTTGAAGTCCCGCCTAGTATATAGACCAAACTATGCTATGTGTGCAGAGGTGACATTGACCGTACTGTCCAGTTAATATAAAATCTGCCTGCCTCGATTAACAATGCTAGTTGGCTCTTATGTGCTATACAAGCCACCAACATGGTCGTTTGAAGAGTACTGGAGCTGAGAAACTCCGCTTAGCACATTGCCCTTGATTGCAGCTAAGTTCTGTGTTGAGATTTGCACACCTATTGTTGCACATCCACAGTGTAGAGTGCCGAACCTTGCTTGTAAGAGAGAGGAAGAACCTCAGTGTTTCAAACATAGCTCACCTTAGTGAAAAAGGCAGAGACCATCCAGGAGAGGCCCATGGGAGTCCCCACTTGCGTGTGGGCGAGAGGCGGGGATATCCATGAAGTTTCCCGACTAGGAGCTTGACCTTTGCATGGATAACCTTGCCTTTGACCCTTGCATGGATTAATGAATAGCAAGGCTGATGGGGGCATTGCCATGGCAGATGGGTGAGTCGTGGCAGATGGGCGGTGGCATGCAGGGCGGGGATAGGATGGAGGCAGGCAGGATAGTGGCAAATCTAGGATAATTTATCATCGGGGTTGATAGAAACTCATCGTACTAATTTATAGGTTGGAAAGATATAGCAACATGCATAATATCAAAAAAATCATAAAATAATAACCAGCAAATTATGATGAAATAAGGTTCCGCAATAACAATTAATTTCTATAGTTTCCCTCTATGGTTATAGTTTCTACCAGAATTGTGCCAAGAATCCTTATTCCACGAAGTATATGATGCAATCATTCATAAATCCATCTCCGATACGATTTCTCAATATAATAAACAGTAAATTGTATATTGAATGTCTAACCAGGCAGACATACATACAATTAAAAATGCTACTCCTCAGTGCTGGAATGCAAGTCGCAAGCGACAAAATTGGGGGGACAATCTGTTGCTCACCTCAGTTCTATGTAACTGAATAAACTAACTAATAAATGTAACACACCAAAAATCGCTAACCCGAAATCACCAAATAAACCGCGCGGTTTTCAAAATCATTTTAAAAAATGCATCACCACACCCTTCACTCCACCTTTCCACCCTAAGCCCTTTTTTCCGGTTTTACCCCTACCATTTTCCTCACACACCCTCTTTCCCAAATCCAAATTCAAACCCAATGCTCAAATTTCAGAAAAAGAAAAGAGCAAAAACCCCAATGGGCTGCCTTCCCTCCCTTCATCCCACAGCCCATGTCGCCCTCCCTCGGCCCAGCCACTCGGCTGGCCTAGGCGCCGCGCCTCCCCCTCTCTCTTGCTGACAGCCCAGGCCTGTGCGTCAGCGCTTTCCCCATCGCTGACAACCTGGCCCCACCTCGTCAACCTCTCCCCCTTCTTTCCCTTTCCTCCCTCTCCCACCGGCAGTCCGGCATGCCGCCGTGCCATCCACGCCTCCCGCAGGACGGGCATTGATGCTACACAACGCACCACCTGGGATTCTCGTTGCCACCGTCTGAGCTTCCCACCGTCACGAGCCGTTGTCGGCCGCGTCCCGACACCGAGATGAAATGCCCCTCCCTCGCCCTGTTTTGTCTCACCAACATCCTGTAGCGTACCCAGCCAGCCGATACCGCGCATTCCCCTCCCTGTGACGCACAACGCCGCCGCTGTGAAGCCGCGCCCCGACACCATGGCCTCATCACATCGACGGCTTGCCAGCGCTGTCCTCGTCACCATGCCGCACGGGCCCAGCAAGACCTAGCCATGACATGCTGGCCGCCCTAGCTGTCGCCTATAAAAGGAGGCACCAGCCCCGGCCATCCTTGCGCCATTCCCACCCGCACACACTCAAGCACACACATGCACACACCCTCCTCGCCGGAGTGCTCACGTCGAGGGCTACTCTGTCGTTCCCCACTAGCCGCCGCCCAAATTCACCCCCTCCTGTCTCCCTGTCCCCAAATCAAGGTAGGCACGAACTCCGCCACCCTCGCATGCACCTCCTCCCTCGCTCTCCCGGCTCGAAGCTACGCCGGGGCGAGCTCAGAGCGCCGCCGCGCCGAGGCCACGCTTCGCCTGCGCTCTGGCTGCACGCCGCCAGAGCTGCTCGCCGCACCACCCACAACCACACCACCACCAGCGCACTCTCCCCGACCTCCTCCACCTCGTCGGCCTACCCTCATCGCTGGAACCGGGTCGCCGGCGGGGAACCGCCAGTGAACCGCGGTGCGGATGCCGTCCGGTTCAGCCAAGTCGACCGTGACGCCGTTCCCCTTCCAACGTATTCCCGCGTGTGGCTGACGCGTGGGGTCACTCTGTCCCACCGTCACCGCATCGTCGCCGCTCCATCGCGGCCAATGGGCCGGCCCAGAAGGCCCACGACGCAGCGGAGGGCGAAGCGGGCCGAGCCGCGTGGGAAAAAGGGATGAGCTGCGTGTAGTATTGACCCGCGAAGCCTTTTTCCTTTTTGATTTATAGGTTTCTTTTCTTAAGAAATTCATATCTCAGCCGTATGAACGTGGAATCCGGCGATTCTTGCGCCAAAATTCTCCTAAAATCATCCTCTATCCATTCGTACCTTTTGCATAGCCTCTGGAGAATATTTGATTGTCATTTTATGTTTGTTTTTGTTTGTGTACGCGTAGAAACCGTTCCGGAGGAGACTCGCGAACCCGACGTGACCGTGCCAGACCAGGAGCCCGAGGAACCAAATGTTGACCTCCGCTGTAACGAGAACGTCGATGACGGCAAGTCCATTGAAACCCTTTGATGCATAAACCTCCTAGTTTTTACAAAACAATCCTTGCCCTGTCAACCATAAAACCTGCATTTTTTTGCTAGCTAAGGTCAAACATGGTAAGATAGCCACCCAACCTTTTAGACTTAGCGCGCTTAGGAGGGATCGCTCACTCAATATTATATACATTAATCTTGTTGGAAACCTGGGTTGTTGGTGACAGGTTGGTGTGTGCGTTTGCGAAAACATGGGGAAAGACCCCGGCAGTCGATCTCGGTCGGCTATGCCATGTGTTAAAAGGTGGAATGCCCGGATACCGCTCTTACAGTTTATCTGGGGTCCGGCCTCGTGGAGAGGACCGGACAAGTGGCTCTTATGAGCAATATGGAGTTTGTGCCCTGAAGGACCGAACTGGGAGTCTCATCTTGCCTAACTCTTTATAGTACAACCACTCAATGTTGTATGCGGCAACACTGGGCCGGAACCCACAAGGATCAACCAGCTAATATTCGTAGGCTGGGAGCACTGGGGGACTAGGAATGGTGGAAGTTGTGTGTCTGCTGGCACTGAAGCGACGTCGCATGTCTGCTGGCACTGATGCGACAGGGATCCCACGTCTCTCTCTTGGCTGAGGTCGGGGAATACTTGCGGGTGTAGAGCCTTGAGCGGCAAAGGACCTCATGATGACGACAGTCTTGGACCGAACTTGTGGGTAAGTGTGCACCTCTGGCCAGAGTATTAACCTATCCGGATAGTCCGTTGTCCACTGGAATGGACGGGTTACGGCTTGGTTTCTACCACTAGATGTTTTACAAAACCGTGTGGGTTGGGTTGGGTAAAAAACTTGTGTATTTTGGATGCTGCGGGGCGTGGCCCCGTAGAGGTGGATAAAAAACTCTGGCCTGCGTGACACGAGCCACGGCAGACCGACAAGTCCGATGGCATCCCTTTAGGAAAAATGTGTTTTCGTAAATTAAAATGGTGAACCACTAAACCTTACATGTATCTTTTGCAAAATAACCTAAGCTCCATATACTCCTTGCATGTAAAGATAAGTCATTACACTTTCCTATTGGGGGAAGGTGGGATTGCGGATTACGGTTGTACTCACCCTTACTATTACTATGTTTTGTAGACGATGAGGAAATCCTGATTGAAGCCCTCTTCAGTTAGGTAATGGTCCTATTCCCAACTAGCCTGTGGCATTGGGCAATAAAGACGCTTCCGTTGTATTCCGCTTTATCCTATTTATATAATCTGGTTTGTAATCGTTAAGTCAGACTCTGTGCTATTTGAAATAAATGTGTTGCTAGCTTTCTAAGACTAGTATTTGTATCGCATTTAAGTTCCCATGAAAATGGGGGCGCTTCAATAAAACAGTATGACTCTAGAATCTATTTGCTATAATATAAATACAAATCAAGAGGTTCTGAGGTTGGACTGTCATTTGTCAATTGCACGATTCGGATTTTGTCAAATGTCAATTGCAGATTTCCTCATCAGCTCATCATCCAAGTGACATGAGCCTAGCCCTAGGAGAAGAGTGCCTTGCACTTACGAGCACGGGACGATGAGCACTGTGACGAAAGCCATGGACGAGAGAATGACTAAGGTCTTGTTTGATTAGAGGGGTTGGGAGATTAAATCCCTTCATATTCAAATATGACTATGGAGAGACTTAATCCCCTCCAATCGCCCTCCAACAGAACAACGCCGCTCCTGGACTACTGGGGCACAACTTTTTTTTCTTAGGGGTTTTATACGGTAGAAAATTACAGGGTACATGTGCTAAGTCATTGGGGTCGGCTCACCCGATAAGATAACGTGGCTCTGCCCCTAGGGCGGGGTCCGCGACGGGGGCCGTGGCTATGGAGGGAGCATGGCTAATGTGGCGAGGGCAGGTCCAGGGCAGAGGGCCGGCGGAGGGGTGGTGATCCGAAGGAGGTGGGAGGCATTGGCTCGATGCGGTCCACGGCGAAAGGCAGGACCATGGCAGATGGGGTGGCGGTGGTGGAGGGGGTGGGGATGGAATGAAGGCAGGCAGGCAAGGTTGGTGACGGGGCGACGGCGGCTACCACAACGGAGAGGGTAGGGATCGGATTTACGTTTGTATGGGTGGGTGGGTGGGTGGGTGGGTGGGTGGGCGGGCTTAAATTTTTCAGGTTTCTCTAAGCTCACGAATTTAGCAAAAATTTAAAATTTCTACGGTTTAATAAATTTGTGGGTTTTTGCAAAGAGCCCACAAATTCACTTAAATTCGTGAGTTTTTATAGCCTTGAATTTAACAAAAAGATTAAAATAACACACGCTCAAATAAATCCGTGGGCCTCATATTAAATTCATAGGTCAAGCCACTAATTTAATTAATTTCGTAGGTTTCCAAAATAGGTTTATGAATTTATATAATTTCGTGGGTTTTAGCTGTAGCTCACAAATTTAGTACAACCCAAAAAATATTGCTAAAAAGTAATTTAGGTGAACCAAATGGAGGAAAGTCAAGCGCTTTACCTGAGGGTAGCGAGGTTCCATCTTCTGAACCTGTAACTAGTACTGGATGTTCGGGATGGGAACAGACTGCTGTGACTGTATCAAGATGTACCCTTTCGACTATTTCAACATGAGTCTTTGTTTTCAAGTCCCAAATCTGATTTAACAGAAGAAAATTGATCATAATAAAACAATGCTTCATCTACATTTATACAAACGTCATAGTTAATGAGACGATGTCACACCTCGACATTCCCATGGTTGCCACCCATAATGAAATACTGCTTCCCACCAATAACAAGGTAATCGAAGCAGTACCTATCCTTATTCCCGTATTCATCCATAGAATCTGGAGACTGAAGGCTGAAAATCTGAAGCAAAATAATGTACCCGTTAAAAGTACGATGATACCTGATTGGTAATGTTTTGGTGCAATAACAATAGTAGAAGACTAAAACCTTTATTCCAGTATAGTGATGAATAGCAAAAGTATCTGTGTCCACTGGGTTGAACCGGACTTTAATGTAAGAGGGGGCGTCAACCTCAAATGTTTGAATGCATTCCCAGCCCTTCTCCCAGTCCCACAGCTTAACATTACTTTTACTTCCCTCTGAGGATGGGTAAGAAACTGAAATCACATATGACTTTGTTGGATGAACCGCCAAATCCAGAACTAATAATTCAGATTCGTGAGCTTTGAAGCTCTCGAGTAGCTGCATTGTCTTGTAGCAATACACAAACTTGTATCCACCTTCTCCGGATGCCACAATCCAATCCTTGCGTGCAATAAATTTGGCCGCAGCTGGCATTGTTTGGATTAATTTATTAGCACGTGGTGCGTCAGAAAATTCCGGCAGTAAAATATGGTGAGAAAGAAACAAATATCTACCATCATATCCTTGTGCCGGTGGAATAAGCTTGGACATGTCCAACGTTGCCTGCACAGTCGGGAAAAAACTTTGGTTACCCCCTCTAATAATGTCTACGGAGTAATCACTACAGAGAGTATATGTGTATTAACTGCTCATATTTGCAATAAGAGGCTTTTCAAATATGCTGATAGCTTCATTATATTAATTTTTATTTGGTGCATGCAGCCATGCACAAAGTTTCAGTACCCTAATTTTTTATTTAAGTTGTGAACTGCCAGCCTCCTCTTCTTTATGCGCATCCTGTCAAATCCTATGGTATACTTTTTTGTTTTATTTTCTACTACCATCTAAGCTAGTTCCTTAAACTATCCCTCATACACTTTACTCCTATGCTGTAATTCTTTGAAAAATAAGTGTTCAAGGATTTATTTTTGAAATATTAATTTAAAATGGATTTGATTATAAAGTCCATCTATGGAATTACTCTTTTCACAAAGAAATGGACCCCACAACCTCTATAGTTGAGAAAGTTATGTATATCATTCCGGCACAGCGAGCTGAGAGCTCGATGAATTTGGATGCCGAGAAAAGAGAACATATTAATATTACCATTCCCTTCGTCCTATAGTTCCAGATCTTCATTATGTCTTTATAGCATATTAAAATCCTGCATGTACCAGAGAAGAACTTTAGTGAGAATAGAAAAAACCAATTGTTTAGGAAATTAAAGAATTTTTGCATCACTTCTTTGAATAAAAATTCGAGGTATGCATGCACCATGGCTCCCATGGATGCAGATCTATGTCACATGTACTATGATAATAATCTTGGGGTAATATCTGATCCAACAAAAGAAACATTAATTGGTACTAATAATGTTAAATATCACATATTATTACTAGGAGCAAAGCAAGACAATATAGGATTATCTATACCTCAATTCCAAACTACACTTCTTGTTGCATCATGGCAGTAAAGACGCCACCAAACAAATAGATTCCACAAGTTTGCAGAGGGAAAATAAACAAATAAAATATAACAGTATACAATGCATTAAAACATCGTGCACGTCAACTATGCTTATGCACTACATTTGATTATTTTACACGTAGATCGAGTTCATATATAGAATAGCATAGAAAATGTTAGTTACAGTGGGGAAGACAGGTTTTTCACTCTGGCTTTTGATTTCCAAGCGAATATGACACTAGAACAGGTGCAGTTAATGTGTACCAGGATTGATAAACTTAAATGAACGCACCTCTTGTGTTGATTGACTTGCGTTATCAAAAAAACTTGTTATCGCCACGTCTTTCATCTCATAATGAAATTCATGGCAGTCATCAAAATCAGAATCAAAGTCATAAAGTAAATCATTCAAGTCATCAGAGTATTCAAGGCACTGGATGAGAATGCTGTCCACATTTGACGGTGGCTGCTTCTGCTTTTGCATCGTCAGAATGCAAGTCATAGTGGATTTTTGCAGGCACGATGCCTGTATAATCGACGCAGCAAATATGCCAGGGGTCCTTGGCCCAATCCTGAAGGCTGTCTCATAATCTGCATTGTTAGTTACTCCCTCCGTCTCAAAATACTTGTCGTCTATTTCGATTTCCGTTCACGGTAAATCATTCGTCCTATTCAAAAAAATATTTATAAATATTCTTTATTTTTTTATAATTATGTTTGTAATATGATTACAAACATAATTATCAAAAAATAAATAAAATTTTCAAATATTTTTTGAATAAGACGAGCGGTTTTCGTACACTGAAATCAAGACACGTGACAAGTTTTCTATGACAGAGAGAGTAGGTGTAGTTGGCATGGAATCAGCGTATCCG
Organism: Paspalum notatum; assembly: GCA_022530915.1. Lineage (NCBI taxonomy): Eukaryota > Viridiplantae > Streptophyta > Magnoliopsida > Poales > Poaceae > Paspalum > Paspalum notatum. Next base: position 57,533,662 of record CM039683.1, on the reverse strand, counting down.
GTTCGAATGGGATACAGAGATTGAGAGGGTGGACGAGAAACAGTTTTGTTAGAAAACAAGCATGCGGAAGCACCTACATCCCGGGGCATGACTATTGGCGTTCTTCCCCATTATCAGATAGCTATGCCGGCATCCGGGTACACCGCGGCAACGCCGCACCTCCAAACCAAGCCATCTAGTCGTCGTCCGGTTACATAGGGTCGGCCTCATATTTATGGCCCCCTCTAAATAGAGTTTGACTAGGACTCTATCTAGACCCCTATTACAACTCAAGTCCTACCGTAACCAAAGCCGTACACATATTCGACACAAACTCTAACAAACTCCACCTTAGTGAATATGTCCGCCACCTTGAATTCGTCTTCTTGTGTGAACCTCCGTATACCGGACTTGAGTCGTCTCTTTCGCCGCTCATGTCGAACGGCCTGGCGAGGCTGATCCCACAGCCTTACCATCTCCCGAACAGAACACCGCCACAGTTGCATTGCCATCCATGACTCCACCTTCAACAGCGCTCCCTCGCAGCCTGTACTGGTACACGCCTGACTTCTCACCCAACAAGACAGTCTTCCCGCCATGCATGACTTTCAAGGTCCTCCGATTAGGCTCCACCTGATACAACCAACCTTCATCATGCAAAAGCCCAAGCGAAATTAGATTCTTTCTCAGCCCCGGCACATGCTTCACCCCTTTGAGTATCACCTCTTGCCCGTCACACATCTTGAACTTGATGTCGCCTGCCCCCATGACACGGTACGCCGAGCCATCTCCTAGGAAAGCGAAAGCACCATGATCATCCTTAGTGTAAGACAAGAACAACTCTTTCTTTGGTGATGCATGAAAAGAGCTAGCCGAATCTAACAACCACACTTCACAAGACTCTTCACTTGATACTGTGAGAAGATCCCCATCGCTATCTGAGTCACCACTCTTGCTGGCACTAGCAACACTTGCGGATCCACTATCCTTCTTCAGTCCTGGACAGTTTCTCTTTATATGTCCCTACTTCCCACACTCATAACACATCGGCCCCTTATTCTTCTTCTTCCTGCTCTTCTTATCTCCAGCGCTTTGATCACCTTTGACATGCAAACAATCGCCCGTAGAGTCTCCAGCTGCATTGTGCTTTTTCATCTGATCATGAGCAAGCAACGCGGCAACAACCTCTACTGTGGTGATTTCTGTCTTATCAACTGTCAACGTAGTAACCAAGTGCTCATAAGAACCTGGCAGCGAACATAGAAGAATAATCGCCCCGTCTCCATCCTCAACTTTCACTTCCACCTTAAGCAGGTCAGCGACTAGTTGATTGAAGACATTGACGTGCTTTGTGAGATCTGACCCCTCCTGCATCTTCAAGCTGAACAACTTCTGCTTTAGAAAATTAGTCAAAGTCTTAGACATAAACTTACTTTTCAATGTCTCCCAAATTTTTTTCGGTGATATTTCTTCCATGACGTGGTACATGATCAGTATCGGAGATAAACAATCTGATGGTTGCACAGGCTTGTGCTCTCATCTCCTCCCACTTGTCATCATCTACCTTGTCCAGTTTCTGGTCACTGAGCGTCTTCGAAAGATCCTGTTGCGTCAACAGATCCTTCACCCTCGTCTGCCACAGCCCAAAATTTCCGGTCCCATCAAACTTCACCACATCGAATTTGGATGCCATCGACGCCATCCGCCTGTTGCCACAGATCGCCGAAAAATCCGCTTGAACGCCTCCCCTTCGGAACCCACACGAACGGCCTTGTCCTAAAACACTCGCGCTCATAGCTTCCTCCAAACTACAGATCTGAGCTTTCTTAGACATCCCGAAACTCTTTTCTGCTTCTGTTGGATCTGTTTTCGCTTGACCTGACTGCCCTGGTTTTATTATCCGCTGCACCGGGCCTCGTCCTGCTCGAAATCCGAGTAGAACCTCCCGTCGCAGATTCCGATCCTTGGTCAAAACAACGCACGTCTCCTTGGTCTGCACGACCGACCCTCTTGCACCGCCTTTGCCCCGTGCGCCTGTGCGTCCCGTCTTGGAGTCCGACTCCCCTACGTTCGGGCCCGCATAAAACAAAGGCGAACGCGCCTTCCCTCTTCGTGCCTCCCACGCTAGGAGCCATCTGGGCCCCGCCCCTGGGACTCTGCAGTCTGCACGTCCGGAGTCCGACCCTCCCACGCGATCACCTCTTGGGAGCCCGCCCTGGCCCCCACGTTGACGTGCCCACGTGAGCGGCCTCTGCTCCTGCGCCTGAAGCCGCCTCCTAGTCCGTCCGAGTCTGCCCACCTGGTCTTCTCTGTCCTCCACGTACCTCCTGCATGCACGTTGCATGAGTACGGAAAAAACAACGAGCAATAGGCCAACAGCAGCCCCAATGACCATGCATCTTGCATGCAGCGTGACGTCGTCACAGAACCAGCCATCACACACATGCGGCTTCACCCTCGGATCTTCGCAGCACCAAAACCGATCTTGCACTCCTTTATCAAACTCCGCGTAAATCACATACGCGAATCCATGTCACACCCTCACCTCATATCTATGGCACAACCAACTCGACGTGTCATGATGTTAGCCTCCGTGTAACATCCCGGTCGCATCGCTGCTCCCATCCGCTCCAATATCTCCAAGCTTTTCCACATCTGGACCGCCTGGTCTGATCCCGAGAGCTGAGGTCGTCGCCTATAACGATCTCGCCAGCTACCGTGTTGACTCGATCACCACGTCTGGTCGATCCCCGTCAACTGCAGCCCACGAAGGGTTCAAGGCACCCGCCTGAAGTGTTCGACACCACCGATCGAATCGTCGATCGCCCTCAAGCTCTACCTTGTACCAAATCGAGTTGTCTTCCTGGCCCCGTTGAGCATGTTCTCCTCGTGCTTCCACGTGATCCGCCGCATACATCTCAAGATCCAATCCAACCATAGCTTTGATACCACTTGTTAGAAAATAAGCATGCGGAAACGACTATGGATTGATCGAGATACCCATGCACAATCACAGACGACTTCGGAAGCACGGAAACACGATATTTGTTAACGAGGTTCAGCCGAAGCCTACATCCCCGGGGTATGACTATGGGTGCTCTTCCCCATTATCAGATAGCTCTGCCGGCATCCGGGTACACCGCAGCAACGCCGCACTCCCAAACCAAGCCATCTAGTCGTCGTCCGGTTACACAGGATCGGCCTCATATTTATGGCCCCCTCTAAATAGAGTTTGACTAGGACTCTATCTAGACCCTATTACAACTCAGGCCCTACCGTAACCAAAGCCGTACACATATTCGACACAAACTGTTGTAACAAGTTTGTCGATCGCTGCTTCTGAACCGTTCACGCTATGGACAGTATCTCCTATACTAGGCCTTTGGTGCCTGTCCATTTCCACACACTTGAGGGCGATCTCGATGCAAGTCTTTACTTGGTTGCAATATGCATCCAAATATGACTCACCTTTCAATCCAGCAGTCTAGCCTATTCTTCCAGTTTTTATGCACCTGTGAAGAGGAAGCGAATCAAGAACACACCACAATATATAAAACCATAACGAACTGAAATTATCCAAAAATTTCACATTATAGACAAATGACAAAACATCTCATACCAGTTGGACAAATTTCTCGGTAGACATGTCCAAAAGTTTGGAGTAGCCATCGGGGCCACTCACTATTCGTATGATTATGACACCCAAACTGAATACATCAAACTTGTTTGAGATTTTACCCTTCTTTATATATTCCGGTGGCACGTATCCACTGCATAAATAATAAGTTACATATAAATAAAGTCTTATGCACTTACTATTTGTTGATTGTAGTAAACCAACGGTCTCACAGGCTTGAGGGAATAACTCACAGGGTTCCAATAAAATTGGTTGTGGTATGAGATTTGCGAGTTCCACTAAAGAGCTTGGACAATCCAAAGTCGGCGATTTTTGGTAACATATTATTGTCCAGCAAAATGTTGGCAGGTTTTAGATCAAGATGGAATATTGACTGTTCATGCAGGTATTTTAATCCTTCACAAGTCTCCTTTATTATTCTGTAACGTTGGTGCCATTGAATTCCTGAAGATTCATCTGCAGAAAAAATAGAAGCTATCTTAATAACCATAATTCCATAAATGCTAACTGATTGTCCATTTTATAGATAAACAATAAAGATCTGGTGTCTGCAAGTAAACCGATAGTCCATACAGAAATAAAATTCACTATGGTACCAGAAAGATGTTTTTCAAGACTTCCTTTATGCAGATACTCCAAACAGATCACCCTGTCCACCATTTTCGCAAAAACTAGCTTTCCATTGTATTCAACACATCTGTCCTGTTCTTCATAGCTTTTGCCGACTAGCCGTATAATATTCTGATGGCGCAGTCCGGTGAGTATTCGAAGTTCATTTTGAAACTGCTTCTCATCAAGTCCTGGCATGTGGAAAAGCTTTTTAACAGCAATCTCTCTGTTTCGATACACCCCCTGTTTAGCAAATTTTGTTATTGTTGGTACGGTGACATTTAAAAAACAGGATTTGTGGTCAGAGAATTAGCAATACCTTGTAAACCACACCATACCCGCCACTACCAATTCTCCGCCCCTCGGAAAAGCCGTTTGTACTATCTTCTAGTTGTTTCCATGATATGTCTGTTGGCATCTCATCCATGATAGCTCTTATCCATGGTTTTAGGCTGCTCTCGTCAAAAGGTCTATTTGGGATGCTCAAAACACTGTTTTGCACTATACGCGCACTGTAGACAAAGAGTGGAGTAGTTAGAACAGTGGATGGACGGGTGGGATAGGCACTCTGTTGAGAGTAGCCTTATATATCCCAGACGTTGAGTACACTTGCATTGTGAAAGCGGTCTTCTCTGATCCACGGATGGGTTACTCACCTTGTACATACTTCAAAACTTAATGCTTTCTTCCGGGGTGTTTGAATCCCCCAACTAAAATTTAGCTTCCGTCACATCGGATGTTTCGACACTGGTTAGAAAATTTAGCTCCTGTCACATCGGATATTTCGACACTAGTTAGAAGTATTAAATATAGTCTAATTATAAAACTAATTACACAGATGACGATTAAACAGCAAGACGAATTTATTAAGCCTAATTAATCCATGATTAGCAAACGTGATGCTACAGTAACTAGTCGTTAATTATGCATTAATTAGGCTTAATAAATTCGTCTCGCCGTTTACTCATCGACCGTGTAATTAGTTTTCTAATTAAACCATATTTAATACTTCTAAGTAGCATCGAAACATCTGATGTGACGTAAGCTAAATTTTAGTCACCGGATCCAAACGCCCCCCTAAGTATCCTTTCCTCTGAATAAAACCCTGAGTATCCCTTTCAAAACACAAAAAGGTAAGAAAACGAGCAAGTCATATACATTGCCACAGTGGGAACACAAAGGATACGAATATCTACAAGTTATTTTTAGTTGAACACAAAGGAAAACAAGATTTCAATGGATCAAATATTATGAAGGCAACCACGCAGAAGCATAACCCTATCCATGGACAGAGACGCACCAAAAAATAGCTGTTTTTCTGAATTCGAGCATGCAGATATTTTTCTTATGTAACTTCTTCACAATTTGCACTGCAGGACCCATATCTAATATCTAGAACTCGCACTTTATTTTTTCTTGGTTGACTCCCCGGCTAACCAAGGAGCTGAGACACGATTCGGCACTAAAGTCCATGAAGCTTAACGCGTAAATCAGACTATTGAACTGTTTGAAACGATTAGAGTATAAACGAATTTTCGTGAAGAAATAACTAACACAAAAGAAAACACGTCGCGATCAGAAGAGCCCATGTAGCCTAGTAAGCAACGATGTTGTGGATTGTACTATTGTTGTGAATTTTCCTGGTCGTCGTTCTTCCGCAGTTATGAGGATCATTTTACAAAAAAAAAAAATGCTTTCCGAATTGAACGGCAGAATTAAAAAAAAATACTAACCTGATGGCTGATGCAATATCGCACACGGTCACTCTCGTTCGTGAGATCATCATCTGTCAAGATTGATGATGGGGAACAGACATCGATCTATGATTGAGAGTGGCCTGAGAAGACTGCGAGTTGACTTCCGGGATCGTTCGTGCAGACGGCGCGGTGGAAACGCACCGCAGCCGGAAGCTTGCAGCGAAAGCGCAAACGCATGTGCTTGGTTGCAGGAAGCTGCGGCCGAGCAATAATACTCCTGGTCTGGTCTCTTGTCATTTAAGGCTAAGTCCAGCAGTCCGGGTATATGGCTGAGTATAATACAAAACGACACTATTTATGAAGAAAGGGGTAGTTGGAATAGTGGATACATGGAGTTTTACCCCACTTGCTGGAGTCGGTCTAACAGGTTGATACCCTGTTTGATAGCAAAGTATTCAAATAATGTAGTTTTAGAATACTGTGGTTTGGAGTTATACATGACGAAAATACTGTGATTTTGCTATACTGTGGTAAAACTACGGTATTTTTCAAAACCACGCTGTGTTTGGTTCCACAGTATCCACTCAAGACTTACCCTGTTCGATCGGTTTCTTTCTCACCGCGGACGCGGAGGAAGGAGGGGAGCGAATCTGTCAGGCGCTAGAATCTTGGCCGGGGGTCTTCTTCCTGGATCAAGAAGGCCGCGGCGGAGGGCAGCGGATCATAGGAACCCACCCACGAGCATGCGAGGTGAGCCAGCGCGCGGCGGGGCCGTCATCGGGCCTGCGGGAGGCGGGGCCTGCGAGCGGAGGAGTCTCAGCGGCGGGCAGCCACTGGAGACGGAACCAATGCGCGGCGGGGCCGAGAAAGTGGCCGGATCTGGACCAGGCCATGGCCTTCGGCGGCGTTGATTGAAGAGGGATGAGGAGGGCTGGCGGCGTGAGGCGAGCGGGCCTCCCTCCTCCGACACCCTCTCTCTCCCACGACAGCGGGTGGCCCTCTCTCTCCTGTTGCTCTCTCCCTCTCCCTCGATGCCCTCTCACTCCCCGGCGGCGGGCGGCCGCGCGAGCTCCCCCGCTCTCTCTCCCATCTCGCCGGCAGTGGGCGACGGCCGTCCGCGCGACTGCAGCACGAGGCTGGGGCCGCGGGGCCGACGGCGAGCGCGGCAAACCGCGCGGCGGCGGGACGGCGAGCGCGGAGGCGAGATGTCGAGCGCAGCGGCGGGACGGCGAGCGCAGAGGCGGGACGGCGAGCGCGGGAGACCACGCGGCGCATGGGGTCGCGCGCGGGAGGAGGAGGAGGCAGACGCGTTCTTCACCGTGAAAACTGAGGTCCAGAAAAAAAGTTTTCAAAACCACAAAAATACTGTAGTATTGACGATACCACAGTTTTGGATACTGAGTTTTTAATGAAACTGCCAAACACCTTGAGGCAAAAAATACCATGGTTTTCTTCAATACCGTAACATTGCCTCAATACTCCAAAAATACTGCCATATCAAACAGGCCCTGAGTTCCTTTGGGCGTCCGCGGCGTGGATTCCCAACGTAGCACAACATTGGAGGTCACGCCCTTTACCACGATCCCTTTGGAATCATTCGGTCTAGAATCCTCCATGCGCTGTACTGGTACTGCGATCTTCCGCAGCGTATCCGCCTAATGGAACAAGGCCTAAGTAAAAAAAATGTAGACGGCTCTTAAACTTTATAGATGTGTTATCTATATGTCCCTAAACCTAAAATATTAGAAATTTGGGTCACTAAATAAAATTCGTTCACTTGTTTTGGGTTTAGGATACAAATGGGCCCACATATAAGGTCCTAGGTCCACATCTCATGTCTTCCACATATACGACGTGTGGGATTCAAGCGTGAGTGAAAATAATTTTTATTTTTCTTCATCCATGCCTCACTTCTCGCCTCTGCCGTCGCCGTCCGCCTATCGTTATTTTGTCACCGTCCTCCATCTATCTAAAAATATAAAAATATATTTTCACTTGCAAGTAGATCCCACGTGTCATTGATGTGGAAAATAGGAGACGAGGACCTTACATGCGGTCCCTACATGTACACTAAACCTGAAGCTGCTTTTGGAGGGAGCAGAAAAACGGTTTCGGACCTAGATGACAGCCACAGCCAAGTTCAGGGAGATGTGGATTCCAGCTTTCTAAGTTCAAGAACTAAGCGACACACACATTGCCGTGTTTAAGGATCATTCGTACATTTTAAGCTTTACCAAACAAGTGAAGCAGATTGTGCAAATGTATTTTGATGTACATATGCATATTGTGAAAGCACATACAAAATGAGGTGTCAAACTGTGTTCAAAATTGATAAGACCAAGGTCACCAGGAAGTACATCCGTACTGTGTACAGTGCGCAATCATTGCTTTTTCACTTTGTATACAGTGCGCAAACAATGTTTTCTGCATCTATTTTCACTCGCTGGTGACCCTAGTGTAAGGACAAGGTGCTGGACTCAAGCAAAGGAGGACCTCTACAGTGATGTGCGCCAGAATTTATTAAAAAATATTGCACATGAAAATTTGCGTATTTAAAAACTTGTGTTCACACCTGATGTCGTGGATCTGATGACACAACGCGTCGACTGACGAGGAAACAAGCCGTCAGCTGCGTGTAGAAGCGTAAAACAATATTTTTATTTATTTTGAACCTTTATTTCACCACTCCCTCTCTTTTTCATTTTTTAATCAAACGTTCCAAGGCCATGTGAGAAGCACGATACCTGGAAATCCCAGAATGGTTTGCCGCTATCTCACTGCACCGTCTATCCACCGCCTATATTTTAAATTTCTCTTAGAATATTTTGTACCTCCATTTGAGTTATCTGGTGACCATAGCTTTAGAGTAGTGCACGTAGCCTAAGGTCGTTTTGATTTGTTTTACCGTTTGTTTATGCATTTCATTTTTTGCCTATGCAGAAGTGAAGTTTATATTCAAAATACGGGTATTCTCTAACCATTTTGACATCTTAAGTAAAGTAACATATATAGGGGTAAATGGTTGATGATGCCTTATTCGGGTCCATAGGTAGTGGAGGACAAAAATATAAAGATTTGTTGTTAAACTCTTCTCTAAGGCTTTCTCCAACGGTTTCCCCACTCCACCACTGGAGCCGGCCTAACTTTCCGTAGTAATGCATGTAAAATTCATCTATTTTATGAGATATGTTCTGGTGCTTGGGCGGAACCAGCAGTTCCGTCCGACCAAAATAATGTGAACCGTCGATGATGCAAGACGGTATTTTATTTACAAAAGGGTAGTTTGGTGAACTTGCAAACATGTCGCTCGCTCAGGGTCTCAGGGAGGCTGCCACCAAGTGCAGCCGCCGCCGCCGGGCAAGCCCACATCCGCGGCGCCATCGCGCTAGGGCTCGCGCCATGGCGTTCTGCCAAGCGCCTTTCTCCCTGCGCTGCCGCTTCCCGGATCTGAGCCCGCGCTAGGAGCGCCGCCGCCCTCCGCGCGCCGGGCCGGTTGCCTCCACCGCAGGCGGATCAGTATGTACAAATATACCCTTTATAATTATTTCATGGGTCACAAATTTTAAGTTCCTGGCCCACTATTGTGTAGTTCTGGTCCACAACTTAAGTTCCTCTAGTTAAGTTTCTTCCTTGTTTCAATTGGATCTGGCTCAATTAAGGGCTATGGTTAATTCCAAGCGCTGTAAAATCTCTCCTATTTTATATATAGTAGATGATCGATCCTCAGTTCCCTCATCCAAACACACGGCGCTAGCAACGGTCAAGGTCAGTACATAAGATAACAAGGAGTGGGGTGCGAAGTCTTGTGCGTGGATCTAGTGCCCAAGCCCAAAACCACTAGGGTTCTTGAGTTCATGTGATGAGATCGGGAGAGATCATGAGTGGATCTCGTGATCCGGAAAGGGAGAGAGGGGGAAACAGAGGGAGTACCTTTGGGGATGGGCTCGACCAGCGCGCGTAGGCAACGGGGTTTCCATGGTGGCGGCGAGGCAGAAGCAGGCACTGGCGGCGCGAGCACGGTGGCGACGTTTCCCTTCACTCCCATATCGAGGGGATCGGCCCTCACTGTCCGTACGTGAGGGGGAGGCTGACGAACGTTGGTTCTCGTGCCCCCTCGGTGCTCTGTTTATATTGGCGTGGTGTGAAAGGGAGCCACAAACCTAGGGGTAAATGGGCCTTCGATCAAGGCCGTATTCTAGGTCCGGGCTCGGTCAGGACGTCTCCTTCCATGCCCGAGATTAATTCCAACATTCTCCCCCTTGATCTCGGTCTTTCTTGTTTCTGTAACTTTCTGTGCTCCATCCCTTGATAGATTAATATATCGAGACCAATGCGTTGCAGATGGCCAGTTACGTGCCACTGAACTCATCGACTACAATACACATTTCTATCTCAGAATGAGGCCCTTTTCATTTTATCTTGAGACAGTCGTTCGATTAGCCCTAAATCCACAATCGTAGGTTTTCCAGTAACCCCAATTGCCGGCTGTGTGTCTCTGAACACGCTGGGTGGAATACTTTAGTGAGCGGATTTGTGAGCATCCTCTCAACTATCATGTGCTCATTCTCGATTATCTATTCTGGATTTTCTCTTCACAACATAAATCTCAATGTCAATGTGCCTGGTGGCCACACTTGACTTCTTGTTGTGATCATACAATACACTACCGAATCATTGTCGCAGTATGTCTTAAGTGATATTTCTATAATGTCAACCATTCTTAATCCGGGTACAATTTCGTTTAGCCACATTATCTATCCCGTTGCCTCATGATAAGCTACAAGGTTCAGTGTACATTGTCGACGATGTAACAACTGACTATCTGAAGCTCTCTTCTATATCATGCCTCCTTCTATTGGAGTAAGTACATATCCAGACTTGGACTTCACGATGTCTCTACACCCTGACCAGTCTGTATCTTTATTGCCCAAAGATCTCTAGGGCATCTGTCTTTCTATAAATCATCATGATGTCTTTTGTCCCTTGTAATAATAATCACAAGATTTTTAGTTATTCAGTTAAGTATCCCGGTTATAAAAGTCAAGTCAAGGCGAATGCATATTCGAGCATACATTATCCCTCTGATCGTTGAAGCATATGGAACTAATTCCATCTAATCAATTTGCATTTTTTTTGTGTCACTTTCATCTCATCTATCTCATGTTCTTGTGTCACTTTCATTAGATCTATCTTCCTTGACTATTGGAGCAGACGCTGCATTACAGGCTTGCATACTATGTCTATTCAAACATTTTCTAGTATGCTCTTGTGTTTGTCTTTATGGATTTGATTTCTCAAGACACAGGGTGCCCATCTCCATCTTTCATATCATGATTCGAGGACAAGGAATTTTTTTTATCTTTAGCAGTAAATGCTCATCATCGCTACTTAGTAGAACATCATCTACTTATAGCATTAGGAAGTTACACTTCGTATTCTTTAATCTTTGCATAAATGCAATGCAATTGTCCTCTTCTCTTAACATCAAACTTTCTAATAGTCTTATCAAAACTTTAGGTACTAATACCTAGAAGCTTAACCCATAAATGGATCTCTGTAGGTGGCAACCCATCTTTTCCATTTCTTTCATGACAAAACCCTTAGGTTGAGTCATATAAATGTTTCTTTCAGCTCTCCATTCTGGAGTGCTGTCTTGACATCTGTTTGATCTAACTTTGAATCAAAATAAGCAACTAGTGCTACAATGATTCTATAAGAGTCTTTTGATGAAACAGCGAAAAAGTTTCACCATTATCAGTTTCTTGTTCTTGAGTAAAGCCACTTGTGGCCAGCCTTACTTTCTATATTTCTGTATTTCTTTTGGAGTCTTTTTTGATCTTGTAGACCAATAGAAATGGCCTACTGTCTTTGCTCCTTTAGGAATTTATTCTGAGTCTCGTACTAAATGCAAACTCATATATATCTAATTTCATTTTCTATGGCGTCAAGCCATTTATAGAAGTTGGGACTTCTTATGTCTTTCGCATACCACGAGGGGTTTCCGTCTAAGGGTATATCTTTATTGAGATATGTCTCATAGTCGTTAGGATCATAGATCTCTAACTTTCTTATAAGCATGTCTTATTCTATTTCTGTTTGGCTGCTTTGGTGGTGGATCATCAACTGTAGTCTCACTCACAGTATGAGTCAGAGGCCCAGGTATGTGTGAATCAAACATTCTTGTTTATTCAGTGTCATGCTTAACAAACCAGCATCCACAGCAGGGATCGCAACAACAGCCGTTTAAAACGGAGGTGCAACCTCAGCACGTATCGAGAAATAGGGTTCTTCTACCATCGGAATTGGGATATACATCCTCTACTCTTCAAGGTTCATTTCTCATAATGCGGTGCTCCCCCAGATCTTGTCATTGTCTAAAAATACTAAGTTTCTTGTTTCTATATAGTTCATGTCTTCTTGACAGTGAAAATTGAAACACTTCATTTTTCTGGTTTGCCAATAGAATGGCACCTTAGTGTTTTCTCATATATTCTCTCTTGAGCAGGGTCAATAGCCAATGGAGTGGCAAATCACTGTCTTTTCATCTTATCTTCCTTGGGTAGGGTATATAGTCTTAGTCTCAGATGGACAGCCTCAAACTACAAATAGTTTATCATGGGCTTTCTCTTTATCTTAGTCAGTATCAGTACACGTGTACTTGGAATCTGATTAGATGTATGAATGGTGGTTTTGAATACCCTCCATCCACAGGTTTATCCTGTGTCATATACCGGACATTTGCAAGCACCTTACAAAAGGGTCCTAAAACTTGTCCATATGGTGTATGGCGACCGTAGTACTCCCCCATGGTCAAATATCACCTCTTCAATCTTTAAAACGTGCCCTCATTAAAACTTCTAAGTCTATGAAGTCTGGTGGATCGTGAGTTCTTGGTTTTAGTCAACCAAACTTTCATATTCTCCCTCTCGAAATGTGGCCTAAGCAATGGACACAATTTCGACGAAAGTTTCTCCACCGTATCATTTGTTGCTTATAGCAACGGATGTATCTTTCCTTTTCAACTTTGCACTAAGAAGGCAAAGAGAGTCTGTCTCATCAAATGGTGAGACTCACATTCTTTCGAATTCATTTATCTCAGGAAAGCAAATAAATCATGTCTCATTGGAAGCCGAGACTCTCATTTCTCATTATTACACGGACCCAAAATTGCAATAAATGTTGTCAAAATTTCTATTATAGAATCTGAAATCACGTTTCTCCACAAGAAAGAAACATATAAAATATCTATTACATACAAAGCCATCATCTAATTCTCAAAGAAGATTTCTTATGGCTTTGGCATCTCATTCTTTTGCATCAGCAAAAAATTCAATTCTTTTGCTACTCTCAACAACATCTTTTCACATAATCATTTCTTCTTGCAGCACATACAAGTGCATACATGAGTTGGAAAATATATCATCTTCCTCTTGTTGTCTATCTTGGAGCTGTTGTCTGTAGTGTTGGCTCTAGTTCACTTAGAGCACTCACCGTGTCTCATGTCTCATACCAATTAGAGTTGTCACTCCATTTGACGGTTCTATGATCCTGAACTCTTTGAGGGTTATAATGTCATTTGAGCCTTCATAGAAAAAATATAACATCATGATAGACTCAAAAATATTGTCCCTGAAACAAGTGTCTTGTATGAATTAAACTTAACGTTGGTCATGATTAAAACACACTTAAAAGTCATTCTCTCTAAGAAAAAAAACTTGCATGAGTTAAATTTAACGTTGGTCAAGTTTAAAACAGCTAACAAATTCTCCTTTCAATCTTCAGAGACAAGTATCTTTTCAATTTTTTGAATCAAGTATCTCTGGCATGAATTAAATTCAATGTTGGTCAAAAAATAAAACATGCTCGAATCAATTCTCAAGTCAATTCAATATTCTAAATTTATTGTTGGACGAAAATAGACCTCAAAATCATAATCTAATCATGGCTCATCATTAAAATTTTAACGTTGGTTAAAATTAACGACAATGCCATAAATCAATCGTCAACATGCATTTCTCCAATAAATTATTCAGGTTTGCTTCAAATTCGTCAGAAAAAAAGCATGATGAACAATCATTATTACAGCGGAAACATACTCTAAATTTTGTATCTCAATCTCCGCTCCAAGACAATATAAATCTTGTCAATTTCTTAAATACATGTATACAACAAATGTACATTTGCATATATCTGAAAACAGGGAAGAAAAAGAACCTTGCATGACCCAAAAGACCCAACAAAAAATGGTCCATGGCCTGCTTTCTCTTCTAGCCGAAACCAGCCCAAAATCGGCCCATGGCCTCTTGCCTGCTGAGCACCAGCCCGGCTTCTCATCTAGCCGAGACCGGCCCAAAACAGTCAGCCCGGCCTGCGCCCTGCACGCCCCCGGTGTCCCAGGCCATAACCTGGGACTGGGTCAGGTTTCTTTCCTCCGCCTGGGCTCAATCTGGCCCAAAAAAATGGCTCCGTTCAATCGCAACCATTCGTCGCAGATCAACGGCTACGAACGGTTCCGGGGTTGGTATAAAACACGAAAAAATCCGGCAGCCTCGAAACCCTAGCTCATTCCTGTCTTCCACCTGCCACAACCTCTTCCCTCCTCGGCTGGCAATGCGGAACGGATGAGGCCCGGTGGTGGCGTGGCCGTCATGGTCGGTGCGGCGGTGGCGGCAGCTTGCGCATGTGACGGCGGCGGCACCGCCTCTTCTTCCTCTCCCCCGCGGCGCAACTCCTACTCCCTTCGCCCTTCTTCACCGTGCCGGAGAGAGAAGGATGGGGCTGTGCGGCGGTGCCGCCCGCGTGGCCTCTCGCCGGCGTGCGCGTCCACCTGAGGATGAGCGCGCTGCCATCGAGCGGCCCCGCAGTGGTGCTGTCTTGGTCCACTGTGCGCACATGAGCATGCAGTGGCCAGCGGCGGTCTTGCCGCCATCTGCCTAGACGTCGGCATAGCCGGCACCAAGGTAAGCCCTCTGGGCTCTCAAGTTTCTGCAGGTTTGGGTTAGTCTAGGGTTAGGATTTTGAATCCGTCCCCATGTCTTGTCTCTTTTCTGTGATACTCCGTATCTTAACTACTCTTAAGTGCATTTTATCATGTCATCATGTGCATAATCCTAATTTTTGGAGCTCTTAATTTAAATCACTTCAAATCAATTTGAATTCAAAATTCTTTTGGTAATTTAATTGGCCCAAGGGCAAAAATGTAGAAAACAGATTAAATTAGGCCCTTTCTCTTTGTATTTGGACCTCACTGTAATTCTTTTTCTTGGAGGGGTTAAAAATTGAAAGAGTAAAAGTTAAAAAAAAGAAAAAGGAAAATCGAAGGCGGCGGCCCAGCCACACGCCGGCCCAGCCGGGTGGCCAGGCCGCTCGGCCCCCGCATGCGCGCCACCGGGGCGGCCCGCTGCACAGCGGTGCCTGCCAGGTAGGGCCCGCCCCGGGGCTTCTTCCTCATCCGGCCCGGTGAAGGGGGATGAACCCCGCTTCACCCCGCGCCGCCCCGATTCACCCCGCCTCCATCCCGCGTCTTCGCCGCCACCCCACCTCGCCTCGCCACCGCCGGAGCATCGCCGCTCCGCCTCGACCCCGTCCTCCACCTCACCGTCCCCGTTCCGCCGCCCCACAGCCCCCGCACTGCTCGCCCTCTTCCACCGCCGAGTCTCACCGCCGACCGCTGTCTCCGCCACCTCTTCTAGCCGTCGGAGGGTGAGGATCCGTGTCCCTCGTCGCCCTCTCCCTCCTCCTCTAATCCTCGTCGAGGATTGAGGCCAGACCGAGCTCAATCGAACTCGGTGGCCATCCATGGAGGCGACGGCCATGGCCACCGCGTCGTCGTCGTTTTCTCACGCGCACAAGCCCCGCGAGGGCCCACGTCACACGCACCGGATGCGAGACGCCCGCACGCACCCTCGCGGGTAGCCTCTGCCTCCAACACGGCCTAGCGCCGCCGCGCGCATGCGCGCGTTCGCCGCGGCGTCACACACAGAGAGGAAAGGAGAGGAGAGTAGAGGGGGAAAGGAGAAGAGAGAGAAGAGAGGGGAGGGGACCGAGCGCCGCCGCACCAGGCGGTCGCCGCCGGCGAAGGCCGGGGCGCACCGCCGTGGCGGGAGGCCGCCGGCGCCGCCGCCGCGCCGTGCACGCCGCGCGCGTCGCTCGTGCCCCGCGCCGGTTGGGCCTCAGCCGGGCCTTAAGCCGGCTGGGCCTGGCTAGGCTGGCCGGGGAAGGGAGAGAGGGGAAAGAGGCCGGCCTGGTTGGGAAAGTGGGCTGGGCTGGCTCGCGAAGGGGGGGAACATACCAGGGAAATAGTTTAGGGGGCCAAATAGAACTTTTGCTTATTGAACTAAATTGGGCCTCGGGCTTCTTTCTTTCTTCTGTTTTTCTTTTTCTTTCCAAATGAATTTAGTTTAAGCCCAATTTTAAAGATGTTAGTTGTTTAAGTAGATAAAACATAAGTTAATTAACTTGACTTATTTTGTTTTACCTATATTTTATTTATCTTGAGTTATTTAATAAAGATAATTTAAACAATTCATTTAAAGCTTCTAAAAATTTATTTAAATATGAGAAAAATTTCCAAAAATCTTAGAAAATTATTATAAACTCCAGAAAATTATTTACACACCTTAGAAAATTATTTAAGCATATGAAGAGGCTCGGAAAATTATTTCGGTGCCTCCCCTCTTCTTTAAAACTCTCTGTTGTTCTCTTAATAATAGGTTGATCATCCTCATACGTAAAAATCATACATGTCATTCATTTAGGTACGTTGGTTTCGGTGCTGCCTGTTGGGGAACTATCTGAGGATATTCCTGTGGAAGTTTCTGAAGCCAGTATTTCTGAAGCGCCAAAAGGATATATTCTCGAGGCTGTTCCAGATCCCACTGACCTAAACCAAGGCAAGCCCCGGTGCATCTCCTATCTTGTCTTTTGAGTCCTAATTAATGCGTTATGTTTGTGCATTAGAGTTAGGAGTTGATTGAAACCTTAGTGCATGCTTAACCCCTGAATCCAGCATGATCAATCCTATACGCGGTTGTCACACCCAGTTTTAGAAACAAAACCAAGTGCTAACTATGTATGTGCCAGGATCAGTTTAATCACATACACGGCATAAACAAAGGTAATAACACAACCAGTACTTTAACTTAAGAGTAGTAACTAATATTACACAACCAGTACTTTAACTTAAGAGTATTCTCCGTCACGATAGCTCGGTCTATATACTGGCAGTTAGGAAAAGTGTGGTTCATGAGCTGGTACCTGAGTGGATCGACCAAGCCTTTGAGAAACCGGTGCTGCTTCTTGGGGTCGGTGTTAACCTCCTCTGGACAGTAGCGGGACAGCTGTAGGAACTTGTCTCGATACTCACTAACGGTCATGGTGCCCTGGGTGAGCGCTAGGAACTCCTCTTTCTTCAGTGACATCACAGCAGCTGGAACATGATGCGCTCTGAACCTCTCTGTGAACTCCTGCCAGGTGATGGTGTTGGGGTTGTTATGAGCCAAGCGGTACGATTCCCACCATTGTTGAGCGGCACCCCGTAGCTGGTGAGGGCCGTAGAGAACTTTCTCCTGGTCGGTGCACTGAGCGACATCTAGATCCCGTTCTATTGCGCGGAGCCAGTCTTCTGCATCCATGGGGTCGGCAGAGTGAGTGAACACAGGTGGGTGTCTCTTCATAAATTCTGCGCGTCTGTCTCGTGGTTGAGGCGGCGGTGGCGGGGGTGGTTGCTGCTGCGCCTGGTGCATGGCAGCCACTGCTTGTCCGAGTGCTTGTATCACTTGGGTCTGGTTCATGATCAGTTGTTCCATAGTCATTGGCGGTGGTGGATTTGGGAGTCCTCTGTCTCCGCGACCTCCTCTACCTCCGCGGCCACGACCACGACCACGTCCCGAACTCATCTGATGGACCAAATATACCATTAGTACTTTATCCCAGGCCATACATCTCATTCAACATTAGTAACCAAGATAGACAAGATAAAGATCTAAACATATAGATAGATAGAACAAGGCTTTTCCCAAACTAACTAACTTTATTAAACTTATTAAGCATCCAACCAAAATACTAAGTTGTGGACATCACCCCACAACTTAAGCACTCATTACAAAGAACCAAATCATCCATAAGACACAATCGTAAGCAAACGAGCACACTTTTAACTGTTCTAAGCCTAACCGAACTAACTAAGCGATACTAATAGAACCTATTACAAAAAGGGGTAACATCCTAATCCTCATGATGCCGTATATAGGTCCTAGCTTCCGGATCGTTGTAGCGGGCCTTCTTCCTGCGCGGAGCATCAGCGGGGTCTTCTACAGGTTCTTCTTCTGCGGGCTCAACGCCATGTGCAACCCATGCTCGAAGCTTCCGGTTCTCATACCTCACCATGTCCAACTCGTCCAGGGCGGCGTTTTAGTCGGTGTTGAGGGTAGCAAGGTACTCAATAGTGGACTCCAGGCGTGGGTTCTGTTCTGCCTCTGGGTTGGCGATCCAGGCATCAAGTCTTTCGACCGAACGGCAGGGGTAGTACCGGCGTGAAGTGATGGCCATATCTTCACGGTGCGCATGGCACAACGTCGTCAAGGCCTCCCTGGCAGCATCACTGATGGCGGCTTCATGGCTGTTGCGACGAGTAGGTGCGTGCCTGACGTGGATGTTCCGGCGGGATCCGAACTCATCCGGGATGCTGATCTCCACTGTCATGTCCCAATCATCATGTAGGACGGGATGGCGGTAGCGAGTCCCCACATAGGTGATCCAGAACTGATCGTAGTGGAGTATCTCCAGCATCTCCCTCAGCATCCGAGGAACAGGTAGCGGGTAGTCGAACCAGCGGTGGGTAGTGATGACCACGGGTCCGGCTTCATCGTCATCCTCATCATCATCCGATGGGGGTGTGTCACCATCATCTGGATCTTGTTCTGGGTCTTCAGGGTCAACAGCTGGATCTTCTGGCTCCTCTTCGGGTTGCTCCTGCGGCGGCGCTGAAGGGGGTACTGGTGGCTGCACCTCCAAGGGTTCTTCCTGCGGCTCCTCTCCTGGTTCATCTTCAGACAGCTCAGGGACAAGTTCTTCTGGGTCCTCCTCCTCGGACTCAGTCAGGTCTACCCACTCCTGTGGCGGTGGAGAAGGTGGAGTTGGGGTGGGCAACCTGATCCTATTGGGTCCGCCATAGCCACGTCTACCAACACGCATGCGGGCAGTGCGCTTGAAAGTCGACATCTGCAGGCCCACAACGTAAGCAAACATAAGAAACAGTTCTACTATGGGATAGATAAGTAGATATAGAAAGTCATAATTGAAATAGACAAGTACAGATATCAAAATAGCATATATTGCAAGTATTTGAATGGAGAAAGCAAGAGAAGACAAGCAAAATCCTTAAAAACAACCAGTTCTAGTCTAGGCTTGCGTCCTACGGTCAGCACGGCTCTGATACCACTTTTGTCACACCCAGTTTTAGAAACAAAACCAAGTGCTAACCATGTATGTGCTAGGATTAGTTTAATCACATACACGGCATAAACAAAGGTAATAACACAACCAGTATTACAGACCATAAATGTCTTTAACGAAACTGATTATCTTAACGAAGACGAAATAACTAAACGATAGCGGAAGACCACCGTGATCCACAGGCAACTGACGGATGGCACACCAGCCTAGAACTCGTCGTAGTCCTAGAACTCCTGATTAGGATCACCACAACTCCCTTCTGGATCTGAGCAGCGGCTGCGATGGATACAACAGGTATAAAACAAGCAAGAATGAGTACATTACGCACTCAGCAAGTATTCCGTTTAGGATAACAGTGGACTGGCTTTATAGTGGACAGGCATAGCAATTGCTTTTAGTTGGTCAAGTTTTAGTTACTAACAAATGATTAGCATAACCCATCCCGTTATTATAAAGACAGCAAAACATAATAAGTAGATAACCATGAACCACAACCATAACCATCATCCTTACCATGATCACCATGAGCCTTTTACCTTGAACATGAAACTCTAATCTGTGAGGGTCTAGGCCACTCTTAACCGTGAGCACGGCTGATATATCAGTTTTAAACACTCTCAGAGGTTGTACATCTTTACCCACAAGTCATGATTCCCATTGTGCCTGAGGTTTGCAAAGCCCCATTTATTCATACCTTAGATGAATCGACAGGGTTTCATTACGAGACCTTTACAAAGAATTCCTAGAGTTGTGGCCCACTCGTTACAGGTTACTCCAGTTAACTAAAGATATGAGAGTTCCGTTCCAAAGGGTGACAAATGAAACTGCACCACATTGGCAAAGGGCAAAGTCCCATATCCCGCAGACCCCTCATACGCCATGTTTCAGGAAAGTAAGCCAAAACTCTAGTTCATCTAATTAATCAGTCAAGCCCAGTGCCCATCTGAGTCTTGTGGTTGTACTGTTTTCCTGGGTGGTCGCTCGGCGAACCGATCCTTAGGGTGAAGCACTTGGGCAAAACCAACAAAACATGCCCAAGTCTCCATGTTGCTAAAATCAAACTTTTATCATCATGTTCATCGTTAATTAACCAATATTAGCAACATAAATAAAGTGAGTTGAGCGGAAGCAATTAATTTACAACATCATAGCCCTCCCAGGTTGAGAAACATGTAAAGGAATATGAAGCTAGTCATCCTTAATAGGAGCATGCAAATTCAGGCTCTAGATCATGTGATTAAAATAAATAGGACATAGGTCAAAAAATACTTGCCTTCCTCAGCAAAAACTTGCTCAGGAACTTCCCAAGATGGATTCTCAGCAAACTCGAACGGAACGTCGGCTACACATTGCACACATACAATCAATAAGTACAAATTGACTAAAACAGTACACCAAACATTATGAACACAGGTTAAAAAGGTTTTAAAAATAATCTACACAGTATTACGATTCCGTAGATTCAAAAATCGCTCAAAATGGAGTTAAAACGCAAAAGATATGAATAAAACAAGTTTAAGGCTTAAAATAAAAGAGATTTGAAACTCCAGGGGCTAAACTGTGAAAACCAGGGACCTAACGGTGAAAGATCTGGACCGCGGGTTGATTTTCGGAAAACTCAAGGACTCTTTAGCAAAAGTGCCCGCGCTGACCGGTATTGACTCCGGGCCGTGCGGCCTGGGCCGTTGGATCGGGAACGGACGGCTTAGATCGGATCGGGAGACGGGGAAAACTCCAGCGGTGAGGTTGGCCGGCGGCATCTACTACGTGCGGCGGAGGTTCACCGGCGACACGCAATCCCGCGGTCCCGGGGCCTAGGACTAGCGGGGCCGGGCGCACAAGAGAGCGTGCGGCGGTGCAAAACTGGCGGGGTGGTCCGAACGGCGGCGCATCGACCGTAGGCGGCGGGCGGCGAGGCGGACGAGAAGCGGAGCTCCGGCGAGCGATTCCCGCCGGTGTAGAGCGGGATTGAGGACGAGATTAGGCTAGGAAGCTTCCTCACCTCACGGTGAAGCTCCGGGTGTAGACGTAGTCGACGGAGAGGTGGCGACGGCGTGCGGCGACGAGCGGCGGCGACTGCGTGAACCGGCGGTGGCGGCGTGAGCTCAAACTGTTGAACCGAGGCGAGATAGAGGCCGGGGTTAGGCGTCTAGGTGCTCTACCTTGCGGCGAAGCTGGTGGACTTGACCTCATCGACTCTCACGGCTTGTAGAGGCGGAACGTGACGGTGAACTCGATGAACGTCGCGGCGAACTTGAAGAACTCGCGGCGAACGTCGAGCGCACGGCTGCGGTTTTAGGGCTCGGATTTGGTGCTCCTAGCGGACGGGGTCGGCGGACTTATATAGGGCGAAGGCCGAGGCTTGCGCGAGGGGCAAGAGGAGGCGGCACGGGACAGAGTCCCGCTCGGACTCGAGTCGAGTCCAGCTCGGACTCTCGTTCCCAGGCGCACAGGAAGGAAAGGAGAGGCGAGAGAAAAGGAAGGCGAGGCGCGGCGGGAGCGTGATCCTCGGGGCTGGGACGGGGAAAGCGGAACGCGAGGGTGGGGCCGAGGCCGCGGCGCGGCTCCGACTCGAGCTTCGCTCCGCCGGGCATCGGACAGAAAAGGAAAGAGAGAGGTGAGGTAGAAGATGACAGGCGGGGCCGCACTGTCAGCGAGAGGAAGAGGGAAGGCGGCAGCCTACTAGGCCGCTCTGGCTGCTGGGCCGCGGGGCCGTGGCTGGGCCGGCGCCAAGGGAAAAAGAAAAAAGGGATGGCGACTGGGCCGGCGGCGGGAGTGGGCCGAAAGAGAGAAAAGAAAGGGAGGGAGGAAAAAAAAGAACTTTTCCCAGTTGTTTGGAGTTTGGGAAATTTTGGAGAGATGCAAATGGTTTTGAATTCAAACTTTAAACACTGCAAATCATCTAATAAAATATGCAAGGGCATGAATGCTCAAACATGTGGTTCCTAGGATTTATTTTAGTTGATTAATATTTGAAATAAATAAAACACTATGGTGTCATGCATAAATAAACCAAACCCTAAGCAAAGTTAACTTAGTTTAAGAAGAGATTGTCATGTAGCAAAAATTAGGATGTTACAGCGGTAGTTAGTATGCTTAGCCAAAAAGAAAATGTTAGGCCGATTTTACTTTTAAAACTGAAATCTGGATATGAAAAGTTCGTGAGATGTTAAATTGGAGAGAGTGGCGGGGGCAGTTATGCTTTTAGTATGGATAACTAAGAACCTTAATGAATGAACATGGATGTGGATCCTGACCCCGCCTATGTCGCATAAGGCCGTCCGATGGTTGGCTATGCTCGGGTGTTGAACGCGCCCTTTACACGTGTCGTCCTAAATTGGGCTCCGGTAACCTTTCATCCCTTTATACCTATGGTTGGAACCGTTGCTCGCCACTGGCTGGAGGTAGTGAGCTGGGTATCGTTGGATACCCGGGGTCGGCAGGGCGGTTCAAGCTAGGTGGTATTTAGGATGTGAGGATGCCATATGCGGTGTCAACGTACACGCATATGGCGCGTGTTTAGGTTTCCTCCCGGGAGTGTACAAATCGATTCGAATCGCTGAACTTACCAGGTGTAAGCTGCCTGGGCACGGCCAACATCGTAGTTAAAAAGAATAACCATTAGTTCTTCATAAAAACATGTGCTCTACAAAGTGTTTGCCCTTGTTTCGAAATAGATTAGGCACAACTTAGCTGGGTAAGTAACAACTAAAAAGAAGAAAAATCTTAAGAGCTAAGGATCTACCACTAGGCCTGCCGCAGTGTGAGTTGGCCTAACCAGATCGGCCATAGGATAGAAGGTTGGGTTTAGACCCAGTGGTCGGGTAAGTCTTGCTGAGTAATTAGTACTCAGGCTTCTTCGCTCATGTTTTTCTTCAGGTGAAGAATACACGCTCTGTCCGTGGGATCCATCTTCTTGTTTCCCAGTAATCCCCTGCAGGTGGAAATTGCATCGTTGGGCAAGATGCAATTTCACTCTCCTTTTGACTTCAAAAGAGTGGATGTCTTTTGGTTTAAGCAAAACTCTAGGGCAGCTAAACCCTCTTGTATAATTATTTTGGAGAACAGTGGTTTGTAATAACTTTTACTCTTATTGTAAAACTCACTTAAAGTTATGTACGAAATGTTATGTGTTGTAATCTGTGAACTCCTTCGAGAGTCGCTTAGAGCTCGATCTAGATGGGAAGGCTTAGTCAGGACTTGTAAGTCCTGACGGACTACCAGAATTAATGTGGGATTAGTACTTAAGCAACGTTAAAGTACTAAACTCAGGTTAATTTGGGTGGTTCCGCCACATTTTCTAGAATCCGAGCCAAGAAGCTCAAGATCCTGAAACGACCCGGATTCCGCATCTCAGTATAGATGGAGATCGATGATGGTACAGAGTTACGGTTTCCGAGAGTCATGATAAGGGTGACAAGTTCGACAAAGTCATGGTTGATAGAAGATAAAGAGTAGAGAACTATACGAAGATTTGGTCGAGATTATAGGGATAACGGTTTAATTCTCGAACTGGTGTTCGAAATTAAACCGGCACACAATCAAACAAACACTCATAAATTTTATTTGTCAAAAATTTGTTTACTCAAAAGAGTTATTTAGGTTTGTGATTAACACATTTTTAATTGGTTGCAAACATATTAGCCTTGTTTAACAAAAAGTTTTAAAAATTTTAGATTTTCGTGTTTTCAAAAATCCGGGATGTTACAGATCCAGTCAAAATCCGAACGGATCTTCCCTTCTATTTCTTCTCATCCGAGGGATAGGACCCTCAATCTAGGGTTAGTGTCGGGCATGACCTGAGGCTCTTGATACCAATTGCTGGAAGTCTTGTGCGCGGTTCTAGTGTCCAAGCCCAAAACTACTAGGGTTGTTGAGTTCATGTGATGAGATCGGGAGAGATCATGACTGGATCTCGTGATCCGGAAAGGGAGAAAGGGGGAAATAGAGGGAGTACCTTCGGGGATGAGCTCGACTGGTGCGTGTAGGCAACGGGATTTCCATGGTGGCGGTGAGGCAGGAGCAGGCACCGGTGGCGCGAGCATGGTGGCGGTGTTTCCCTTCACTCTCGCGCTGAGGGGATTTGCCCTCACGGTCCGTACGTGAGGGGGAGGCCGACGAACATTGGTTCTCGTGCCCCCTCGTTACTCTGTTTATATTGGCGCGGTGTGAAAGGGGGCCACAACCCTAGGGGGAAATGGGCCTCCGATCGAGTCCATATTCTAGGTTCGGTCGGGACCAAGGTTTTAAATAGCGGATTATGTCATTTAGCGGTTAGCAGCTGAAAAGGCTATAGCGGCCAATTTAGCGGGCTATAGCTGCAAATAGCTAGCTATAGCGGGCTATTTGGCCTAGCGTAAGCCTTCTAAAACAGCTAATAGTGGCTATAGCGGTAGCTATAGCCGGCTATTTATATGTTTGGTCGGGACGTCTTCCTTCCAAGCCCGAGATCAATTCCAACAGGGGGAGGTGCTTATGGGAGCAACTCATTGCCATGCGGGCAGTCGTCCTCCCCGGGAGCGAGGTGGCTCGCCAAGATATCGTCGGTGAGCACCACGTCGGAGTCCAGGTACACGATACGCTGCACGCACGCCGTAGCATGGATGCGAGGCACCACTGCGCGTAGTTGAGCGGGCGGTCCAGCGCGCCGCAGGGGCCTCGTCCGTGAACGGGTGAACGACGCGCGCACCGTGGCCCGCAGCTCCTCTGCCGTCGCCTGCTTCTGTCTAGACGACCAAGGCCCAGACGCGGAGGCGATCAGGTGGAAGTGGATGGCTTCTGGCACGACGCGCGGCGCAGAACGGAGAGCACGGCTGCTATGGTGCCGCGCAGGTACGACGCGTCCAGCGTCTTGGACACATGAACCGCAGCGTGCGGCGAGCACGCCGTGTGTGGAACCGGCGGCGGGCACCGCGCCGCCGCAGAGTTGGTGAAGTGCGGCGCTTCGCGGTACCTCGGAACAGCGGTGGCCGTGCAGACGGCGCAGAGGAGTTGCAGCTTCCACGCCAGGGAGCAGGGGCACGGGGCGCACGCGGGCAGACGCAGGGACTGCACTGCCGCAGGCGCGCGGACGGGTAACGGGTTGGTGACTTGGCGGGGGGCAACAGCTAGCGGGTGGCCGGGCGCCGAGGCCGCCGCGAGTGGTGCGTGGGCGCCGCCGCCGCCGAGAAGGCTCACGCCACCCGCACCCTCCCCGGCCGGCAAGCGAGCACCAGCCCTACGAGGCGCATGGTCCTGCCTAGCTGCCACCGCGTCGCTGCTGCCGTAGATACTCATGCTCGTGAGCCGGATCTTGGGGATTCCTCTTCTCCATGGCCCGCACTCCAGCCCCAGGACGCCAGCAAACGGAGAGGACGCGCACGCAGCCTCCAGGTGGAGCGGACGACAAGAGGACGGTGGTGGAGCTGGTGCAGTTGGCGAAGTCATCGTCCTTGACCTCAGCGTCCTTGCCGGAGAAGAGGATCAGCGCGCCGGCGTTGGGCGCCACAGCCGGCCCGACCTTGCTCGTCATGCCGTGCCCGTGCCCGGCGGAGCAGGAGAGAGATAGGCGCAGAGGCAGAGCAGAGGAGGGAGGAAGGGCAGCGGCGGCGGAGGGGCGTGGTCCCCCGAGGGAGGAAGCACTGCCACCCAGGGGTACAGCCGCCCAGGGCCGCCTCCCTTCGGCGTGGTATGCCCACTTGTCCATCTTTCCAGAAAGCAGCGAGGAGAGATGATTTGGAGGGCAAAACCGTCATTCTATGAAACTTGTGAAGAGTCCGGTCAATATGGCTGTTGACTGCTAAAAAACAGACGGCTCACATGGCAAAACAAAAATCGACCGGTGTCCGTGAAGGAGAAATAAAAATTTCAGTGGCAGATAAGGAATGACTATCTTTTTTTAGCGGCTCATAGGTAAAAGACTCCATTTAAATAGGGGTAAAGTGGTCAAAGTTTGTTCTACCACGTAGAACTCAGTGAGACAAAGCTATCCAAGTTGATTTTATAATTTTTGGACATTTACATGATTTTATATGTATTTTTTGTTAGTGTTAGGTGGAGTATGAACTTAAAAGTTCATGACCCAAAACTACACATTGAAAAGTGATAGACCTGAGTGAGACCTCGAGACAAGTTAAGGGGTCTCCAGTGAATTTTACTCAAAAAAATCAATAACATACTAAATAAGAATCCTGACACGATATTATTGAGAAAGAATCTATTGTGGCTAATATTTACATACATTAATATCTCGTTGTGCCAACTTGTTACCTTTGCATGAGTGAATGAACTCACAAATGTAGTATCCAAATAAATTGGTGATTTGATATTGTCTCAAACACTAAAAAATAAAAAGTTAGTATGCAGCCGTGCATTCATACAGGAATGTTTGGTCTAAGCCTAATTTCTGGTTTTAGGCTGGGCTGCCTTTTGTGCAGTTTTTTCCTTGCACTGCACATGAAAAAGGATTATAGAGTTGAGATTAAATGATATGAATTAGAGAGCTGAGATGAAAGGACATAAATTACTCATTAAGGACGTCCACAACTTCATCGTAGCAAGAGGTTGGCTTCCGCATCGAATCAAGCACAAGGATAGTTCCTTGTTCAATTTCAGTAGAGTTGGAGGGCTGGGGAATGAAAGAGTGGACAACTTGCCCTCTGATGGGACGTCAGTACAACGCCATGAAAGTATGGGACGGAGTTGTCGGAGCAGATGGAGGTATTGATATCGGGATTTGATTACATGGGTGAAGGTGTGGTAGTGGGTTATAATCCAAATATTTTTTCATAATTCAAATAGTTTTTTAATTTTTATTTTAAAAATGAATACGAATATGATCCGATTCGTTTTACATTCGATTTTTAAAATTTCTAATTTCTAGGGAAAATAATAGAGTCCTTAATCACCCCTATCCGTATCAGATTCCATGGTATTCGATTGCAGACGGGCAGAACCAAACGAAATCTAACGTCTTCAGTTACAACCGTAAGCAGGATATTACATTACCCAAACACGAACCAAACAACAAATGTTATCCAACGCAAGTCCTGTTGTTGAATGGCCACTTACTCCTGGTGAAGAAGTCTGCCTTGGCATGCTCATGTTATGTCCTCCATGTGTTCTCTCACGGGTTGTATGAGAAATAAAAATCATGATATCATATTACTACAGAACTAACATGTGTTATGATAGTGACGAAGAAAAATGTTATTGACCAAATCGAGATCAGTGACAAGGTTCATACATGAAAAAAAAAATGCAGAAACTACAATAACATGGCAGCGAATTTGATTCCCACGTTCTGAAATCTCTCCATGGCATACACACACAACTAGGAGGTACATTCTTGATGTGGAACTATTGAAAAAGGAAAAATAGAGCGGTAAAAACATTCAGAAATACAGAATTACTCGAAGAAGCAAGGGCGAAGGACTCGATGCATGGTATAGTTCTGTGAGGGCGAGTAGTGTTGTTGCATGGCAAAGCTTTTCAATCATCTACATGCACAAAGATTTATAGGAGACTGGCCCACACGAAGCTCGAGCACATGCGGCATCTTCTGTCGCATTCTGTCTAGCTCCCACTGGGTTTTGAAATCACTGTGCAGGGACAGTAGCCACAATTTCTTCAAAGTGATAAGGGATTCTAAGCCTCGAGGAACCTTATTCAACTTTCGCAATTCCAAAATATATAAACCTTCAATACTTGCAAGAGCACCCTTCCCAACCGTGAGCTGGCTTACATTGAACATGTTCTTCAGTATAAGTGTCTTTAGCTGCCGGAATTGCCCTTCAGAAATAACCATTGTGTCTATGCTGCTCACCCTGTTAAGGCTCAGATAGCTGAGGTTCGGCACGCACTGTGCAATAAGGAGTAGTGGGTCTTCCTGAAGACCAGACCAGCTTAGAGCTAGATACTTGAGGTTTCTCCCGTGGCCTTGAAATATTGGGCACTGTAGTGTCCCGGCAGCCCAGCGGCCCCTGACAATCAACTTGTGGAACCGTTTGGACTGTGGGTTGAGAGTTTCCAAGTGAAGGGGCTGATTCTCATCACTTGCAATGAGAAGCAAGCAGGAGAGAAGGGGCAGCTTGGATACAGCAGCAAAAAGCTTTACAGAATGGATGGCGTTAACCTTGCCAACCCACACACTTTGTAGCTTCCTGAGTTTGTCCAGTTGGTCTGCCAAGTCATTTGTTGCTTCCACAGTCTCGAGAGTCTGAAGTTCTACCAAATTAGAAAGGTCCTTGGGTGGTTGTACCCCGGCAAAGTACTGGAAATCTTTCTGCTTCTCGTCAACCACTCTGTCAGCTAACAGATGCCGCAGCTTCTTGACCTTAACAATGCCTCGTGGTAGCTTCTCTATTTTTGTTTGCTTAATGTCCAATGTCTGTAGGTTGGATAGCTTCTCAATGCAATCTGGGAGCGACTTAACTCTTGTGCGCCGCAAGCCAATGTAACGCAGATTAAACAGGTTACCTATAGATGCTGGTACTTCTGCTATCTCGGAATCTTGAAGCTCGAGAACAGTAAGGTAGTTTGACCCGGAAAAGATTGAAGCTAACATATGAGTGGATGTTACACCATCAATTGAAAATAGAGTGCGAAGGTGTGTAAACCTCGTTATTGGTGCATCAAGGTCATTTAATCCATTCGATGATAGACGACGCACTTCCTGGTCCATCATTACCATTGGAGCTTGATCATTTGCAGAGCCAAACTTCTCATCTTTGGCTATCGAATGAGCCAGGTCGCGCACAATGTCATGCATCTTACATGTTTTAACCCTGCCAAGCTCATCATACTCCTCAACTTGCAGCAAGTTCCTTGTAATGAGCTCCATGAGATTTAGTTCAGCCACATCCTCCATTGTGTTATTTCCATTGGTCACTGAAAATCCTTCAGCAACCCACTGCCTGACAAGGCTCTCTCTTGACATAATGTAATCTTCAGGAAACATGCTGCAGTATAGGAAACAGTTTCTGAGATTCCCTGGCAAGTCTGTGTAGCTAAGGTTCAAAATTGCCTGGACATTGTCAGGTTTTGCTAGCTCGCTCTGGAATTGATTGTACACTTGATTCCAGGAATACTCTGTTGGATTCTTTGAGGACATGAGGATGCCCATAGATATAATTGCCAATGGCAATCCCTTACACCTCTCTACTATGGAAGAAGCCACATCCTTGAGCTCTGGGGGGCACCTTTGACTCGTTGTGTTATTAAAGGCCCTCTGACAAAAGAGGTCCAATGCATCAGAGCTTCCCAAAGGCTGGAGATGAAGATTGCGTTCCGAAGATGCGAGAGATGCAACATCTTCTCTTCGTGTAGTGATGATGATACGGTTTGCTTCAAGAATCTTGAAAATTTCCTCCATCTGATGGTAAACTTCCTTGTTCCATACATCATCCAATAAAATTAAACATTTCCTGGTACGTAGCAGATGTTTTATTTTTGCTCTCAGCTCATGAGCATTCATTTCTTCAATGCTATCATTGTTCACGATCTTACTGAGTAGTTTCCTCAGCAAGCTATCTATTGTGTAGGTTTGTGACACTGTGATGCATGCATGAACAGGGAATTTTGTCTTCTCATGCTCGAAAACATTCATGACCAGAGTGGTTTTTCCCAATCCACCCATACCAGACACCGTAATCAATGTGCTGTTTGGCTCATTGCAGTGAAGCCATCCAGTCAACTTTGCCCGATTTGATTCAATTCCAATGAGATGTTCATCTTGAATAAGATCTGGTAAGCAGGATTGGGATCCTCCTTGAATAGGGCTTGCTGGAACAACCCGGACAGCAGGGAAATAGTCCGTTGGCAGTTTTTTAACTTTCTCAATCTCGTCCTTTATTTGAAATACCTCATCAGCAATATCACTGAAAACTTTTGCATTCTGTGCTCCATTGAAAAACCTCATTAGTGATCCTTCTTCATGCAGCTTAAAAGCATGGTATGAGTATTTGTCCATTACATCCTCAACGTGGAAACCCAGCTTTCTCAGCTCTGCAGTCCATCCCTTGACCACATTAATCCCGAGATTCGTGGTATCCAAATCTCGTATTACATTGTTCATCATCTTCAATTCTCTCTCAATGTGCTTAATATTTTCTGGTAGGTCCCTCAGATTAGTTACTTTTTTAGATGCTTCAGCAGTGACAAAATTGATGACTGTATCTCCTAAAATGGCGCCAATTTTCGAGAGGGCAATTATCACTGCTTCTGCCATTAAGCTGAATTCTGCACGATATAAAGAAACAATGACATTGCTACATGAAGCAGTTAAAAAGAGAAGAAATTAGCAGAAGATAGAAGACAATAACAGTTGAAGATAATAGAGCACGGCAGTCTTTTTTACATGATGTTTCAGTCTTTCAGACCTGTGTGCAGTACGCACATGTTAAAACACACACAACAGCACAGGTTTTTCTCTTACAGTAACTCTGATAGATCCTAGACCCATTGATCAGTAATGATTTGTGTTGCAAATACAAATTATATTATCACCTTCTGATCAATACCTTGGCTAAAAAATAAAGATCAGTGCAGATTGTATTCCTTCCTAAGCCTCCGCATGCATTCAGATATAAGAAATAAAGGGAGCAGCTAAAAAAGGCAATGCAGAATAATACATTTCATGGTACATGCTAAAAAAAATGCAAAATGCATAGTAAAATTATAAGTAAAGGGCAGCCTAGTGCATGAGCTCCCGCTTGCGCAGAGTCCGTGGAGGGGTCCTGCAAGAGGCTGTTTCCAGCAGCTTTACCACTGCGCCAAGGCTCCTCTTCATATTAAAATTATTAGTAAAAAACACAATTTCTTATTTGAAGCACAAGTTTAACATGCAAAGCATCGAATATATTTTACGTAAAACAACTAGCGTTTAGCATCTAAATGTTGAAAATCCCTATTACGATGTATCAGAGAAAAACATTTATATGCATACTATTTCCCAAAAAATATATTTTCTATCTTTAAATACTAAAAATAAAAATTAATTTGAAGTTTAAATTTAATATTTGTTGCATATAGGAATCCAAACATGTTACAGCATGGATATATCAAGTACAAATCCTTCACTAATCATATACTCTTATAAGAGCAGACGCCACTAAAATTCATCTATGATAATAGCTAGTCAAACTACAATGCAAAGTATCCATATCAACCAGACGCATTAACCTTTAACAACCATTTAGATATTCACATAGAAGAGCCATGTCATCTTCTTACATAAATTAATAATAGTTTATATATACTCCATGCAAGCTATTCATATTAATGAATGATATTGCCAATAACTGTAGCCGTTTGATTGCCATCCATCAAATATCATAACTCCTATGATCCCTATGTATTCCCATAGCAACACGAGGGGCAGTCATGCTTTTAGTACCGTATAGTAAAACAATTTGTTCTCTTATCTTAGTATTACTAGTCATCATTTTGATATACTCTAATAATCATTGACAACAATAGCCATTGGATTTTATTGCCACTAAACTACCCGCCTCTGTCATTATGAAAAATAATCTAAAATAAACACCTAAATTTGCATCCCGATTACCCACATTGAAATTATGGAAAATAAAGTGATGTCTACTATTATGATAAATAATCTAAAGTGACTTT
This sequence comes from Paspalum notatum, assembly GCA_022530915.1. Lineage (NCBI taxonomy): Eukaryota > Viridiplantae > Streptophyta > Magnoliopsida > Poales > Poaceae > Paspalum > Paspalum notatum. Next base: position 57,501,676 of record CM039683.1, on the reverse strand, counting down.
CCATTTGTATCTAAAGTACCAACATTTATAAAACTAAACTAGCCCGACTAACCCACATTAAAAATTTTTGCACTTGTTATGAAAAAATAATACAGTAACATAAAGTGCATGCGCCACTGTGCATATGATTCCAAATTACCCAAGTCTATCGCTATTAATGTTAGGGGATTTTGTGTTTATACCAACTTTGAAGGCCGATGGTGATTTTGTCCTCGTTTTCTAACTTTGCTAATTAGGTCCCGTTTTCCAAACCATAGACTTTGCCCCTACCATGTGAATAGCACTTAACGAGTGTTAAATGAGGCATAAAGACAAGTTTGCCCAAAGTGGATTTGCCTCTACTTTGCTGAGTTATTGGTGACTTTACCATTGTTTTGACATAATTATTTGGACATTATTTTGACATTCAAAGAAAGTACTGTCAGCCATATCCAACGAAAATTTCATATTATTCAAAGAGTGGTACTTCAAATGATGGCATCTTTTCCAAGTAGTGTATTATCAGTTTCAGTTGCCTCATGTCCTTATTATGTCACGGGCTAAGAACAATGGGCAGGTGAAAGGGGTCATATGTCATTTAGTTAAAGGGGGTTTATCTATTCTACAATACGCGGATGACATGGTTATTTTTTTAGACCATGATCTAGATCAAGCAAAACATATGGAAATGATTTTATGCTCGTTTGAACAGTTGTCAGGTCTAAAAATTAATTTCTACAAGAGTGAGATTTTCTGCTTTGGTTGGGCTAAAGAACATGCAACCCTCTATGCAGACTTGTTTGGCTGTAAATTAGGCTCATATCCGTTTCGTTATTTAGGCCTTCCGATGCATGTTAAAAAATTAAGGAATAGAGATTGGAAGTTGATCGAAGATAGAATAGAAAAGAGGCTAGGTAATTGGAAAGGGAAGTTGCTTTCCTATGGTGGCAGATTAGTAGAGCTAAATTCCATTTTATCTAGTTTACCTACGTTTATGTTATCTTTTTTTAGATCCCAAGAGGCGTCTTGAAAAAGATTGAATACTTTAGGTCTAGCTTCTTTTGGCAGTATGATAGTCACAAAAGAAAATATAGACTGATAAAATGGCCTCTTATTTGTCAACCCAAAGACCAAGGAGGTTTGGGTATCCAGAATCTGGATATTCAGAACAAATGTTTGTTAAGTAAATGGCTTTTTAAACTTTGCAATGAAGATGGTCTTTGGCAGGAACTGTTGAGAAATAAATATATGAAAGATAAACCTCTGGCCGAAGTAGAGAAAAAACCAAGATTCTCATTTTTGGAAAGACCTTATGGGAGTTAAGGATTAGTTCCTAAACCTTGGTAGGTTTAAGCTAGTGAGCGGAAACCAACTTAGATTTTGGTAACCAGGTCCTAAAATTTAGATACCCAAATTTATTTAACATCGTTAGAAAGAAACATGCAACAGTGACAAATGTTCTTAGCTCATCACCGCTTAACATTTGTTTTAGAAGAGGGTCAGTAGGTAATAAGCTTTTGGAATGGCATAACCTAGTTGCAAGTTTGACACATGTTAATCTAGAGAAGGGTACAGATATTTTTATGTGGGGTCTTCATAAGACCAGATCCTTTACGGTGAGATCTATGTATAGGGCACTTATCAGTAATGGCAGCAACATGTCCCAAGAACTATGGCGTTTAAAAATTCCTTTGAAAATCAAAATCTTTCTTTGGTTCTTTAAGAAAGAGGTTCTTTTAACGAAGGATAATTTAATCAGAAAAAACTAGAGAGGTAATATGACTTGTGAATTTTGTAAGGAGTCTGAATCCATCCAGCACCTCTTTTTTGACTGTATATACGCTAAATTTCTCTGAAGAGTCATTTTTAGTACTACTGGTTTGATGCCACCTACTAATGTTGTGCATTTATTTAGAAGTTGGTTGAAACAGGGAGGTTCAAATCTAGCTTGGCTGTTGCTAACTAGAGCTGCTGTTTTTTGTTGGGCACTGTGGCTTACTAGAAATGACCTGAGGTTTAAAAAATGCCAAGGGGGCTCACTGGCTATATCTTTGGGCACAGTTACAATGCACTGATGACATGAAGGATGACATAGTGCGGAATTGCTGAAGTCTAGAGTCGTCGGTGATGGAGTTGTTTGCTTCTTATGGATGGCCTTTTATGTTTAGAATTGGTCGTTAAACGACGTGTTTGTTCCTCCTTTATGTTCGAGTTGTAATAATCTGGTCTAAAGCTCTCTTTGGGAGCGGAAGCCGGACATTCCATTATCTAAAAAAAAAGTTGCCTCATGTCCTAACCGTAAGCAAATGCAAGACTTTTTTTTTTTGCCCAAAGAAACCCTAATCCTGAGACCAACACTGTACGCGAAAGGTAATCCGAGCATTGCCTAGCCATCATTTTTATTCCAAACCAGGATGCACTTCGAAGTGATTCAAACATATTGCTTCGTTTTGCTTCGAAGTGCAGACTTCGCTACCCTTCCCTCCAGATAAGTATGACTAGAACTTACTGTACGGACATTCAATCTGACATTTCGGAGGGCCCCCCTCGCCACGTCGTCTCCCTGAGGCGGCACGAGGGCGACACCGCCCGCCCCGAACCCTAGGCTCACAGTGGCGGTGTCAGCGGCCCGCGGCGTTGGCATCCAAGCGCCCGCCGCGCCTCTTCCCGTCCCTTCTTTCCCCCTATTCTCCTCCTCGCCCCCTCTTTCTCGACATTGACGCTGTCGTCTCTCCACCTCCTGCCGGCCGGTTTCGCCGTGTGCCGGCCGGATCCGCCTCCCAATGGCCGGATCTGTGCTTCTAGTCACCGGCCGACCCTGCTTGTCGGCGGCTGGTCGCTCCGCCGTCTGCCGTACCGCCTGGGTCGCTGCGCCCACTGGGCCGTCGCCGTGCCTGCCACCGTCGGGGCTAGCCGCGCCGCTGGGGTCGACCGCGCCATGCCCGCATCATCGTTGCCACCACTCGTTCGCCGCCTTTCGGTTTTGGTTGAAGCTGTATCCCCGTCATGGGTCGAAGATTGGCTCCACTCTGCTTGGGTTGTAGCTTTGCTCCCCGTTGCTAGTGTTGAAGACGCTGCTCCCCTTTGAGTTGTTGTTGTTTTGGCTGTGCTGCGGAGTCGGAGCCCCACTACAGTCCAAATGCTTCATGGATTTGCCTCTGCTCGATATTCTGCCCGACTGTAGGGTTGGAGGCTTTAGGGTTGGTGAGCGAAAGCTATGTTGATAACGGCTTCGTCTTAGACGTAGTGAACCTATTGAGCGCGTTATCGTTGCTATCCTAACCTCTTGTCTTGCGAAAGCTTCGGCCGTTAGCCCAGTGGCGGCGGCATCTGAGCATCGTTTCCTTTCTTAAAGGCATCATCATGTGTTCTCTCCGTGGTTGAGCATGATTTGTCGAGCAGTTCTAGGTCTTTTTGTTTAGACTTGTAGTGGACTTCTTGGTTGTGGCAAGCATTTGTGTGTCGAGAGGTTTCTCTCTTAGTATTTTTTTTTAGCATAGTTCGTAAGCCGCGGCTTAATTTTGTAGAAGTAATTTGCTACTTTTTTAATGCAAAGACGTGACTTGAATCGCGTTCGACGAAAAAAAAAAAAGAACTTACTGTATGGCAGAGGGCGAGGCAGATACAGCCGGTGCCGGTCATCAGCCTCCGTGAGAGCTCGGGCATGGCAGCTGGCCAGTACCACCCAAACAAGTGCAACAGTACGGCTATAGCTGTCCAAACGGGCCGGCTCGCTGGCGGCATGTGGCCCGGCACACTTCTAGCCCAATACGAACCAGCCTGGCCCGGTGGGTACCGTTCCCGTGCTGGCCCGACACGACGGCCGTGTGGGCCAAGGGAGAGGCACGACGGGTGGCCCAGGCACGGTCTGGTTTTATTTTTTAAATGTTTCAGTGGATATCTATGTATATTAATTATGTCAATGCCTTGGAAGGTTGGTGGCCAAAGTTCTAATCCCATGTGCTCATTTTGTCCCACTTTTTGCTTATTTATGGAGCGAGCACGATGGGTCAGTGTCTGCCGGGTCGTGCCTAAGTGGCCCGTGCCGGGCTAGCCTGGCACGGACAGAATGAGTGCGGACAACAACTGCCATCCGTCACCGTTACTTTTAGGTTTTCTAGGACATCTTCTATACTTAAATATTTAAATAGGTGCACCCATTATCTATTTCTCTACATATGCATAAAGCTATGTCATCTCAAGGCTCCACTAAGTTGTATGCCACATCACTATCCACCCACCATCTACTAAGAGTTTTATTTATATCATCTACCGATTTTATATGGCTTTATGCATGCGATGCTTTTGAGTGGCATACATCCACTCAAATTCTCGCCGCAACGCGCGGAGAATTCATCTAGTTTAACTATTTATCATCCTTACATCTGCTGTTACTTTAGTTGCCGGTTATAATTTGTGTCCTACGCTTGTCATAGGAACAAAGAGAGTACTACATATTTGCCACTTTGTCCGACACGGCCAGCCACAACAACGCGCCAGCATGGACATGGGGAGGTGCAAATCCCAAATTGCCCCTGCCCTTTGCACCTTATCCACTCACATCTGGTGGGAGTTCGACCATTCACTTCTTCCGCTTTCTTCCTACTCATCAGGGCGTGGTGGCGCAACCCTAGATCAAGTGATGACCACGGCGACAGCAACTGACCTGAGCACATGTCTGATAGAAGGGAACAATGGCATCTCAAGCTCTAGACCGAAGGGAACAATGGCATCTCAAGCTTGGGTTGCTGAGAGGGCAATTCCACTGCTCAAGAATATGAAGAAGTACAATAAATGAGAAGTGTATGGAGCAAATATGTGGCCTGCAGCCAGGGCCTACTCAGAAGGGAAGTTCAAGTACTTCATGGATAGAATTCTAGCAGCTAGCCAGATGTAGGTACATGGCTACAAGAACATCACAAGTTGCTTTGGGCAAGGTTCAAATTCTCAAGATTACATCAATAATAATTTGGCTGAGTGCCGAATGCTTGGGTGAAAGAATTGTAAGGAATATGGGCCTAAGCCTTGTGCTTAGTTACTTAATATGATTTTTAGTGGTTAAAGTGACAACATAGACAATTTGAGACTAATGTGTGTGTAAGTATATTTGAATAAGTTCGAGAGATGAAAGTGATGGACTTAGGTACAAACACCTAAAAGGAGGGCTTAAAGAGTACAAGAGAATACCAAAATATCAACTATCAAATCCATGAATTTATTATACCAAAATAGAGTAAGTAGTAACATGAGTTTATTATACCCGGATAAAGATCCGTTATTTTGCTTGAAAACAAACAAAGAGCCAACAAAAGATAAAAAAATTTGCTTAGCTGTGTGACCTAAATTTATCTAGAATTATTTAATACTTTTATTTAATTCTTGAGTTAACAATAGTATAAACCATCCAAAATGGTAGCTTCCATTGAGGTAACAACAACAATAACCAGATGAATTTCTTATTGGAAGCTATAGAAATTTAATAATACCTTGCACGCATGCCACAGAAAACCATTGCATGCATGAAGCTAAAAAAATTGATGGAAGGTATGAATAAACGTGGTGATGTGGCATGAAACATACTTTGCTTTTGGGATGACATGACTTCATACATATCTATAGAGAAATTAGATAGTGGGGTACACTTATTTAAATATATTAAATTTTTAGGTATAGAAGTTATTAACCTTCTAATAAAAAAATGTTGTTTAATGCTATACTTTTAAAAAGGACGGCGTTGCCCAAAATCACATCGAATTTGGACCGGGTGAAAGCACCTTACCCTTGTATGCTATACACAACAAATGAACAAACCCACGTCAGACCTAACAATTTTTAAAATCATATATACTCAGCTCAGGCCCAGGCTATTTGTAACAAAACGAAAGCATGAAATAAAAAGTCAGGCAGTGTCGACCAATATCAGGGAACAGAACCTCCTCACCCTGTCGGAACGGAAGCTTAGGGCGTGGCCTCGGTCTCCTGCGGCCACCGTAGGGGGTGCTAGTGCAATGTGCCTATGGCGCTTACTCCAGCGAAACTCCAGAGAGCAGCGGAGAAGAAATAAGAAGGGATTGGGTTGGTTGTGAGCGCGGATCACTGGTCCAAGTTCTGGGACAGCGGGGGGTGTGGCCAATTAATAAATGTGAAGAACGACGTCGGGGTTGACTTGACTCGAAGTCACGAACCCAAAACTGAGGTCAATGGCCATACGCGGTGCCATTGCATTCTCGCATACAATAATTAAAAATCACTATTCTTGTAATGTTGCAGAAATTCACTCGCTTGTCAATATTGCAGAAATTGCAGGGGAATGAGCTGCTCCCCTACGCGCCTCCTCCCCTCCGTGTTGTCTTATGTGCTGACCTTGACCGTTGCTCACGCCTCGCGTTTGGATGAGCCGATGAGGAATCCGAGGACCGATCATCAATATATAAAATAAAAGTAGATGGATTTTACACACATTGCACGCGAAGTTAGAGAATAGTTTATCAAAAATTCTTTATATTTTCGTTCCACTATTACAGCGAGCATCTACGGAGGCGGTTGGGAAAGCATTTTTAGAGGCGATTCCGTGGACCGCCCCTGCACGAACGTCACTGATTATCCGTGTCAGTGGGGACGCATAGGTCATGACCGCCCCTGAAAATGGTTTAGGAGAACGAACCGCCCCTGAATCATATATTTTTAGAGGCAGATATCACGATACCAAGGGCGGTTGGAAATAATGGCCGCCTCTGAACCAATGTTTGCAGGGGCGATTTGTAGCACAGGCCGCCCCTGAGTTTCTTTTATTAGGATCGGTACATATTATAACCCGTCCCTACAAAATTTTGGCACCGGAGCAGCTTGCCGCCAGAGTTGCTTGGCGCCAATATTTGAACCACGGTTTTGTCAACAGATCACATGTATATGTAGTCAACGACATCTGAATAAAATTACATGTACATACTCAATAAGTAATGTTTCGGTGCCTAATGACTACAGTCCTATATTGTCCCACTCCCTAAGGTATCTGCATTTTGGAAGCGTAGCTAGTTCAGAATCCGGGTTGAAGAAATCACCATCGACGTGGCACATCTCACGGAGAAGGAAAACGCAGAGGTCTCCGACGATATTCATGAGATCCTCCTCAGAGAGACGGGAGTCCTGCTTTGGTATGTTGTTGATCCACTGCATAGATAAGATACGTAGAGAGGACATTAGATATTGTGTATGTATTTGCTTGGTAATTGATATAGCTTGTGCTAATCGGTGGCTTACATATTCTGGGTTTGTTCTGTATCGTCCATTAACCTTAAGGAACTCGCAGACATAGTATCCACAAAAAAATGTACCAGGCGGTTGCTTATGGCACTACACAAGTATTGATCGGTTTACATCAATTATCTTCATATGACCGCAAACTATACCAAAATTATTAACATACACAACTTACGGGGAATTTTGTTTGAATGCGGATCTTGTCTAAAAAATCTTCGTGATGCCTCCCTCCTTTTTCGACGTAGATCTTGAAAGCCCTGTTTAAATATATGATTCAATGACGATACCTAATTAAGTTACTTGCACATAGTTGTACATATGACTGAAGAACAGTTACAAGAAAATGTGTTTGTTATGTTTGTATAATTGATAAGATATTATTATACTGCTTCGTCTTGTAATCCAAGGAGTCAAGGACGAGGACTTTGCTTAGCTTTGGCGTTATCAATAGACAAATCCAATGTTTGCTGCCAACAAATCATAACACACCTAACTATGTATCTTATATCTACAAACAGTATGCGAAAAATACAGAATTGGATATTTTTGTTGACGACTTACTCAACGAAATATGGGGCCAATATGTCGTCCACACCATCGTCCTCATAGAATTCCATTGCGAAGGAAATGTACGTCGCAATTCGCATCCTACATTCCCTCGCGAGTTTCTCCTGGATTTTTTGTTTACCCTTTTTTGATTTACCTGCTGCTAGGTCGGTGTGGTGATCTGGGTAGCGGAGTGGGAACATGTGTGCCTCCCTCAAAATTAGGTTTGGGTCCAAGTACCCGACCTTCTCATCCTTCTTCTCCGCCATTTGAACTTGCATTCTGAAATTAATTAAAGCACGCATAAGATGTAAAGTACAATTAATGAATTTGCAAGAACAGTTATGAATTCATGTATAAGGATGATTATGGCAGTTACAAGCACCAAGCAGTCATTAAACTGATGTCCATCCAGCCGAGCCGAAACATTAATTGAAGGTCATCGAAGCCGATATTTAGTATTTTAGTTCCGCTTGATTTAAATAATTGGGCATTGTAGCGCGCTTTGATCTGATTGATCCCTGCTCTGCAGGCCCTCATAATCCAATTGTGGAACCTCCTCATTTCATTCGGCACTAATTTCAAGGCCCAATCTGGGAGGAAAGGCTTCCCATGCCAATATTGTTTTGGACAGTCCGGAAGATTAGGGATGTCATTTAGGCCGATGGACTGTATGAACTTTGGTTCTTCTTTGTCCAGCTCGTCCTTGTCCTGTCCTTTGGATAATGGTACATTTTTTTCCTTCTTTTTGCTTTGTAGCGTCTCTTTCGATACGACCTTTCCATCGTAATGACGTATTAGCGTCGGAATCTCGGCACGTTTGGATGCTTCAGGAGGTGGAGAAGGAGGTTTCGATGGAGGTGGAGAAAGAGGTTTCTTTGGAGGTGGAGAAGGAGGTTTGGATGGGGATGGAGATGGCGGTTTTGGTGTAGATGTAGATGGAGGAGGTTTCGATGGAGGTGGAGAAGGTGTTTTCGATGGGGATGGAGAAGGAGGTGGAGAACGAGGTTTCTATGGGGATGGAGAAGGAGGTGGAGAAGGAGGTTTCGATGGGGATGGAGGTTTCGGTGGAGATTTGGACGGTGGGTTTGCCAGAGGTGGAGACGGCGGGTTCGCGGGATGTGGAGACGTCAGGTTCGCGGGAAGTGGAGACGGCGGGCTCAAGTGATGTGGAGAGTGGGGGTTGCAAGCGTCATCAGGACCCTGTTTATCTGTTCCCACTATCGCCTGCTCATCTGGTTGTCTTTGATTGAGCATAGGTGTCAGGCGGATCTCTTTCTTGCTCCATAATATGAATTGGTGCACGGCTTCTCCGAGGCATTGTATCCCCTCTGGCGTAGGGATGTCTATTGGTTCGTCTCCATGCTTAGGGTCGATGGAAATCACTTCGACCTGGATATAACCTGGCGGAATCGGAGTTCCGTAAAAAATATCGCTAGGAATAGCCATTGAGTTGCCTACCACCTCAACCCTCCCGTGCTTGCCCATAGGAATTAGTAATGAGCACGGTGTTGGTCTAGAAATTTGATCTAGCGGATCGATAACCATGCTTGGCACCATTTCTGTCAGGATAGCCTCTCGTGCCTTGATCCAATTGTACGAACGCTCATCAAGACCGCCGTACGGATCTTCCTGCACTGAACCATCTGTGGTGGTTCGGGTTAGTTGTTGCCTCATTCTTTTTTCTGCCAGGCTCTTGTACCCCGTCGTGCCCAAGTAGTGAGGGTGGGGATTTGACTTTGCCTGCTCAGAGTTATGCTTGCTCATGGCTATGGCTTCTTCGGTTGTCTTTGCTGCCACGAATGCATCCCACTGAGCCTGTGTGATTTTACCATAGTCCTGGAAAGGTGTCTGACCCTGCTGCAAGTACTTGGTGTTCAACTCCGACCTCCAACGCTGAAAGGATAAACCTGTTTGTTTCATCTCGAAAGATCGGGCGAGGTCCTTGTTGGCGGTCGATAAAACCCATTTCGACCACCAACATTTCATGGTTTAGAGTATACATTACCAAGTTTTCACTTATCTCTAACTAGTTCCACGAGTTGTGCATGAAAGTTGTATGCAGGAGGTTCCCATATTCAAAACAATGGAAGATTTAAACAAAACAAAGGCAATGAGGCAAAGGGAGAAGAAATGGGCCACACCCCAAGGTCGGCTGACCTTCACCCTAGGTCGGCCGACCTACTATCAGGGTCGCCTGGCCTCCACTAGGTCGCCCGACCCTGGCAGCCCACCAGGTAGCCCGGGTCCTAGGTCACCCGACCTTGTCCCAGGTCGCCCGACCTTGTCCCAGGTCGCCTGACCCTGTCACGTTGCCAATTTTCACCTGCATGCAAAGAAACATAAAAGACATCAACCACAACCGACGGATCGAGCATCCAATGCATCCAAGGGTCGAAAGGACATCGTACAAGGGATTGATGATGTGAGCAATCCGAGGGGAAGGACATGCAGCCAATCAGGAGGCCGCCCGACCTCATCCGAAGGTCGGCCGACCTTGCACCAACCCCGTTTTGCACGTGTTTCAACAGCCACAACCGCCAACCGACGTTTGGAGTGCATCACAGCCACTGGATCTCAAAAGGAGGTGCATTGGAGGGTCGCCCGACCTCCAGGGGGTCAGTCGACCTACCCTGAGGTCGGCCGACCTTGGCCCAGGTCGCCGGACCACCGACCTATGCCCAAACCGACCTTGCACACCTACAAGTACCCCTCTCGGCCATCCAAGCTATTAATACCCCTCGGGAGGTCACTTGCAAGGTGTGGTGGATCAATAGAATACAAGTGTGGCTGTGTAGTTGAGTGTAGAGTGTTGTAGTGAAGCCACCCTTGGCATTGTAGAGAGAGCCAAGTGTATCAAGAGTGAGTAGTGAGTTGTAGAGTGAAGGAGTTGGAATTCTCTTTGGTCTTCTGTCCCCGAGCTCTTATTCTCAAAGGAATTATTACTCTATTTCCAGGATTCAGTAAAGTTCCTTGCTCCCTCCTTTATTTATTTCATAATTTATTTACTTGCTTAGTCCTTTACATAATAGTTAGTTTACGGGTGCCAAGTGTGCTCTGTGTAGTTTAGCTATACAGTTGTGCTTGCTCTCTGGCTTCGAACCAGTGTAGTAGTAAACTCGGTTGTGTAGACGTGGTGTCTAGACTAGAGTTTGCCTTGGAAGTTGTCTTGTCCCACGCAGTTTTGGTTGGTAGTCCCACCTGGAGACAGCGGGTGTGTGTCCTGTGTGGTCCAACCCCGTCGTTCGGATAAGTATTCATAGACGCATAGCTGAGATCTGTAGTACCCGCCTTTCTCATCTGGGTTATCAGCACTCTGGTGTCCGGAAGTGGTTCTGCAGTATCAGTGTCCAAGTAAACCTGTTGAGTAGAGTACTAGTTTGTTTAGTAAAGTTAAGTTGTTATACTTAAAGTAGTGATCCTGCTCTGCTCTGTCTTTTATCTCTATAATTGCTGGTTTTACTGTTCGGTTCTTTCTGTTCTACGTTGAGTTACTCCTCATTCCTCGTGGATTTCAATACCTTAGAATACTCTTGGGTGAAAGGCTACAACGTGTTTCCATGCGCTTGTGGATTTATTCAGTAGGCTAAGAAACGCCAACAAGCTTTTTTGGCGCCGTTGCCAGGGAACGGTAGCTAATTCAACTAGAACCTAGGATCATTCGTACTCACACCATACACAATCACCATATATATCCCCACCAAATACCACATATCCTCTACCATATGGATTCCACGCCTATCTTTCAACTCGCCGCTCCAAAGGGCGATTATTTGGAGCCTTCACCATCATCCACACCTATCACCACCGAAGGCTATCAGCTACGTCCCGGCTTGATAGCCATGGTTCAGGACCAATCATTCGGAGGGGAGGAATTAGAATGTCCCTACGCACACCTCTGGGAGTTCGAGCAGCTATGCAGCTGTTTGGTCATCTCGGAAATGTCTGGCGACACACTTCGATGGTTGCTTTTCCCATTCTCACTTACTGGGGAGGCAAAAATCTGGTGCAAACAGACAGTGGGTAAAGTAGAAGGGAGTTGGGAGGACTTAAAAACCAGCTTTTGTCTCCGCTTCTTTTCACCAAAGAAGGTTATCGATCTCCGTCGTGAAGTAATCAACTTCCAACAGTGAGAAAGAGAATCTTTGGGAGCAGCTAGGGCACGCTTCAACCATCTGGCCTCGTTAGGGCCGGACTTGGGTATTTCAGAGGTAATATTGTTACAGCATTTCGTCCAAGGCCTTACATCCGGAGCCGATCTCTGTCTCAATCTACCCTCAGGAGGCTCGTTCTACCACTTGACACCAGCCGAGGGAAGAAAAATTCTCGATAAAATCCTCGAGAAGGCCTCTAACCTCGGTACATTAGAGGAACCACCTCCACAAAAGCCACCCAAGACACTTGAAATCGGAGAGAGACAAACACCATCTACCCTATCTCCAACATCACCCCCTCGAATTGAGGAAATCCCAGAACCATCGTCAAGGCAAGCTGAGAGGGTCAGTTTAGCCTTGACGATTCCTCTGTCGGCACCTTCGTTCTCTTTTGAGGACGAGATCTTCATGGATTTTGGCGACACCTCTCAGTTGCCAAAACAAGACCGACGCTTAACCAGGACCTCACAACCAGCATACATACTACCAGATCATAAAGAACACATGAGAGAGGACCTGCTCTGGCTTTCAGCAGCAATCAATCGGGATTGGCTTGAGGAAAGACGTCTGGACACAAAAGCAGTTAAATTCTACCCAGATCCCAGTGTCATCCCTGGCCAAGTATCAAGGCTTCAACCGCAAAATATTGTCTATGACCCAAGGGTAGGAATCAATATAATTCCTAAGTTCATAATGGAAGAGTACTACCCGACACAGCCGCTATCAAGATCTGCCATGTGTCTACAATGGGCAAAGGGTAGCTATTTGAGATGTGAAGGTGTCCTGAAGGTGATTCAAACAACCTTGTGGGATACTTAGGTGTTATTAGACTTCCACGTCTTTGACATCCCCGAGGGGTCTCCACCATTGATCTTGGTTGGGATCCCAATCGCCGCCCTCACCAGCTCAGATATATACAGAGGGAGATTGCAGCTTTAACTTGGCAATGAAGAAATCAATGTCAACATCGATAGGTAACTCAATGCCAAAACTGAAGAAAAGCCAGAGATTGATCCTATAAAAGAAGTGATGAGCCTTTCACTTGAGGAAATGGGTCAAGATAGCCTAGAGGAAGAGGCTTTTAGCGACTTCAGTGCGGTAGAGGAGCCATGGAAGTTGGAAGAACTGGGTGAATCCTTACAGCCCGAAGCTCCAAAGATAGAACTAAAGCAACTACCGCCTGGCCTGAAGTACGCCTTCCTCAACGGGAATGAGGACACACCGGTAATCATCAGCGACAAGCTGACAGAGAGTGAGAGCCAGCGGTTACTTTCAGTTCTGGAGAAGTATAGATCTATGCTTGGATACTCTCTTCAAGACCTAAAAGGAATCAGTCCCAAACTTTGTACTCATCGTATCCCTATGGAGGTCGATCACAAACCAACTAGGGAGCCACAGCGTTGACTTAACAATGCGATGAGAGAGGTAGTCAAGAAGGAAGTACTAAAACTACTTCACACGGGAATCATATACCCCGTGAGTGACAGTGAATGGGTCAGTCTAGTACAAGTAGTACCAAAGAAAGGAGGGATGACAGTTGTCAAGAATCAGAACAATGAGCTCAAACCACTGAGAACTATCACCGGTTGGCGGATGTGCATTGACTACAGAAAGCTTAATGCCGCCACCAGGAAGGATCATTTTCCTCTTCCTTTCATTGATGAAATGTTGGAGAGACTAGCAAAACATTCCTTCTTCTGCTACCTCGACGGCTACTCTGGATACCACCAGATTCTGATTCACCCGGAGGACTAGAGTAAGATGACCTTCATATGCCCATACGGAACTTTCGCATACAGGCGAATGTCGTTTGGGCTGTGCAATGCTCCAGCATCATTCCAGCGATGCATGATGGCAATATTCTTTGATTTCATTGAAGAAATTATGGAAGTATTTATGGACGATTTCTCAGTCTATGGCACGAGCTTCGATGGATGCTTAGAGAACCTTGAAAAAGTTCTCAAAAGATGCCAAGAAGTCGATCTTGTCCTGAATTGGGAAAAGTGCCACTTCATGGTCAGAGAAGGAATCGTTCTGGGACACAAAATCGCTGAAAGAGGCATAGAGGTAGATCGTGCGAAGATCGAAGTCATCAAACAACTACCTCCACCCACTAACATAAAGGCCATCCGAAGCTTCTTAGGCCATGCTGGGTTCTACAGTAGAATTATCAAAAAATTCTCCCATATAGCCCGGCCTCTGACCAACTTGTTAGCTAAGGACGTTCCCTTTGTGTTTAGTGAAGAATGCCTCAAAGCTTTTCACACACTAAAGAAAGCACTGGTCTCAGCCCCAATCATTCAGCTGCCCGACTGGAACTTACCATTTAAAATCATGTGTGATGCAAGCGACTTCGCTGTTGGAGTAGTGTTGGGTCAAAGCAAGGACAAAAAGCATCATGCCATTTCGTATGCAAGCAAAACGCTCACTAGCCCACAACTGAATTACTCAACCACCGAGAAAAAATTATTGGCAGTGGTATCTGCAATCGACAAGTTCAGATCATACTTGTAGGATCGAAAGTCATCATTTACACAGATCATGCAGCTCTCAAGTACCTCCTAACCAAGAAAGATGCAAAACCACGACTGATCCGGTGGGTGCTGCTACTCCAGGAGTTTGATATCGAAATCAGAGACAAAAAGGGAGTAGAAAATTCAGTTGCAGATCATCTGTCAAGGATGAAATTTGAAGAAACATCGCCTTTGCCGATCGATGACTACATGAGAGATGATCAGCTCCTAAAGGTGACGACATCCCAACCATGGTATGCTAATCTACTGGTTACGTCCCCGAAGGAGCAGACAAGAGGAAATTGGCCCACAACAGCCGATTCTATCTTTGGGATGACCCCTACCTATACAAACTCTGCGCAGACGGACTCCTACGTCACTGCATTCCAGCTTGTGAAGCACCACAAGTCCTTGATAGATGCCATGCATCCTCTTATGGGGGACACTATGGGGCTTATCGGACTCATGCAAAAATCTGGCAGAGTGGGTTTTACTAGCCCACTATGTACAAGGATGCAAAAGAGTTCGTGCGACGGTGTCCAAGGTGCCAGTGCCAAGGGAATATAAATCCAAGAGATGCTATGCCACTCACACATATTCGATGTGTGGGGAATAGATTCCATGTGACCTTTTCCCAAGAATGGAGACAAGGAGTACATTCTCGTCGCAGTGGATTACGTATCCAAGTGGGTAGAGGCAATGCCGTGTCCTGCAGCGGACTCAAAACACTTCATTAAGATGTTCTGGGAAACCATCTTCCCTCGTTTTGGAGTACCGCGGGTCATCATCAGGGATGGAGGCAGTCACTTCATTGACAAGCGCTTCAGGAAGTGTCTCGCTGAACTCGGTGTGGGCCACCATGTCGCCACCCTTACCATCCGTAGACAAGTGGCCAAGCTGAGACGTCCAATAAGCAAATCAAGAACATATTGCAAAAGACAGTCTGAGCTATAGGAAAAGAATGGGTATCCAAGCTACCCGATGCTCTTTGGGCATACCGTACTGCATACAAGACTCCCATTGGCATGACACCATACCAAATGGTGTATGGCAAGACTTGTCATCTTCCAGTGGAACTAGAATTCAAATCTCACTGGGCGGTGAAGAGGTGGAACATGGATCTCTAGTCGGCAGGTGTAAGAAGGCAAATTCAACTGGCCGAATTGGAGGAATGGAGGGAGAAGGCATACCACAGTGCCAAGCTATACAAGGAGCGTACCAAAAGATGGCATGATAAGCGGATCAAGATCAAATCATTCAAAGCAGGGGATAAGGTACTACTCTTTAATTCCCGCATTCGTTTGTTTGGTCATGGGAAGCTTAGGAGTAAGTGGGAAGGACCCTTTACGGTCCTTGAAGCCGCCGATCACAGCGCCATCACCCTCCAGGACGATGACGGAAATGTTTTCAAGGTGAATGGGCAATGCCTTAAAATCTTTCTTGAGCCCAAAATGCCTCAGCTCGAAGAAATGGACGTCTTCGAGCAACACGAGGTAGTATGATCACACATCCATGGTCGAGCTTTGACCATAAAAGAAGCCATGTACACTACCATTTTTTCCCCCTTAAAACTCTATCTAATCTCACCTTTTGTTGACAAAAATCTCAATAGAACCATTGTTCAACACATGAAAATGGGTCAAGCACACCAAGTAGGGGTAATCCCAACTCCTGGTACGTCCAACCAGGGTTGGTGAGGCCGGCCGACCCTTGGGTCTAGTCGCCCAACCCCTTGGTGTAGAAAGAGGAACCAGGCAGGGTCGCCTGACCCCAACCAGGGTTGCCCGACCTCGTGTTAGGGTCGCCCGACCTTGGGTCAGGTCGCCTGACCTCCCTGACTGCCCAAAATTTGAGTTTCGAATTTTGGAGCGCTTTCCTCAACTCTTCCAGTTCCGTTGAGTGGATGAGATTGAGAGTCTTCGCCTTTTAACCGAGGGGAGAGCCTCTCCTTCAACCTTAAGCCTTTCTTTTCTCATCTAGAGCTCAAGATCCAGCCATGGCACCACCTTTCCCACTCGACAAAGGACAGGCCATTGTTTCCATCACCTCGGACACCACTGCTACGTACATCCCGGCGTCCGAAGACTCACCACGTCCTCTCGCATCCATCCCGAGGTAGGAGAGCCCGGAGAGGCTCACCAGGAGGTCACCCTGGCCAACGGGACTAGGTCCCCAGGGTCGGCCGACCGCTGGTCAGGGTTGCCCGACCCTTGATCAAGGTCGCCCGACCTTTGATGGAGGTCGCCCGACCCGGGGTACTTCTCCACGTAGTTGGCCTGCCTCCCATGGCGGTCGCCCGGACCCCCCTCGGTGTTCCCACAGCGTGGATTGCCACTCTCGTGGTCTGTCCCCCACCAGGGCCATCGCCAAGAAGGTGGCGCGCCCATCTCCTCGTCTGACAATGAGGGTCATCACCCTAGTGAAGTGCATCAAAAGCCTCTTCCAAGAGGAGGCTGCTGGTCCATCTAGGGAGCCGGTCCTCCCTAGCCCGTCTACCCATACCCTCCGTGGGATTAGAACTCCCACGGGTGGGTGTGCCAAGGTGTTCGTGCCTAGGGTTGTGATTCCGGACAACTCCATATATGAGTCCATCGACTCCACTCCACCACGGAGGACGGTGGAAAGGGTGGCGAAGCCACCGGCCATCAGGGGGCCACCAGGGCAATATGAAGAATCTGATGATGAAGACACAGTGGCCTCCCTTAGGGAGGAAAACGTAGCGCTCAGCGCTAAGATACAGAATTTAGAGGAGCGCTGCGCTGAGGGCGAACTATGGCGAATGGACATTAATGATAAATTTGATGTCCTTAGGAAGGGACTGTCCGCCAAGGTTCGCCGCCTTGCAGAAGCAATAGGGCATCTGGAGCTTTATGATCCTCCACAGCCATAGATGATGCTTCTAGTTATCTTAGGCGCTTTTAGTTTTAGTTTTTAATTTTAGGTTTGATCTTTGTTTTGATTTGTTTAAATTTCCCTTGTAATAAGCGCTTGCAATTTTTGTTTGATTAAATAAAGGTAGGATAGTTTCCTTTGTTTCAATAAAGTTTGGGTGGAATGGCCAAAGCCATTCGACCTCTTGTCACTAATCCTGCAGAAACCACGCAAGAAACACTTTCTGCAGGATGTCACAACGCTACTCAGAAAAATTCAGGGGAAACGGCAACAATGCAAGGTCGCCCGACCTTGGTCATGGCCACCCGACCCTCAGGTCCGGTCGCCCGACCATGTGAGCTGCACAAAAACACATTACACCGCGTTGTCACGTCTTCCCAAGGCTCTCTCGTCAGGAACGAACAAGCGCACGGGTCAAACCCAAAAGTGGAGTGGCCGCCCGACCTGGCCCCAGGCCGCCCGACCTTGTGACAGGGTCGGCCGACCCTGGTCATGGGATGGCCGGCCCACTCCCATCACGAACCCACATTTAGAGGTCAAGTTTGCACGTTTTTTACAGAACACCCCTCAAATTTTGCGCTTGACACATGAAACCTTGTTAAACTATGCTCTACATGATCATAATGTCACATTTCACTTGTGCTTGCACCATCTTATTCCTTATGCTAGAGTAATCTTGCTTTTGGATACTACCATGAATAGGGAACCACTTGATGTTTAGTTTGTTGATTCATGAGATATGAGATAATTGGAGAAAACTAAAGGAACCTGCCATATGAGTTAAGAGTTTTATTTGCAAAATAAAATGAGGGCTCCATGTTGGTTGATCTCAAGTTCCTATCCCATCTCACCAGTGGCACATATATGAAAAGAAACTCCTTGATTGTTTTGAGTCTTATCAAGTCTTGTGGCACTACAAGATTCATATCAATTGAGAATTTGGGCCTATACATGCATGTTCCATGAAATAAAGTCTCAAAAGAAGGTGTGCAAAGAAATTTCCATGATCACATTCAAGTTCAAAAAGAAAAAAAAAGAGAGAAAGACAAAATATGAAAAAAAATGAAAAAAAAAGAGATGGACTCGATGCCCTCTACTCAAACATGGGATTCAAATCAAGCACCTACAAGAGACAAATCCCTACACTACACTTGCACTTGGCCAAATCTCACTTATTGTGAATTCTTTCTTGACACTTGCTTTGATTTGACAATACAAACATGACAGGAAAGCCTCATTCTCCCAACTACCTAAAGCTCCACAAAAGCCTTAGTAGTATAGGATGTGAGGAATGCAAGTTTTTGACAAGGACACTCTGTCCTGTGAGTGACTGAGAGTTAGACTTGAGATCAAAAGAGTTGGTTCACCTTACTTTTTGAAAATCTTGAAAACCTCTCTGCTCATGTGATGTGGGAACAACTTTGATACACTCTTGTTCCATGTCTCAACATTCCAAAACTAAAGTGTAGACACCATTGAAATCCAAGGCAAGATGAAATAGTCGGGAATAATTTTGTGCTTGCTATGGTGCTTGTGATGTTATGCCCTTTCCACTTGCGCTTAACTCTCTTCTTTGCTTGAGGACGAGGAAAGGTTTAAGTATGGGGGGGTGTTGGCGGTCGACAAAACCCATTTCGACCACCAACATTTCATGGTTTAGAGTATACTTTACCAAGTTTTCACTTATCTCTAACTAGTTCCACGAGTTGTGCATGAAAGTTGTATGCAGGAGGTTCCCATATTCAAAACAATGGAAGATTTAAACAAAACAAAGGCAATGAGGCAAAGGGAGAAGAAATGGGCCACACCCCTGGGTCGTCCGACCTTCACCCCAGGTCACTCGACCCACTACCAGGGTCGCCCGGCCTCCACCAGGTCGCCCGACCCTGGCAGCCCACCAGGCAGCCCGGGGCCCAGGTCGCCCAACCTTGTCCCAGGTCACCCGACCCTGTCACGTTGCCAATTCTCACCTGCATGCAAAGAAACACAAAAGACATCAACCACAACCGACGGATCGAGCATCCAATGCATCCAAGGGTCGAAAGGACATCGTACAAGGGATTGATGACGTCAGCAATTCGAGGGGAAGGACATGCAGCCAATCAGGAGGCCGCCCAACCTCATCCCAAGGTCGGTCGACCTTGCACCGACCCCGTTTTGCACGTGTTTCAACTGCCACAACCGCCAACAGACATTTGGAGTGCATCATAACCGCTGGGTCTCAAAAAGCGGTACATCGGAGGATCGCCCGACCTCCAGGGGGGTCGGCCGACCTACCCCGAGGTCGGCCGACCTTGGCCCAGGTCACCCAACCACCGACCTATGCCCAAACCGACCTTGCACACCTACAAGTACCCCCTCAGCCATCCAAGCTATAAATACCCTTCGGGAGGTCACTTGCAAGGTGTGGTGGATCTATAGAATACAAGTGTGGTTGTGTAGTTGAGTGTAGAATGTTGTAGTGAAGCCACCCTTGGCATTGTAGAGAGAGCCAAGTGTATCAAGAGTGAGTAGTGAGTTGTAGAGTGAAGGAGTTGGAATTCTCTTTGGTCTTCTGTCCCCGAGCTCTTATTCTCAGAGAAATTATTACTCTATTTTCAGGATTCAGTAAAGTTCCTTGCTCCCTCCTTTATTTATTTCATACTTACTTTATTTACTTGCTCAGTCCTTTACTTAATAGTTTACGGGTGCCAAGTGTGTTCTGTGTAGTTTAGCTATATAGTTGTGCTTGCTCTCTGGCTTCAAACCATTGTAGTAGTAAACTCGGTTATGTAGACGTGGTGTCTAGACTAGAGTTTGCCTTGGAAGGTGTCTTGTCCCACACAGTTTTGGTTGGTAGTCCCACCTGGTGACAGCGGGTGTGTGTCCTGTGTAGTCCAACCCCATCATTCAGATAAGTAGTCATCGACGCATAGCTGAGATCTGTAGTACCCGCCTTTCTCGTCTGGGTTATCAGCACTCTGGTGCCCGGAAGTGGTTCTGCAGTATCAGTGTCCAAGTAAACCTGTTGAGTAGAGTACTAGTTTGTTTAGTAAAGTTAAGTTGCTATATTTAAAGTAGTGATCCTGCTCTGCTCTTCCTTTTATCTCTATAGTTGCTGGTTTTACCGTTTGGTTCTTTCTGTTCTACGTTGAGTTACTCCTCGTTCCTCGTGGATTTCGATACCCTGGAATACTCTTGGGTGAATGGCTACAACGTGTTTCCATGCGTTTGCGGATTTATTCAGTAGGCTAAGAAATGCCAAATGAACTCCTTTGTCCCGCCTGCCACCGACCTCCAATCTTTAATCAATGGATCTAAGCATGTCCTCACTAAAGCGCCTATGGTGTTGCTGAATTTGGCAGTTACTGAAGGAGGGTCTATTGGCTGACCCGTGGGGCCCAATTGCTTAACTATGTAAACCGTGTCTGGCACTTTGTTCTTGCTACGTTGTCCATGTTTCTTTTTCTTATCTGAACTAGTGGCAGTACGAGACCCCATGGTTTCATCCACTTCTTGGTTGGCCTATGAGATCATATGTTTTCACACAGCTTTAGTTAGCACGTTGTGCTAAAGCTACACATATGAACTAATCAGTGCAAATTGACTAAAGACTATACCTCGGCATTGGGATCATAATTTGGATCTTTTGCCAACTCTCTCGCAGCTTTGTCTGCTTGTACTACATCGGCAAATGGGTCAACTAAATAGTCTTCTTCTGCCCTATCCTCAGATGGCGAAGTAGCGTGTTCATCATCAACGCCAAATACTTCCTCGTAGGAACCGAACACTTCATCTTGTTCACTGCGCTTATCCATTTTTTTAACTAATACACTAACAACAAGATTACAGTACAAGCAAGAATATTTATAGGTAATTTTGCATACAGTTAATTTATATTAGCTAAGACAACCTATCAATTTTGCATACAGTTAATTTTGCTCACAACCAAGAAACAAATTTTGCATACAGTTAATTTTGCTCACAACCAATTAATTTTGCATACAGGTAATTGATAGCAGCTAGTTTATAGTTGGGTGTATAAAAAAACACTTAAACAAACAAGCTCACAGTAGGGGATGGCGAGGACAGGCCAGGGTCGGGCAAGGCACAGTCGCACCAGCAGCGCCGGGGTCGATCGGACGGCGAGGAAGCGCGCACGGCAGCGTACGTCGCGTGAGGAAGCGCGCACGGCGGCGTTGGGGACGGCGAGAGGAAGTGTGCGCGGCGGCGTCGGGGAAGGCGAGAGGAAGCGCGGCGGCGTCGGGGACGGCGAGAGGACGCACGGCGGTGTCGGGGAAGGCGAGGAGGCGCGCGGCGGCGTCGGATTAGGCGCAGCAGCGTCGGCGACGGCGGGGAAGCGCTCGCGCGGCGGCGTCGTAGGCGGCGAGGGGAAAATTTGGCAGCATGACGGCGTGTATTTTGCAATGTTCGCGCCAGGGCTTAAGAAAATTTTCGCCTTCTGCGCCCAATTATATAAACGGTACACCATTATCAGGGGCGGTGGATCTAACGACCCGCCCCTGGTAAAGCTACCAGGAGCGGTTATCCTTATCCACCGCCCCTGAAAACGGCGTTATCAGGGCGGATATCCTTATCCACCGCCCCTGGATTCATTTTTTCCATATCGGCCCAGTTTTAGCCGCCGCCCTATCCACCATCCGATCCAATTGCGGACGGATCCAAGCCTCATGCCTCAGGACAAAAACTTGCAACCCTAGCTCAATCGTCACTCCCCTCTCTCTCCCTTCCTGCCTCCTCGCCCACCAAGACGCCGTGCGCCGCGCCGCCACCAAGGACCGGCGTGGCCGCCCGATCTGGCCGTCGCAATCACCAAGAGTCGTCGACACCGCCGGATCCCGCCACCGCCTCCACCCAAAGCTGCGGTGAGGTGAGCTTCATTCCTCTCCTTCCCTCCAAAATCTCTTCTTTTTGCATATAAATCGGTTCATTCACAAAAAAAATGTTTGAATCACAGAACTAGTTCTCATGTCAAACGGCAATATGATCAAAATTGACGCCTGCTACAATAATTGCATGCTCTTCTACAAAAATGATGCGGACAAAGAGAAATGTGATGTTTGTGGAGCCAGTCGGTATGAGGAAGGTCAGAGTAAGGTTCCTCGAAAAGTAGTGCGTTATCAGTCCATCACCGATCAAATTAAAAGGATGTTCATGGATGAGGAGACCGCTAAGTAGATGCGGTACCATGCTGCGAGGAGCAGCAGAGACGGTGGAGCAACAGATCATGGCCACAACAGTGAGAATTAAGATGGTGGTAATGGAAACAAGCAATTAGCTTCACTGTTATTCTGCATAATTTCGTTAAGACTATGTGGCTGTATGTTGGTGCGTAGAACATCTTATGTGTGTAACTTATGACTATGTGGCTGTATGTTGATGCCTACAACATCTTATGTGTGTGTAACTTATTACTATGTGGCTGTATGTTGAATTGTTGATGCCTAGACCATCATATTATGTATGCTGTATGTTGCTTGCAATATGTCGCACCGGGACTTAGGAAATTTTCACCTAATGGCGACCACATAATCAGGGGCGGTGGATCTAAAGAACAGCCCCTAGTAATTTACCAGGGGCGGTTTTCTTTACGCACCGCCCCTGATAATGAGTTACCAGGAGCATATCTTTTTATCCACCGGCCCTGAAACGTTATCAGGGTCCGTTCTTAATGAAAACCGCCCCTAGTAATATTTTCCATGATTTACAATACTTTTTTGATTTACTGCATATACAAATTAATAAAAATACACAGATAGCTCACAAATTAACAATACACAGATAGTCTCACAAGTTAATAATACACAATCAGTGCAATATATATATGGTTCACAAAGCCCTAAATTTAGCCCGTTACAATTTTTGGTTCTCCATCGTTGTGTAGCCAGGGGGTGCCATACTTGATGCTTGATTCTACGCCCTCCATCTTTGTCGTCCATCTGTAAACAGTTGTAAGTTTTCATACTCATTGTATGCCTCAATATCTTCCACTCCATCAACTCCGATGATCTTTTGTTTGCCCGCTACAACGATATGTTTCTCCTTCTTAGGACATGATGGGTCTCTCACATAGAAAACTTGTGCAACACGTGAACCAAGTACCCAAGGGTTATGTTTACAGCCTACATTTGCTAGGTCTACAGTTGTGAGCCCAAAGTTGTCAACCTGTACACCCTGTGGATGTTTGACCCATTGGCACCTAAAGACTGGTATTTGTATAGTGTATCCATAGTCCAACTCCCTTATATCCTCTATGAATCCATAGTATGTGACCTTTTGGCCCATTGTATCAAGGGCCTCAATCCCAACCCCACTATTCTAGCATGCACTTTTCTTATCCTTTTCAGCCGTGTAGAATGTGTAACCATTAATGACATATGCTTGCCATGTCGTGACTTGTGGAGATGGACCAGCAGCTAATCTTTTCATAGTTATGCCTTCCTCATTTTGTCCCTCCGGTATATCCAAGCCGCCAACTCGTGAATCGGATCTTGTGCTCTTTCATTACCCAAGCCTCTGATCGTCCATTGCTTTCTACACGGATTTCACTAAGGTGTTGATCAATGAACCTAGACATTATAGAAAGTTGTTGTAGCACACTGTGATGTGCTCTGCCCACCTCTTTGTAATCTTTGTCAACAATACTTTTCTTCCCTCATGTGCCTTTCCCGCATAACCTTCCTGTATATCAAGATTCAACTAGACCGATACCTTTCTTATCCTTCAAGTAATCTTGGCAACACTCAACCACCTCTTCAGTACAATAGGTTCTATCATGGAACTCTCTAGGCAAGCACGGTTGAGAGTGGACATGAAACGCTCATACGTCCACATTTCATACAAGTAACAAGGACCCAACGCACGGATCTGATCAACCATGTGTACAATGAGGTGTGGCAATATGTCAAAAAACGATGGAGGGAAGCACATCTCAAGCTAGGCCATCGTCTCTGTCACAAAATCATGTAACTTGTCTAGTTCCTCTGTTAAGATCACCTTTTCAGAGAGCATGTTGAATACATAGCACAACCGAGTAATGACCATTCTCACATATACTGGCTTGACCACCCTGATTGCAATAGCGACGAAGACCGTCAGCATCATGTGGCAATCATGAGCATTGTACCCGCTTATGGTCAAATCTTTCATAGACACTAATCTTTTGTGGTTCGATGAGAAACCAGTTGGCACTTTTAGCCCACGTAAGCACTAACAGATTGCCCTTTTTTCATCTTTAGTCAGGTTGTAGCTTGCTGCGGGGAGAGTGAATTTCCCATTTCCATTCTCTATTGGGTGGAGCTCCTCTCTAATCCCAAGTGCTTGTAGATCTCTACGTGATTTAAGCCCATCCTTTGTCTTCCTAGGTATGTCCATCAATAAACCGATAGTACTATCGTACATGTTCTTCTTTAGGTGAATACAATCAATTGCATGGCCAACCTGTAAGTCCTTCCAATATGGTAAATCCCAAAAGAAGATCGAGAACTTCTTGAATGGTGGGCGACTTCCGTCGCTAGTTCTACTTCTTTTTTCCTTCTTTCCGTATACCACCTTTAATGCTTTGGCCATATGAAAAATATGTTTGCTGTCCTTCCTTCTCAGAGGAGCAAACTCTAGCTCTGCTTTGCCATCAAAGCACTTGTAGAATTTCCTTCTGCGGTACCTGTGCCCTTCAAGTAAGAAACGCCGGTACTTTGTGTACACAATTTTTCTTGATCCATCCAAATACAAAAAGGAAGTGTCGTCCAAGCATACAAGGCATCCCGTCTTCCCTTTGATTTGTCCAGAGAGGGAGAACAAAGCTGGATAGTCGTTAATGGTAACAATTATAATACCTCTTAAAGTGAACTCTTCCTTAGCAAACTCGTCCCATATCTTGAAACCCTTGTTCCAAAGCTTCGCCATGTCTTCCATCAAAGGCTCAAGAAATACATCAATTTCAAAACCAGGCTGTTTTGGGCCTTGTATCAGGATGCATAGCAACAAGTACTTCCGCTTCTGGCACAAACATGTGGGGAGATTGTATATGGTTAGGATCACTGGCCAAGTGCTATGTGTGCTGCTTCTGTCCCCAAACGGATTCATTCCATCAGTGCTCAATGCAAACCTCACATTCCTTGGATCCTCAGCAAACCTTGGATACATTTCATCAAACGTTTTCCATTGTGTCCCATCAGCTGGGTGCGCAAGCTTTTCATCATCCTTGGCACGCTCCTCGTGCCACCATCGCATTAGCTTTGCTTCTCTAGGGTTTGCAAACAGACGCCTTAACCGATCGATGGGATTGAGGTACCACATAACAAGAGCAGGGATTCTTCTCTGGTTCTCATCAATGCCTAAGCACGTCTGCACCTCATTCTATGGCTCTACATTCTTTCTTGAACCCTTCTTTCTTTTCTTCCCGATGGCCGGTCCTTGGTCGTCTTGTCCAGTGAAAACCTCGTTGTTCTTATAGCGACCAACACCGCATGTTGGGCACTTTTCCAAATCTTTAAATTCCTTCCCACGGTACAATATGCAGTGGTTTGGACAAGCATGTATTCTTTCCACTCCCATGGTTAATGGGCTAATAACCTTCTTGGCCTTATATGTGTTTGCAGGCACCAAGTTAGGCTTTGGAAGCAACCACGCTAAGAGCGTCAATAGATCGTTGAAGCTATTGTCAGATCACCCATATTTTGCCTTCAAAACAAGCAACTCAATCACAAACCGTAGCTGAGACCAATGTGCTGGGTAACACTTGGACTTGTCATATACGCTTTGCTTAGCTGCACCCTTTACGGCTTCGAAGTGCTCTAGCCCTTTTGCATGCCTTTGTATCACATCTGCCTCGAAGTGTTTTAGCATTTCCTCAAGGTCGTCCGCATCTTGTTGATCGCAATCATCATCACCCAAATCACCGCTACTACCAGCTGGTATGCTCTTGAAAACACCTTCATTATGTTCGACGCCTTCATTATTGTCGACAAATTTAGCACGTGCAGCTTGGAATATTTCGTCATCCATGTCCTCATCGTCCGAAATGAACTCGTATGTGATCTTTTCCTCACCATGATAGATCCAAGTGTGGTAGTCCTTAACAAAACCCCAGTAGATCAAGTGGGACCTAACGGTCTTATCTTCTCTAGCAACCATCTCATTCTTTCACATTCTACATGGACACACTATACCAACAGACTTCGTTTTCGTAGCATGTCTGTTCACAGCTTCAATAAATTTGTCCACTTCAATGAGGTAAGAAGGAACAACACTACTCTCATACATCCATGCCCGATCAGGACGGTCCATCGATCGATCTTCTAGTTACTGACACTTGTCTAAAAAGGAGTACTACAAGAGAAAATAAACTAATATTGGCACAAGACATGAGAGAATTTAATTTAATTGTTATAGTATATACAACAACTAGCTAGGAACATATATGAGAGAATTTAATTTAATTATTATTTCTGCGATTCATGCATAAAAAAATCCTAAATCAATAGTGCAAGCTAAATTCGCAACACAACAAACAAGAGGAACTAACCAAACACTAAATTTGTAAGCTTAGGCAAGAAAAATGGCTACACATGGCGTCACAAGAAAAATGCCTAACGGATTGTACCACTATGCATGAGAGAGAAAACATTTTTTGCCTACCGGCCACAACAAACTAATTAGCAAAAAACTAAAAAAGAAGTCAAAGTATTGTGCAGCCTAAACTCAAAAGCCTTTCATCTCCAAAGAAAACAAGATCAAAACCTCCTCCCCTCGTTTTGCTTTTCTTGGACGCCATTAGAGAGGCTGGCCAAGAACTCCTCCTCGATCGGGCACAGTCACGAGGTGGAAGAAGGGGCCTTATATAGGTATATTTTCAGGGGCGGCCTATGGTTAGCACCGCCCCTGAAATGGATCTTTAGGGGCGGTCTATAACAAGGTCCGCCCCTGAAAATGTATCTTTAGGGGTGGTGCCTGTTATGAGCCACCCCTGATTTACTCGAACCCAACGGCTAATGGGGTTTTCTCGCTCGCCAGTTCATCACAGAACAAGTTCATCACACAATTTTATCACAGAAGAAGTTCATCATACAATGCAAAGTTTATCACAGAACACATAGAACTTCATCACAGTTCAACATAGATATAAATATATATAGGCATAGAAGTTGATCTGTACAGCAAAAGAGATCGAACAGAGTACTTGATATAGCTAGCTATATAGATATATAGAGATCGAACTAACTATAGTACTCCTCGTCACCTTCTTCCTTCAACAGCGCTTCCCAGTTGATTGGGTCGCGCTCAGCGGCGGCGGCGGCCTCACGCGCCAGACGCGCCATTTCCAGACGCTCGAAGGTCTGGCGGCGACACGAACCAGGCGGCATGAAGCAGTGGAAGTCTAGGACGCCGGTGCGACGGCTGGTGGCGGTGCTGCTAGACACAGAGGCGATGGAGGAGGCCACCGCTGGTGGAGGAGGCGAGACGACCGACCACGGCGGCGGGGAGGCGGAGGCGGTGGCAGCACCGGCACTGGCATTTGAGAGCCAATGGACCAGCCCCATTGCTCTCCTGGTGTGATGAGTGATTGTCAACGAGCTCAAGCCCTCTGATGGACTGGAGGCCCTCCGATGGACTGGAGGTAGATGATGAAGACCTCGATGGACTGAGGCAAAAGCCCTCCAATGGACCAAAGGCAATGCTCGGCGTCGGTCGGCCATGGAACCTCGGTACACGGAGGGACAGATCGGCAACGGTGGTGTAAGCCCTCCGATGGACCGCGAGGCAACTCCGATGGACTGAAGAAGCTGGGTGCCACCGTGGTGCTCCAACCCGAGTACATGGCGCGAAGGCGTGCGAGGGAGGCTTTGGCGGCTTCGGCTCAAAACCGCCACCCAAGCTACCCAAGGCTTGGTGAGTTGGGCCACAACTCGCCAAGACAGTGAAGATGGGCCAAGTCCAGCCCAGACGGAGACTTCCTAAAGTTTCCCAGTTTCTGACTTCAAAACCGGGGGTGCAAAGGTGGTTTGGACTACTGGCCACGTGGAGGACATCCGAAGATTGTGTGGAAGCTAAGAAGATGAAGTCTTCATCGTGGTCGTCCGTCCCCGATATTTCGGGTTCTTTTCTGTTTTAGCCCCTTCGAGCGTTTCTAGTGTTAGGGGTCTATGTGTAAAAATGCCAGAACTGAACCGGTGTATAAATAGCCTAAGAGCTGGTCATTAGAGGTGTCTTGGCAGCACGGTTTTCATTTCCTTAGGGTAATTTTCGTCCTCAAGCTTTGAGCTCTAAGTTTAGGAGGGTTAGGTTGAGATCAAACCTCCAAATCAAGAGGGAAGGTGAGGGTGGTTGCTTGGGATGAAATCCTTCGTTGTAATCTGACCTAAGACCTCTTTTGAGGCTCATAATCGAAGTGATTTCGTGCAACAACTTTGTGTGCTTCTCCTCCTCTTGTTCTCTTTGGTTTTTGGCTTCAATCCTTGGCTTTTTGGTTGTTTGCTTTGGCCGAGGTTGAATCCTTTGTTTTCCTTGTGTTTTGGACTTGCAAGGATGTGGAGATTATGTCTTAAACATCTCAATCCTGAAGGATTGCCACGAGCAAGTTGTTCTTGAGCTTTTCCCTTTCTTGCCCAAATATTCACCTCTTCACGAGATCTGAAATTCCCGCTAATCCTTTGATCTTTTGCAATAGATCTTTTGGGAATAGCTTTGGAATGGAGCTAGGATAGCCTGTGCCAATTTTTGTGAAGTTTGGAGAAGATTTGGTCAAGTTTGTGCTTTGGAAGCTCAAGTTTCGGGTGGCTGTTTTTGTGCTGTCTATAACGTCCGGTGCTTCGTCCAGTGCTTAGTTCGACGGTCAAATGTGCTCCAAATGACTTGACATTTTATGGAGCTCTTGTCCTATGAATCATAAAGCTCCCATAAAAATTTTATATTCTTTGGAGGTGTTTTGACCTGGTTTTAGTATTTTTCTTTGAAGGTTGGTCTGTCAGTTTCTGAGCACCGGACGGTCCGGTGTGCTTATCACCGGACGGTCCGGTGAGTGTAAGATTTTTATTTTTTGTCCAATTGAGCTGATAATTTGTGGAGTTGTTCCTTGGCCCCTTCTTAACCTTTAGTAAAAATTTCATAATTTTTGGAGTTGATTTGGTTGGGTTTTGATTGAGATCTTTTTGGAGTGACAATCTGTGAACACCGGACGGTCCGGTGCTCAATCACTGGATTGTCCGGTGATCACAACTTGCTCCAATTGGTCTGAATTTTTCTGGAGCTGTTCCCTAGTGTCTTGTAAAGGTGTGGTAATTTTTTGGGGTGGTTTGGAGCTTTGGTTCTAGGGTTTTGAGATTTTTCTTTGCAGCCCTGTCTGTCTGAAATCTGCAGTTTTCTGAAGTTGGTTTCTTTTGCACTCTTTGTCTTAGCCGTTTGAGCGTGTGCTTCCGCTTTGTGCTTGGTACGTTTCTGTTTAGTGGACGGTACCAAGCACATGTTGTGAGCTAGATACGGATCCTCTCAGTGGACGGTATCTAGCTTTGTTATGGGTGTTGTTTAAGTTTGCACTACGGGGGATTGAGTTTGAGTTTTCAAGTGCTCCTATTCACCCCCTCTAGTCGCACGTCTCTGTCCTACAAGTGGTATCAGAGCCGGTTAGGTTTCCTTATACCTTAACCGATGACGAAACCGTAGGGACGATGACTTACTCCGGGAAGATTCCCGTCCTTGGCTCCGATGGCTATCCCTACTGGAAAGGTAGAATGGAGGCGTTCCTTGTTAGCCAGAGTCAGGACATATGGGATGCTACTCAAAGTACGACTTTTGTGGTGCTTCCAGTCGCTGAGCGTACTACGCAGGATATCATGGCTCGGCATGAGGCGAATGCGAAGGCTGTTAACTTTCTCTTTTCCGGGCTTGGTCCTGTGGATTATGAGAGAGTGAGTCACCTTAAGACTGCGCGAGAGATATGGTCACTGCTTAGTGCACACCATGAGGGTACTGCGACAATTAAGGCTAGGCTTGTGGAGACTTACCGCCGTGAATATGAAAATTTCGTCCAGAAGCCGGGAGAGTCTGTAGACGACTTGTTTGGTCGCTTTCAGTCGATCATCAACAAGTTGCATGTCAACTCTGCCCCCCGCTGAGCTCCCATACACCGATCATCAGCAGCTGTCAAGTTGCTGTATGCTTTGGATAGAAAAGCATGGGAGATCAAGGTGAACTCAATCATTGAGTCGGCAGGGTATGATACGATAGGAGTAGAGGTGCTCTATAGTAAGCTCAAGGCCACAGAAGTAGATTACAAGTTGAGGGATTCCCTTGCTTGTACAGGTTCTAAGAGTCTAGCCTTGGCTACCCCCTCTAGTGAGTCTGTTACTAACCCCCTGTTACACAACTTCTCGTTTTCTGCTTTGATGTCTGTTATAGAGGAGCAGTTGGCGACGCTTGGGGATGATGAGCTTTGTCTGGTGTCTAGTCACTTTCAGCGCGCCTATGACAACCGGATGAGCAAGAAGAGGGGCGAGCGGCCTAAGTGCTTCGAGTGCGGTGAGACCGGCCACTCCATCGCCGAGTGCCCCAACAAGAACGACTACTACAGGAAGGGCAAGAGCTACTCCCGTGACTCCGACAAGTACCACTCCGGCAAGCCAAGCTTTGACAAGCACTGCTCCAGCAAGCACGGCTTCGGCAAGCGTCTCTTTGGCAAGGAGAACTTCCGGAAGACTTTCAAGAGCTATCAAAAGGACAACCGGAAGCAGGACATGGCCTTCTTTGCCTAGATCGGGTTCTGCAGCAGCGGATCTTCTTCCTCTTCGTCCTCGTCAAGCTCAAGTGATGAGGAGATCACGTACAGGAAGTACAAAAGGAACGATCAAGGAGGTCCAACTGGCTTGTGCTTCGTATCCACCAAGTCCAGGCGCAAGAACAGGGACAAGAGGAGCTCGGTTTGCTCCATGGCGCTTGAGGACAAGGAGAACAAGGATGACGGCAGCAACTCTTCTTCCGATGATGAGGTAACTCCTGAGCAAGCCAAAATTCTTGAGATGCTAGAGAAGAACAGCCGAGAGCTAAAAGCCCAGGATAAGATGCTGGAGAAAGCAGCTAAGGAGCTGCAGAAGTTGAAAGCCCAACTTGCTGAGGCTTTAGAGGAGAATGAGAGGTTGAGGAGTGTGAGACCCCAACCCAGTGAGATTGAGTGCCCTACCTACGAGTCTTTCATGATGGAGCTTGGTGACCAGAGAGATGGGTATGCCAAGCGGGTAGAGGAGACAGAGGAGCTGAAGGCTGAGCTAGG
Organism: Paspalum notatum; assembly: GCA_022530915.1. NCBI lineage: Eukaryota > Viridiplantae > Streptophyta > Magnoliopsida > Poales > Poaceae > Paspalum > Paspalum notatum. The sequence continues at coordinate 57,470,069 of CM039683.1, read as the reverse complement.
CAAACTCTAGTCCAAACTGGATGAGCCTACTTTGAGTGGAGAGCTTGAGTGTGAGTCTTGCCCCTGTCTAGCTAGAGAGCTAGCTGTTCTGAAGGAGAAGTTTGAGGGGCAGCTCATGGAGCTTGAGGAGCTTAGGGCTAAACCTACTCTTTTGGGTGCGTGTATGGTCTGTTCTACTTTGAGAGGTGAGTTAGAGCAGTTTAGAGCTGACTTTGAGGTGCTTTCAGCACCTACTGATACTTGTGAGAACTGCCTAACCCTTATGATGCAGCTGGTGGATAGGGATGCCACCATTAGGAAGTTGGAGAAAGCTGCTGTGGTTCCCTCCCTAGACTGCGATACTTGTGCTGCCCAGATTGTGATTCTGGAGGATCTGAGGGAGGAGATGTGTCTTTGCAAAATGACAACAACAAGTTGAGAGAGGTGCTCAGTTGGGTATATGCGAGGCAACCCTAACTAGAGATGATCATAGAGAGCACCAAGAGAGCACTTCAGGTGACAAGAGTGCCCCGGTTAAGACCAAGACTGCACCTACCCAGCCAGGTGAGACTGTTGATGGGGTTTACCATGAGCCACCCAAGGCTGCCCCAATGAAGCAGTATTGGACACCCAAGCCTTCCAAGGCTAAGCTGGACAAAATTATTGAGGAAGAGCTTAAGCCCAAGGGCAAGAAGCCAGTTCAGTAGCCTGAGCCACCCAAGGCTACACCACCTAAGCCCAAGTCCTAGCCTACCCCAGTTCCTAGGAGGCCTGTCTACCACTGTGAGTTCTGCCAGCGGAATGGCCACCTAGAGGAGTTTTGCTTCAGGAGGAAGCGGGTTGAGAGGCAGGAGAGAGCTTGGGGGAACCAGAATCAGTTCTACCAGGGTGGTAGGCAATATCCTCCCCTTCGCGATGAGATGAGAGACTACTTTGCCGGTGGTAAGAGAGGAGGCGGCTTTCAGGCTCGTGCTCCTGGTGGTGAGAGTCGCTTTATCGGCCGAGCTCCTAGTCGTTTTCAGCGCGGCTATGGACCTCGTGACCAAGGCTTTGTGAGAGCTTTCGAGGGTTCACGCTTTGGAGGTCGTGGTTACCCTGATCGTCGTGATGATTTCTTTGATTGTGCTTACCACACTTTTGAGCAGATGGCTCGGCACTGGTACAGCACTTTTGGTACTAACCCTAGTGCCAGACCGTTTGCTCATCATCGTTTTACTTGACTTTGCAGGATCGAGGCATGGAGGACGTGTGGATCATGGACTCCGGTTGCTCTAGGCACATGACAGGGCACCACAAGTGGTTCTCCAGCCTCAACCCCGTGAGCACCAAGAAGTACATCACATTTGGGGACAATGGTCATGGTAAAGTGTTGGGTGTTGGTTCTGTTTCGCTCTCTGCTAAGCTTTCCCTGAGAGAAGTTGCTTTTGTCCAGAATCTGGGTTTCAATTTGGTTTCTGTTTCGCAACTTCTCAATGAAGGATTTGAGGTTCGTTTTAAGAAGGGTGCGTGCTGCGTTCTTGATGCTGAGGAGACCCTTGTTTGCTCTTTGCTGCCTTTTGGTCAGGTTTTTAGGGTTGACCTCACATCTGTTTCTGGCCCTGCTCGCTGTTTGGTTGCTAATCCTTCTGCTGATATTTGGAAATGGCATAGGAGGCTTGGTCACTTGAGCTTTGATCTGCTAGTCAGGTTGAGTTCAATGGGCCTAATCCGAGGATTGCCCAAATTGAGAGCTGAGAAGGACTTAGTTTGCCATCCCTGTCGTCATGGCAAGATGGTTGCTGCTTCTCACACTCCTGTGTCTCAGGTTATGACCTCCTATCCGGGTGAGCTACTCCATATGGATACAGTAGGTCCTGCTCGGGTAGCGTCGGTCAGTGGGAAGTGGTACGTGCTTGTTGTTGTGGATGACTTTTCGAGGTTCTCATGGGTATTTTTCATGGAGTTTAAGGATGAGGCGTTTGCTTTTGTTCGGGATCTGGTACTGAGGTTGAGAAACGAGAGTCATAAGGCCATGAGGGCTATCCGCAGTGACAATGGCAGAGAATTCAGAAACTCTCGGTTCGAAAACTTCTGTCGTGACCTAGGTCTTGAGCACCATTTTTCTTCTCCATATACCCCACCGCAGAACGGTGTTGTGGAAGGCAAGAACCGTACACTTGTTGAGATGGCACGGACGATGCTCGATGAGCATAGGACTCCGAGGCGCTTTTGGGCTGAGGCAGTGAATACAGCATGTTACATTGCGAACCGGATTTTCTTGCGAGCTTTCCTTGGAAAGACCTCGTACAAACTTCGGTTTGGTAGGCAGCCCAACGTCAAGCACTTGAGATCGTTTGGGTGCAGGTGCTTTGTGCTTAAAAAGGCGGGTCATATGGACAAGTTTGAGTCTCGTTGTTTGGATGGGATCTTTCTTGGGTATTCTTCGAGTTTGAGAGCTTTCAGAGTGTGGATCTTAGAGACTCGTAGGTAGAGGAGACTTGTGAGGTTTCTTTCGATGAGACTATGCCTTGCATAACCCCTGCTTTTGAGCTTTCAGGTGATGATGAAGAAGGCACCCCCATCTTTGAAGATGAGGAAGGTGCAATTGATGTTGGTGATGCAAGAGCCCCTGTACCGGCTGCAGCTCTTGCCCCCTCTGCTACGAGCTCTGAAGATGAAGGAGGACCTTTGCCTACGGCTTCCTCCTCACTCCCCCGACTGCAAGCTCAAGCAGAGGTTGGCCCAGCTGAGGACGCAGGGGAGGTGACTTCCGAGATTGTTCCATCTCGGCAGGTCCAGCGGGATCACCCTCCTCACAGGATGATTGGAGACATTCACCAGCATGTTACACGCTCTTCGGTTGCTTCTCTAGCCTTTTTCTCCCACTCTGCATATGTTGCTACTTTTGAACCCCGGGATGTGTCACATGCATTATCTGATCCTAACTGGGTGAACACCATGCATGAGGAGTTGGAGAACTTTGAGAGAAACCATGTCTGGGATTTAGTTGAACCTCCACCAAACTGTCGCCCTATAGGTACCAAGTGGGTTTTTAAGAACAAACAGGGTGAGAATGGGATGGTTGTGAGGAACAAAGCGAGATTGGTAGCCCAGGGTTTCTGTCAGAAGGAGGGGATACATTATGCGGAGACCTTTGCCCCTGTAGCTTGTTTGGAAGCCATTAGGATTTTGCTTGCCTTTGTGGCCTCTAAAGGCTTCAAACTGCAGCTATGTGAGACAACCTCCTGGCTTTGAGAGTGCTAAGTTTTCAGACCGGGTGTATAAGTTGAGGAAAGCCCTTTATGGTCTGAAGCAAGCTCCTAGAGCTTGGTATGCTAGGTTGAAGAGTTTCCTGCTCAAGTCTGGGTTTGTGATGGGTTCAGTAGACAAGACCTTGTTTTTATTGAGTCGTGGCGGTGACACCCTGATAGTTCAGATATATGTTGATGACATAATCTTTGGTGGTTCATCTCATGCTTTGGTGTCTAGTTTTGCTGAACAGATGAGCAGGGAATTTGAGATGAGTCTCATGGGTGAGCTCCAGTTCTTCCTCGGGCTGCAGATCAAGCAAGGCCCTGAAGGAACCTTCATCCATCAAGCCAAGTATACAAGAGACATACTCAAGAAGTTTGAAATGGGTGACTCCAAGCCCATGACGACCCCTCTGAGTACAAACACGGCACTTGATGCTGATGAAGATGGGGAGGCGGTGGACTAGAAGGAATTTCGAGGGATGATTGGCTCACTTCTGTACCTGACGGCGACCAGGCCGGACATTCAGTTTGCGGTCTGCCTTTGTGTGCGCTACCAGGCTTCTCCTAGGACTTCTCACCGTCAAGCGGTGAAGCGCATTTTCAGGTATCTGAAATTCACTCCTGAGTTTGGTCTTCGGTATTCCTCGGGTTCTTCTCTTTCTCTTAGAGGGTTCTCAGATGCTGATCATGCTGGCTGCCGGATTGATCGCAAGTCAACCTCCGGCACATGCCAACTTTTAGGAACCTCTCTTGTCTCTTGGTCCTCTCGCAAGCAAGCTAGCGTATCCTTGTCTACCACATAAGCAGAGTATATAGCTGCTGCTAGTTGCTACTCCCAGCTTTTATGGATGAAAGCCACCCTTAGTGACTTCGGCCTTAAGTTTGGAAAAATCCCTCTTCTAGTTGACTCTACTTCTGCTATTTCTGTAGCTAAGAACCCCGTCTTGCACTCTAGAATCAAACACATAGACGTGAGGTTTCACTTTCTGAGAGATCACTATGAGAAGGGGGGACATAGACTTAGTCCATGTAGCATCTGAAAACCAGTTGGCCGATATCTTTACCAAGCCCCTAGAGTTTGGCTCGTTTGTGCGCTTGAGAGGTGAGCTTGGAGTGTGCTATCCCTTTTAATCAGGGATAGTGTGCTATTCCTTTTAGTAAGGAATAGCTTCTGTAGTCTAGATTTTGCGTTTATCTTGCTTTTATTTCTCTTTGTTTCTTTTGCATATTGTATCATATCATGCATTGCATTGTATCGTATGCATTTTCTCTACACTAGCACTAGAGCTCTTTTGGAATGATAAGTTAGTACTTGCTTGTGCTAGACTCTACAGATGCATGCTTGATCATGGTTGCCTAAGCTCTCTTGAGTCTATTGAATACTAGTCGTGAGCTAAGTCATTTTATTCTTTGCAAATCAAAAACCATGATCACCATTTGATTTGGCTACCTAGCATATGTAGGATTCTTGAATGCTATGCTATCTTTTCATACCTGGATATGCTAGTTGTATGCCTTTGCTAAGCTAATGACTAAGCTTTTATGACACCTTGCTTAAATTGAAATCTGAATCAAAATACTTACAAGTGGTGTCTTATGTGCTGAATTGAGAAAGATCCAGGTGGGTTTGCTTGTCACACTGATCTAGTTCGAGACAGCTTGTCTTTGCACTTTGGCATGAACTTGGACTAGGCTGTGTATGTCCAAAACCTTGTCTTAAGCTTCTGATGGTTTTATAACCTAGGCTTGGCATTGGTTGGTAAGAAGTGGCAAAAGACAAGTAAATAACCCCTGGCAGAAAAAGAACTTGCTTATGCATACAAATGTTTAAATCTGAAATTTGCAAGTCTCTAAAATGCTTATGGCTAGTTGTATATGCTTTGATTGAGAGTAGCACACCTTGTATGCATTGCTAGCATCTTGTTGTTCATGCCTATCTTGCTAGGTGCTATTCATGTTGGTGATGCTTTCTTTTCATTAACCCTGAAAAACAAGCTTACTCTTGATATGTATAAGATAGATTCATTTGAGCTTGTTGCATGCTTCCTTGCCCTCACTTGCTCTGTATGCTAGAACTTGTGATTACTAGCTTTCCATCCCTTCTAAGCTCTTTCAGTTACACTCCTTGCATTTCATGGCATATTTTGAGGGGGAGTTGTCTAGTTCAGGGGGGAGTTGAGTTCAAGGAACCCTTGATGTGTCCATTGTCAACAAGGGGTGAGAAATTAGTGTACTTCCAAAGGGGAGATTTTAAAAATATGGACAAGGGGGAGAACTCAGGAGAGATTTAGTTGAGGGGGAGCTTTGCACTCATTTTGCATTTGTGAGGATGCATTTCAGGGGGAGTTGAGGTTTTGGCATGCTCTTTGCATCGGTGCGTTAAGCCTTTTGCCTTTGTCTTGAGGAGCCGATGCTTTGTTTTCTTTTGTTGTCTCATTGTGTCCTGTTTCTTTGCTTGTATTTGGTTTTTGGGCATTTTGAGCAACTTTCTTCTTTCTTTATTTCTTTTTCGGTTTTACGCTTTTCTCTTGTCTTTGTTCTATTTCAGGTTACAGGTTGAAGGTGTTGACAATGCACTCATCAAGGGGGAGATTGAGAGCCAATGGACCGGCCTCATTGCTCTCCTGGTGTGATGAGTGATTGTCAACGAGCTCAAGCCCTCCGATGGACTGGAGGTAGATGATGAAGACCTCGATGGACTGAGGCAAAAGCCCTCCAATGGACCGGAGGCAATGCTCGGCGTCGGTTGGCCATAGAAGCTCGGTACATGGAGGGGCGGATCGGCAACGGTGGTGTAAGCCCTCCGATGGACCGTGAGGCAACTCCGATGGACTGGAGAAGCCGGGTGCCACTATGGTGCTTCAACCCGAGTGCATGGCGCGAAGGCGTGCGAGGAAGGCTTTGGCGGCTTCGGCTCAAAACCGCCACCCAAGCTACCCAAGGCTTGGTGAGTTGGGCCACGACTCGCCAAGATAGAGAAGATGGGCCAAGTCTGGCCCAGACGGAGACTTCCTAAAGTTTCCTGATTTCTGACTTCAAAACCGGGGGTGCAAAAGTGGATTGGACTACTGGCCACGTAGAGGGCATCCGAAGATTGCATGGAAGCTAAGAAGATGAAGTCTTCATCGTAGTCGTCCGTCCCCGATATTTTGGGTTCTTTTCTGTTTTAGCCCCTTCGGGCGTTTCTAGTGTTAGGGGTCTATGTGTAAAAATGCCAGAACTGAACCGGTGTATAAATAGCCTAAGAGCTGGTCATTAGAGGTGTCTTGGCAGCTATGTTTTCATTTTCTTAGGGTAATTTTCGTTCTCAAGTTTTGAGCTCCAAGTTTAGGAGGGTTAGGGTGAGATCTAGCCTCCAAATCAAGAGGGAAGGTGAGGTTAGTTGCTTGGGACGAAATCCTTTGTTGTAATCTGAGCTAAGACCTCTTTTGAGGCTCATAATCGAAGTAGTTTCGTGCAGCAACTTTGTGTGCTTCTCCTCCCCTTGTTCTCTTTGGTTTTTTGCTTCAATCCTTGGCTTTTTGGGTGTTTGCTTTGGCCAAGGTTGAATCCTTTGTTTTCCTTGTGTTTTGGACTTGCAAGGACGTAGAGATTATGTCTTAGAACATCTCAATCCCGAAGGATTATCACGAGCAAGTTGTTCTTGAGATTTTCCCTTTCTTGCCCAAATATTCACCTCTTCACGAGATCTGAAATTCCCGCTAATTCTTTGATCTTTTTCAATAGATCTTTTGGGAATAGCTTTGGAATGGAGCTAGGATAGCCTGTGCCAATTTTCATGAAGTTTGGAGAAGATTTGGTCAAGTTTGTGCTTTGAAAGCTCATGTTTCGGGTGGCTGTTTTTCTGCTGTCTATAACGTCCGGTGCTTCGTCCGGTGTTTAGTTCGACGGTCAAGCGTGCTTCAAATGATTTGAAATTTTGTGGAGCTCTTTTCCTGTGAATCATAAAGCTCCGATAAAAATTTCAGATATTTTGGAGGTGTTTTGATCTGGTTTTGGTATCTTTCTTTGGAGGTTGGTCTGTCAATTTCTGAGCACCGGACGGTCCGGTGTGCTTATCACCGGACGGTCCGGTGAGTGTAGGATTTTTATTTCTTGTCCAATTGAGCTGAAAATTTGTGGAGTTGTTCCTTTGCCCCTTCTTAACCTTCAGTAAAAATTTCATAATTTTTGAAGTTGATTTGGTTGGGTTTTGATTGAGATCTTTCCTGAGTGACAGTCTGTGAAAACCGGACGGTCCGGTGCTCAATCCCCGGACGGTCCGGTGATCACAACTTGCTCCAATTGGCCTCAATTTTTTTGGAGCTGTTTCCTAGTGTGTTGTGAAGGTGTGGTAATTTTTTGGGGTGGTTTGGAGCTTTGCTTCTAGGGTTTTGAGATTTTTCTTTGCAGCCCTGTCTGTTTAAAATCTGCAGTTTTCTGAAGTTGGTTTCTTTTGCGCTCTTTGTCTTAGCCGTTTGAGCGTGTGCTTCCGCTTTGTGCTTGGTACGTATCTATTCAGTGGACGGTACCAAGCACGTGTTGTGAGCTAGATACGTATCCTCTCAGTGGACGGTGTCTAGCTTTGTTGTGGATGTTGTTTAAGTTTGCACTACGGGGGATTGAGTTTGAGTTTTCAAGTGCTCCTATTCACCCCCTCTAGTCACACGTCTCGGTCCTACAGCATTGGCGCCGGCGGAGGTGGCAACGGCACCTCAAGAGCACCGCCGGCGACACCGTAGGGCCCGGCCAGGCCCCTGCCCTCGCCAGTAGCCCTAATGGCTGCGACCAAGGCGGGGGAGGTCTGCCGGACCAATGCAAGCCTTTGCCGCCGGCGACGCCAATGATACTCCGACTTCTCCAACTCCGCAATGCAGACCACACAATGGACATGATTGGGGATGTCCTCATGCGCATACCAGCGCCGGCACCGGAGCTGGTAGTTGACGGGGTCGGGGGCCGGCGGATCCATGGCGCGCGCGACGAGCTGATCGATCGAGCTGGAGAGAGAGGCGAGATGGAGGGAGGACTGTGTACGGGAGATGGGGAATAGAGAGAGCGGCGGCGGCGGCAGCGGTTAGGTCTTATAGTGGACGCCGTCGGAAGCCGAAACATCGCGTGAGTATGACATGTGGGGCCATCTAGGTCTGAAAGCGCACGTAGTAAGGCGAGCGGTCACGTGAGGATGACATGTGGGGCCATGCATAAAACCTAAGGGTGGCCCGTAAGACGGACCGCCCCTGAAAATGGGATCCATTACCAGGGGCAGGTGGAGAAATGGGTCGTCCCTAACCATGGGGGTGGTCCATTACATCGCCCGCCCCTGAAAATAAGACCGATTTTTAGGGGCGGACTGCCATGGCCCGCCCCTAAAAATCTATTTTCAGGGGCGGTCCATGAGCTTGCCCTCGCCCAGCAAATGTCAGAAGCGGTTCCCGTTTCGGACCACTTCTAATCTTTCGTGGGAGGCGTCTGCAAAGATCGTTTCTGTGCTAGTATTCTTGATTACTCGTGAAATCGAAAAAGGCCTCATGGCGGCGATGTAGTGGATTGGTTCATCAGCGGTGGACCCCACCACAGCGCTAAAGTCGTTCTCTTCAGCTTCTCGCGCCCAATGGAACGGCAAGTTGGAAGTAGCGCTCCTCTTCAGCTTCTCGCGCCCTTCCATGCCTTTCCATCTTGCTCTCGTGATTGCGCTCGAAGCGGCTCTCCCCCACACATGCTGGATCTCCAGCTGACCGTGATTTTGCCAAGGTTGATAAAAAACACCGCCGTTCTATCCACCTTATCAGACTTGGCATAAAACCCAAACCTTGGATGATTCCCAAGGTATCGGCTGTTAAGCCGATTGTAACTGCAGAGTACAAATGAATCTTCATGTTTCTTGCATTGTAGGGTCGGTAGAATAGAATGCCAGAGTATAAATAAATCCTCAGGTAGTCCACCCTTTCGGTGAGCTGGGATTATTCTGCGCGGGTTGGTTGGTTGTTTTAATCCGGCCATTTGACTGTGTAGATCTCCATCTTGCATACATAGCTCCGACCACCTGCAAGAAACTCCTATGAGGGTCTCGCCTGCTAGGTAGGATATCCCCCTAGATTTGTCCTCACCGTCGTCTCATCGCCGTTGAGTTGACGAGACGACGTGGTTATCTTTTCCTAGGGCATGGGAGATACTAGGTGGATCCGCATCCTGAGCTCGCTTCAATCCATATGATGTATCATTGCAAATTGAACGATGAAATGTACTCATTTGGACATGATGATGTTACCCAAAAATGTGAAGGTAGTCGTCTTAAAGGCGATGGCAACGCATCGGCTTTTAATCTTGATGTACTCAGGATCTAAACACTTGTGTCGGCTTAAAGCCTGACGTTCCACCAGTACTGAGGATTGTCGAAAAAAAGGTGGATCCCAAAACCAAATGTAAGTGTGGTGGGTATGAAAGCCTCAAACATGCCCACCACCCTTAAAGAGCTTTTACTTATACAGCATGAATGCAGGGTTTACAACCGTTTGCAAATCCCGATAGCTTCCACCAGTACTGGGGATAGCTATGGCCGAAAAGTTGCTTCCCAAAGCGCCGAATATGCATATGAGTTCTATCTAGGTCAGAATATTAGCGATGTCACCTGGATAACACTAACATCCTTATACGGGCATAGCGTATACTCTCATTTTTGAATTACTTGAAGATGGGTTTTCGAAGATAGGTTTGTAAACCAAAACTTGATGATATGATTGTTGTCTGTGTTTGATCGGCTCTGATACCAGCTGTGGCGGAACCGTCCTGCTTAATCTAGACTAAGCACACCTGCCACCTCTGGCTCGCAGTGCACTTAGGCCAGACTAAACCCGATAGTCCATCGAGAGTCCTTCAGGCTCTCGATAACACCCTTTCCCAAAGGAACCGAAATCAAACACATCCGACTCTCAATGGAGCCACAACAATTACATCATCACAGGCAGTTGAAATAGAGAATAATAGACTTAATTTACAACCCAAATGTATGAAATCAAATACAAGTTCAAATATAGCGGAAGCGAATTCAGAGTATATATATAAAGCGGAAGCGTTTTCAAAATCTCGCAGCGGAAACAATATACTTAAGTAGTCTTTATGAAGAGATGAACAAGGCGAGTAGCACCGAGCCCACCGGTACTACCACCTCCAACACAGCTATCCAGATGTCGCCAGTACCTGTAATCCAAAAGCGGGGTCAAACCCTGTGTACTAATTACTCAGTAGGACTTAATGGACGGGGCTTACGGCTGATGCAAAGCTTGCTTACTAATCATGTGGATCCTTAGCCATTGATTTTTAAACAAGGTCATGTTGACATAAGATAGCAGGATTTGACAGCTGCTACCCGTTAACCATGAAGATTCATTTACATCATAAAGTAAATACTTGCATAAAAGTAAAGCATGAATACCCATCAGTAACTTGTATAATAGTATATCATACACATCCAAGCACGTTGTATTTAAAAACATGAATATAAACATAAGGTATTTAAATTGTTACTACGTTGCTTGTGTGCGATATCTGGCATTCTCACACCTGGTGAGCATCAGCGATTCGAATCGATTTGTAATTCCCGGGAATAACTAAAAATGCCAGAGGTATATGCTTACTAGCCATCGCGTTCCCACATATAGCCCCCATCTCCACTTGTCCCATCCCAAGTTCGATTCGAACCCGCCATTCCCTAGGTTTAGCCCCCACAGAGCGATACCACGGTACGTCGGGTCAGCCCTCTATGAGAGTGAGCGCCCCTAGAGTCCGGTAGGACCAAGTCTCTGTTCTTCGGATGGCACAAGTAAGACTTTCACCAGGCCCATTTCCTGGATAAGCACTCTAGCAATGTTATGCCAATCAGCAGGCGAACAGCGGACGGGCCTTATGCGACTCGGGCGGAGCTGGATAACAATAACGCACACCCCAAAAGTAAACTTACGCTCCGCCCGGTGTCCATTTAACATCAGCAATAATAATCATAAATTGCATCATAGTAAGATTTCTGAGGTTTGTAAAATCACCTACGCAACGAGTGACTCCATTCACTCGTATCTATTCGTACCTAGCAATTCTAGACACTCGTCCTACGAACCCTATATATAGGTGCTAGGGCCAGGGCGGCCAGAAAGTCTAATGCAGTTGGTTTCAAACAACTCCTAATGCAGATGCGTAACCATCAAACAAGATAGTATTAGCTGGGAGAAATCATGGTCCTGCCTACCTTTGCTTAATCTTAAGAAAACCAACAAACTAAACTAAGTTAGTTTGCCGGGTTGTGAGGCTTTGCCCCAAGCAACCCCTTGAAACAGGGACAGATAATCAGCGACACGTCGTCTTCCTGCTCTTGGTGCAATCCGTTGTACGGCTTATCGATCAATAGCAGCTCCTGTGTTGATCCTTTCTTCGCAGAATCTATATGCATGATATAATATGCAAGTGAGTGCAAGAAAATGTAAATAGATGCATATGATACAAGTTATATGGATGACATAGTGCAACCCTGAGTGCAACGAATGCAAATGCGTGCATGAAATGCAAGTGAACATAAGGCATGGTTTAGTAGCTTACGACCAAAATGACTCACGTATTCTTAGTTTAAAAGCATCCCATAATAAGAAAACTAAGAAACTCTACTAAGAAATCGTACAACCCATTATTTAAGAAATCGTACAAACCATCACTCAAGTCTAGTATAATCTATCATACTTTCACTAATCAGAAACTTTCAACATAATGCATGGTATAGTAGTCTAACACGTGTATATGCATTCAATTTGGGTAATTTATTCTCATTTGTGAATTAATCTAAGCAACTGAGTTACAGCAGTAAAACATAGCCAAATGAAACCAAACTTTTATGACATACAGATCCTACATGCCCAAGACTACTACCAAAATTTCAGCCCAATTGGAGTTGTAATTATTTTATTAAAAATACAACAAATTCTCAGCCCAACACATTGTCAGAATTTTTATAAATTATAGAAATGGTTTCTGGAAGTGAAACTCTACCAGTGAGCTATAGTTGGCATGATCTGCATGTACAAAAATTGGCAAGTGAAATTCCCTCAATTTAGTAGGACACCTATTTTCCATATTTTATTTCACCATGAAAATCATATAAATCAAAACAGCAGTAATAAAATGCACAATATTACTTTCTGGAGTCAAGACATCACTACTAGCCTACTAGATTTTTCTCAAAATTTTCCTAGGAGTTTAAATACACTTTTTCCTATTTTCTTTTTCAACTAGTAGCATTTTATCAATTTTAAAACAGCAGCCAAAACAAACATGCACAACCTCATACTTTACTAGTGAGCTACCCATACTATATAGAGTACATGAAAAATACCAGAGGTCATGTTGGAGCATATTTTATGTAGCCTTCATTTTCTAAGTTAATTTAATACACTAAACACATGCATAAGGGCAAAACAGTAATTAAACAGTCAATGCTAGGGCTACCAAAAATCACATAATGCCTAGATGCTATAACAAAGCTACTGTCCAATTTTCATAATTTTTGGAGTTCATTTGGTCCACTTTTACCATTTATTTACCTACACCATGCATGCACTAAACCAGGGGCAAAACAGACCTTTCACACATCCACATCATGCCTATCCTATAGATCTACTCAAGAGGAGTCCATAGCCACTGAGTTTGTCCATTTTGGATTTTTCTATGAATTGTTATGATTTTTCAAAGTTCACAGCCTAATATAAATGAAATAAATGGAGAAAACAATAGATCGGGGACTTAAACGAAATTAACCGTAACTTCCAGTGGTTAGAATGTGATATTCGCGAGACTCAGTGTACAGCGCTTCGGATCTAATCGCGAATCGCCGAAACACGGAGGGCCAAGGCGCAAAATGACCATCGTCTTCCACCTCCCGCCGGGGAAGGTGACCAACGGCGGCGCGCGCGGGAACTCGCCGCGCGGGGCCCGAGGGCACGCCGGCGGGGGTCGGGGAGAGGGAAGAGAGAGTGGGGATTCTTATCCCCTACCTTGGTTTGACGGGGAATGACCGGAGGAGGCCAGCGACGAAGCGCAGGCGAGGCGGAGGTCCGGCGGCGCGGTGTGCGGTGGAGGAGGGGAATCGGCGACCTAGAGTTAGGTGAATCGGTGGAGGGGAGAGTGAGGAAGCTCGGCGTGGTGGTGTGGAGGCTCGGAGGTGCGAGGAATGGCGGGCACGGCTTGAGCTCTGAGCTTCGCCAATGGCGGGGTTCGTCGGCGGAATGTGGCTTAGTGAGGAGGTTACGGCGGCCTAGGTCTAGGCGGGGTGGTGGAGTGGAGGACGAGGAACACCGGCATGGTGACTGGAGGGCGTAGCTCGAGCCCGAGCTTGCGGCAATGGCGGGCGGCAGTGGAAGGCAGAGGGAGTGAGGGGCTCGGTGAGGGCTGAGTGGAGAGCGGAGGAGGGCGAGAGGCGGGTGAGAGGCCAGGGAGCGTTCGCTTCCTCTTGTAGCTGGGCGGAGGTAGGGGCGGCGTGGCCTCGGCCTCGGCCGGCAGCAGGCGGCTGCCACCGCATGGAGGCAACGGGCAGGGGAAGGAGGGAGGTGGCATGTGGATGGACCTGGTCCATGGACCATCGGTCACTGGCAGGTGGGGCCGGGGTGGAGAAATGACCTTCGGGTGCGTGGACCGGGTGCGCGGACGACGCGCAAAGGGTGGGGCCCACCGGCCGAGTTTCCAATCCCGCGGGCGGGAGTCCGGGGCGGGTCTGCGTGTGGGGCCTGTTTGTCAGTGACTCCGTTTTTGGAAAATCCAAGGGAAAAGGAAAAAGCCCAGTTTGACTGGTTGGACCCCTGTTTGAACTTTCAGTTTTTGATTGACCTAGAGGCCGAATTTAGGAAAACTCCAATTGAATGAAATGTTCTAAATTTATTTCCCTACATTTGCTTTATAAACTTGTATACCATGTTATATTCAAAAATATGGTTTAAATTTGAATTTGAACTGCTGACAAAGGTTTGACCAACAGAACCTTCCAGTTTAGAAATTTTAAAAAACTATTTTCTAACCACATTCACCCAAGGAGTTTTATACCAATGTTGTTGAGAATTTCATGATTTACAACTTATTAAATACAAGCATTGTAAGATTTTGGCTTTAAGATCAAGAAAATTTAAATTTACTAAACTGGTCATGTTTGGGCAGAATTCACATGCTGACAGAAAAAGCCCCAAAACTCTATGCAAACCTTCATGCATGTCAAAGCACCTATTACCAAATTTGTTTATAATTAAATTGTATACAAGTTTGTCAATATGAGTTTCACCTATATCACTATAGAACTAAAGTTATAGGCACAATCACAGGGACATATATGCAGAAAACAGGTTTTAACAAGTTGCATTTCAACCAAGTTTGAAATAGGGCTCAAATGCATGTCATTTTATGATGCATTATGATGAATGTTGCATGTATATGAGATGAAAATGCACTTGAGATGCCGGAGCATCACATAGACCTTCAATGGTTAGATAACACAAATCGTCACCAATCAACACGTACCACAATGTCTTATGTCGTACCTTATTATCTGCCCCCCGAGCCGGACCCTTCAAATAATCGATGAGATCGGCTCTCCAATCTGCAACAGACAATTGTGACACCTCGACGTGGGTATCATCGGACTAGGGTAGGTATCCAGAAGGTATCTGCGCTAACTTGTTTGCTTCGTCATTCTGTTCCCTAAGAATCCAAGAAAGTTTGATCATCCGGAAACGACCCATTAACTCTTGGCATTTGACGAAGTAATGGTAAAAAGAGTCAATGTTGCAATCAAAATCTTTCGTTAATTGACAGAAAACTATCTTGGAATCTCCAAAGACTTGAACAAATGGCTTCATACTCAGTCTAATTGTTGGTATATTTCACTTGCAGCCGAATTGAAAATTCATAGGCTGCCTCCCCAGGCAAAATAATGTAAAGTTCAATGCCACAGCCTGCCTCGCATGCGGAGCCATCGAAAAATTGGACCCATGGCCTGGTGCCCACAAATTGGACTGATGGCGTGACCCATTCTGTAACAAGATCGACCAGAGCCTGACCCTTCACAGCTCTAGCTGGTTGATACCTAATATCAAATTCCGAGAGGGCATATATCCATTTGCCGAGTCTTCCTTTGAGGATAGGGGCCAATAACATGTTCTTGATAACATCGGCTTTGCAAATCACTCGAGTTTCAGCATTAATAAGATAGTGATGCAAATTGGTGCAAGTAAAGTACAAGCAAAGACAAAGGCGTTCCATCTTAGTGTACCTAGTTTCTGTATCTAGTAGACGCCTGCTAAGATACAACACTACTTGTTCTTTGCCTTCAAATTCTTGAATCAATGCCGAGCCGATGGAAGTCTCATCGGCTGAAAGATAGACAACAAATTAACTGAGGTGGCACCAAGATAGGAGGCGATGTCAAATATTGTTTGAGATCATCGAACGCCTTCTGTTGCTCCGGACCCCAGACGAAGTCGTCATCCATTTTGATTTTGACCAAAAGGCATGAATGATTCGATATGCCTAGACAGGTTTGATATGAACCTCCTAATATAATTTATTTTACCGATCAAACTTTACAACTCGATTTTGGTCGTTGGAGGTACCATTGTGGCAATAGCATCTTTGCTCTTATCGCCAATTTCAATGCCACGCTCATGGTTCATGAACCCAAGGAATTGACCACCAACGACTCCAAAAGCACACTTCTTGGGATTCATCTTCAAACAGTGGAGCCTTGTACGTTCCAAAATTTGACGCAAATCGGCCAAATATGATGCTTGAAAGACTAACTTTACAACCACACCATCAATGCAAATTACTACCAATCGGCCAATAAGATCATGAAAAATATAATTCATAGCCCGTTGATAAGTAGCCCCGGCATTCTCGAAACCAAAGATCATGACAACCCACTCGAATAGACTGATGTTACCTGGGCAACGAAAAGCGGTCTTGTAGATGTCTTCTTCAGCCATAAAATTTGATTGTAACCAGCATTACCATCTAGGAAACTCATCATTCTGTGTCGTGCAGCAGAATCCACCAAAATGTCAGCCACTGGTATCGGGTATTCATCTTTAGGAACGGGCACAATGTTTGAGATCCCTGAAATCAACACAGACCCGAAGCTGTCCACTCTTCTTTCGAACGGGCACAATGTTTGAAATCCATGTAGCATATCTACATGGTATGATAAATCCAACTTCTGTCATTCTTCGAATCTCTTCTTTGATCTTGGGTTGGAGCTTGGGATTGTACCTTCTTGGTGGTTGAGCATATGGATGGAAGCTAGTCTTGATAGGTAGCTTGTGTTCAACGATAGATCGATCCAAGCCAGGCATCTCATGATACTCCCACGCAAAGCAATCGGAGAATTCTTTCAGAAGCTCCACTAGCTGTGTTTTGAATTTTGGGTCCAACTTTTTGCTAACATAAGTTGGCCTTGGTTGGTCACCCGACCCAATATCGATAGCCTCCAGTTCATCGGCTGCTATAAAGCCAAAACCCAACTTCCCCTCGTCTGCAAATTTGACATTACCGACCATGATAGGTGGAAATCGAGAATAATCAACCGCCGGATGGCAACCATCGGCCAATACCAAACTATTATCAATAGATGGAACAATTGTTTTTTGGGGCTGGTTGCCTAGACCGACCATACAACTCTCGTTAACGTATCTTTTTCTAAAATCGGCCGATCATCTAAATGAGCCCATACATTAGAACAAATATCTAAATATTGTTGATGGTCGCCAGGACCGGCACAAACCTGTTTTTGAGCTTTCAATGAAATTTCCGTTTGGCTGACCGGCACAAACCTGTTTTTGAGCTTTCAATGAAATTTCCGTTTGGCTGATCCTTGACAGCGACGCGCTTCCCCTTATTTGCCCCCGGAACTAAGTTTCCACAAGAGCAACATTATTAGAATTGTCGGCTGGTATGACTTCATCCTTGTCACCATCTCATTGTAGGACCGAGACGTGCGACTAGAGGGGGGTGAATAGGAGCACTTGAAAAACTCAAACTCAAATCCCCAAAGTGCAATCTCACGAAATCACACACACACCCGATACCGGCCACTGAACAGATACGTATCGGGTGGAAAGCGGAAGCACTCGAATTAACGCCCAAAGAAAAGGACGTAAGACGAGCAACCAAACTACACCTAAAAGAGCAATCACACTACACCCAGACAAACACACACAACAAAACAATCAAAAGCAACACGGCACAAACAAACCAGAACAAGCTATACAGCTTGCAAATGTCTCACACTAGCCACTCAACACACCGAAGCGTGTCCCACTAAGAATAGGGAGTGAAGAGTATGGGCATGCAGTGGTTGACACAAACAAGCTTGAAACCAACAACACACACACGAGGAAGAACGACTTGGAAACAGAGAAAAATCCCTACGCGTGCAGCTAGACTATCCTAGAGTCTGACCGGACAGTCAGGTCTAGCTCCTAGAGCTTGATCGGACAAACCTTCGGACCAAGCAGCTCAACATGCAAAGGCAGAAGAAGCACAAGGGACCGGACAGTCCGGTTCTACCCGGAGGGCCTGACCGGACAAAGCAAATGAGAAATGAACTACGGGTGGTGAAAACCAAAGGACCGGACAGTCCGGTTTAGCAGACCGGACAAAACTTCAGACAAAGAAACCCGAGACACACACTCGAGGTGGCCAAGCCTCGGTTTCTCCGTCACACAGACCGAACAGTCCGCTTGAACGAACCGAACAAATGGACGGATTGTCCGGTCAGGTCTCGCTGCTGGCCCGAGTCTGAACCTGAGAAATCAACCTGCGAATCCACCAAAAAATCGACCAAACCCAAGCCAAAACTCAACCAAACTTCACAAAAATTTGCACAGACGAACTTGATTCCATTCCAAAGTAAACCCCTCAAAAATCAACTCAAAATGATCTAGGGATTTACGGGAATTGCAGATCTCGTGGAAGTGATGTGAGAAAACCTAGGCACCGAAAAACATCAAGAACGGCCTTTGCTCGTGGTTGGATGATTCTAGCACTTGGCTAGTGAGATGCTGTTGACGGCACTTAAGCACGCCAAACCTTATACTGCAAGCGACAGTATCGTGGTAGCTTTTCCCCAGGATGAGTATCATGGGTTTTGTCAATCCAGGGAACGAACTAATTGAGAATTAACTAATAAGAGTTTAAAGTAAACTAAGGCATAGAGTATAGATCTAAAACTACCTCTAATCTATATCTAATCTGCATCTAATCTACGTTAAAGATAGAAGATAAACAACTAGAACAAGACTAGAACACTAATTAAGGGGTATTAACTAGCTTCTAATCAAGCTCTAATTGGATCCAAGACAAAGCATAATAACGGGCATCACAAATAGATAAGAACAACGAGTAACTAGTAGCTCAAGGTAAACAAGCATGATCAAGCATATTCATCATAGCATAAATAGATCTAGATCAATCAACCTAACCCCCTAGATTGGCTTAACCTTTCCCCGGCCCTACTGTCACTAGAACCAGGTAATCGACGAGAAGCTTTCAACAGGCACATGATTAAAGAATGCACCCCTAATCACTTTATATGGTCTAATAACATAATTAGCACAACTAGAACTTCTAATCACCATGATCACAAGAACTAGATATACAACTATATCATTAGTAAGCTAGATCAAAGATCAAAGAACAAGAACACTAGATGAATATAACCTTTAAAAGACATGTTCTAATCAACATGCAAACTAGATCTAAATCTAATTAGAACTAGAACAAGCATAATTAGAACAAGAACATGGTAATTAGACAAGAACAATGCTTCATTAATATACCTGTATCATACTTACAACCATGGCCATACCTACCCTTGATGATACAATTAGACCTCTGGAGCTAGGTAATTAGAGAGCCATGCAAGGCCTCTAATCACCTCTAGGAATTAGAAGAACCCTAATTCTAGCCTAGAAACTCGACCCTCAGCTCTCATCTAGTTGTTGTCCCTCTTCTCTACATCTTGTCGCCTTGATAATGAATTGGATGCCTCGACCAGGGGCTCAGCTTCGCTTTAAATACCCTGAGGATGCCGTAGCCGAAAAGGAAACCTCAACCGCCTTCGGGAGGGGGTGGGGTCGGCCGACCAAAGGGCTCCAGGTCGGCCGACCTGGAGTCCCTGGACCTCCTCTGCTTTCCATCTTTCGCGGGCTTCGGGATAACCTTCATATAAATCTTCCTGGAGTCTTTTTCGGACTCTAAACCTTCCAGATTCTTCTGTATCCCGAGATCTTGTCGAGTCTTCTAAAATTGGGCTTCATTTGATGGGTCTTTAATTGGGCTTCTTCTTCCATTATTGAATAATATTCAGAGGTCTTTTTACTCGAGGTAGACTTTGATGAATTTTGCTTAAAATTGGCCCAAAACCTGCAAAAAATTACAAGTAGACAATTTCCAAGACAATATTGCAAAATCCACAATAATCTATGTTATTTGTTAGTGAAAGGCAAAGTTGACGCATAATAATAGGTAAAAACAATATAAAATGATGTATAATTTTCGTCCATAAGCCGCGTCAACAATATCCCCACTCTTAAACCTTGCTCGTCCTCGAGTAAGTCAAAATTTTATAAATAAGTCTACTTATAAACTAACATCAATTAATCAAACTAAAATTAAACTCTCAAAATTTTTCTAAGTTTAGACTAGCAAGATATATAGACAAGTAGATATTCATGTAAGCATATCCCACAATCATATATATATAAGAAATCAAGAATTCATCAAAACAGATCTCCTTATGTTTTCAATAAATTTTTCAAAAGATAAATCAATGATCAAAGATTAAATTATAAGGCCCAAACTCTCATCTTTCCAGGCTCTCAAAGTATATAGACAAGCAGGTTAAGTACTAATCTATAATATATATGTGTAGGCTTTATCTGGAGCTTGGTATGGATCCTAATCAAAATTTAATCTCAATATATTATCAAACTAAGAAAAGAATCTGCTGGAATTACTGAGATTTCTCAAAAAGGTCATGGAATTCATAATGATGAAAAAGGACTAAAGAAAAAAATATAGAAAAGTGGTCATATGCAAATATATCTATTTGATCTCAAGGCACAAATGAAGTCCTTGTTATCGGATTGCATATGATTGGAGTATTTTCTGGAGTTTTATTGAAGAGGATTCAAAAAGAGGTAAAACAAAAGTAGATCAATGAGGGGCATATCTATAAATTCCTAATTCTACTTTGACCACTTGGTCTTTTTTTTTATTCACCTCTTTTTTTTTATATATGTGGCGACCACTTGGTCGTCCTCTTTTTTTTTTTTTTTTTTTTTTTTTTAGACAATACCTCCTCAAAGATTGAATGAAAATTTGACAAGCAATATCCCCACTCTTAGATAATACTCACTTTTGAGTATCTTATTGAATAGTATTTTGGGGATTTGCTTGTCTAAACACCTCTTTTTGTTTTGATTGAAAACTCCAGAAAACAATAGGTTGTGGACAAGGGAGATAAATGAAACGATATTTGGTTTAGGGAGGATATCCAGCGAGTTTTGTAATTTCTCCAATGTAGAGAGTTACAATGCATGGATAATTTGGCTAGCAAATGAAAGATAAGCAAATTGAATGACCAGCTTTGAAATCTCAGACCCTAGATTCAAATCTTAATCCAATTCAGCCAAGAATTAAATTTGATCAAGCTATGGTTTTCAAATAAAAGCTCTAATAGGTAGGGCCTATATAAGATAATCATAAGGATCATTGATTATAACATTAATAGCTCAAATAAAAATTATAAGGAGATCCATAATGACAAAAACTTGAAATCAAATATTAATAAAATGCGGGTCTTTATGAAATATCAAACTTACTATATAAATGCTAAGTCATAATTTAATTAACATGCATTAATTGAGAGTATAAAATTAGCTTAATTAAAAGACATCAGATTACAGGCAAACAAACATTTTTATTTCAAGGATACAACATGATCATGATTAAACTAACTAACATAAAGAAAATAAGATCACTCATAAAAGATAAAACTAAAAATCAAACTTTAAATCTAAACTAACACACTACAAATATAGAGAAACACAAAGGGAACACCGAATTGATAGATATAGGTAAATATTTGCAGAATTTAAAAATGAAAAGAGAAGGTGTTAGAAATTTGTTACCGGATAGTCCTTCAATTTTCTTTTTCATTAAATAACTCCCTGCAAAATAATTCAAATGCACATACTACTCTCGAGGTAACGGTCGAGAGTAGAAACAGTTTACCATAATCTAAAAATATTCCTAATTTCTATTAACTTGTAGCCTAGCTAAACTTAACGAAAAGAAAAACTAAACTAAAGGATGAATGTAAGCATAAGATAAACAAAGCACATAGCAAAGCTTATAAACTTAATCAAATGAAATTATGTATAACTAGCAAGGTTAATTAACTTCATCATGATGATCAACAATTTAATCTAAGCACCATGCTTACATAAAACTGCTAAATCACAACATTCTAGCGATGTCATAATAAACATGAAAAGCACTCATCATGAAGTTAAATAAACAACCAAGCCAATTATAATGCAAGTATGTAAATCTAATCTAAATGCAAAGGTGGTTTATGCAAGAATGCAACAAGTTTATCCACAAAAGACATGATTAGAAAGAAACTTTTAAATAAACTTAATGATGATGGTCTCAAATTAAATCTAAACACCATGTTTACACTTAATTTTCCGAGAAGAAAACTCGGCCGAGTTTCAGCATAATTATAAAGCATACATCAAAAAGCTTATGAAAATTTCAAAACTAATAAAACAAGTGTGGAGAAACAATGATAATGCAAATGCAAGGAATAAAACTAAATATGCAATGATATGATGATGATTATCTAAATTAAGTTAACTAGCCACAAGCTAAAGAATAAAAGGGTAGTGTCATGCTTCCTAATTCTCTATAAAGACTCTAACAGTATAGACAAATAAATAAAATGGGTTGCCTCCCGAAAAAGCGCTTAATTTAAAGTCATAAAGCTAGACTTCTTACTTGCCTTCGTTGAAGTGAAGCCATGGTCCTTGGAGTAAGAATCCGAAGTGTCCATGCAGCTTGATAACTTGATTGTGCAGCTTCATCGTGTCTTGATCAAAGCATCACTTGTGTGCACAATCCTCTGCTTGTGTGTTCATGTACTAATGTTTTTGAAGCTCCTTGTAACTGAACTTTGTCTTGTACTCTTTTACCACATTGATCTCATTGTTTCAAATGAAGTGTGAATTTCTCTACATGGTTAGCTCATAGTGCACACACACATGTATAAAATGAAAGCATCATGGCAACGATTAGAGATAAATGCATGTTCATAAGGTTGATTGAGGTTAAACAAACATTTGATTCATGAATCAAGGACAACTATAATTCAAATTGAAATTATATAGCAAAGCACTAAAGCATATGTAAATCATAGATGAACATGATTCATGAAATCAAACATGGGATAAACAAGGTTATAGGTTCCTAATGATTTTGGCTAAAATAGAGAGATGATTTTGAAAGAAAAAAAAAATAGGCTTAGATAAAATTCTAACCAGGGTTCTTTTTGTAAAGAGACCAAACGTTTTGAAACTTTAAAAATTTCAGAGATAATATTGTGCACAGATAATAAATCATGAGAAACATGCACATGTTTATGTTTAAAATTTCAAAAGCAATTTGCACAACAATTAAACCTTAACCGAACCACTTCAAGGAGACATAAGCAGTCGGTCAACCTCTACTTTTGCACAAACCTTGGCTCTTAATTTTTTTCTAAACTAACCTTAAAGCCTAAACTTGAGAATTAAAATAGACTAGCAAATCATATCCATCACTTTGCATGAGTAGATTCAATTGACTGATTAAAGAAAAAAAAAATCTACTAAAAGAGCATGAACACATGAAATTTCATCTTCATGGTGGCCTGTAAACATGCTTGGAATTAAGCATTGCAAAGCTATGGATTAAAGAACCTAGTCTAGATGATTCTCAAGATAAGAATTAAGGGAACAAAGGTTAACAAAAGGATAAAACAAAACAAAAGAAAGAATAGAAGGGTAACAATCAACCAAACAACCTATTAGTGATCATTGTGAAACTTCTCTAATTAAACATAGGTAAACTTTTTAATTATTTTACGATAAAAATAAAAATTACCTTAGTTTTGAAGAAGTGAAACTATGGTAACTCATCTTCTTCCTTGAATGCCATCATTGCATGCACCATCAAATATTGGAGAGGAACACTTTTGTCTTTCTCGAAATTCAGCCACCCTTGTTCTGACCCCTTTAGTATTTCGACCATAACTTTGTCATCCGAAATCCAAATAATGCAAATTCGGACATTTTCGTGAAGAGCACGAAAAGATCTACAACTTTGTCAATTGGACTTTCTTCATTTGACGTCGTTAAGGTCTCCGAATTGGCCCCACAAGGTGCTGCTGTCCTGAATTTCGAGAGTAGCTCGAGATTTGGTTGGAGCTTGGATTGGACTTGAGATAAGCTTTCCATATCTTCACCTTCCTTGTACTCAAGCAATCCTTGATCTCCGGAACCTTCTCGGCTAATCATATCTCCGCTTCCATTATCTGTAGCTTAGAACAAACAAGCTCCAAAGAAACATTAGTATTAAAAATAAATTGACACAGCAGACATACCTTTATCATCGGAGTTGCTCCGTGATAGCTGTAGAAAAACTCAATAATAGATCATAAGCAACTAACAGCGTTAGCACCTACTATTAAAGAGCTAGATTGGAAAAGAGAGATTTTTTTTTTTAATTGGACCGAGGTCCATTTTTTTTTAAATGTTAGTCAAAACAAATATATACAAGAAAAACAATAAACTAACTAGAAATAAAAGACAAATTAGATATATACATAAACCCAAATTAATTAGAACTCGATTAATTAGTTCCCCGGCAACGGCGCCAGAAAAGCTTGTTGACGGCACTTAAGCACGCCAAACCTTATACTGCAAGCGACAGTATCGTGGTAGCTTTTCCCCAGGATGAGTATCATGGGTTTTGTCAATCCAGGGAACGAACTAATTGAGAACTAACTAATAAGAGTTTAAAGTAAACTAAGGCATAGAGTATAGATCTAAAACTACCTCTAATCTATATCTAATCTGCATCTAATCTACGTTAAAGATAGAAGATAAACAACTAGAACAAGACTAGAACACTAATTAAGGGGTATTAACTAGCTTCTAATCAAGCTCTAATTGGATCCAAGACAAAGCATAATAACGGGCATCACAAATAGATAAGAACAACGAGTAACTAGTAGCTCAAGGTAAACAAGCATGATCAAGCATATTCATCATAGCATAAATAGATCTAGATCAATCAACCTAACCCCCTAGATTGGCTTAACCTTTCCCCGGCCCTACTGTCACTAGAACCAGGTAATCGACGAGAAGCTTTCAACAGGCACATGATTAAAGAATGCACCCCTAATCACTTTATATGGTCTAATAACATAATTAGCACAACTAGAACTTCTAATCACCATGATCACAAGAACTAGATATACAACTATATCATTAGTAAGCTAGATCAAAGATCAAAGAACAAGAACACTAGATGAATATAACCTTTAAAAGACATGTTCTAATCAACATGCAAACTAGATCTAAATCTAATTAGAACTAGAACAAGCATAATTAGAACAAGAACATGGTAATTAGACAAGAACAATGCTTCATTAATATACCTGTATCATACTTACAACCATGGCCATACCTACCCTTGATGATACAATTAGACCTCTGGAGCTAGGTAATTAGAGAGCCATGCAAGGCCTCTAATCACCTCTAGGAATTAGAAGAACCCTAATTCTAGCCTAGAAACTCGACCCTCAGCTCTCATCTAGTTGTTGTCCCTCTTCTCTACATCTTGTCGCCTTGATAATGAATTGGATGCCTCGACCAGGGGCTCAGCTTCGCTTTAAATACCCTGAGGATGCCGTAGCCGAAAAGGAAACCTCAACCGCCTTCGGGAGGGGGTGGGGTCGGCCGACCAAAGGGCTCCAGGTCGGCCGACCTGGAGTCCCTGGACCTCCTCTGCTTTCCATCTTTCGCGGGCTTCGGGATAACCTTCATATAAATCTTCCTGGAGTCTTTTTCGGACTCTAAACCTTCCAGATTCTTCTGTATCCCGAGATCTTGTCGAGTCTTCTAAAATTGGGCTTCATTTGATGGGTCTTTAATTGGGCTTCTTCTTCCATTATTGAATAATATTCAGAGGTCTTTTTACTCGAGGTAGACTTTGATGAATTTTGCTTAAAATTGGCCCAAAACCTGCAAAAAATTACAAGTAGACAATTTCCAAGACAATATTGCAAAATCCACAATAATCTATGTTATTTGTTAGTGAAAGGCAAAGTTGACGCATAATAATAGGTAAAAACAATATAAAATGATGTATAATTTTCGTCCATAAGCCGCGTCAACAGATGCACCACATCTTAGCAAGGCAAAATTCCGGCAAAAGAAAGGTCTCATCCTTGGACAACACAAAACGAGCCAAAATCCAAGAAATGGGACCAAAAACCAAACTAGAAGGGAGAAGGAAGGAGGAGGGACGAAATTGCTGCTCAAGACATAGAATTTCTCAACAAGGAACCTTGGATTGATCATGAAATTCAGTTTACACAAGTTCCCTAGAGCCTACCTCCCTTCATCCTCCCACTAAAGACAAGATTAGACTAAACTAGGCACTCATCTCCTAGCTAATCCTCTCTATTTCTTCTCTTTGGACCTTGGCTGCTAGGGTTAGAAAATCCTAGGGTTTATGGCTACCAAGATAAGCTCCAAGGGAGCCTCTCAAGTCTATTTATACCCTAGGCCCTAAACGACACAATTACATTAAGACCCCTACTCTAAAAATGCCCGGAGGGGGCCAAACCGAAAAGATACAATCGAACGAATATGATGACGTCTTGATCATCTTCGGTTTCTCCGCCTCGCTTGGATGTGCGCCACGTAGCCAGTAGTCCGGAAGCTTTCCCCAGTTTTGAAGTCAGAAACCGAGAAACTTTATTCTGCGGGCTTCCTGGGCCGGGTCTTGGCCCAATCTTCAATCTTGGTGAGTCGGAGCCCAAGTCATCTGAACTTGGGTGGCGGTTTTGAGCCGAAGCCGCCAAAGCCTCCCTCGCATGCCTTCTAGCCATGCACTCGGGTTGGAGCACCACGGTGGCACCCGACTTCTCCAGTCCATCGGAGTTGCCTCGCGATCCATCGGAGGGCTTACACCACCGTCGCCGAACCGCCCCTCCGTGTACCGAGCTCCCATGGCCGACCGACGCCGAGCATTGCCTCCGGTCCATTGGAGGGCTTTTGCCTCAGTCCATCGAGGTCTTCGTCTTCCTCTACCTCCAGTCCTTCGGAGGGCCTCCAGTCCATCGGAAGGCTTGAGCTCGTTGACTATCACTCATCACACCAGGAGAGCAATGAGGCCGGTCCATTGGCTCTCACTCATTGCACCAAGCATTGGTGCATATTAGACGGTACGCAACAGTTGGCATGAATCCAGTCTTGGCCTAGCAAGGCCAAGTAGGTCCCTTTGCTGTCACCACCAGGAAGGATCTACTGATAGTCTTGCGTCCAATCGTGAGTTCAACATTAAAGACGCCCTTGGTCCCTGTCGACTCGCCTTTGAAATCTTTCAAAACAGAATTTGTCTTCCCTTGTTCATCTTTGGTTCTTCAGAACTTTTGGAACACTGTAAAGGGCATCAAATTGACAGCTACGCAAGCATCGACCATCATTCTGTCCATGGGTTCACCATTGATATGGCATTTGAGATATAGCGGTTTTATGTGGTGGCATTCTTCGTCGGTCGGCTTCTTAAAAATAATAGCAGCCGACCCTGAACTGAAGTGAGTTACTGACTCAATCGGGTCTTTAGGCTGATCTGGTTTCTGCTGTTTCTTCCTCCATGTAGCCAGTCGTTCAGGCGGTACTGGCAAAGGTCTACTGTGGCAGGCTGGCATCGTGATGGGATCATAATTCACTTGTCTCAACAGCCGAAGGTAATTTGCTTCAGCATCTTCCAGATCGCGCAGGCGTTGCATCCT
The DNA here is from genome assembly GCA_022530915.1 of Paspalum notatum. Lineage (NCBI taxonomy): Eukaryota > Viridiplantae > Streptophyta > Magnoliopsida > Poales > Poaceae > Paspalum > Paspalum notatum. The sequence goes on along the minus strand of CM039683.1, from coordinate 57,442,730 downwards.
ACGTCGTTCCAAACGATGATGCTCCTCGCACTCGTAATGGTAATCTCGATAGTAACGATCGTCGCGTGATTCATGGCATGCACAGCTATGTTCTCCTTGCTGCCGCTTTTGCCAGTAATGGGAATAATCCTCTTCCAGATCTTGTACCTGCTGTTGTTCTCGTCGTTCATGGTGATGGGTGCACATACTGATTAGGACCCCCGAGTCAGGACGTGATCGTCTGTTTCTAGCGATATCTTTGGCTGACAAGTGTGCTTCAGGTTTGAATTCTAACGGCCGATCGTCTCTCAGATCGGCCTTGGCCTTGCCTTTACCCCATGTGCTGGAAGTCACATTCGCTATAGTAAAGTGGTCAAGAACATCTTTCGCTAGTCTTGCAAATGTACGATCATTAGAGGCTTTGTATTTGGCTGGAAGCTGATCGAGCTTGGGTGGTGCATCCTTGTTGTTGACGTCTCTTAGCCTAAGTAGATTTTACTCCACAAGCGCACAGAGACCGCTGTAGCCTTTCACCCAGAGTATTCCGAGTATCGTAAATTTCCACACGGTAGCGGTAGGGCAAAGAGTATAATTGATTGAACGCAAATCGAATAAACCGTAAACTTGGATAAATTATACCGACTAGAAGTTACACAGGGGTAAACGTGACAAGATAGGTGTATGGTGAAGAAGTAAGTCTATCAAATATATCTATAGAAAAGATATAGTTGTCTGGGAGGACAACGAGTGAGATAGAGTCACCAAACTCTATTTCTAATCGGCTGCAAAGATTATCCGTGCCTAACTAAGACATTCAAACAAAGAAGTCAGGGTCTTACATCAAGCGCAATTCCAGAGTCTTGAGGGTACCAGGGGGTAGGTAGTTGGTCCTGAAAGAGAGTCTAGCTAACACCTACGGGCCTCCCAAACGACGGGCCCGGACTACACAGGCACACCACACACTGTCACCGAGTGGGGCTACCAAGCAAAGCTGCATGGAGAGGATGGCACGCTATAAACGTGTTCAAGCGAACCTTGAACAACGATAGATCTTCCTGGATCAGAGGAGAGGATCTAGCCTGAGCCTAGCGTCTAAGTCTAGGGTTGAGTTATAACACTGGCAAGAATAACAAGATTTGAATAACTAAGTGAAACACAATCTAAGCCTAGCAAGTGTGCAAAGAAAGCCACACCACACTCATAGGAGATAGAACTTAGAGTAAAATATAATTGAAATTATATTGAAGATAATCTGAATCCAAAAGATACAAAGCTTTACCATAGACTCAAAGATAACTCCGGAGACTCCAAGGCAAAGCCCAACACAACTCTAACTCCCAGGACTATCCTAACTACTAAAGGAAGAATGTAGCACTCTAAGATAGCTTTTGAACTCAACTCCACTTTACAAATAAGCTCTTGGGTCTATTTATATTCTAGAGAGTGAGGGGGTATTTGTAGGCACACTAGGTCGGTGGGGGAGTGAGGTCGATGGTCGGGCGGCCACCCCCTATGGTCAGGCGGCCATAGGATTCACCGACCTAGGTGACCAGACGCTTGATATTGCTTCCCCAAGTCGGTTGGCGGTTGAAACAGTTGGTGCATGTGCAACACGCGTCCGGAGGGTGGCCGGGCGGCAAGGAAAGTGGCCGTGCGGCCACGTGTTTTCCACTGGTTGGTTGCATGGCTCTTCCCTCAGATTGTTGACATCACCAATCCTTGTTCCGACACTATTTCGACCCTTGATGCATTGGATGCTGTTTTGTATGGTTGGATCTTCATTATCTCATGTTTGTTCGCATGTGGGATCGAAGTCGTGGCAGGTAAGGTGGCCGGGCGGCCATGCAGTCCCTAGTTAGTGGCCGGGTAGCCACTGTTGGGCTGGATGTTGGCCGGGCGGCCATAAACTTTTAGCCATTGATGCCCATCATTGGTCCTGGACATGTTTTCAACCATGTTGTATGTATTTTGGTACCTGCATCTAAATATTCATGTACATCTTGTGGAACTCATTAGTAGCCAGGGTTAGTCCAGATATATCACATGTTTCACTTCATTTGGTGGATAATTGACGGTTGATATCGTGAGATTACGACCGTCAACACCCCCAAGCTTAGACCTTTGCTCGTCCCTGTGCAAAGCTAAGACTGATAGTGAATCAGGAGTTGCTGCAATATCGAAGATGAAGGAAAATTCTTATATGCAACTCAATACTCGAACCTTCGCCCTAAGTAGTGAATAATCAAAGCTAACCTTGTGCAATACCTGTGGTGCATCTTTTTGCTTACCTTGCCTAGGGCGGTTGAGAGATAGAACAACTTTATTGCAGGAATAATTCTAGCTCATTCTTTTTGGATGTCCTTCTCATGTGTTTTCAAGATTTTTCAAAACAAAGAAGCTTCCCTTGGGTACTCTCGATCGCTCAGAAGTGCTTCCTTACCAATGACCATGATTTCGGCCAACATTTTCCTACACTAAGGCCTTTGTGGAGCTTTAGGTGGGGGAAAATGTGGCACACTTAGAATGTTTATTTTGCTAAGCCAAAGATTGGACCAAAGAGTATACTCTATCACAGGAGTATGAGTGTGTTGGCGGTCGATAAAACCCATTTTGACCACCAACATTTCATGTTTTAGAGTATGCTTTAACAAGTTTTCAATTATTACTAACTAGTTCCACGAGTTGTGCATGAAATTTGTATGCAAGAGCTTCTCATATTCAAAACAATGGAGAAATAAACAATATAGAGGCAGTGAGGCAAGGGGAGAGGCAATGGGCCAAACCCCCATGGCCGGCCGACCACCCACAGGGTTGGCCGATCACCTCCCTGGGTCGGCCGATCTCCCCCTAGGGTCGCCCAGCCATCAGCAGCCCAGGCCCAGGAGGCAAGGTCGCCCGACCTTGGCCTAGGGTCGGCTGACCCTGTCACGTTGCCGATCTTGCACCTGCATTCCGATCTTGCACCTGCATGCAAAGAAACACAAATTACATGAAGAACAACCGTTGGATCAAGTATCCAAGGCATCCAAGCGTCGGAAGGCCGGATCGATGACGTCAGCAATCCGGGGGAAACGACATGCAACCAATGAGGTGGTCGCCCGACCTCCCACCAAGGTCGGCCGACCTTCCACCGACCTCATTTTGCACATGTGTCAACCGCCACAACCGCCAACCGACCTATGGAGTGCATCACAGCCGAAGGATCAAGCGAAGGCGGTGCATCGGAGGGTCGCCCGACCTTAGGGGGGTCGGCCGACCACCGTCTTGGCCGCCCGACCGCCGACCTATGCTCAACAGCAACCTTGCACACCTACAAGTACCCCCTCCACTTCCTATGCTATAAATACCTCCGGGGAGGTCACTTGCAAGGTGTGGTGGATCAATAGAATACAAGCGTGGTTGTGTAGTTGAGTGTAGAGTGTTGTAGTGAAGCCACCCTTGGCATTGTAGAGAGAGCCAAGTTGTATCAAGAGTGAGTAGTGAGTGTAGAGTGAAGGTGTCAGAATTCTCTTTGGTCTTTTGTCCCCGAGCTCCTATTCTCAGAGGAATTATTATTTTATTTCCATGATTCAGTAAAGTTCCTTGCTCCCTCTATTTATTTCATACTTACTTTATTTACTTGCTCCGTTCTTTACTTAATAGTTTACGTGTGCCAAGTATGCTCTGTGTAGTTTAGCTATACAGTTGTGCTTGCTCTCTGGCTTTGAACCAGCGTAGTAGTAACTCAGTTGTAGACGTGGTGTTTAGACTAGAGTTTGCCTTGGAAGGTGTCTTGTCCCACGCAGTTTTGGTTGGTAGTCCCACCTGGTGACAGCGGGTGTGTGTCCTGCATAGTCCAACCCTGTTGTTCGGATAAGTAGTCATCGATGCATAGCTGAGACCTGTAGTACCTGCCTTTCTTGTCTGGGTTATCAGCACTCTAGTGCCAGGAAGTGGTTCTGCAGTATCGGTGTCCAAGTAAACCTGTTGAGTAGAGTACTAGTTTGTTTAGTAAAGTTAAGTTGTTATATTTAAAGTAGTGATCCTGCCCTGCTCTGTCTTTTATCTCTACAGTTGCTGATTTTATTGTTCGGTTCTATCTGCTCTACATTGAGTTACTCCTCGTTCCTCATGGATTTCGATACCCTGGAATACTCTTGGGTGAAAAGCTACAACGTGTTTCCGTGCGCTTGCAGATTTATCAGTAGGCTAAGAAACGCCAACAAGCTTTTCTGGCGCCGTTGCCGGGGAACGGTAGCTAATTCAACTAGAACCTAGGATCATTCATACTGACACCATACACAACCACCACATATATCCCCACCAAATACCACATACCATCCACATTTGGATTCCACACCTATCTTTCAACTCGCCTCTCCAAAGGGCGATTATTTGGGGCCTCCACCATCATCTGCACCCATCACCACAGAAGGCTATCAGCTACGTCCCGGCTTGATAGCCATGGTTCAGGACCAATCATTCGGGGGATTGGAATCAGAATGTCCCTACGCACACCTCTGGGAGTTCAAGCAGTTATGCAGCTATTTGGTCATCTCGGGAATGTCTGGCGACACACTTCGATGGTTGCTTTTCCCGTTTTCATTAACGGGGGAGGCAAAAAATCTGGTGCAAGCAGACAGTTGGTAAAGAAGAAGGGAGTTGGGAGGACTTAAAAACCAGTTTCTATCTCCGTTTCTTTCTGCCAAATAAGGTTGTCGATCTCCGTTGCGAAGTACTCTTCTTTCGACAACGAGAAAGAGAATCTTTGGGGCAGCTTGGGCACGCTTCAACCGTCTGGTCTCCTCAGGGCCAGATTTGGCTATTCCAGAGGCAATGTTGTTACAACACTTCGTCCGAGGCCTTACACCCGAAGACGATCTCTATCTCGACCTAGCCTCAGGAGGGTCATTCTCACACCTAAAACCATCCGAGGGAAGAAAAATTCTCGATAATATCCTCGAGAAGGCTTCTGATCTCGGTACACTAGAAGAACCACCTCCACCGAAGCCACCCAAGTCACTCAAATATGAAGAGAGACAAATATCATCTACCCCATCTCCACCATCACCCCCTCGAATCGAGGAAATCCCAGAAACATTGTCTAGGCAAACTGAGAGGGTCAGTTTAGCCTTGATGGTTCCTCCGTCGGCACCTTCGTTCTCTTTCGAGGATGAAATCTTCATGGATTTTGGCAACGCCTCTCGGTTGCGAAAACAAGACCAACGCTTTATTAGGACCTCACCACCAGCATACATAATGCCAGATCAAAAAGAACACATGAAAGACAACCTACTCTGGCTTTCAGTAGTAATCAATTAGGATTGGCTAGAGGAGAGGCGGTTGGACACAAAAGCAGTCAAATTCTATCCAGACCCCAGCGTCATCCCTGGCCAAGTATCAAGGCTTCAACCACAAGATATTATATACAACCCAAGGGTAGGAATCAATATAATCCCTAAGTACGTAATGGAAGAATACTACCCGACACAGCCACTATCAAGGTCCGCCGTACGCCTGCAATGGACAAAAGGCAGCCACTTGAAATGCGAAGGTGTTTTGCGGGTGTCACACCCTGGTTTAAAAAGACAAACCAGAGTAAAACTATATGTGTGCCAGGATCTAATCTCACACATATAGAGACAATATACAGTGATATAACAGAACATGCTTTATTATATAATGTTAAACAACATATACATAAGACATACACAGAGTAGCGGAAGCATAACTAAAACTCCGAGCCATCCACAGGGAAGCCAACTGGGGGTCGCTCGCCTAGAACTCCATGAACCTTCAATTTTACTCCTTTAGGCCTTTATCTTCTGATCAGCGGTTGGAATTTCCCCCCAACAAGGATAAAAGTAAAGGAACAAACGTGAGTACTTCAACTCGTACTCAACAAGCATAACATGAACCATGAGGCTCTAAGGTTAGCTGACACAAGCATGAGCTTTTAGTTGGTTAAGTTTTATTAAACAGCTAACTACTGCAAGAGAGTAGATAAACCATTAAACCCAAGATATTGCATAAAAGATTAATCAACATTATTAACATAAGAACCAACTTCCAAACCCAACCAGGAACCACTAATCTGCATAAAGTATCTGGGCCGCTCATAACCGTGAGCACGGCTGACATGTCAGTTTTACACTCTCGAGAGGTCGTACATCATTACCCATGAGTCGTGGGCTACGCTAGTGGTCCACCACATTACCTTAGATGAGATGGCTAGCAAGCACACTACGAGGCCTTTACAAAGATCATGTTGGTAAGGTGTAACCGCTAAGGTTTCAGGGTCCGCAACTGTGGAGCAAGCCTCAAGGCGAGATAAACGCACTCAACCCAAGTAGCGCGAGGGCCACAGAAGCTCACCTCCCCTCTTGCCCCGTCGGTAAGTTACTCCCAAACCAATGCAACCTAATTAATTAGCCAAGACCGTCCCATTCCAGTCTCATGGTAGCACTGTTGTCTTGAGTTGTCGCTTTGGGAACCGGTCCTTAAGGAGAGTGGCTATGAGCAAAACACAGGCTCACGGCCACTAAACCAAGTTGCTTAAAAGCCATTTTTAAAGAAACATGAACCACAGCAGGTCAAGCCCAAGATTTGATTGCATAGATCCATTAATCAAAATTATTAACAAAAGATACATGAGTTTGAGCAGCAACTAGCAAAACTTAACCCACATGCATCCCCATAGGTAAACATTGCGATAACAGAGGCTAGGTACAGTCCTTATTGGCATACAAAATTAGACACATGCATATGAAGTGATTAAGCGGTTATTGGGTTGTGTCCATGTTATACTTGCCTTCCACAAAGGTACTCTTGCTGCTCCTCACACACATCGAGCCTCAGCGCAAACAACTATAACAACAAACAAAGGGGAACTAAGAACGATACACCATACAAATAAATGATTTTATAAAGAACATTAAAAAGAACACTAGTCGTTACTAATAATACATGAGGAAGGATATGAAGGTAGGAACAAAATGATTTGGTAGGACTAGGTGTTAAGAGATATAAACATGAAAAAGTGAAAGATGTTGCCAGACCATGGTTTGCATAGAGATATTATTGTGGTGGAGAATATGAGGGGTTGAGAAGGAACTAGGGTGCAAATGAGAGAGGAATACGGTTGATCTTGCAGTGGTGTTTGTGCTGAAACTGCACACGATAGGACAATGGTAATGTGGGCACCGAAACTCTTCCCATGACACACCATTTAAGGACCCTATTTGAGGAATTGATAAAGGATATGTGGACTAAATTCTGACCAAAGGGTGTTGTGATTCGACCAATGGGCCAATGACAAAAGAAGGCGCAACGTAGAGTTATGTAGCCTCTTTTCTACAGGAGGGACAGCAAGTGCACCGATCGGAAAGACCATCCAATACCTGGCCTAAACTGATCCAAAGGCTGCCAAAATTTACAAAAATATGTGGTACTACGATATACACGATATGGCAAAAGGATTTGATGATTGGAGAAGATGATTAAAAGAAAAGACCCTTGCATTTGGAAGAAGCTCAGCTGTCCAGGCTGTAGATATGTGTTCACGGTAACGCTAAAATCTCCGGACCTGTGCCTCCTATGGCAGAACCAATTTATAGGGGCATGATCGAGGATATAATACACATCTCGGTCGAAGGGCACGCTGATTGGACCTCCGGATCATTGAGAAAACATGCGCCAAAGTGGCAGTAGTGCTGCTGTCTGGACTGCAGTGACAGCGAGCATGGAGACGGCTGTAACTCTCACATCAATACACCTATGGACAAACCATTTTATGGGGACATGCTCAGGGGTGCAAGGTATGATCTGATGAAAGGGCATGACCCCTGGACTACCAGGTCAGCGGGGAACGCAGCGCCAAGTAGGGACAGCATGGCTGCCCGCTAGTGCAGCGAGATGTCCCATGGTAAACCTTGCCGGAACTTGATGGACATCCATCTACAGCCTACGAATTGTAGCGGGAAACAAGGAAACATAGAGGAACATACTTGGGGTGTCATCACCTAGGGTTTGGTGGTGGAAGAGGTGACATGGGCGACATCAAGGCGGTGATGCCGCTGCACACACGATCCCATAGGGCTGCAGCCTTGCCTCGGCGTCGGGGATCGTCGGGGGTGCCCTCCATGGTCTCCACACCCATGGACAGCAGGGGCAGCAGCAAGGAGACAACCTCCATGGCATGCTTGAGAGCGTGGATCGAAGAACGCAGCAGGGGATCATCTTCGTTGAGATGAGAGCACTTCGTTTTCATGTTTTGGTGGTGGGGGAGTATAGGGACGAGGGGGGCAGCCATGGTGGAGAGGGGTGGCCATGGCTGTTCCCTCCTGTTTTCTCATGAGGACGAAGGGGAGGGGCGGCCAGGAGAGGGGAGGGGCGACCAGGAGGGGAGGGGCAGCTAGGGAGAGAAAGATTAGGGTTAGTTTCGGCTGTTTTGGGCCTGTTTAGGGCTGGCCCAAGCTATGGACAGATGTGGGAAATAAAAGAAAGGATTTCGGGCCTTGATCCAAGGTCAAAATGAGTGGAAACTTTGGGCCTTGACCCATTGATTGAGTCTTGAGTTTGTCATGAACGGGAGAGAAAATGATAAGGGAGAAAATTCGACGGCATCAACTAGAACTGAATTAGGAATTTCTGGGTAATATGGAATGAGAGATAGAAGAGAACGTCAGTTGGACATGAGCCTAAGCATGACACTAAGTTTTACCATAGAGCGAGAGAACGTTGTCGGTGGAAAGAAATGATGAAAAGGTAAACCTGAGGATGATATGTCAAAAATCTCCAAAAGAGGGAAAACAGTGAGGTCCGAGTGAGATCATCTAGGGTTTTGAGAATGACCTGATCAATTGAAAGAAGTGACTTGGTATATAGGATGATTGACAAGATTGGATTATGGTTTTGGGGTGGGTATTGAGGTGATGAAACTTTAGAGATTGGCTAAGGGTTTTTCAGAGGTTTGGTTTGAGTTGGCAAGAAATAAAAGGGCTAGGATTTTAGGGATACGGATTGAGATCGACTCGAAACCTAGCCGGTTTAAACTATTTTGAAAATTCTTTTTACACACATAAACACTTATGCACTTCGGCATGAATGCAACAAACAAACAAATTTTTTTTAGAAAAAAAATGTTAAAAGCATACTTTTCTCTCAATCCAACAAATCTTACAAGTTCGAAAATTTTAGAAAACTAAGAAATCCTTCATTTTATTTATTGTTATCTATTCACATCCCAAAATTAGAAATTTTGGGGTGTGACAACCTACCCCCCTTAACAAGAATCTCGTCCCGAGATTCAACGTTGGCTAGAAAAGAGGATAAGGGAAAAGTACTTTCAACTCTTCTTGCTTCGGGTGCCTTCATTTAACTTTGCACATTTTGATCACCTTGTTTCTTGTAACTCTTCTACAACTTTATGTATCTGATCTGAGTTGTATGTTCTGCATAGCTAAGGTCACTTTGCACACTGAGCTCATCAAATGGTGCTCAGTGTAATGGTGTTCTGCGCTTTCTACCATATAATGCCTCGACTGATGCCTTACCTTCTTCTAACTGTTCCTTGATCCCATTGATCTTCTTACCCTTTGACTAATCTTTTCTAGTCACATGCTTCAAAATAGGTTCTACTTCCATGGTAACTTCCTTGGTTGTATTCAAGAATCCAAAACTGAATCTTTCAGCTCCACATGTTACTCCAAAGGCATCTGAAACTCAAAGCTATATTGATGTAACTTTACAAATCTCTAAAGCAGGAACAACACCTGCTACTCCAGATTATGAGTTCAGTCATTCCCTTCATGTTCCTTCAGATGCAAGAACTATGACTCGTATCAAAAACACATCTTTGACCTTGTCATGGTGCATCCCCATACACTGAGATCTCTTGTGGACATCTGGCTAAGATAAAACTGGTGTGGTAGTCAACCTTCTCTTCAACAATTCGGATGTATCTCGGTGATCTGAAGTCCGTAGAAACTTAGTATTTCTCTCGCACAAGCTTATCGGTTGCTCTAAAATCTTTGAGAATCCTTAATGAACCTCCAATAATACCATGCCATATTAAGGAAGCTTCTGATGTCCTTCACATCCTGAGGTGTTTTCCATTCTTCCAACATTTATTCTTGTTTTTCAACCACAGTTCCAACTTATTTCTTATTCTCCTACCATTCAGTGATTCTTGCTGGTAATTGGGATCTACCCCCCTTAACAGAATGATACTTGCAGCAATCTTGTATAGTTCGTCTTCACAATCGAAGAAAGGGGGTGAGATTAGAATGTTGACTTGTCACCATTTGTCTCAAGCATTCTTCTCTAGCGTTCACCATACCAATGAGATAACAGACAGAAGGGACAAGGGAGAGAATAAAGCAAGGACATGGATAGAAGAAACCCATCTACCTATCGATGCCATTGTAAACCAGAAAGGTCAACAGCACATCAACAATCACTACAAGGAACCAAAACAAACATATATCACAATAACAAAGCAAACAACATAGGAGCACACTAACATGATTATGTCCTTATGAAACCACACTAGCACTCAAACCTTAACATCGTTTGTCTAGCGATATAAAAGGCTTAGGTGAAACTTATATAACTCAAAGCACTAAACTAGCGAGTGGGTATACATTCTTGCAAACTTGAAAGTTGGGGAAGACACTGCATGCCATGTGCTCTTCAACTTCACATTAGGTGTCCATAAGTTGATGATGATATGTTGAGCTCAAACTTCACGAACATCTTCACTTGCCTTGTATATCATATTGGCCAAAGACTAAAGATTTTTAAACAAAGATAAGAGAGGGTGATTGTTTTATTAATAGAGAGCAGAAGATGAATTTTGAACAACAAGAGATATGCAAAGGTCACATAGTTGAAAGTTTTTCAAAATATAGAGAAAATATAACCCTAGCGACGACCATTGCTACCTAGGCTTGCGTCCTACAGTCAGCACGGCTCTGATACCACTTTGTCACACCCTGGTTTAAAAAGACAAACCAGAGTAAAACTATATGTGTGCCAGGATCTAATCTCACACATATAGAGACAATATACAGTGATATAACAGAACATGCTTTATTATATAACGTTAAACAACATATACATAAGACATACACAGAGTAGCGGAAGCATAACTAAAACTCCGAGCCATCCACAGGGAAGCCAACTGGGGGTCGCTCGCCTAGAACTCCATGAACCTTCAATTGTACTCCTTTAGGCCTTTATCTTCTGAGCAGCGGTTGGAATTTCCCCCCCCAACAAGGATAAAAGTAAAGGAACAAACGTGAGTACTTCAACTCGTACTCAACAAGCATAACATGAACCATGAGGCTCTAAGGTTGGCTGACACAAGCATGAGCTTTTAGTTGGTTAAGTTTTATTAAACAGCTAACTACTGCAAGAGACTAGATAAACCATTAAACCCAAGATATTGCATAAAAGATTAATCAACATTATTAACATAAGAACCAACTTCCAAACCCAACCAGGAACCACTAATCTGCATAAAGGATCTGGGCAGCTCACAACCGTGAGCACGGCTGACATGTCAGTTTTACACTCTCGAGAGGTCGTACATCATTACCCATGAGTCGTGGGCTACGCTAGTGGTCCACCACATTACCTTAGATGAGATGGCTAGCAAGCACACTACGAGGCCTTTACAAAGATCACGTTGGTAAGGTGTAACCGCTAAGGTTTCAGGGTCCGCAACTGTGGAGCAAGCCTCAAGGCGAGATAAACGCACTCAACCCAAGTAGCGCGAGGGCCACAGAAGCTCACCTCCCCTCTTGCCCCATCGGTAAGTTACTCCCAAACCAATGCAACCTAATTAATTAGCCAAGACCGTCCCATTCCAGTCTTATGGTAGCACTGTTGTCCCAAGTTGTCGCATTGCGAACCGGTCCTTAAGGAGAGTGGCTATGAGCAAAACACAGGCTCACGGCCACTAAACCAAGTTGCTTAAAAGCCATTTTTAAAGAAACATGAACCACAGCAGGTCAAGCCCAAGATTTGATTGCATAGATCCATTAATCAAAATTATTAACAAAAGATACATGAGTTTGAGCAGCAACTAGCAAAACTTAACCCACATGCATCCCCATAGGTAAACATTGCGATAACAGAGGCTAGGTACAGTCCTTATTGGCATACAAAATTAGACACATGCATATGAAGTGATTAAGTGGTTATTGGGTTGTGTCCATGTTATACTTGCCTTCCTCAAAGGTACTCTTGCTGCTCCTCACACACATCGAGCCTCAGCGCAAACAACTGTAACAACAAACAAAGGGAAACTAAGAACAATACACCATACAAATAAATGATTTTATAAAGAACATTAAAAAGAACACTAGTCGTTACTAATAATACATGAGGAAGGATATGAAGGTAGGAACAAAATGATTTGGTAGGACTAGGTGTTAAGAGATATAAACATGAAAAAGTGAAAGATGTTGCCAGGCCATGGTTTGCATAGAGATATTATTGTGGTGGAGAATATGAGGGGTTGAGAAGGAACTAGGGTGCAAATGAGAGAGGAATACGGTTGATCTTGCCGTGGTGTTTGTGCTGAAACTGCACACGATAGGACAATGGTAATGTGGGCACCGAAACTCTTCCCATGACACACCATTTAAGGACCCTATTTGAGGAATTGATAAAGGATGTGTGGACTAAATTCTGACCAAAGGGTACTGAGATTCGACCAATGGGCCAATGACAAAAGAAGGCGCAACTTAGAGTTATGTAGCCTCTTTTCTACAGGAGGGACAGCAAGTGCACCGATCGGAAAGACCATCCAATACCTGGCCTAAACTGACCCAAAGGCTGCCAAAATTTACAAAAATATGTGGTACTACGATATATACGATATGGCAAAAGTATTTGATGATTGGAGAAGATGATTAAAAGAAAAGACCCTTGCATTTGGTAGAAGCTCGGCTGTCCAGGCTGCAGATATGTGTTCACGGTAACGCTAAAATCTCCGGACCTGTGCCTCCTATGGTAGAACCAATTTATAGGGGCATGATCGAGGATATAATACACATCTCGGTCGAAGGGCTCGCTGATTGGACCTCCGGATCATTGAGAAAACATGCGCCAAAGTGGCAGCAGTGCTGCTGTCTGGACTGCAGTGACAGCGAGCACGGCGACGGCTGTAACTCTCACATCAATACACCTATGGACAAACCATTTTATGGGAACATGCTCAGGGGTGCAAGGTATGATTTGATGAAAGGGCATGACCCCTGGACTACCAGGTCAGCGGGGAACGCAGCGCCAAGTAGGGACAGCATGGCTGCCCGCTAGTGCAGCGAGATGTCTCATGGTAAACCTTGCCGGAACTTGATGGACATCCATCTACAGCCTACGAATTGCAGCGGGAAACAAGGAAACATAGAGGAATATATTTGGGGTGTCATCACCTAGGGTTTGGTGGTGGAAGAGGTGACATGGGCGACATCAAGGCGGTGATGCCGCTGCACACACGATCCCATAGGGCTGCAGCCTTGCCTCGGCATCGGGGATCGTCGGGGGTGCCCTCCATGGTCTCCACACCCATGGACAGCAGGGGCAGCAGCAAGGAGACAACCTCCATGGCATGCTTGAGAGCGTGGATCGAAGAACGCAGCAGGGGATCATCTTCGTTGAGATGAGAGCACTTCGTTTTCATGTTTTGGTGGTGGGGGAGTATAGGGACGAGGGGGGGGGCAGCCATGGGGGAGAGGGGTGGCCATGGCTGTTCCCTCCTGTTTTCTCATGAGGACGAAGGGGAGGGGCGGCCAGGAGAGGGGAGGGGCGACCAGGAGGGGAGGGGCAGCTAGGGAGAGAAAGATTAGGGTTAGTTTCGGCTGTTTTGGGCCTGTTTAGGGCTGGCCCAAGCTATGGACAGATGTGGGAAATAAAAGTAAGGATTTCGGGCCTTGATCCGAGGTCAAAATGAGTGGAAACTTTGGGCCTTGACCCATTGATTGAGTCTTGAGTTTGTCATGAACGGGAGAGAAAATGATAAGGGAGAAAATTCGACGGCATCAACTAGAACTGAATTAGGAATTTCTGGGTAATATGGAATGAGAGATAGAAGAGAACGTCAGTTGGACATGAGCCTAAGAATGACACTAAGTTTTACCATAGAGCAAGAGAACGTTGTCGGTGGAAAGAAATGATGAAAAGGTAAACCTGAGGATGATATGTCAAAAATCTCCAAAAGAGGGAAAACAGTGAGGTCCGAGTGAGATCATCTAGGGTTTTGAGAATGACCTGATCAATTGAAAGAAGTGACTTGGTATATAGGATGATTGACAAGATTGGATTATGGTTTTGGGGTGGGTTTTGAGGTGATGAAACTTTAGAGATTGGCTAAGGGTTTTTCAGAGGTTTGGTTTGAGTTGGCAAGAAATAAAAGGGCTAGGATTTTAGGGATACGGATTGAGATCGACTCGAAACCTAGCCAGTTTAAACTATTTTGAAAATTCTTTTTACACACATAAACACTTATGCACTTCGGCATGAATGCAACAAACAAACAAATTTTATTTAGAAAAAAAAATGTTAAAAGCATACTTTTCTCTCAATCCAACAAAACTTACAAGTTTGAAAATTTTAGAAAACTAAGAAATCCTTCATTTTATTTATTGTTATCTATTCACATCCCAAAATTAGAAATTTTGGGGTGTGACAGCGGGTGATTCAAACAACCTTGCGGGATACTCAGGTGTTCTTAGACTTCCATATCTTTGACGTCCCCAAGGGGTCTCCACCATTGATCTTGGTTGGGATCCCAATCGCCGCCCTCACTAGCTCATATATATACAGAGGAAGATTGCAGCTTCAGCTTGGCAATGAAGAAATCAATGTCAACATCGATAGGTCACTCAATGCCAAAACTGAAGCAAAGCCAGAGATTGACCCTATAGAAGAAGTGATGAGCCTTTCACTTGAGGAAATGGAAGATAGCCTAGAGGAAGAGGCTTTTAACGACTTCAGTACGGTAGAGGAGCCATGGAAGTTCAAAGAACTGGGTGAATCCTTACGGCCCGAAGCTCCGAAGATAGAACTAAAGCATCTACTGCCTAGCCTGAAGTATGCCTTCCTCCATGGGAATGAGGACACCCGGTGATCATCAGTGACAAGCTGACAGAGTGTGAGAGCCGACGATTACTTTCAGTTTTGGAGAAGTATAGATCTGTGCTTGGATACTCTCTACAAGACCTGAAAGGAATTAGTCCCAATCTTTGTACTCATCATATCCCTATGGAGGTTGATCACAAACCAACTAGGGAGCCACAGCGTCGACTTAACAATGCGATGAGAGAGGTAGTTAAGAAGGAAGTACTAAAACTACTTCATGCGGGAATCATATACCCCGTGGGTGACAGCGAATGGGTCAGTCCAGTACATTGTACCAAAGAAAGGGGGAATGACAGTTGTCAAGAACTAGAACAATGAGCTCATACCACAGAGAACTGTCACCGGCTGGCGGATGGGCATCGACTACAGAAAACTTAATGCCGCCACCAGGAAGGATCACTTTCCTCTTCCTTTCATCGATGAAATGTTGGAAAGACTGGCAAAACACTCCTTCTGCTACCTCGACGACTACTCTGGGTACCACCAGATTCTGATTCACCCGGAGGACCAGAGTAAGACGACTTTCACATGCCCCTACAGAACTTTCGCATACAGGCAAATGTCGTTCGGGCTGTGTAATGCTCCAGCATCATTCCAGCAATGTATGATGGCAATATTCTCTGATTTTATTAAAGAGATTATGGGAGTATTTATGGACGATTTCTCAGTCTATGGCACGAGCTTTGATGGATGCTTGGAGAACCTTGAAAAAGTTCTCAAAAGATGCAAAGAAGTTGATGTTGTCCTAAATTGGGAAAAGTGCCACTTCATGGTCAGAGAAGGAATCGTTCTGGGACACAAAATCTCTGAAAGAGGCATAGAGGTAGATCATACAAAGATCGAGGTCATTGAACAACTACCGCCACCCACCAACATAAAGGCCATCCGAAGCTTCTTAGGCCATGCAGGGTTCTACAGGAGATTTATCAAAAATTTCTCCCATATAGCCCGGCCTCTGACTAACCTGTTAGCTAAAGATGTACCCTTTGTGTTCGACGAAGAATGTCTCGAAGTTTTTCACATGCTTAAGAAAGCACTGGTCTCAGCCCCAATCATTCAGCCACCCGATTGGAACTTACCGTGTGATGCAAGCGACTTCGCTGTTGGAGCAGTATTGGGTCAGAGCAAGGATAAAAAGCATCATGCTACCTCTTATGCAAGCAAAACGCTCACTGGCCCACAACTGAATTACTCAACCACTGAGAAGAAACTTCTAGCCGTGGTCTTTGCAATTGATAAGTTCAGATCATACTTGGTAGGATCGAAAGTCATCATCTATACAGATCATGCAGCTCTCAAGTACCTCCTAACCATGAAAGATGCAAAACCACAATTGATCTGGTGGGTGCTGCTACTCCAAGAATTTGATATTGAGATTAGAGATAAAAAGGGAGTAGAGAATTCAGTTGCAGATCATCTCTCACGTATGAAATTTGAAGAAACATCGCCTTTGCCGATCGATGACTACATGAGAGATGATCAGCTCCTGAAAGTGACAACAGCCCAACCATGGTATGCTAATCTAGTAAATTACATAGTTGCTGGCTACGTCCCTGAAGGAGTAGGCAAGAGGAAATTGGCCCACGACAGCCGATTCTATCTCTGAGATGATCCCTACCTATACAAACTCTGCGCAGACGGACTCCTACGTCGCTGCATTCCAGCTTGTGAAGCACCACAAGTTCATGATAGATGCCATGCATCCTCCTATGGAGGACACTATAGGGCTCATCAGACTCATGCAAAAATCTGGCAGAGTGGGTTTTACTAGCCCACTATGTATGAGGATGCAAAAGAGTTCGTGCGACTATGTCCAAGGTGCCAGCGACCTTTTCCCAAGAATGGAGACAAGAAGTACATTCTCGTCGCAGTCCACTATGTATCGAAATGGGTAGAGGCAATGCCGTGTCCTATAGTGCACTCAAAACACTCCATCAAGATGTTCTAGGAAACCATCTTTCCTCGTTTTGGAGTACCGTGGGCCATCATCAGTGATGGGGACAGCCACTTCATTGACAAGCGCTTCAGGAAGTGTCTTGCTGAACTCGGTGTGGACCACCGTGTCGCAACCCCTTACCATCCATAGACAAGTGGCCAAGCTGAGACGTCTAACAAGCAAATCAAGAACATATTGCAAAAGACGGTCCGAGCTATGGGAAAAGAATGGGTATCCAAGCTACCCGATGCTCTTTGGGCATATCGCACTGCATACAAGACTCCCATTGGCATGACACCATACCAATTGGTGTACGGCAAGACTTGTCATCTTTCAGTGGAGCTAGAATTCAAATCTCACTGGGCGATGAAGAAGTGGAACATGGAGCTCTAGTCGGCAGGCATAAGAAGGCAAATTCAACTGACCGAACTGGAGGAATGGAGGGAGAAGGCATACCACAGTGCCAAGCTATACAAGGGGCGCACCAAAAGATGGCACGATAAGCGGATCAAGATCAAATCATTCAAACCGGGAGATAAGGTATTACTCTTTAACTCTCGCATTCGATTGTTTGGTCATGGGAAGCTTAGGAGTAAGTGGGAAGGACCTTTCATGGTCCTTGAAGCCACCGATCACGGCGCCGTCACCCTCCAGGACAATGACGAAAATGTTTTCAATGCGAATGGGCAACGCCTTAAAATCTTTCTTGAGCCCGAAATGCCTCAGCTCAAAGAAGTGGACGTCTTCAAGCTACACGAGGTAGTTTGATCGCTCGTCCATGGTCGAGCTCAGACCATAAAAGAAGCCATGTACACTACCACTTTTTCCCCCTTTAAAAGTCTGTCTAATCTCACCTTTTGCTCAAAATCTCAATAGAACTGTCGTTTCACATAAGATCAAAGGGTCTAGCACACCAAGTAGGGGTAACCCCAACTCCTGGCACGTCCAACCAGGGTTTGCGAGGCCGGCCGACCCTCGGGTGTGGTCGCCCGACCCCTCGGTGCAGTAAGGGGAACAAGGTAGGGTCGCTCGACCCCAGCCAGGGCCGCCCGACCTCGAGTCTGGGTCGCCCGACCTTGGGTCAGGTCGCCCGACCCTGCCACGATCGCCCGACTGCCCAAAATTTGTTTTTCAAGTTTTGGAGCGCTTTTCCTAGCTCTTTCAACTCTGTCGAGTGGATGAGATCAGGATTCCGACGTTTTAAGGTGAAAGAAGGTCATCTTCTTCCTCACTCCCATCTCATCTCATCTAGAACTCAGTCATGGCACCACCTTCTCCACGTAACAATGGCAAAGCCATCGTCTTCCTCACCTCGGACACCACCGCCACATACACTTCGGCGTCCGAAGACTCACCCTGACCTCTCCAATCCATCCCGAGGCAGGAGAGCCCTGAGAGACTCCCAGGAGGTTCCCCTGGCCAATGGGACTAGGTCCCCAGGATCGGCCGACCTCGGGCAATGGCCGCCCGAACCTTGGTGGTGGCCGCCCGACCCTAGGTGACAGCCACCGTGGCCGGCCGACCACCTGAGATGGTCACCTGGACTCCCCTCGTCACTCCCACAGTGTGGACAGGCTCCCTCATGGTCTGTCCCCCACCAAGGCCATAGCCAAGAAGGTGGTGCGCCCGTCTCCTCGTCCTACCATGGGGCCATTGCCCCAGTGAAGTGCATCAAGAGCCTCTTCCAAGTGGAGGCTGCTATCCCATCTAGGAGCCGGTCCTCCCTAGCCCTTCCGCCCATACCCTCCGTGGGATGAGCACGGGCGAGGTATGCCAAGGGTTGTGATCCTGGACTCATCCATAGATGAGTCCATTGACTCCACTCCACCAAGGAGGACGGTGAACAGGGTGGCTGTTCTAGCTCCCATAAGAGGGCCACTAGGAAAGTTTGAAGATTCATACGAAGATGAGTACACGGTGGCCTCCCTTAGGGAGGAAAATGTAGCACTTAGGGCTAAGTTGCATAATCTAAAGGAGCGTAGCGCTGAAGGTGAACTTTGGCGAATGGACATTAGCGACAAATTTGATGTCCTTAGGAAGGGACTGTCCACCAAGGTTCGCCGCCTTGCAGAAGCAATAGAGCATCCGGAGCTTTATGATCCACCGCAGCCATAGATGCCCATGCTTCTAGTTATCTTAAGCGCGGTTAGTTTTAGGTTTTTAATTTTGGAATTGAACTTTGTTTTGATTTGTTTAATTTCCCTTTGTAATAAGCGCCTACAATTTTATTTGATTCAATAAAGGTAGGATAATTTCCTTTGTTCCAATAAAGTTTGAGTGAAATGGCCAAAGCCAGTCGACCTCTTGTCACTAATCCTGCAGAAACCACACGAGAAATACCTTGTGCAGGATGTCATCTCGCTACTCAGAAAAATTCAGGGGAAACAGCAACGGGTGCAGGGTCGCCCAACCCTGGTCATGGCCAACCGACCCTCGGACCAGGCCGCCTGACCTAGGTCCAGGTCGCCTGATCATGTGATCTCCACAAAAAAACATGTTACACCGCACCATCACGTCACCCCGAGGCTCTCTCAGTAGAAATGAACAAGCGCACGGGTCAAAACTCAAAAAGGAGTGGCCGCCCGACCTAGTCCTAGGCCGCCCGACCTGCTGACAGGGTCAGCCGACCCTGGTCATGGGCTGGCTGGGCCACTTCCACCTCGAACCCACACTTTGGAGGTCAGTCATTTTATCCCGAACACCTATCAAATTTGGTGCTTTACATATGAAACCTTGTTAAACTATGCTCTACATGATCATAATGTCACCTTCAACCTATGCATGCAACATTTTATTCCTTATGCTAGAGTAATCTTGCCTTTGGATACTACCATGAATAGGGAACCACTTGATGTTTAGTTTGTTGATTCATGAGATATGAGATAATTGAAGAAAACTAAAGGATCCTCCCACATGAGTTAAGAATTTTTATTTGCAAAATAAAAAGAGGGCTCCATCTTGAATGATCTCAAGTTCCTATCCCATCCCACCAGTGCCACATACATGAAAAGAGAACTTGTACTTTCATGCTTCCTTGATTGTTTTGAGTCTTGTAGGACCGAGACGTGCGACTAGAGGGGGGTGAATAGGAGCACTTGAAAAACTCAAGCTCACAACTCCCAAACTTGGTGCAAGAAGAGACACTAGATACCGTCCAATGAATAGATACATATCTAGCAAGCACTTCATGTCGCCCACTGAAAGGGTACACACCAAGAAAGCGGAAGCACACAACAAACATGAGAGAGCAAAACAAGCCGAGCAAGGCCTCATGCAATGAGGAAACCATGTAGCCTCTCCACACCTAAGTGCGTCTTGCCGAAGAACAGCAAGCGATGAGTATAGTCCAAAGGTGGAACAACTCAAATACGAAGACGTAGCAAAAACTAACACACTAAACACCAAAGAAAACAAGAAGAAGGGACCAAGAAAGAAGCGCAGCAAAGAATACGCGAAAACAGCCCCAAAATGGCTAGACCGGACAATCCAATCTCCACCAAAAGGCCTGACCGGACAAACCCAAAGAAATGGACTAAAACATCCTAAAACCTTTCTGACTAGACAGTCCGAGGTCAAGGGACCGGACAGTCCGAAGTCTGAACTTCGGACAAACCTAAGGACAATTACTTTGTCCTATTAGTTCTCTGAAAAAGTGCGCAGAAAAACAGCCCGATACCCCAAACGAATCGATCGAAACCGGGTCAAATCTCAACGAAACTTCATGAAAACTTGCATGGACAATCCTAAGGACCTTCCCTAGCAAACCCAAAAATCCACTTGAAAAGATCAAGGGTTGCACAGGAATTGCAAATCTCGTGAGGTAGGTGAGTTGAACCCGAAAAATCGAATTTCGACAAGAACGGCCCTTGCTCGTGGTTCAATGATTCTAGCACTTGGCTAGTGAGATTCTCCACATCATAGCAAGGTAAAACATTAGCAAAAGAAGTATCCCAACCTTGGACAAACCGAAACACACCAAAATCCAAGGATTGGAACCAAAGTAAACAAGAACCGGGAAGAGGAAAGAGGAGGACGAAAATTGCAGCTCACACCATGGATTACACAAGGAGGAATGCTTGGATTAGATCACAAAATAAGGTCTTACAAGATCCCTAGAGCCTACCTCCCATCATCCTCCCACTAAATCCGAGATTTGACTAACCTAGGCACTCATCTCCTAGCTAATCTCCTCTCTTTTCTCTCTTTAGTTCTTGGCCGCAAGGGTTAGGAAACCTAGGACATATGGCTGGCTAAGAGACCCTATAAGGAGTCTTCTCAAGTCTATTTATACCCTAGGCCCTAATTGACACAGTTTACACTAAGACCCCTATCTTACAAATGCCCGGAGGTGCTAAAATGTAAACGATACAATCGGACGACTATGATGACGTCTTGATCTTCTTCTTCTCCATGCCTCGCTTGGATGTACGCCGCCACGTAGCCAGTAGTCCAAAAGCTTCCCCCGGTTTTGAAGTCAGAAACCGGTAAACTTTATTTTGCGGGCTTCCTGGGCCGTGTCTTGGCCCAATTCTTCTATCTTGACGTGTTTCGATCCACTCGCCAAGTCTTGGTAGCTTGGGTGGCGGTTTTGAGCCGAAGGCGCCAAAGCCTCCCTCGAACATCTTCGCGTCATGCACTCGGGTTGGAGCACCACGGTGGAGGACGTTCATCGGAGCTTCTCCAGTCCATCGGAGCTGCCTCACAATCTATCGGAGGTCTTACACAGCCGTCGTCGAACCGCCCCTCCGCATACCGAACTCCCATGGCCGACCGATGCCGAGACTTGCCTCCAGTCCGTTGGACGGGTTTGCCTGAGTCCATCCGGGTCTTCATCATCCTCTACCTCCAGTCCATCGGAGGGCCTCCAGTCTATTGGAGGGCTTGAGCTCGTTGACAATCACTCACCACACCAGGAGAGCAATGAAGCCGGTCCATTGGCTCTCAATCTCCCCCTTGATGAGTGCATTGTCAACACACCTTCAACTTGTAACCTGGAACAGAACAAAGACCAAAGAAAAGCGTAAAACCAAAAAAGAAAGGGAAAACAAAAGAAATGCTCAAGCTGCCCAAAACTAAGCAAAGGCAAAACACAAGGCAGCTTGAAGCAACAAAAAAAAATGCAAAGCATCGGCTCCTCAAGACAGAGGCAAAAGGCTTAACGCACCGATGCAAAGAGCATGCTAAAAGCTCAAACTCCCCTGAAATGCATCCTCACAAATGCAAAATGAGTGCAAAGCTCCCGCTCAACTAGATCTCTCCCAAGAGTCCTCCCCCTTGTCCAAAAACGTTCTCCCCCTAGGAAATAACACTTATTTCTCCCCCTTGTTGACAATGGACACATCAAGGGTTGATAGGAGTCCCCTGAACTAGACAACTCGCCCTCAAAATATGCTATGAAGTGCAAGAAGTGTAACTGAAAGAGCTCAGAAGGGATGGAAAGCTAGTATTCACAAGTTCTAGCATACAGTGCGAGTAAGGGCAAGGAAGCATATAGCAAGCTCAAATGAATCTATCTTACACAGATCAGGAGCAAGCTTGTTTTCAGGGTAGTTTAAAAGAAAGCATCACCAACATGAATAGCATCTAGCAAGATAGGCATGAATAGCAAGATGCTAGCAATGCATACAAGGTGTTCTACTCTCAACCAAAACATATACAACTAGCCATAAGCATTTTAGAGACTTGCAAATTTTAGATTTAACCATTTGCATTCATGAGCAAGTTCTTTATTGTGCCAGGGGTTATTTACTTGTCTTTTACCACTTTTTACCAACCAATGCCAAGCCTAGGCTCAAAGAACCATCAAAAGTTTAAGACAAGGTTTTGGTCATACATAGCCTAGTCCAAGTTCATGCCAAAGTGCAAAGGCAACCAGTCTCGAACTAGATCAGTGTGACAAGCAAACCCACCTGGATCTTTCTCAATTTAGCACATAATACACCACTTGTAAACATTTCAATTCAGATTTCAATTTGAGCAAGGTGTCATAAAAGCTTAGGCATTAACTTAGCAAAGGCATACAACTAGCATATCCAGGTATGAAAAGATAGCATAGCATTCAACATTCCTACATATGCTAGGTAGCCAAACCAAGTGGTGATCATGCTTTTGATTTGCAAAGAATAAAATGACTTAGTTCACAACTAGTATTCAACAGACTCAAAAGAGCTTAGCCAACCATGATCAAGCAAGCAACTATACAATCAAGTACAAGCAAGTACTAACTCAACATTCCAAAAGAGCTCCAGTGCTAGTGAAGTGAAAATGGATATGATACAGTGCAATGCATGATATGATACAAGATGCAAAAGTAGCAAAGAAGAAACAGAAACAAAAAGCAGGACAAGACAAAAACTAAAATATAGAAGCTATTCCTGCTAAAAGGAATAGCAAGCTATCCCTAACTAAAAGGGATAGCACACTCTAAACTCACCTCTCTAGCGCGCAAAAGCGCTGAACTCTAGGGGCTTGGTAAAGATATCGTCCAATTGGTTTTCTGTTACTACATGAACTAAGTCTATGCCACCTTTCTCATAGTGATCTCTAAGAAAGTGAAACCTCACGTCTATGTGTTTGGTTCTAGAGTGCAAGATGGGGTTCTTAGCTACAGAGATAGCAGAACTAGAGTCCACTAGAAGAGGGATCCTCCCAAACCTAAGGCCGAAATCACTAAGGGCGGCTTTCATCCATAAAAGCTGGGAGCAGCAGCTAGTAGCATCAACATATTCTGCTTCAGTGGTGGAAAGGGCTATACTAGCTTGCTTACGGGAGGACCAAGAAACAAGAGAGGTTCCTAAGAATTGGCATGTACCGGAGGTTGACTTGCGATCAATCCAGCAGCCAGCATGGTCAGCATCTGAGAACCCTCTAAGAGAAAGAGAAGAACTCGAGGAGTAGCAAGGACCAAGCTCAGGAGTGAACTTCAGATACCTAAAAATACGCTTCACCGCTTGACGGTGAGATGTCCTTGGAGAAGCCTGGTAGCGCGCACAGAGGCAAACCGCGAACTGAATGTCCGGTCTGGTCACCGTAAGGTACAGAAGTGAGCCAATCATCCCTCGAAATTCCTTCTGGTCCACCGCCTCCCCATCTTCATCAGCATCAAGCGCCGTGTTTGTACTCATAGGAGTCATCATGGGCTTGGAGTTGCCCATATCAAACTTCTTGAGTATGTCTCTTGTGTACTTGGCTTGATGGACGAAGGTTCCTTCAGGGCCTTGCTTGATCTGCAGCCCAAGGAAGAACTGGAGCTCACCCATAAGGTTCATCTCAAATTCCCTGCTTATCTGTTCAGCAAAACTAGACACCAAAGCGTGAGATGAACCTCCAAAGATTATGTCATCAACATATATCTGAACCAATAAGGTGTCACCGCCACGACTCAACAAAAACAAGGTCTTGTCTACTGAACCTATCATAAACCCAGACTTGAGCAGGAAACTCTTCAACCTAGCATACCAAGCTCTTGGAGCTTGCTTCAGACCATAAAGGGCTTTTCTCAACTTATACACCCGGTCTGGAAACTTGGCACTCTCAAAGCCAGGAGGTTGTCTCACATATATCTCCTCTATGAACCCGTTTAGGAAGGCAGACTTGACATCCATGTGTTTCAGTTTGAAGCCTTTAGAGGCTGGAAAGGCAAGCAGAATCCTAATGGCTTCCAAATGAGCTACAGGGGCAAAGGTCTCCTCATAATCTATCCCCTCCTTCTGACAGAAACCCTGGGCTACCAATCTCGCTTTGTTCCTCACAACCATCCCATTCTCACCCTGTTTGTTTTTGAAAACCCACTCAGTACCTATAGGGCAACAGTTTGGTGGAGGCTCAACTAAATCCCAAACATGGTTTCTCTCAAAGTTCTCCAACTCCTCATACATGGCGTTCACCCAGTTAGGATCAGATAATGCATGTGACACATCCCAGGGCTCAAAAGAAGAAACATATGCAGAGTGGGAGAAAAAGGATAGAGAGTTAACCGAAGAGCGTGTAACACGCTGGTGAAGATCTCCAATCATCCTATGTGGAGGGTGATCCCCCTGGACCTGCCGAGATGGAACAATCTCGGAGGTCACCTCCCCTGCGTCCTCAACAGGGCCACCATCTGCTCGAGCTTGAACATGTGGAAGCGAAGAAGAGACTGTAGGCATCAGTCCTCTATCATCGTCTGAGCTCGTACAGAGGGGGCAGGAGCTGCAGCCGGTGCAGAGGCTCCTGCATCACCAACATCATCTACACCATCCTCATCTTCAAAGATGGGGGTGCCTTCCTCATAATCACCTGAAATCTCAAAAGCAGGGGTCGTGCAAGGCAAAGACTCATCGAAAGAAACCTCACAAGTCTCCTCTACCCGTTTGGTCTCTATGATCCACACTCAAAAAGCCCTAGAGCTCGAGGCGTACCCTAGAAAGATACCATCCAGGCAGCGAGACTCAAACTTATCCAAATGCCCCGCCTTCCTAAGCACAAAGCACCTGCACCCAAACAGCCTCAAGTGCTTGACACTGGGCTGCCTACCATCTTGCCATGACGACAAGGGTGGCACACTAAGTCCTTCTCCGCTTTCAATTTGGGCAATCCTCAGATTAGGCCCATTGAACTCAACTTGACTAGCAGATCAAAGCTCAAGTGACCTAGTCTCCTATGCCACTTCCATATATCAGCAGAGGGACTAGCAACCAAACAGCGCGCAGGGCCAAAAATAGATGTGAGGTCGACCCTAAAAACCTGACCAAAAGGCAACAAAGAGCAAACGAGGGTCTCCTCAGCATCAAGAACACGGCAGGCACCCCTCTTGAAATGAACCTCAAAACCTTCATCGAGAAGTTGCAAAACAGAAACCAAATTAAAGCCCAAACCACGAACAAAAGCAACTTCTCTCAAGGAAAGCTTGGAACAAAGCTAAACACGCCCGGTACCCAACACTTTACCTTGACCATTATCCCCGAATGTGATGTACTCCTTAGTGTCCACGGGGTTGAGGCTGGAGAACCACTTGTGGTGCCCTGTCATGTGCCTAGAGCAACCGGAGTCCATGATCCACACGTCCTCCATGCCTCGATCCTACAAAGTCAAGTAAAGCGACGGTGAGCAAACGGTCCGGCACTAGGGTTAGTACCAAAATTGCTGTACCAGTGCCGAGCCATCTGCTCAAAAGTGGGGTAAGTACAGTCAAAGAAGTCACCACCACTGGAGTAACCACGACCTTCAAAGCGTGGCCTCTCAAACTCTCTCACAAAGCCTCGATCGCGAGGTCCATAGCTGCGCTGAAAACGACTAGGAGCTCGATCGGCAGAGCGTCTCTCACCACCAGGAGCACGGGCTTGAAAGCCGCCTCCTCTCTCACCACTAGCAAAGCGGTCTCTCATCTCACCTCGGTGGGGAGGATCCTGCCTACCACCCTGGTAGAACTGATCATGGTTCCCCCAAGCTCTCTCCTACCTCTCAACCCACTTTCTCCTGAAGCAAAACTCCTCCAAGTGGCCATTCCACTGGCAAAACTCACAGTGGTAGACAGGCCTCTTGGGTAAAGGGTTAGGCCGGGACTTAGGCTTAGGTGGTGTGGCCTTGGGTGGTGCAGGCTGCTGGGCAGGCTTCTTGTCCTTAGGCTTAAGCACATCCTCAACTATCTTGGTCAGCTCAGCCTGAGGGGGCTTGGGTGTCCAGAACTGTTTCTTCTTAGTGGGGGCAGCCCTGGGAGGCTCATGATAAACCCCATCTATGGTCTAACTAGGCCGGGTAGGTGCAGTCTTAATCTTGACTGGGGCACTCCTCTCACCCGAGGTGCTGCACTCTCCAAACCCAAAACCTCCCAAGTTACCCTCAGCTCTCTTGGTGCCCTCAATGATCATCTCCAGTTGGGGCTATCTTGCCCAAAACCAACTAAGCACCTTTCTCAACCTATTGTTGTCATCTTGCAAAGACAACACTTCCTCCCTCAGATCCTCCAGAACTACAGTCTGGGCAGCATAACTATCATAGTCTAGGTAGGAAATCACAGGAGCAGTTTTCTGCAACTTCTTAATGGTGGCATCCTTATCCACCAGCATCCTAAGAGTCAAGCAGTTCTCACAAGTGTCAGTAGGTGCTGACAACACCTCAAAATCAGCCCTCAACTGCTCTATCTCACTCCTCAAAGTAGGACAGACCATACACGCACCCAAAAGTGCAGGTCTAGCTCTAAGCTCTTCAAGCTCCACGAGGTGCCCCTCAGACTTCTCCTTCAGCTCAGCCAACTCACTCACTAAATGGGGGCAAGACTCACACTCAGGTACATCACTCACAATATGCTCATCCAGCTTGGACTGGAGTTTGCCTAACTCCGTTCTCAACACATCTAGCTCCTCTACCCACTTGGCATACCTCTCTCTCTGATCACCAAGCTCCGTCATAAAAGACTCGCATGTAGGGCACTCAATCTCAATGAGCTGGGTTCTCAAACTCCTTAGCCTCTCATTCTCCTCTAAAGCCCCAGCAAGCTTGGCTTTCAACTTCTGCAGCTTCTTGGCTGCCTTATCCAACATCTTATCCTGGGCTTTCAACTCTCAGCTATTCTGCTCTAGCATCTGAAGGATTTCGGCTTGCTCAGGAGTTACCTCATCATTAGAAGAAGAGTTGCTGCCATCATCTTTGTTCTCCTTGTCCTCAAGCGCCATGGAGCAAACCGAACTCCTCTTTATCTTGTGCTTGTGCTTGGACTTGGTGGAGACGAAGCACAAGCCAGCTGGACCTCCTTGATCATGCCTCTTGTCCTTCTTGTACGTGATCTCCTCATCGCTTGAGCTTGATGAGGACAAAGAGGAAGAAGATCCGCTGCTGCGAAGCCCGATCTCGGCGAAGAAGGCCTTGTCGCACTTCTGGGTGTCCTTCTGGTAGCTCTTAAAAGCCTTCCAGAAGTTCTTCTTGCCGAAGTGTCGATTGCCGGAGTTATGCTTGCTGGAGCGATGCTTGTCGTAGCTGGGCTTGCTAGAGTGGTACTTGTCGGAGTCGTGGGAGTAGCTCTTGCCCTTCATGTAGTAGTCGTTCTTGTTGGGGCACTCGACGATGAAGTGGCCGACCTCTCCGCACTCGAAGCATTTGGGCCTCTCGCCCCTCTTCTTGCTCATCCGGTTGTCATAGGCATTAAAGCAGAAAACGAGAAGTTGTGAACTGGGGGGTTAGTAGCAACCTCATGGGAGGGAGTGGCCAAGGCCAGGCTCTTCGAGCTAGTACCGTTGAGAGACTCTGTCATCCGGTAATCAACCTCAGTGTCCTTAAGCTTTCTATATAGCTCCTCCACTCCAATCGTGTCATATTCTGCTAACTCAATGATTGAGCTCTTCTTGATCTCCCACACTTTTCTGTCCAAGGCATACAGCAGCTTGACAGCCTGCTGATGGTCAGTGTATGGGAGAGCAGCAGGTGTGAAATTGTCCCGGAGCTTGTTAATGATCGACTGAAAGCAACCAAACAAGGTATCCACAGTTTCACCCAACTTTTGCACAAAATTCTCATATTCGCGCCGGTAGGTCTCAACGAGACGGGCCTTGATAGTAGCAGTACGCTCATGGTGTGCACTGAGCAGGGACCATATCTGCCTCGCCGTCTTGGGGTGGATCACTCTCTTGTAATCAACAAGACCAAGCCCTGAGAAGAAAAAGTAAACAGCCTTGGTATTGCCTCATGCTGAGCCATACTCGCAGGCGTCGTACGCTCGACAACTGGACGCACCTCGAAAGTTGTACTCTGAGTAATATCCCATATGTCGTGGCTCCGGCTAAGCAGGAATGCCTCCATCCTACCCTTCCAGTAGGGGTAGCCATCCGAGCCGAGGACTAGAACTTTCCTAGAGTCAGTCATCGTTGCTACAGTTTCGTCACCGGTGAAGGTATAGGAAACCTAACAGGCTCTGAAACCACTTGTAGGACCAAGATGTGCGACTAGAGGGGGGTGAATAGGAGCACTTGAAAATCTCAAACTCACAACCCCCAAACTTGGTGCAAGAAGAGAAACTAGATACTTTCCACTAAACAGATACATATCTAGCAAGCACTTGATGTCGCCCACTGAAAGGGTACACACCAAGTAAGCGGAAGCACACAACAAACACGAGAGAGCAAAACAAGCCGAGCAAGGCCTCATGCAATGAGGAAACCACGTAGCCACTGCACACCTAAGTGCATCTTGCCGAAGAATAGCAAGCGATGAGTATAGTCCAGAGGTGGAAGCACTCAAACACAAAGATGCAGCAAAAACTAACACACTAAACACTAAAGAAAACAAGAAGAAGGGACCAAGAAAGAAGCGGAGCAAAGAATACGCGAAAACAGCCCCAAAATGGCTAGGTCGGACAGTCCTATCTCCACCAAAAGGCCTGACCGGACAAACCCAAAGAAGTGGACTAAAACAGCCCTAAAACCCTTCAGATCGGATAGTCCGAGGTCAAGGGACTGGACAGTCCGAGGTCTGAACTTCGGACAAACCTAAGGACAATTACTTTGTTCTGTCAGTTCTCCGAAAAAGTGCGCAGAAAAACAGCCCGATACCCCAAACGAAAATCGATCGAAACCAGGTCAAAGCTCAACGAAACTTCACAAAAATTTGCAAGGACAATCCTAAGGACCCTCCCTAGCAAATCTCAAAAGATCCACTTGAAAAGATCAAGGGTTGCACAGGAATTGTAAATCTCATGAAGTAGGTGAGTTGAACCCCAAAAACCAAATTTCGACAAGAACGGCCCTTGCTCATGGTTCAATGATTCTAGCACTTGGCTAGTGAGATTCTCCACATCATAGCAAGGTAAAACACCAGCAAAAGAAGTATCCCAACCTTGGACAAACCGAAACACACCAAAATCCAAGTATTGGAACCAAAGCAAACAAGAACCGGGAAGGGGAAAGAGGAGGACGAAAATTGTAGCTCACACCATGGATTACACAAGGAGGAAAGTTTGGATTAGATCAAAAAAATCAGGTCTTACAAGGTCCCTAGAGCCTACCTCCCATCATCCTCCCACTAAATCCGAGATTTGACTAACCTAGGCACTCATCTCCTAGCTAATCTCCTCTTTTTTCTCTCTTTAGTTCTTGGCTGTTAGGGTTAGGAAACCTAGGACATATGGCTGGCCAAGAGACCCTCTAAGGAGTCTTCTGAAGTCTATTTATACCCTAGGCCCTAATTGACACAGTTTACACTAAGACCCCTATCTTATAAATGCCCGGAGGGGCTGAAATGTAAATGATACAATCGGACGACTACGATGACGCCTTGATCTTCTTCTTCTCGACGCCTCGCTTGGATGTGCGCCACGTAGCTAGTAGTCTGGAAGCTTCCCCCGATTTTGAAGTCAGAAACCGAAAAACTTTATTTTGTGGGCTTCCTGGGCCGTGTCTTGGCCCAATTCTTCTATCTTGACGAGTTTCGATCCACTCACCAAGTCTTGGTAGCTTGGGTGGCGGTTTTTTGCCGAAGCCGCCAAAGCCTCCCTTGAACGTCTTTGCACCATGCACTCGGGTTGGAGCACCATGGTCACACCCGGTCTCTCCAGTCCATCGGAGCTGCCTCACAGTCCATCGGAGGTCTTACATAGCCGTCATCGAACCACCCCTCCGTATACTGAACTCCCATGGCTGACCGACACCAAGACTTGCCTCCGGTCCATTGGAGGGATTTTGCCTGAGTCCATCCGGGTCTTCATCATCCTCTACCTCCAGTCCATCGGAGGGCCTTTAGTCCATCGGAGGGCTTGAGCTCGTTGACAATCACTCATCACACCAGGAGAGCAATGAAGCTGGTCCATTGGCTCTCAAGTCTTATCAAACTTTGTGCCATCAAAAGAGTTGAAATCAATTGAGAATTTTAGCCATCCACATGCACATTCCATGAAATAAAGTCTCCAAAGAAGGTGTGCAAAGAAATGTCAATGATCCCATTCAAATTCCGTTTGAAGAAAGAGAGGCATGGAAGTTTGAAAAAAATAGAGAAAAGAGAAAAGTATGAAAAAAAGAAGAAAAGACTCCATGCCCTCTACTCAAACATGGGATTCAAACAAAGCACCTGCAAGAGACAAATCCTTACATTACACTTGCACATGGCCAAATCTCACTTGATTGTGAATTCTTTCTTGACATTTGATTTGATTTGACAATATAAACATGATAGGATAGCCTCATTCTCCCAACTACCTAAAGCTCCACAAAAGCCTTAGTAGTATAGGATGTGAGGAATGCAAGATTCTTGCAAGGACACCTTGTCCTGTGAGTGACTGAGAGCTGAACTTGAGATCAGAAAAGTTGGCGTGCCCTGTTTTGAAAAAAATCTTGAAATCCTCTCAACTCATGTGGTGTGGGAACCTGAAGTTAACTCTGATAACCTTGTTCCATGTTTCAACATTCCAAAACTTAAGTGTAGACACCATTGAAATCCCAAGCAAGATGAAATAGTCGGGAATAACTTTGTGCTTGCTATGGTGGTTGTTGATGTTATGCCCTTTCCACTTGAGCTTAACCTTCTTCTTTGCTCGAGGACGAGCAAAGGTTTAAGTGTGGGGGGTGTTGGCGGTCGATAAAACCCATTTCGACCACCAATATTTCATGTTTTAGAGTATGATTTAAGAAGTTTTCAATTATTACTAACTAGTTCCACGAGTTGTGCATGAAATTTGTTTGCAGGAGCTTCTCATATTCAAAACAATGGAGAAATGAACAATATAGAGGCAATGAGGCAAGGGGAGAGGCAATGGGCCAAACCCCCAGGGATGGCCGACCACCTCCCTGGGTCGGCTGACCTCCCCCTAGGGTTGCCCGACCATCAGCAGCCCAAGCAGTAGCCTAGGAGGCAAGGTCGCCCGACCGTGGCCCAGGGTCGGCCGACCCTGTCACATTGCCGATCTTGTACCTGCATGCAAAGAAACACAAATTACATCAAGAACAACTGTTGGATCAAGTATCCAAGGCATCCAAGCGTCGGAAGGCCAGATCGATGACGTCATCAATTCGGGGGAAACGACATGCAACCAATGAGGTGGTTGCCCGACCTCCCACCAAGGTCGGCCGACCTTCCATCGACCTCATTTTGCACATGTGTCAACCACTACAACTGCCAACCGACCTATGGAGTGCATCATAGCCGAAGGATCAAGCGAAGGTGGTGCATCAGAGGGTCGCCCGACCTACAGGGGGGTCGGCCGACCACCGCCTTGGCCACCCGACCACCGACCTATGCTCAACACCGACCTTGCACAGCTACAAGTATGTAGCACCCTAAAATTTGACCCTGAGAATTTTCTCTAAATCCCTCTCTAATTCAAAATCGGATTTTGAAAACTTTGTTTGTTTGAGTGTATGTTATGAGCTCAACAAAATTTCCAAATCTGTCGCTCCAAATATTTAGCAAATCTCTAGCTTTTTCCCCACCAAAAATCTCCTCAAATCCATTCTCCAAATATCCAAATTCAATTCCAAAATCTAAATCAGAAAAAGATAAATCCTCTCCCCTTTCCTTGGGCCGAAGCCCACCTCTCCTTCTCCCCTCTTCCTTTCGCTCGACCCGCGCCGGCTTGCTCCCTTCCCCTCCCTTCCTGGCCCAAACCAGGCAGCCCACCTCCCCTCCTTCCGCTGACCGCCGGGCCCCACTTGCCAGGCCGCCTCCCTCTATTTACCTCGCGGGCCCGCTCGTCCGTCGTCCTCCTCCCCCTTCCCCCACGGCAGGTCGCGCTGCCCGGTAACCACCTTGCTGTGCCGCCCCCGCTCCGTCCCGGCCCCGCTGCCGTGATGCCTCCGCTCCGCCTGACCCCGCTGCGACTCCACCTCGACGCCACCTCACCGCCGTGTCGGCGTCGCTGAGTCGGTCCGCCGCCAGCTCATGCCCAGCCGCCGCGCCTATAAGAAGCAAGCGAGCACCGTTAGCCTCCTCGGCCTCACTCGCACGCACTCACATGCGCGCGCTCACGCTCTCGAGCACACATGCGCACTCACGCACACACCTCCCCTTTACCCCTCACCGGCGCTCTCGCAGTGGGATAACCCACGGGGAAGACCCCGCCGTGCACCGCCTCACTGTTGGCGTTTCTTAGCCTACTGAATAAATCCGCAAGCGCATGAAAACACATTGTAGCTTTTCACCCAAGAGTATTCCAGGGTATCAAAATCCACGAGGAACGAGGAGTAACTCAACGTAGAACAAGAGGAACCGAACAGTAAAACCAGCAATTGTAGAGATAAAAGACAGAGGATAGCAGGTTCACTACTTTAAATAAGACAACTTAACTTTACTAAACAAACTAGTGTTCTACTCAGCAGGTTTACTTGGACACCGAGGCTATAGGACCACTTCCGGGCACTGATAACCCAAACGAGAAAGGCGGGTACTATAGAACTTAGATATGCGTCGATGACAACTTATCCGAACGACGGGGTTGGACTACACAGGACACACACCCGCTGTCACCAGGTGGGACTACCAACCAAAACTGCGTGGGACAAGACACCTTCCAAGGTAAACTCTAGTCTAGACACCACGTCTACACAACTGAGTTTACTACTACACTGGTTCGAAGCCAGAGAGCAAGCACAACTGTATAGCTAAACTACACAGAGCACACTTGGCACCCGTAAACTACTGAGCAAAGTACTGAGTATGTAAATAAAGTAAGTATGAAATAAATAAAGAAGGAAGCAAGGAACTTTACTCAATCCTGGAAATGGAGTAATAATCCCTCTGAGGCTGAGAGCTCAGGAATAGAATACCGAAGAGAAATCCGACTCCTTCACTCTACAACTCACTACTCACTCTTGATACAACTTGGCTCTCTCTACAATGCCAAGGGTGGCTTCACTACTATACTCTACACTCAACTACACAATGACACTTGTATTCTCTTGATCCACCACACCTTGCAAGTGACCTCCCGGGGGGTATTTATAGCTTGGAGACCGAGGAGGGTACTTGTAGGTGCTCTAGGTCGGTAGTGGAGGTAGGTCGGTGTCCGGGCGACCAGGGGGGTGGCCGGCCGACCATCAAGGGTGGTCGGGCGGCCACTCATCTTGCCGCCTTTGACCATCCAACGGTTGATATGCACTCCTGGAGTCGGTTGGTAGTTATTGGAGTCGGTGCACGTGAAAAATGAGTCGGTGGGGTGGTCGGCCGACCACCCTCATTGGTCGGGCGACCACTGCCCTGGATTGCTGACGTCACCGATCCATTGCATGATGTTCTTCCGACCCTTGGATGCATTGGATTCCTAATCCAACGGTTGCATTTAACTTCTTTTGTGCTTCTTTGCATGCAGGTCGAAAGTTCGGATTGATGACGTGGCCGGGCGACCATGGTAAGGGGTCGGGCGGCCACCTCAGCTGGCTGAGTTGGTCTGAGAGCTGGCTGGGTGGCCAGGTGACCCTGACAGGTGGCCGGCCGACCCCTCAAGGTGGTCGGGCGGCCACGGGTTTGGGTCGGCGGCCATGGTCCCATGCCCCTTTGCTCTCCCCTTCTCACATTGCTTGTCTTTTGTGCATTCTTTCGATATTTTGGTCATGATATGCTCCTGCATCCAACTTTTGTACACAACTCGTGGAACCGGTTAGTAATACATGAAACCTTGATAAATTATGCCCTCAAACATGAAGTATTGGTGGTCGAAAATGGATTTTATCGACTGCCAACACCCCCCCACACTTAGACCTTTGCTCGTCCTCGAGCAAAGAGTAGAGTTAAGCATAAGTGGGCAAGGCATAACATCATCATCCACTATAGCAAGCACAAGAGTACTTCCAACTATTTCATCTCGCCTAGGATTTCAGTGGTGTGTACACTTGGGTTTTAGAATGTTGAAGCATGGAATAAGAGTATCAAAGTTAACTTTAGGTTCCCACACCACATGAGTAAAGATGTTTTCAAGATTTTCAAAAGTAGGGCATACCAACTCTTTTGACCTCAAGTCCAACTCTCGGTCACTCACAGGACAAGGTGTCCTTGCCAACATCTTGTATTTCTCACCTCCTATACTACTAACACTTTTTGTGGAGCTCTGGGTATTGGGGAGAATGAGGCTTTCCTCTCATTCTTATGTTGTCGAATCAAATCAAGTGTCAAGAAAGAATTCATCATCAAATGAGATTTGGCCAAGTGCAAGTGTAGTGTATGGATCTTGTCTCTTGTGGTGCTTGATATGAGTCCCATGTTTGAGTAGAGGGCATGGAGTTCTTTTCTTTTCTCTTTCTCATTTTTTTTCTCATACTTTTCTTTCTTTCGCACACTATTTTTTTTCGAACTTCCATGCCTCTCTTTCTTTTCAAATAGAACTGAATGGGATCATTGACATCTTATTGCACACTTTTCTGAGAGACTTTATTTCATCGAACGTTCGTGTGAAGGCCAAAAATCTCAATTGATTCAAACTCTTATAATGGCACAAAGTTTGATAAGACTCATAACAATCAAGGTAGCAAGAATATACAAGTTTTCTTTTCATACGTGGCACTTGGTAGGACAGGAACTTGAGATCATCAAAGATGAAGTCCTTATTTTGTTTTGCAAAATAAAACTCTTTCTCATATGGTAGGTTCCTTTAGTTTCCTCTAATGAACTTATCTCACATGGATCAACAATCTAAACTCAAGTGGGTCCCTAATCATGATAGTATCCAAAAGCAAGATTACTCTAGCATAGGAAATAAAATGGTGCAAGCACAAGTAAGATGTGACATTATGAACATGTAGAGCATGATTTGATCAAGTTCATGTGTAAAGCACAAATAAAAATGGAGGTACATGAATGTAACATGTATACCTGACCTCATGGCGTGGATTCGACGTGTTGATCGGCCATCCAGCCCAACACCATGGTCCGGCGGCTAGGTGAGAGGGTCGGGCGACCCACTTGGTGGCCGGGCAGCAACAAGGGTTGGTCGGGCGGCCACACCTTCTGGTGTTTTTGACCCGTGTGCTGGTGCATTTTGTTGAGGGAGCCGTGGGGAGACGTGACAAGTCCGCGCGACGCATTTTTGTGAAAAAAGGTGGCCGGCGGCCACTATGTGTGGTCGGGCGGCCACTGCATTTCGCCCAATTCCCCTGAAAATTTCTGAGTAGCGAGGTTGTACCCTGTACGTCGTATTTTGCTCATGTTTTCTGCAGGGTTAGTGACAGGGAGTCGAATGGCTCTGCCCATTCTCCTCAAACTCATTATTGAAAGGGAAATAAATCTTCTTTATAGGATGAAACAAAAATAAGGCGCTTATTACATGAATGAATGAGTTCAAAACAACCTAAGAATTAAATGGATGAAATTAAATGCGCCTCTGATAACTAGATGCATCGGGCGCCCAGTTGCACCCGCAAGACGGCGGACTTTGGCGGAGAGTCCCTTCCTAAGGTTGTTGATCTTATCATCGATCTCCATCCGCCAAAGCTCGCCCTCAGCACAGTGCTCTTCTAAGTTCTGAAACTTAGCTTTGAGCGCTGCTAGCTCCTCCCATAACGACGCCACTGTGTCTTCTTCCTCCCTCTCCTCATCTGAGGAGTCCTCGAATTGCTCGGGCGGCCCCCTTGATTGAAGGCGTCCTGGCCACCCTCTATATTGTCCTTCGTGGTGGCGTTGAGTCAATGGACTCATCGATGGAGGCATCGGGCTTTGGAACCCTAGGGATGAACACCTTAGCATACCCACCCATAGGAGTTTTCATCCCACGGAGGGTATGAGTGGACGGGCTAGGAAAGACCGGCTCCTTGGATGGTCCGGCGGCCTCCTGTTGGAAGAGGCTCTTGGCACAGTTCACGGGGGCGATCACCCCCATGGTAGGACGTGGAGACGGATGGGCCACCTTCTTGGCGATGGTTCTTGCCGAAGACAGGGCCCTCCCTGGCTTGTCCACGCTGTGGGAACGTCGTGGGGAGTCAGGGTGGCCGTCACGGGTAGCCGGGCGACCACGGGGTGAGTCACCTATGGCCGGGCGGCCATGGGGTGTGGTCGGGCGGCCATGGGGACCGAGCCCCGTCGGCCAGGGCGACTCCTGGATGGATGTTTCTAGGGTTTCCTCAAATGGGATGGCTTGGAGAGGTTGCGGTGAGTCCATGGAAGCGGGGTTGTAGGTCGCGGTGAGTCCATGGAAGCGGGGTTGTAGGTTGTGGTGGTGTCGGATGAGATGGAGATGGCAGCCTTGCCCTTGCTACGAGGGGAGAGAGGTGCCATGGCTGAGTGGAGATGAAGGTGGAGTGTAGATGGGGAAGAAGACGGTCTTCTCGTCCTTAAAATGACGAAGAAAATCGCCCTCATCCACTCAACGGCCCCATGGATAAAGGATCGACGCTCCTAACTCAAAATTTGAGTTTTCGGTGGCTGGGCGGCAAAAGGAGGTGGTCGAGCGACCACCATCTACGGCCGGCCGACCCCCCCTTAGGGTCGGGCG
Source organism: Paspalum notatum (assembly GCA_022530915.1). Taxonomy (NCBI): domain Eukaryota; kingdom Viridiplantae; phylum Streptophyta; class Magnoliopsida; order Poales; family Poaceae; genus Paspalum; species Paspalum notatum. The sequence continues at coordinate 57,405,315 of CM039683.1, read as the reverse complement.
TCCAGGCCCAAAGTGTGGCGACTGAGCCCATCAGCTGGGCTTCTTTTCCATGGCCAGGCGACCCACCTAAGTGGTCGGGCGGCCACCTAGGATGGCCGGGCGGCCCTGCCCAACTCGGGCCAGGCGTGCCACGAGTTGAGGTTTGGCCTAAGGGTGCACTGCGGATCCAACTATGCGTGCAGAACAGCAGGTTTATTGAGATTTTGGAGAATAAGATGAGATTAGATAGAATTTTAAGGGAGAAAAGAAAGTAGTGTACATGGCTTATTTTATGGTCTGAGCTCGACCATGGACGCGTGATCAAACTACCTCATGCAGCTTGAAGACGTCCACTTCTTCAAGCATAGGCATTTTGGGCTCAAGAAAGATTTTAAGGCGTTGCCCATTCACCTTGAAAACCTTCCCGTCATCATCCTGGGGGTGACGGCGCCGTGATCGGCGGCTTCAAGGACCGTAAAAGGTCCTTCCCACTAACTTCTAAGCTTACCATGACCAAATAAACGAACACGAGAGTTAAAGAGTAGTACATTGTCTCCCAGTTTGAATGTTTTGATCTTGATCCGCTTATCGTGCCATCTCTTGGTGCGCTCCTTGTATAGCTTGGCACTGTGGTATGCCTTCTCCCTCCATTCCTCCATCTCGGCCAGTTGAATTTGCCTTCTTCGCCTGCCGATTGGAGATCCATGTTCCACCTCTTCACCGCCCAGTGAGATTTGAACTCTAATTCCACTAGAAGATGACAAGTCTTGCCGTACACCATCTGGTATGGTGTCATGCCAATGGGAGTCTTGTATGCTGTGCGATATGACCAGAGAGCATCGGGTAGCTTGGATACCCATTCTTTTCCCATAGCTTTGACTGTCTTTTGCAATATGTTCTTGATTTGTTTGTTCGACGTCTCAGCTTGGCCACTTGTCTGCGGATGATAGGGGGTGGCAACACGGTGGTCCACACCGAGGTTAGTGAGACACTTCCTGAAGCGCTTGTCAATGAAGTGTGCACCTCCATCACTGATAATGACCCGTGGTACTCCAAAGCGAGGAAAGATGGTCTCCCAGAACATCTTTGTGGAGTGTGTTGAGTCCGCTGCGGGACATGGCAGCGCTTCTACCCATTTTGACACGTTGTCCACTGCGACCAGGATATACTCCTTGTGTCCATTCTTGGGAAAAGGTCCCATGAAATCTATGCCCCACACGTCGAATACATCAACTTGAAGATTACTTGTGAGTGGCATAGCATCTCTTGGATTTATATTTACTTGGCGCTGGCACCTTGGACACCGTCGCACGAACTCTTTTGCATCCTCGTACATAGTGGGCCAGTAGAACCCACTCTGCCAGATTTTTGCGTGAGTCCGATAAGCCCCATAGTGTTCTCCGTAAGAGGATGCATGGCATCTATCTAGGACTTGCGGTGCTTCACAAGCTGGAATGCAGCGACATAGGAGTCCGTCTGCGCAGAGTTTGTATAGGTAGGGATCATCCCAGAGATAGAATTGGCTGTCGTGGGCCAATTTCCTCTTGTCTGCTCCCTCAGGGATGTAGCCAGCAACGATGTAATTCACCAGATTAGCATACCAAGGTTGGGCCGTTGTCACCTTAAGGAGCTGATCATCTCTCATGTAGTCATCGATCGGCAAGGGAGATGTTTCTTCAAATTTCATCCATAAGAGATGATCTGCAACTGAATTTTCTACTCCCTTCTTGTCTCTGATTTCAATGTCAAATTCTTGGAGTAACAGGACCCACCGAATCAGGTGTGGCTTTGCATCTTTGTTGGTAAGGAGGTATTTGAGAGCTGCATGATCTGTGTAGATGATGACTTTTGCTCCTACCAAGTATGATTTGAACTTGTCAATTACAAAGACTACTGCTAGCAATTCTTTCTCGGTGGTCGAGTAGTTCAGTTGCGGGCCAGTAAGAGTTTTGCTTGCATAAGAGATAGCATGGTGCTTCTTATCATTTGTTTGGCCCAGTACTACTCCAACAGCGTAATCGCTTGCATCACACATGATTTCGAATGGTTTGTTCCAGTCAGGCAGTTGGATGATGGGTGCTGTGACCAGTGCTTCTTTGAGCTTTTGAAAAGCTTCGAGACATTCCTCATCAAACACGAAGGGAGCATCCTTGGCTAGCAAATTAGTCAAAGGCCGGGCTATATGGGAGAAATTTTTGATAAATCTCCTGTAGAACCCAACATGGCCTAAGAAGCTTCGGGTGGCCTTGATGTTTGTAGGCGGAGGTAGTTTTTCAATGACCTCAATCTTTGCACGATCTACCTCAATGCCTCTTTCTGAGATTCTGTGGCCTAGCACAATACCTTCTCTGACCATGAAATGACATTTTCCCAGTTTAACACCAGGTCGACCTCTTTGCATCTCTGCAGAACTTTTTCCAAGTTTTCAAGGCATTGGTCAAAGTTCTTGCCATAGACTGAGAAGTCGTCCATGAAAACTTCCATAATATTTTTAATGAAGTCGGAGAAGATTGCCATCATGCACCTCTGGAATGATGCTGGAGCATTACACAGCCCGAACGACATTCGCCGGTAGGCAAACGTTCCGTAAGGGCATGTGAAAGTGGTCTTACTCTGGTCCTCCAAGTGAATCGGAATCTGGTGGTAGCCAGAGTAACCATCGAGGTAGCAGAAGAAAGAGTGATTAGCCAGCCTCTCTAGCATTTCGTCGATGAAGGAAAGAGGAAAATGATCCTTCCTGGTGGCGGCATTAAGTTTCCTATAATCAATGCACATCCGCCAACCGGTGACAGTTCTCTGTGGAATTAATTCATTGTTCTGGTTCTTGATAACTATCATCCCTCCCTTTTTAGGCACAACTTGTACGGGGCTGACCCATTCACTATCTTGTACGGGGTAGATGATACCCACGTGTAGGAGTTTGAGCACTTCCTTCTTTACTACTTCTCGCATTGCATTATTCAGTCTGCGCTGAGGTTCCCGCGTGGGTTTGTGGTCGACCTCCATAGGTATGCGGTGTGTGCACAGGTTGGGACTGATTCCCTTCAGGTCTTGGAGAGAGTATCCAAGCACAGTACTATACTTCTCTAGAACTGAAAGCAATCGCTGGCTCTCACTCTCTGTCAGCTTGTCACTGATGATTACCGGTTTATCCTCTTTCCCGTGGAGGAAGGCGTACTTCAGGCCATGCGGAAGTTGTTTCAGCTCAATTTTCAGAGCTTCGAGCCGCAACGATTCACCAAGTTCTTCGAACTCGAGCGGCTCCTCTTCCGCACTGAAGTCGCTAATAACCTCTTCCTCTAGGCTTTTGTATTGACCCATTTCCTCAAGTGAAAGACTCATCACTTCTTCCATGGGGTGAATCTCTGGCTTCGCTTCTGTTTTGGCATTGAGTGATCTGTCGATGTTCACGTTGATGTATTCATTGCCCAACTGAAGCTGCAATCTCCCTCTGTATATATCTGAGCTGGTGAGGGCTGCGATTGGGATCCCTACCGCAATCAATGGTGTGGATCCCTCGGGGATGTCAAAGACATGGAAGTCCAAGAACACCTGAGTATCCCGCAAGGTTGTTGGTACTACCCGGAGCACACCTTTGCATTTCAAATATCTGCCATCTCTCCATTTCAAACGGATGGCTGATTTTGATAGTGGCTCAACGGGGAAATGATTGTCCATCACATACTTAGGAATTATATTCACTCCAATACGTGGGTCGTATATGATGTCTTGCAGTTGAAGCCTTGATACCTGGCCAGGGATGACGCTAGGATCTGGATAGAATTTGATTGCTTTTGTGTCCAGGCGTCTCTCCTCTAGCCAATCCCGATTGATTGCTGCTGAAAGCCAGAGCAGGTCCTCCTGCATATGTTCTCTGTGGTCTGGTAATATGTATGATGGTTTGGAGGCCCTGGTGAAGCGTCGGTCTTGTTTAGGCAACCGAGAGGCGTTGCCAAACTCCATGAATATTTCATCCTCGAAAGAGAACGGAGGTGCCGACGGAGGGGTCGTCAAGGCTAAACTGACCCTCTCAGTTTTCCGTGATGATGGTTCTGGGATTTCTTCAATTCGGGGAGATGGTGGTGGTGGAGTAGGCCGATGTGTGATTTGTCGCTCTTCAGTAGGATTTTGGCTGGGTGGCTTCTGTGGAGGTTGTTCTTCTAGAGTGCCGAGGTCAGAAGCCTTCTCAAGAATTTTGTCGAGAATTTTTCGACCCTCGCATGGCTTTAGGTGTGAGAACGATCCTCCCGAGGCTAGGTCGAGGCAAAGGTCAGCACCAGGTGAGAGACCTAGGATGAAGTGTTGTAGTAGCATTGCCTTGGGAATAGCCAAGTCAGGGCCTGAGGATGTCAGGCGGTTGAAGCGTGCCCAAGCTGCCCCCAAGGATTCTCTCTCTCGTTGTCGAAATGAAAGTACTTCGCAACGAAGATCGACAACCTTGTTTGGCAGAAAGAAGCGCAGACAAAAACTGGATTTAACCTCTTCCCAAGTCCCTTCTACTTTGCTGACCGTCTGATTGCACCAGATTTTTGCATCCCCCGTTAACGAGAATGGGAAAAGCAACCATTGCAGAGTCTCACTGGACATCCCCGAGATGACCAAACAGCTGCATAGCTGCTTGAACTCCCGGAGGTGTGAGTAAGGACAATCAGATTCCAATCCTCTGAATGATTGATCCCGAACCATGCCTATCAAGCCAGGACGTAGCTGATAGCCGTCTGCTGTGATGGGTATGGATGATGGTGGAGGCTCCAAATAATCACCCTTTGGAGCGGCGAGTCGATAGATAGACGTGGAATCCATATGGTGGTAGATGATATGTGGTATTTGGTGGGGATATATGTGGTGGTTGTGTATGGTATAAGTATCGACGATCCTAAGGTTCTAGTCAAGTTAGCTACCGTTCCCCAGCAACGGTGCCAGAAAAGCTTGCTGGCGTTTCTTAGCCTACTGAATAAATCCGCAAGCGCACGGAAACACGTTGTAGCTTTTCACCCAAGAGTACTCCAGGGTATCGAAATCCACGAGGAACGAGGAGTAACTCAACGTAGAACAAGAGGAACCGAACAGTAAAACTAGCAATTGTAGAGATAAAAGACAGAGGATAGCAGGTTCACTACTTTAAATAAAACAACTTAACTTTACTAAACAAACTAGTATTCTACTCAGCAGGTTTACTTGGACACCGAGGCTATAGGACCACTTCCGGGCACCAGAGTGCTGATAACCCAGACGAGAAAGGCGGGTACTATAGAACTCACCTATGCGTCGATGACAACTTATCCAAACGATGGGGTTGGACTACACAGGACATACACCCGCTGTCACCAGGTGGGACTACCAACCAAAACTGCGTGGGACAGGACACCTTCCAAGGTAAACTCTAGTCTAGACACCACGTCTACACCTTCGAAGCCAGAAAGCAAGCACAACTGTATAGCTAAACTACACAGAGCACACTTGGCACCCGTAAACTACTGAGCAAAGTACTGAGTATGTAAATAAAGTAAGTATGAAATAAATAAAGAAGGAAGCAAGGAACTTTACTCAATCCTGGAAATGGAGTAATAATCCCTCTGAGGCTGAGAGCTCAGGAATAGAATACCGAAGAGAAATCCGACTCCTTCACTCTACAACTCACTACTCACTCTTGATACAACTTGGCTCTCTCTACAATGCCAAGGGTGGCTTCACTACTATACTCTACACTCAACTACACAATGACACTTGTATTCTCTTGATCCACCACACCTTGCAAGTGACCTCCCGGGGGGTATTTATAGCTTGGAGACCGAGGAGGGTACTTGTAGGTGCTCTAGGTCGGTAGTGGAGGTAGGTCGGTGTCCGGGCGGCCAGGGGGGTGGCCGGCCGACCATCAAGGGTGGTCGGGCGGCCACTCATCTTGCCGCCTTTGACCATCCAACGGTTGATATGCACTCCTGGAGTCGGTTGGTAGTTATTGGAGTCGGTGCACGTGAAAAATGAGTCGGTGGGGTGGTCGGCCGACCAGCCCCATTGGTCGGGCGACCACTGCCCTGGATTGCTGACGTCACCGATCCATTGCATGATGTTCTTCCGACCCTTGGATGCATTGGATTCCTAATCCAACGGTTGCATTTAACTTCTTTTGTGCTTCTTTGCATGCAGGTCGAAAGTTCGGATTGATGACGTGGCCGGGCGACCATGGTAAGGGGTCGGGCGGCCACCTCAGCTGGCTGAGTTGGTCGGAGAGCTGGCTGGGTGGCCGAGCGACCGTGACAGGTGGCCGGCCGACACCTCAAGGTGGTCGGGCGGCCACGTGTTTGGGTCGAGCGGCCATGGTCCCATGCCCCTTTGCTCTCCCCTTCTCACATTGCCTGTCTTTTGTGCATTCTTTCGATATTTTGGTCATGATATGCTCCTGCATCCAACTTTTGTACACAACTCGTGGAACCGGTTAGTAATACATGAAACCTTGATAAATTATGCCCTCAAACATGAAGTATTGGAGGTCGAAAATGGATTCTATCGACCGCCAACACTCACTCCACCTCAAAATCCCACCCCTTCGGCCCCTCCCTCTCCAAATTGAGGTGAGCCCGAGCTCCGTCACCCTCGCACGCACCTTCTCCACCACTTCCTACGGCCGGAGCTGCCCTGGAACGCCGGAGCGCCACCGCGCCATAGCCTCCCTCCCTCACCGGTGCTTCGGGTCACCCGCCGCCAGGACCACCCGCCGCCCTATCCACCTCCACGATACCCCCATCAGGTTCACGACACCACCCTCGTCCTCACCGGCTTGACCTCATCGCCGGAGCCGGGCCACCGGCGGTGAACCGCCGGCAAGCCGCAGCCGCGACGGCACCCGACTCGGCCGAACCAAACCAGGACGCCGTCCTCGCGCCGTCACCTTCCCCTGTGTGGCTGACGCGTGGGGCCCAGTGCCCTACCGTCACCGCGCCATCCGGCCCGCCTCCCCACCTTGTGCGCCGGCCTATTAAGGCCCACGGGGGCGGGTGGACGAGCGGGACGAGCCAGGCTGGAAGGGAAAGTGGGCTGCGCGCTGTTTTTGGCCCGCGGTTCATTTTTCCTTTTCTTTTTCGATTTATGATTTTCTTTTCTAAAGAATTTCATATCTCGACCGTATGGACTCCGATTTAGGCGATTCTTGAGCCTAAATTCTCCATAAATCAAGCTCTACCCATCCGTGCACTCTCCACCACTCCTTACCCCTTCCACGTCGGTTCATTTAACGGGGCTACACTCCACCTGCTAAACAACCGTCCATACCACCCCTCCCGATAGTGCCAGGAACTTTCCTCAATCACACTAGTAGTTAGCTTTCCGGCACCACAGTCACGACAAGGGGAATGGTCTAAGCCTTTGACCGGGAATCCTGTCTCGTCCCGCTAACCTTGTGTTAATCCATTTCGTTTCTCGCCTTATTGGCTACAGGAGCTCTCCTCGTCGCCATGCAAACTCCTCGCTCTCTGTGCCGTCACCCTCGCTATGGCTAGCCACAACCGTTGCCATGGTACCCCTCCCTCGACCATTACCGAGCCCAGCGGTGTGTTCGGTCCTCGGCTCAGCGCCTCACGGCGCAGCGCCGAACAGTGAAGCAACATAGCCACGGGAGCCAGAACCGCCGGTGCAGTCCTTCGAGGAATCCTTTGATCCTTCTCTCAACACAAACAAACCCTTGTTGAGCTCATAATATGCCTTGTTTGTTTGTTCTCTGTTGTTGCACGTAGGTTATACCGGAAATCTGGGTTGGTGCGCCAACGTGTCCGGAAGATGATGTACCTCATCCCCAACCGTCGATGTCTCGTTAAACCCCAATGGAGTGAACGGCAAGTCCACTGGAATCTCACTTGATGCATAAATTACCCAGTTTTTGACACACAACCATTGCCCTCATTAATGATAAAACCTGCATATTTTGTTTGCTAAGGAAAACCTGGTAGGATAGCCACCGAAACCTTTTAGACTTAGCGCGCACAGGTGGATCGCTCACTTAATATCATACATATCAATCTTGTTGTGGAACTTGAGTCGGAAATGGGTTGGTGTGCATTTGCGAAAACATGGGGAAAGACCCCGGCAGTCGATCTCGGTCGACTAGGCCACGTGGGTGAAGGGTGGAGAGCCCGGGTACCATTCTCACGGTTACACTGGGGCCCGGCCTCGTGGAGAGGACCGAGCGGTGTTTGAGGAAGCTCTGCTCTTCTAAAGGCCGATTTGGAGTCTCATCTTGCCTAACTCTTTATTGTGCAACCACTCGATGTTGTATGCGGCAACACTTGGCCGGAACCCGCAGGGAACAACCTCCCGATACCCATAGGCTGGGAGCACCGAGGGACTGGGAATGGTGGAAGTCGTGTGTCTGCTGGCACATAAGCGACGTCGCGTGTCTGCTGGCACTGATGCGACAGGGCCCATGTCTCTGCTTGGTTGAGGCCGGGGAATACTTGCGGGGGTAGAGCCTTGAGCGGGAAGGGCCTTATTGATCATGAGTGCCTGGACCAAACTTGTGGGTAAAGTGTGCACCTCTGGCCAGAGTATAAACCTATCTGGATAGTCCGTTGTCCACTGGTATGGATGAGTTATGGCTTGGTTTCTACCAGTAGTGACTTATAAAATTGGGGTTTGGTTGGATGAAAATGATGTCTTGGAAGCTATGCGCGTGGCCCGGAAGCAGTGGAGAAAAATATTGGCCTACATGCCATGAGCCACGATGGACCGGTAAGTCCAGTGGCACCCCTTTTGGAAAAAGTGTTTTCTGGAAAATAAAACTAAGAACCAATGAGCCTTGCATATTTTCTGGCAAAACTATCCAGAGCTCCAGATATATCTTGCATATAGTAATAGCATTGACCCCAAATTCTTTATGGAGGAAGGTGGGCTTGCGGAGTACGTTTTCATACTCACACCCCCCCTTTGTTGTTGTTTTTCAGAGAAGACAAAGTCGCCTTTTAAGAGGGCTTGTACGTGTAAGGGTTGCGGCCTATCCTAACGGTGTGAAGTGGGAAAGCTTGGGTCGACCGTTTAAATTCCGCTGCTGTTGTTTTCTTTTGGGCTGCGCCCCATTTAGGTCTGTCCCGTTGGGACGGATCTGTACTACTTTGATGTAAGAATGTGGTTATCATACCCTGGGAATGATAATAAAGCACATTTTAGTCCCGCTTACGGGCTGGGGCGCTTCAGGTTGTATCAGAGCTATAAATTGGCCGTAGAACGTAACCCTTAGGATGGAAAAACGTTTTTGAGTCAAAATCAGTTGAAAAATACCTCTGCTTCTCACCTTGATCCGTTTTAAACCAAGTTTAATCCGTTTCTTCGCCCTGCTTTAGTTAAGTGACCGCTCTCGAAACCGTGCTCAAACAAGACCAGAGATGAAGATGCACAACATGCCGCAAAAGTCAGCGACACCCTCAGAATCTGCGCATGACGTGCACCCCAAGAACCCGGGAAGCAAGGATGTGACCTCCACTGACCCTTCCATAAATAAGGATGGACGGTGCAACACAGTCGACAGATGACCGTTCAGACAAGGACTGTGCGTCAACAGCGCTGCATGGAATCGCCGCCTAACACCGTGTCCACCGCTCAAGAAGGACACAGTGACCAGCCCTGAAGGCGCCGGCAAGGTGCTTAAAAGAGGGCCAGATGAGCCTAGAACCGCTCAAGTGTGAGAAACCATGGACAAGCAACCCCCAGCTCTCACCGGCATCCCCACCTTCCTTAAGAAGAGAAAGGCCAGAAACCTCATAGATGGAATCCCAGTCCTGAAAAGCACCTCAGCTTCCACTCCAGAGTTTACAAGCCAACCAGAGCCCTCCCTAGTTCCTCCACCAGAGCTAGCAGAACCCCTCACCTTGAGGAAGATCCCAGCACCTGTCCTAGAGCTTCTAGCAGAGGAGGAGTTCCCAGAAGCGGCACCAACCTCCCCACCCTCGGAAGAGCTTCCAAGAGGTCCACCATCAAGCCTTGTTTCGCCCAGCGAACCGGCCTTGGAAGAGCTGCTAGGGACGCAAGCAGCGTCACCCCTCTCAGTATCTAGCTCAGAGCCAACAAGCCCTGCCTCACCCAGTGAAGGAAAAGAGGGTTCAGCTGCCTCGAATCAGCCGTCGCCAGAAATCATCGACAGCAGCTCCAGGGAGACATCCTCGGATGAAGTTACCAGCTCCCTCCAGCAGTGAAGACGTGTGGTCCTCCGTTAGTTGTGTCCGGTGCCCCTGTTTCTGTTGGTTAGTAGAGTTTTTGCTCCACTTTGTTTAGTGTAACCGTGTAGTTTGCGTGTGTTGTTGTTGTTTCCTTTTGGGCAGAGTCTGTAACCGTTGTGTGGTAGTCAACGTGTTAAGTTCTCAGCCAAGCCCTGCGCACCTCAATCAGATGGAAGGTGTCACTCATGTCAGCTACAGCCGAGAAGAAAGTGGCTTTCCCGAGCTGCTAAGAGATACCATGCGGTACCTCAGGATCCATGGATACCCAGAATACTGCGGGGTTGCGTTCCCTAGAATAGGGGAACAAGAATGGATGGTCACCCTGTATATTAGAGAGAACCTCAACCTTGATGGTTGGTACTCTAGAACCGACAGCATCGGATTCTCGGAAGCCTGCCACATTGCCGCTCGTGGCACAGTAAGGAAGTTGTGCTCAATCTACCATGCGGCGGTACTAAAAACCCCGATGAGATTCTTTCCGCCCGTGAACCAACGTGCCACAACTTGGCTGAAGAGGACTGCAATCTTGACAGAGATCAAGAAGTCCGGAGATCCCACCATGGCCCACCTAGTCCAACATCTGCTCGCCCTGGATGACGAGTATGAAAAGCAAAGCCACCTGCATGACAAGTTGGTAGCCCGACACCAAGACACAGAAAGAGAGTTGGCCGAGTATAAGAGGGTCTGGATACATCCAGGGTCAGCAACAGACACCTCTCTCAGTCGTGGAGTAAGGGTAAGGGCCATGTCCGGTCCACGCTACCCGTTCCAAGGAGAAATGCAGTACCCCATGACGGGCGGAAGTTCAAATCATCCTAACCAGCCGGTGCAGAGTTACTTTGGAAGTTTTCAGCCCTCCCTGCTCAACCACCTGCTGACTCAAGAGCCCCAATGGTCAAGAGGATAAAACAAGAATGTGCGTATTCCTGACGCTCTCGCTTCTAGGAAAGGGATCCAGTTCTCAGCAAGAAGCGACAAGCCGTCCGCAGGGGGAACCCATCCAGCTCGATTAGTCACGTTATGTCTCGCGTGCCATGTTTTAGTTCAGTTTTGTGCCTGTTTTGTGTGTAGTTCCCTTTGGCTTTGTTAGCCAAGGTCATCCTGGTTGTTTGTTTGTTTTCTGTTAAAAAAAAGAATATTAGATCCAGCCCTTGTCCCTGCTTTTTCCCTCTTATCTTAAAACCCGTGTGCTCAAAAAGGCAGAACCTTCCGAAGGAAGCCAGAAGAAAAGCCCTCTGAGGCACAGACAAGTAGTCAAAGAGACCCGACCCGCGATCCCAGGGAAACAACCAACAGTAACAGCAAACAGACCCCGACAGGATGGTGCAGTACTCTGGGAGTTAGGAAAAGGCAGGAGGAAAAGTCCAATCCTACAGTTTCACGTCCGGAGCAGTGACTACCACAGTGATCACTGCTGCTTCCGTCTTTGCCGCTACCGCCACATCCGCTGCCACCAGCCCCACCACCCACTCACCTGTGTCGCTGCATGCACGTACCAACACCGCTGCCGCAAGTGCACTCCGCCGACACCGCCTGCCACTTTGAGCAGCGCGCGCAACCGCCTCGCCGCTAGCCACACCCGGCCCCTACCTGCTATATACCGCATGCCACCATGTGTCATCCACCAGTACCCAGCCCATACTCCGCCTTCGCGCGCGTACCGCCATGTGCCCCGCTCCACCTTCACCACTCGCGTCGCCTCAGTGCATAGGCTGCCGCACCACAACCACCGCACCCCTGTGTGCCTATAAAAGCCCCGTGCTCCGCTCTCCACTCACCTCACAGAGCAAAGCAAACCCATCGCTCCCTCACACCGCCAGCTAAATCAGCAACTAAAGCCTCCTTCCCCCATGTTATACGACACCAGGATAGGTCATTTCCTTTGTGGTTTCTACGCCATTGGCATTTTCACCATCATCTTCGGTCTCTTGCTCCTTTGGGTAATCCACTGCCCCCTTCCCTTGGAACAAAATTGCCCTAAACCAACCGCCAACTCCACCGCCAGATGGTAAACCTAGCCATCCTCATACTCCTTTTATCTAGTGCCTATTACTCTACAAAAATCTCAAAAGTTCTTCTCCTACTCGCAAGAAGCATAGTCCGATTCCAGGGCTGCATAAGCCAGATCCTCGCGCACTATCCCCCAAACCCATCCGAGGCATGAACCTCGAGCCCAGGATCTGCATTCCCCTTCGCTACATATTCTTCACGATACTTCTTGTTCTATGCCTCCTAATCATCCTCCAGTTGATAACCCACCCACGGGCAGAGCGGAAGATAGAAGATGCTTCCTGCTAGCAAAGTTGTGCGAAGATGAAGAAATAAAGAAAAGAGCTAGTATCAAGCAAGAAGATAGAAGAAAAGTCTTGGGATAAAAAGAATTGTAACAAGAGGTGCTTGGGATAAAAAGAGTCGTAACGAGAAGACTACTATCCCAAGTAGTCGGTCTCCCACCAACCCTTTCCCCACTACTGGTGTAGTAGCAGCAGTTGAAAAGCACCGCAGCTCCCCGCTTCCAAAAGAAATATCAAGGAGCTTAAGAGGAGCTTTCGCCCCTTTTAAGTGGGGTAGTCTCCCTTCTGCTAACTCTGGCAGAGGAAGACTGCAAATTTCTGGTTATGGATGGGTTTCCCATACATTTCACCTCGAGGAGCAGCAAGAATGGAAAAGAAAGTGCCTTGCTGTATGTTGCTACTTCTTCCGCCAAAAGGTACCCCGACAACCTTCCAAGCTTATGAAGTAAAAGCGATCGAAAGATCCTTTGTGTGTGGAAGGCTTGCACCACTACCCCAAAGAAGAAAAGAGAAATGAAAAGAAAAAGGGGGATCAAGCAGTTGTGTTGAAGTTCCACCGCCTGTTCAAGTGCTGTTGTAATTTAGAAGTTGTCTAGCTAAAGAAAAGCTATCCCTATAAACCCTCCAAGCCGAATCTCGAGGATGAGATTTATTTTAAGTGAGGAAGGTCTGTAACACCCCAAAATTTGACCCTGAGAATTTTCTCTAAATCCGTCTCTAATTCAAAATCGGATTTTGAAAACTTTGTTTGAGTGTATGTTATGAGCTCAACAAAATTTCCAAATCTGTCGCTCCAAATATTCAGCAAATCTCTAGCTTTTTCTCCACCAAAAATCCCCTCAAATCCCTTCTCCAAATATCCAAATTCAATTCCATAATCTAAATCAGAAAAAGATAAATCCTCTCCCCTTTCCTTGGGCCGAAGCCCACCTCTCCTTCTCCCCTCTTCCTTTCCCTCGGCCCGCGCCGGCCTGCTCCCTTCCCCTCCCTTCCTGGCCCAAACTAGGCAGCCCACCTCCCCTCCTTCCGCTGACCGCTGGGCCCCACTTGCCAGGCCGCCTCCCTCTCTCTGCCTCGCGGGCCCGCTCGTCCGTCGTCATCCTCCCCCTTCCCCCATGGCAGGTCGCGCCGCCCGGCAGCCACCTTGCCGTGCCGCCCCCGCTCTGTCCCGGCCCCGCTGCCATGACGCCACCGCTCTGCCCGACCCCACTGCGACTCCACCTCGATGCCACCTCACCACCGCGTCGGCGTCGCTGAGTCGATCTGCCGCCAGCTCACGCCCAGCCGCCGCGCCTATAAGAAGCAGGCGAGCACCGTCGGCCTCCCCGGCCTCACTCGCACGCACTCACATGCGCGCGCCCATGCTCTCGAGCACACACGCACACTCACGCACACACCTTCCCTTTGCCCCTCACCGGCGCTCTCGCGGTGGAATAACCCACCGGGAAGACCCCGCCGTGCACCGCCTCACTCCACCTCAAAATCCCACCCCTCCAGCCTCTCCCTCTCCAAATTGAGGTGAGCCTGAGCTCCGTCACCCTCGCACGCACCTTCTCCACCACTTCCCACGGCCGGAGCCGTCCTGGAACGCTAGAGCGCCGCTGCGCCGTAGCCTCCCTCCCTCACTGGTGCTTTGGATCACCCGCCGCCAGGACCACCCGCCACCCTATCCACCTCCACGATACCCCCAGGACCACCGGCGGTGAACCGCCGGCAAGCCGCGGTCGCGACGGCACCCGACTCGGCCGAACCAAACCATGATGCCGTCCTCGTGCCATCACCTTCCCCTGTGTGGCTGACGCATGGGGCCTAGTGCCCTACCGTCACCGCGCCGTCCGGCCCGCCTCCCCGCCTTGTGGGCCGGCCTGTTAAGGCCCACGGGCGTGGGTGGACGAGCGGGTCGAGCCAGGCTGGAAGGGAAAGTGGGCTGCGCGTTGTTTTCGGCCCGCGGTTCATTTTTCCTTTTCTTTTTCGATTTATGATTTTCTTTTCTAAAGAATTTCATATCTCGACCGTATGGACTCCGATTTAGGCGATTCTTGCGCCTAAATTCTCCATAAATCAAGCTCTACCTATCCGTGCACTCTCCACCACTCCTCACCCCTTCCACGTCGGTTCATTTAACGGGGCTACACTCCACCTACTAAACAACTGTCCATACTACCCCTCCCGATAGTGCCAGGAACTTTCCTCGGTCACACTAGTGGTTAGCTTTCCGGCACCACAGTCACGACAAGAGGAATGGTCTAAGCCTTTGACCAGGAATCCTGTCTCGTGCCGCTAACCTTGTGTTAATCCATTTCGTTTCTCGGCTTGTTGGCTACAGGAGCTCTCCTCGTCGCCATGCAAACTCCTCGCTCCCTGCGCCATCACCCTCGCTATGGCTAGCCACAACCATTGCCATGGTACCCCTCCCTCGACCATTACCGAGCCCAGCGGTGTGTTCGGCCCTCGGCTCAGCGTCTCGCGGCGCAGCGCCGAACGGTGGAGGAACATAGCCACGGGAGCCAGAACCGCCGGTGCAGTCCTTCGAGGAATCCTTTGATCTTTCTCTCAACACAAACAGACCCTTGTTGAGCTCATAATATGCCTTGTTTGTTTGTTCTCTGTTGTTGCCCGTACGTTATACCGGAAATCCGGGTTGGTGCGCCAACGTGTCCGGAAGATGATGTACCTCATCCCCAACCGTCGATGTCTCGTTAAACCCCAACGAAGTGAACGGCAAGTCCACTGGAATCTCACTTGATGCATAAATTACCCAGTTTTTGATACACAACCCATTGCCCTCATTAATGATAAAACCTGCATGTTTTGCTTGCTATGGAAAACCTGGTAGGATAGCCACCCTAACCTTTTAGACGTAGCGCGCACAGGTGGATCGCTCACTTAATATCATACATATCAATCTTGTTGTGGAACTTGAGTTGGAAATGGGTTGGTGTGCGTTTGCGAAAACATGGGGAAAGACCCCGGCAGTCGATCTCGGTCGACTAGGCCACGTGGGTGAAGGGTGGAGAGCCCGGGTACCGTTCTCACGGTTACACTGGGGCCCGGCCTCGTGGAGAGGACCGAGCGCTATTTGAGGAAGCTCTGCTCTTCTAAAGACCGATTTGGACTCTCATCTTGCCTAACTCTTTATCGTGCAACCACTCGATGTTGTATGCGGCAACACTTGGCCGGAACCCGCAATGAACAACCTCCCGATACCCGTAGGCTGGGAGCACCGAGGGACTAGGAATGGTGGAAGTCGTGTGTCTGTTGGCACTGAAGCGACATCGCGTGTCTGCTGGCACTGATGCGACAGGGCCCATGTCTCTCCTTGGTTGAGGCTGGGGAATACTTGCGGGGGTAGAGCCTTGAGCGGGAAGGGCCTTATTGATCATGAGTGCCTGGACCAAACTTGTGGGTAAAGTGTGCACCTCTGGCTAGAGTATAAACCTATCCGGATAGTCCGTTGTCCATTGGTATGGACGAGTTATGGCTTGGTTTCTACCAGTAGTGATTTATAAAATTGGGATTTCGTTGGGTGAAAATGATGTCTTGGAAGCTACGGGCGTGGCCCGGAAGCAGTGGAGAAAAATATTGGCCTGCGTGCCATGAGCCACGATGGATCGGTAAGTCCAGTGGCACCACTTTTGGAAAAAGTGTTTTCTAGAAAATAAAACTGAGAACCAATGAGCCTTGCATATTTTCTGGCAAAACTATCCAGAGCTCTAGATATATCTTGCATATAGTAATAGCATTGACCCCAAATTCCCTATGGAGGAAGGTGGGCTTGCGTAGTACGTTTTCGTACTCACCCCCCCCCCTTGTTGTTGTTTTTTAGAGAAGACGAAGTCGCCATTTAAGAGGGCTTGTACGTGTAAGGTTTGCGGCCTATCCCAACGGTGTGAAGTAGGAAAGCTTGGGTCTATCGTTTAAATTCCGCTGCTGTTGTTTTGTTTCGGGCTGCGCCCCGTTTAGGTCTGTCCCGTTGGGGCGGATCTGTACTACTCTGATGTAAGAATGTGGTTATCATACCCTGGGACTTATAATAAAGCACATTTTAGTCCCGCTTACGGGCTGGGGCGCTTCAAAGTACCCCCTCCACTTCCTATGCTATAAATACCTCGGGGAGGTCACTTGCAAGGTGTGGTGGATGAATAGAATACAAGTGTGGTTGTGTAGTTGAGTGTAGAGTGTTGTAGTGAAGCCACCCTTGGCATTGTAGAGAGATCCAAGTTGTATCAAGAGTGAGTTGTGAGTGTAGAGTGAAGGAGTCGGAATTCTCTTTGGTCTTCTGTTCCCGATCTCCTATTCTCATAGGAATTATTACTTTATTTCCAGGATTCAGTAAAGTTCCTTGCTCCCTACTTTATTTATTTCATACTTACTTTATTTACTTGCTCAGTTCTTTATTAATAGTTTACGGGTGCCAAGTGTGCTCTGTGTAGTTTAGCTATACAGTTGTGCTTGCTCTCTAGCTTCGAACCAGCATAGTAGTAATCTCGGTTGTGTAGACGTGGTGTCTAGACTTGAGTTTGCCTTGGAAGGTGTCTTGTCCCACGCAGTTTTGGTTGGTAGTCCCACCTGGTGACAGCGGGTGTGTGTCCTGTGTAGTCCAACCCCATCGTTCGGATAAGTAGTCATCGACGCATAGTTGAGACTTGTAGTACCCGCCTTTCTCATCCGGGTTATCAACACTCTGGTGCCCGGAAGTGGTTCTGCAGTATTGGTGTCCAAGTAAACCTGTTGAGTAGAGTACTAGTTTATTGAGTAAAGTTAAGTTGTTATATTTAAAGTAGTGATCCTGCCCTGCTCTGTCTTTTATCTCTACAATTGATGGTTTTATTGTTCGGTTCTATCTGCTCTACGTTGAATTACTCATCGTTCCTCGTGGATTTCAATACCCTAGAATACTGTTGGGTGAAAAGCTACAACGTGTTTCCATGCGCTTGCGGATTTATCAGTAAGCTAAGAAACGCCAACAGAGTGGTGGAACGAAGTGTCTCCTTCTCTTGATTTTCATCCCTTGCAGCCTTTTACATATTAGGAAGGGGTATGGAGCTTTTATTTTTTTTTCCATGCTTGAACTTGCATGCCTTTCGTTTTGCCGTGCTTTCACACGCATTTTTCTTTCTTTTGCCGTGACCTTGCACGCATTTTTTTAAAGCTCCATACCCCTTACTTCTTGGCATTTGAAGGCTTTAAGAGGATAGGAGAAGTATTTGGAGACTTTTAGGTGGATGTAGAGTCTCGGATGGATCACTTGCATTTATGCTTTGGTACTCCAGCTATCAACAGAAGATGATATTTCTACTCAATGAGACTTAAAATTTGACAAAACTCAAAACATCACTAAGCAGCTTGTAGTGGTTTGGATCTTCTGAATCATTTTTGGCTCTGGTAGGAATTTTTGCCCAAGGGGAACTTTATTTTGTTATTTCCAAAATAAAAACCCAAGATGTTTATCCTACTAGGAACACGAAAGAACCATCCTATTTTTAAGTCATATCATTGTCTCCCAACAACTTAGGCTTGTTGTCACAAATGGCATCCACAAAGTAAAACTTTGGTTCACTTCTTTTTATTTACCAACATGGGACTAAGCTAAGCATAAGTTGACATGCAAGAATTAAACCATTCACTTGATAGAGCAACTATTCATCATTTCCAAAATGAAACTAGCAAGTAAACTTAACATGAGAGTTATTTAATATGATACAGACACACACACACATTTTTTTATTTTTTATATATATTTTTTCTTTTAGATAAACTAAGATTAAACATGCTGAAAAAATAAAGATACATTACTACACTCATTGTGGGGCGGAATTGAACATCGGTGAGTCTAGGAAAACTTCATGGAAAGGCACAGGGCTAGACAAAGCGATGGCGAGACACACATACCTCCAGTTTGTTGGGTCTTCCCCCCTAAGCTTTAACGAAGCTTAGTCGGGATAGAACCCTCGCCAGTTATAGTACATGAGGTTCTGCTCTAATATGCGGTCGACCGTCGCCCTTGTCTCTAGGATCAAGTTGTGGTCGACTCCTTATTGCTGCTGTATCTGTGTGATGTTGTCCATCATCCCCAAGGTGCAGTGCTCTACGTTCCCTGTAACACCCTAGTTTGAATTCCAGCATTTCACAATAACATTCAAGCAATTTATTTAATTTTCCTAAGGCTTATATGTTTAGTTTGCATTTAACAGGCTTTAATAAATACTAGAATCAAATTTATCATAGGCCCAACTTTCTTGTGCATTACATGCTGGTGCATTGTCTCTTGTTGCTTGAATTAAGGAGTCAAATTCAAATTTATTTGAATTTTAGAACCATTTCATATCTCAATTCAAAAGTATTCCAAAATAAGAAAGAAAAAAAAAGAGAAGGGGCAGCCAGGCCGGCCAGGCCCGGCTCGGCCCAGCCACCCCGCCTCTCCCCCGCATGGGCCCGGCCCAGCCACCCCGCGCCCCCCCTCTCTTCCTGCGTGGGCCGAACGCCCGGCCCACTCGGCGCGCCCTCTCTCTCCGCGCCTCGCTGACAGGCGGGCCGCGCCCTTGCGCCCACTGACCGCCCGGCCCCACGGGTCAGCGCCGTCTTTCTCCTCCCGCCGGAGATCCCGCACGCGCTCCTTGCTTCCTGCTCGCCCACGCCGACCCCCAGGGGATGGAAACCCCCTCCCCGAATCTCGCCCACGCCTTCCTTAATCGCTCCCCTCTTCAATCCCGCAGCTCCCGCGCCAGTTTCCCCTTCTCCCCGCACCTGCCCTAACCGCGCCATTACTCTCGTTCAAGGGCCGGCGACCAGCTCGCGCGCACCCGCCGCCCCGGCCCTCCTAGACTCCTATAAAACCCACCCCGAGGCTCGCCTCCGTCCCCTTCACCTCTCCACCAAAGCTATTCCACTCACGTGCCCTCACGAGCTCGCAATCGCCATTGGAGCCTCGCCTCGGTAAGCCTTCCCGACGCCAAATTTGCCGTCGGCGAAGCCCCTCCGGCCCTGATTCCTCCTCCTCCCGTGTCGCAGGAGCACCCCGGACCTTCGCCTCCCATCCTCGGAGTCCCGGAGACGCTCCACCCCAGCGTTCCACGCGGAGGAACACCGCCCGTGAACCGACGCCGCCGCCACTCGTCGTTGGACCGCTACCGACCATCTCCCGCCGCCCTCAAGCCCTCGGTGAGCTCGCCGCAACACCCTCGCTCTTTTGGGCTAGCTCTAGTCGAGCCTAGCACCCTCTCCGAGCCGGAACGCCGCCGCGACGTCGGCCCCGCCGCGCGACGAGAACGCCATGGGCGTGGTCACCGTCGCCCTCGGCCCCGGCCTCTCTCCACCATCGGATCCCGATCCGACGCACGAGATCAGAGCCCCGATCCGATCTAACGTCACCCGTTAGATTGAGATCCAACCGCTCACACGCACCGATGACCGGTCAATACCGGTCAGCGCCGATAGTTTTGCTAAAGAGCCCCTGGACTTTCGGAAAATCAACCCGCAGTCCACCAGCGTTGAAAAGTAATTAGATTTTAGTCCTAGTTTTAGCGTTTTAGCCCCTGTGCTTTTGAAAAATAGAACCCGTCGTCCAGACCCTGGAGTTTTTGCATCAGAACCCTCTGCGGCTAGGTTTATTTACGCATAAGTCTCCGATTTTTGAAAACTAGCCCTTGGTTTACTGTTTTTATCACAGATATGCCCCTAGGAGCCCGTTTTATGCATAACTTCTACGTTTTAACTCCGATTTGAGTGATTCTTGCGCTCACACGACCGTAGAAACATGTAGAATGTTTTTAGTACAGTTTTACCTTCTGTTTGTATGATATGATGTACTGTTTCTCACCTTTTGATAATTGTTTGCATGTATGTATGCGTGGAAATGCTTGTACGTTGCCGTGAACGTGATTAGACGGTGAGCAGTTTGTTGGTGACGAAGAGCAGCAGTTTGAGGGTGTTGAGCAGTAGACTCAAGACCAGTTTGGGCAAGGCAAGTATAGCATGAACACAACCTAACAACCCTTTAATCACTTCATATGCATGTGTCTAAGTTTTGTATGCCAATAAGGACTGTACCTAGCCTCTTTTATCGATATGTTTACCTATGGGTTGCATGTTGGTTAAGTTTTGCTAGTTGCTACGCGAACTCATGTATCTTTGTTAATAATTTTGTTAATGGGTCTATGCAATCAAATCTTGAGCTTGACCCTCTGTGGTTCATGTTCCTTTAAAAATGGCTTTTTAGCAACTTGGTTTAGGGGGCATGAGCATGTGTTTTGCTTATGGCCACTCTCCTTAAGGACCGATTCGCAAAGCGACAACCTGGGACAACAGTGCTACCATGAGACTGGAATGGGACGGTCTTGGCTAATTAATTAGGTTGCATTGGTTTGGGGGTAACTTACCGACGGGGCAAGAGGGGAGGTGAGCTTCTGTGGCCCTCGCGCTACTTGGGTTGAGTGCGTTTATCTCCCCTTGAGGCTTGCTCCACAGCTGTGGACCCCGAAACCTTAGCGGTTACACCTTACCAACGTGATCTTTGTAAAGGCCTCGTAGTGTGCTTGCTAGCCATCTCATCTAAGGTAATGTGGTGGACCACTAGCGTAGCCCACGACTCATGGGTAAAGATGTACGACCTCTCGAGAGTGTAAAACTACATGTCAGCCGTGGTCACGGTTATGAGCGGCCCAGATCCTTTATGCAGATTAGTGTTTCCGTTGGGTTTGAAAGTGGTTCTTATGTTAATGTTGTTGACTAATGTTCACATGTTATATCTTGGGTTAATGGTTTATCAACTCACCTGTAGTAACCAGTTGTTTAATAAAAACTTGACCAACTAAAAGCTCATGCTAAGTGTCAGCCAACCCTAGATGCCTCATAGTTCATGTTATGCTTGTTGAGTATGAAATACTCACGCTTGCTTTACTTTAACCTACTGTTGGCTGGAACCCAACCGCTGCTTAGCTCCAGAAGACTTCGAAGAGTATGTTCAGGACTTCAACGAGTTCTAGGCGTACCGGTCCACCAGTCGACGTCCCTGTGGCGGCTCGTTTATCTTCGTATACGCTTCCGCTATGACTCTGTTTAAAGACATGTTGTCTTATTGTAATAAAGTGATGTTATACTCTATGTAAACGTTTTATTTATCGTTTATGCACGTTCTGTGATGTCACTATTGTCATAATATATGTGAGACACGTTCCTGGCACATATATGATGTTCCGGTTCCGTTGGTTGAGAACTGGGCATGACAAAGTGGTATCAGAGCCGTGTTGACTGTAGGATGGAAGCCTAGTTAGAAACGGACGTAAATAAGGACCTCATTCCCCTTTGCCCTCTTGCTGTTTTATGAAAATTTTATTTTTGCTATCAAACTATATGTTCACTCTATGTTAAATTATTACTTTTTGCTTTATTCATTCAATCATATAGAACTGATCTCCATCTTACTCCATCCTGCTTATAGGTCATGGCACGCAGCAAGCAAACCGCCCGCAAGAGTACCGGGGGCCGCCTTCGCCGTGTTGCACCACCGACCCCACGGCGTATCCCAGTACCTCGTCCACCACAGCAGATCGAGCCTCCGTCACCGGAGCTGCCTGAGCCATTGCCACCACCATCCTTCGAGTACGCTCCCATGGACCAGGCGCCACACCCCTTTGAGGGGAATGGTCTGCTTCCGGCAGACACTAACCCTGAGGAGGAGGAGGAGGACCCAGTGGAGGTAGTTTACTACCTCGACTCAGACGACGATGGTGATGCGTGGGAGGAGGCTCCATCGCCACGCCTGCCGACACCGACACCTCCTTCCCCGCGTGCGCCGACACCACCACCTTCTCCAGCGGCACCTGCAGCTTCACCGGCACCCCCATCGCCACCGCCTGCCGCACCCGAGTGGCCATTCCGTGTGGCTGTCCCTTCCGACGAGGGTGGCCAGCAGGAGGTTGACGCCTGGGTCGACCTGACGCACCCCCACCACGGTGCTGAACTGGAGTTCCCGGGGCTACTCCGCGACTGCCTCTACGACCTGGGTTACACTACCCATGAGGTCGTCTACCAGGTCCGACAGTGAGCGCGCCCGGACCACACCACCCTCTGGTCCGTCGGTGCGCAGATCTTGGAGCCCAACCCCAACCATGGGGGACACACCGTGCTGTGCCGGCACTACAGCATCGCGGAGCACGAGACCATGGAGATGTCCATGGAGGATGCTGCTCAGCAGGCTCTTGGGGTCCTATGCCAGCACTACCACACTCCGCTCCGCCAGACTCAGTACCGCTACTTCCCCCGCTGGCAGTCTGGGGATACTGAGCACGAGATAGCGTCCATCCGGGGTGAGGACAACCGGCAGCTGCTGAAGCTGGTCCGGTATGTGTCAGCCCTGATCACTGCCAACGTCAGGGTGTCCGAGGAGCTCCATCACCGGAACGGTGAGGTGTTCCACCTTCAGGCGCAGCTGGACCGAGTGGCAGGTCCACCGCCCCAGGTGTCAGTGGTGGATCCAGCTCAGACCCCCCCTCGCAGGAGGCCTGGCATGGGAGAGTTAGGTGGTGCCACCAGGATACTCCCTCGGGATGACTAGTCGTCCTCATGTATCGCGTTAGCATGTTTGTTTAAGTTGTCGTGTTGAGTTGGTCGTGTGGAACTTAAGTTAAGTTGTGTTGGCTGGTTGTTTGTTATTTTGAACCATGTTTGATTTGGATCTTTGGTTGTGTGTTATCCAGCTGTGGGGATTTGTCCCAGCATGAACAAGTTAATGTTATAAGTTAGTTCGTGGGGTTAAACACCATATCCACTCTATCGCTCTTACTACTTTATCTTTAGTCGCTACTGCTTGTGCACCCATATGTTGGCTATGTGCTTACGTTGTCTCTGTTACAAAAAGATGGTTAATACAAGGCGCAATGCTGCTGGTGGAAATGCTAGCCAGGGTAACCAGGGGGGTGGCAACCCGCTGCCCAACCCTCCACCACTGACACCGGAGCAGTTTTACAACCTCCAGATGCAGATGATGGCGACAATGACCAATGCGGTGCACGTTCTCCAGCAAGCCCAAGCTCAACCACCACCCCCACCACCTAGGGACAGGCGTGGAGATTTCCTGAAGGGTCATCCAACAACTTTCTCCCATGCCACAGAGCCACTGCAAGCTGATGATTGGCTTCGCGCAGTGGAACGCCAGCTGGAGATTGCTCAATGCAATGACCGGGAGAGGGTTCTGTATGGTTCCGGTCAGCTAAGAGGTGCAGCCCTGGATTGGTGGGAATCTTACAGACCCCAAGATAGGGATGCTTTCACTTGGGCACAATTCAGGGAGAATTTTCGCAACCACCACGTGCCTGCGGGGTTGATGAAAATGAAGAAGAAGGAGTTTCTTTCCCTGAAACAGGGCAGCATGTCGGTGACTGAGTATAGGGATAAGTTCCTTCAGTTGGCCAGATATGCCACTGCAGAAGTGGCAGAGGACAGGGAAAAGCAAGAATACTTCCTGGAGGGTCTAAATGATGAGCTCCAATACCAGCTGATGAACCATACCTTTCCTAGCTTCCATCAACTGGTGGACAGGGCTCTTTTCACTAAAAGGAAGCGCCAGGAGATTGAAGAAAGGAAGAGGAAGTATAACAACTCTTCATCAAGAAGCAACACTCGCCCCCGTTTCTCCCAGGGTCCGAGCTCGCAGCAGCAGCGGGCTCAAGGACAGCAAGGCTACCAGTACCAGCAGCGCTACCAGGGTCAGCCAGCTCATCCTATGTATCCAGCTCAGCGCCAAGTGCAGACCACCCCTCCCACCACAAACCAAACTACAGGTGTTGGGCCTTGCTACAAGTGTGGTGGAGTGGGCCACTATGCTAATGCTTGTCCCCGTAAGGTGCAAGGTAACCAACAGGGGCAGCAATCGGGCCAAAGGCAGAACCCCCCCAGCCACAGCAAGGGCGCCCCAGTCAACAGGGCAAGGCGCCATGGCAAGGGAAGGTGAATCATGTGACAGCTAAGTCTGCAGCTGAAGCCCCTAACGTCGTGCTTGGTACGTTCCTGGTCAACTCTCACCCCGCTACAGTTCTTCCACGCATTCATTTATTACCAAATCATATGCTGAGCAGTACAATATTCCTATAAGGTCTACAAGTAGACCCATGGTAGTATCTACACCGGGGGGAACGTTAAGCACCAGTTTAATATGCCCTCAAGTTAGCATAAACATAAGGGGGGTAGAATTCTGCACCAAGTTGATAATCATTGGTTCCGCGGGAATTGATATCATCTTGGGAATGGAAACGCTTGCTAAGTGGGATGTCAGAATTGATTGTGCCAAACGAACCGTCCACTTAACAGCTCCTGATGGTCAGAAAGTGGAAGTCAGTGCCACAGAACCTTCTGGTTGTCTGCATCAGATGGAGGCGAAGCCCACGGAGAGAATTCGAGTAGTGTGCGAGTACCCGGATGTCTTTCCAGAAGAGTTACCAGGTATGCCACCTGACCGAGAAGTTGAATTTTTAATAGAACTTTTACCTGGTACAGCCCCTATAGCAAAAAGGCAATATAGAGTGGCACCCAAAGAACAAGAGTTAATAAAGGAAAATATAGATGAGTTGTTAGGAAAAGGGTTTATACAGCCTAGTTCTTCACCTTGGGCCTTCCCAGTTCTGTTTGTTGATAAGAAGGATGGGTCAAGAAGGATGTGTGTGGATTATAGGGCTTTGAATGATGTCACCATCAAAAATAAATACCCCTTACCTCAGATAGATGACTTGTTTGATCAGTTGCAAGGTGCATGTGTGTTCTCAAAAATTGATCTGAGGTCAGGTTATCATCAAATGAAGATTCGTCCTTCCGATATTCCAAAAACTGCTTTCATTACCAGATTTGGGTTATATGAATATACCGTGATGTCTTTTGGGTTGACAAATGCTCCTTCTTATTTCATGAATCTTATGAACAAGGTGTTCATGGAATATCTTGACAAGTTTGTTGTGGTGTTCATTGATGATATAATTCCAAGACGGAAGAAGAACATGAAGAACACTTGAGGTTAGTTTTGCAGAAGCTGAGGGACCATAAGTTGTATGCAAAGTTCAGCAAGTGTGAGTTTTGGCTTGATCAAGTGCCTTTCTTGGGACATATAGTCTCAAAAGGTGGAATTATGGTGGATCCTAGCAAGATCAGCAGTGTCATGGATTGGAAGGTGCCAGAAGTTGTGAAAGAAGTTCGTGGATTTTTGGGTCTAGCAGGATATTACAGAAGGTTTATTGAGAGTTTCTCCAGGATTGCAAAACCAATGACATCATTGCTCGAGAAGGGTGTTCCATTTAATTGGACTAAGGAGAGGCAAGCTGCATTTGATGAATTAAAGAAGAGACTCACCACAGCCCCAGTGCTTACTCTACCGGACTTAACCAAGAGTTTCACCGTGTATTGTGATGCCTCTAAGGAAGGTTTGGGTTGTGTGCTGATGCAGGAGGGTAAGGTGATTGCTTATGCTTCACGCCAGTTAAGAAAGCATGAGGTCAATTATCCCACTCATGATCTGGAGTTAGCAGCTGTGGTGCATGCTCTGAAGATCTGGAGGCATTATTTATTCGGAAATAGATGTGAGATATACACCGACCATAAGAGTCTTAAATATATCTTCACACAGAATGAGCTGAATATGAGGCAGAGAAGATGGCTAGAGTTGATTAAAGATTATGACCTGGAGATACATTACCATCCAGGAAAAGCTAATGTGGTAGCAGATGCCTTAAGCAGAAAAAGTTATGTTAACATGGCAGTTGCTTTTCAGATGCCCTTTGAGCTGTGTGCGGAATTTGAGAGTTTGAATTTGGGATTCGTGCATCACACCACAGTAGCAACATTTGAAGCAGAGCCTACCCTTGAACAAGAGATAAGGAACCATCAGAAAACGGACGAGAAAATCCAGGAGATCCGGGAACAGATCAAGTTGGGCAGGGCGCCACACTTTTGTGAAGATGAACGAGGTACTGTATGGTACAAGAATCGGATCTGCGTGCCAGATGTGGACAGTATCAAGAAGTTAATACTCAGTGAGGCTCACGACACCGCTTACTCAATTCACCCGGGCAGTACAAAGATGTATCATGATTTGAAGGAAAGGTTCTGGTGGTATGGAATGAAGAGAGCAGTGGCAGAATATGTCGCAGTGTGTGACACTTGTCAGCGTGTGAAGGCCGAACATCAGAGACCTGCAGGTTTGTTGCAACCTTTGAAGATTCCAGAGTGGAAATGGGAGGAAATAAGTATGGATTTCATTGTGGGGTTACCCAGGACTCAGAAGGGTTACAACTCGATCTGGGTAGTTGTTGATCGGTTGACCAAGGTTGCCCATTTCATTCCGGTGAACACCACCTATTCGGGTGCAAGGTTAGCAGAATTGTACATCTCCAGAATCGTTTGCTTGCATGGTGTGCCTAAACGGATCATATCTGATAGAGGTTCACAGTTCACATCTCGTTTTTGGGAGCAGTTGCATGATTCATTAGATTCCAAGCTTCGGTTCAGTACAGCATATCACCCATAGACCGATGGTCAGATGGAAAGAACAAATCAGATTCTAGAGGACATGTTGAGGGCATGTGCTATACAATACGGAACCAGTTGGGATAAGAGTCTGTCTTATGCTGAGTTCTCTTATAACAACAGCTACCAAGCCAGTCTGAAGAAGTCACCGTTTGAGGCACTGTATGGCAGAAGGTGCAGGACACCGCTATTTTGGAACCAAACAGGAGAGAAGCAGGTGTTCGGACCCGACCTTATCAGGGATGCTGAACAGCAGATCAAGATGGTACGTGAGAATTTGAGAGTTGCTCAGTCCAGACAGAAGAGCTATGCAGATGTGCGACGCAGGGATTTGACCTTTAAGGTTGATGACTTTGTGTATTTGAAGGTGTCACCAATGAGAGGTATCCGGAGGTTTAATACGAAAGGGAAGCTGGCACCAAGATACATTGGTCCATTCAAGATAGTGGAAAGAAAAGGCGAAGTGGCTTATAAGTTGGAGTTGCCATCAAACCTATCTGGCATACACAATGTGTTTCATGTGTCCCAACTAAAGAAGTGTTTGAGGGTGCCGGAAGAACAAGCACCACTGGAAGGTCTGGATATGCAGGAGGATTTGACATATACCGAACACCCGGTGAAGATTCTTGAAACATCTGAAAGGATTACCCGAAATAGGAGGGTCAAAATGTGCAGAGTGCAGTGGAAACATCACACGGAGGATGAGGCAACTTGGGAAAGAGAGGAGGAGTTGAGAGCAACTTATCCTGGTCTCTTTGCTAACCACCTATGAGAATCTCAGGGGCCAGATTCCTGTTAAGGGGGGTAGGTTTGTAACACCCTAGTTTGAATTCCAGCATTTCACAATAAAATTCAAGCAATTTATTTAATTTTCCTAAGGCTTATATGTTTAGTTTGCATTTAACAGGCTTTATTTAAAATAAATACTAGAATCAAATTTATCATAGGCCCAACTTTCTTGTGCATTACATGCTGGTGCATTGTCTCTTGTTGCTTGAATTAAGGAGTCAAATTCAAATTTATTTGAATTTTAGAACCATTTCCTATCTCAATTCAAAAGTATTCCAAAATAAGAAAGAAAAAAAAAGAGAAGGGGCAGCCAGGCCGGCCAGGCCCAGCTCGGCCCCGCCACCCCGCCTCTCCCCCGCCTGGGCCCGGCCCAGCCACCCCGCGCCCCCCCTCTTCCCGCGTGGGCCGAACGCCTGGCCCACTCGGCGCGCCCTCTCTCTCCGCGCCTCGCTAACAGGCGGGCCGCGCCCTCGCGCCCACTGACCGCCCGGCCCCACGGGTCAGCGCCGTCTTACTCCTCCCGCCGGAGATCCCACGCGCACTCCTTCCTTCCTGCTCGCCCACGCCGACCCCCAGGGGATGGAAACCCCCTCCCCGAATCTCGCCCACGCCTTCCTTAATCGCTCCCCTCTTCAATCCCGCAGCTCCCGCGCCAGTTTCCCCTTCTCCCCGCACCTGCCCTAACCACGCCATTACTCGCATTCAAGGGCCGGCGACCAGCTCGCGCGCACCCGCCGCCCTGGCCCTCCTAGACTCCTATAAAACCCACCCCGAGGCTCGCCTCCATCCCCTTCACCTCTCCACCAAAGCTATTCCACTCACGTGCCCTCTCGAGCTCGCAATCACCATTGGAGCCTCGCCTCGGTAAGCCGCCCCGACGCCAAATTCGCCGTCGGCGAAGCCCCTCCGGCCCTGATTCCTCCTCCTCCCGTGTCGCAGGAGCACCCCGGAGCTTCGCCGCCCATCCTCGGAGTCCCAGAGATGCTCAACCCCAGCGTTCCACGCGGACGAACACCGCCCATGAACCGACGCCGCCGCCACTCGTCATTGGACCGCCACCGACCATCTCCCGCCGCCCTCAAGCCCTCGGTGAGCTCGCCGCAACACCCTCGCTCTTTTGGGCTAGCTCTAGTCGAGCCTAGCACCCTCTCCGAGCCGGAACACCGCCGCGCCGCCGGCCCCGCCGCGCGACGAGAACGCCATGGGCGTGGTCACCGTCGCCCTCGGCCCCGGCCTCTCTCCACCGTCGGATCCCGATCCGACGCACGAGATCAGAGCCCCGATCCGATCTAATGTCACCCGTTAGATTGAGATCCAACCACTCACACGCACCGATGACCGGTCAATACCGGTCAGCGCCGATAGTTTTGCTAAAGAGCCCCTGGACTTTCGGGAAATCAACCCGCAGTCCACCAGCGTTGAAAAGTAATTAGATTTTAGTCCTAGTTTTAGCGTTTTAGCCCCTGTGCTTTTGAAAAATAGAACCCGCCGTCCAGACCCTGGAGTTTTTGCATTAGAACCCTCTGCGGCTAGGTTTATTTATGCATAAGTCTCCGATTTTTGAAAACTAGCCTTTGGTTTACAGTTTTTATCACAGATATGCCCCTAGGAGCCCGTTTTATGCATAACTTCTACGTTTTAACTCCGATTTGAGTGATTCTTGCGCTCACACGACCGTAGAAACATGTAGAATGTTTTTAGTACAGTTTTACCTTCTGTTTGTATGATATGATGTACTGTTTCTCACCTTTTGATAATTGTTTGCATGTATGTATGCGTGGAAATGCTTGTACGTTGCCGTGAACGTGATTTGACGGTGAGCAGTTTGTTGGTGACGAAGAGCAGCAGTTTGAGGGTGTTGAGCAGCAGACTCAAGACCAGTTTGGGCAAGGCAAGTATAGCATGAACACAACCTAACAACCCTTTAATCACTTCATATGCATGTGTCTAAGTTTTGTATGCCAATAAGGACTGTACCTAGCCTCTTTTATCGATATGTTTACCTATGGGTTGCATGTTGGTTAAGTTTTGCTAGTTGCTACGCGAACTCATGTATCTTTGTTAATAATTTTGTTAATGGCTCTATGCAATCAAATCTTGAGCTTGACCCTCTGTGGTTCATGTTCCTTTAAAAATGGCTTTTTAGCAACTTGGTTTAGGGGGCATGAGCATGTGTTTTGCTTATGGTCACTCTCCTTAAGGACCGGTTCGCAAAGCGACAACCTGGGACAACAGTGCTACCATGAGACTGGAATGGGACGGTCTTGGCTAATTAATTAGGTTGCATTGGTTTGTGGGTAACTTACCGACGGGGCAAGAGGGGAGGTGAGCTTCTGTGGCCCTCGCGCTACTTGGGTTGAGTGCGTTTATCTCCCCTTGAGGCTTGCTCCACAGCTGTGGACCCTGAAACCTTAGCGGTTACACCTTACCAACGTGATCTTTGTAAAGGCCTCGTAGTGTGCTTGCTAGCCATCTCATCTAAGGTAATGTGGTGGACCACTAGCGTAGCCCACGACTCATGGGTAAAGATGTACGACCTCTCAAGAGTGTAAAACTGACATGTCAGCCGTGCTCACGGTTATGAGCGGCCCAGATCCTTTATGCAGATTAGTGTTTCCGTTGGGTTTGAAAGTGGTTCTTATGTTAATGTTGTTGACTAATGTTCACATGTTATATCTTGGGTTAATGGTTTATCAACTCACCTGTAGTAACCAGTTGTTTAATAAAAACTTGACCAACTAAAAGCTCATGCTAAGTGTCAGCCAACCCTAGATACCTCATAGTTCATGTTATGCTTGTTGAGTATGAAATACTCACGCTTGCTTTACTTTAACCTACTGTTGGCTGGAACCCAACCGCTGCTTAGCTCCAGAAGACTTCGAAGAGTATGTTCAGGACTTCAACGAGTTCTAGGCGTACCGGTCCACCAGTCAACGTCCCTGTGGCGGCTCGTTTATCTTCGTTTACGCTTCCGCTATGACTCTGGTTTAAAGACATGTTGTCTTATTGTAATAAAGTGATGTTATACTCTATGTAAACGTTTTATTTATCGTTTATGCACGTTCTGTGATGTCACTATTGTCATAATATATGTGAGACACGTTCCTGGCACATATATGATGTTCCGGTTCCGTTGGTTGAGAACTGGGCGTGACATTCCCCGTGAGCCCTTCGCTAGTGTAGCGGGCCAATAAGATTGCTCACCTCCGCTATAGTGTTGGCTCGACTGTGTCGGGTGCACTGAGGGTACGACGGAGTCCCACGAACTGTGTCATGATCTTGCCTGGTTCTCCCAGGAGGGCCCAACGTTTTGATGGCCCCAGGAAGGTTCTGCGCTTGTATGGGCCCATGCAAGTTTGGCACTGGCTCTTGTGCATCCTCGTATGCTTTACGGAGTCTCTCTTCAGACGTCGCTGGGCACGAGTCATGACTCCAGAGACACTATTTCTTGCCGGTTTAGTTTCCAGCTGCATGGTTAGTGGAGTACAATTTGAACTGCGGTGCTGGAAGCGGCAACTCAAAATCGTAGCCTCTAAATGTCATGATATAATTTCCCTGTGTGTCCTTTTTCAAAAAGTATGCATGGATGAAGTGTGACTCTTTGACCACACGTGAAGGTTCATTAGGCATGAAAGACACGGAAGTGTTTGCTAACACTCCCAACTCATTAGCAATCCTTATCACGAATGACGTGATCGAGAGGGTATTGCCATCGTGAACTAGCCCTTGCCAATGATGGATCATGCTAAAAACAGGGGCAAATTTCTGTCTCTTTCACATGGCATAGAGGCACCTGATATCATCTACTGTGACACAATGGGTGTCATCCCGCGGGGAAACGACCATGGTGAGCCAACGTGATAGAAACCGCATGGTAGGGTGCTTAATATTCGTGACGCTCTTTTTCCTTGGAGCATCAGCCCAGCTTATTCTTTCCAAAACTCTACTGAATTAAACCCTGCAGGATCATTGGCCATAGAGCATTGTGGCGAGAAGTCCAATAGGTTGCTAAATTGGCGCATTGTAAGCTCATAATCAGTATTAAAGAGTCAGAACCAAACAAATGTACCTTCCCGTCGGGTGTCGGTGCGAAGCGTCATGAGGAATTATTTTGTGAGGAGAACAATTCCGCCTTCTGGGATTTCTACAAAGTCCCCCCGGCCGATGGCTTGGAACACTTCATCGAACTCGCCCCGCATGCCGGTGTCGACGAGGACATCCTCGTCGAAGGACTTGGTCAAGGCGTAAGATTTCTGGTGGACAATTCTTAGCACCTTGCCCTCGTCCTGGTTGTGAGGTACGATTTGCAAGTCAAGGAGGAGCACTGGCCGGTGGGTGGACGACGTCGGAATTTCCTCAGGCTCCTCCGTGCTTATGGGCATCCTCTCAGAAACAGCATGCCTGTTTCTCAGGACGGATCCCTCGGAGGAGGACCAGCGGATGTGTTGTCCTACCTTGCAAATGGCCTTCTTCGCCTTCTTGAACATTCGATTCATCCTTCAAGATAGAGCAAAAACACAAATAACCGAAGGACGGACGAACGGGAATATTAGCGTTAGCGGGTTAGTCGTCTGAAAAATAGCGTCCTTGTGGGGCGGAGCCTCCACAAAACGTTCTCGGTTCTTCTCAACAAAATGAGAGAGAGACTAGCAAAGAAATTTATTTGGCTACCCAAATTTTATTTGAGCACAAGTTTTAACAAAACAAAAGAGCTTAATTAAACTTCTAAGTGAGAGATTAGAGAGGGAGAGGAGAGTGCAACAGCGTTGCTAGTTGGTGCATCAAGCAAGGAGGGCAAAGAGGCTATTTATAGGTGAAATGGAGTAGGGGGGAAGGCCGGGCGGCCAGTGGAGGTGTCCGGGCGGCCGGTGCCCATGGTCAGCCAGACATGGTCTGAGTCCGAGCGGCCATGATTTCGCGTGAAGCAGGGAGAGAACGGTTGAAACTGCATAGTGCTTCATTGTTGGGCGCCGAAAGAGAGAAAGTGGTTGTCGGCCTGCCATGATTCCATGCCGGGCAGCCATCATTGTGTGCCTATTTGCAAAGCAAAGGAAGAAAGAAGGAGGTGAGTGTACAGCGTGCACTGACCGGGCATAAGCGTGGTCGGCCGGCCACATCATTAGGTCGGGCGGCCACTGCTGCTGCCTCCTTTTGCCTTTGCTTTGTGAGAGAGTGTGATTAGCAAGAAAGGGAAAGCAGGGAAAGAAGGGGAGAGGGTGGCCTGCCAGCCAGGTCTGGTGGTCGGCCGGCCATGCCAAAAAAATTTTTGAATGCAAAACTATAAGAAAATTAGGGATAAAATAAAACAATGCACAATGAAAATTAACTATGCAGTGGAACATGGAATTAAAATTGGCGCAAAGTAAATATGCCGTCGAATGATAATGCCAGTTTACCTATTGGCAAGGTGTGGCGGAACCGCCCGCTTAATTCAGACTAAGCACACCTGCCACCTCTGGCTCGCAGTGCACTTAGACTAAACTAAACTCGGTAGTCCGTCGAGAGCCCTTCGACCCTCGATAACACCAAATCCAGAGGAACCGACATCACACACATTCGACTCTTGATGGAGCCACAACAGTTACATCATCACAGGCAGTTGAGATAGATAGATAATAGATTTAATTTACAAACCGGCTCAAATTAAAGAGAGAATTCCTTCCGTGGCCCAAAAAATTTTGCTTGTTCCTTCCATGGCCCAAAAAAAATTTTCATGCCTTCCTTGGCCCAAAAATTTTGCATTGTTCCTTCCATGACCTTTCCATCCATTCCGCTAACTTTTCCATCCAAAGGCAGTGTGAAATGACCCTTTTGCCCCTGGCCCCACATGTCAGCCCCTCCTTCCCTCTCCCTCTCCCTCCCCTTTCCCTTCCCTTCCAGTGGCAAAACTATACATGCACATCTCCACATCATACTCATCTCATAGACCTACTCACAAGGAGTTCATAGCCACTGAGTTTGTCCATTTTAGATTTTTATTTGATTTACTATGATTTTCCAAAGTTTCAGCCAAAATAAACAAATTAAAATGGAAAATCATTAGATCCAGGGGCTAGATCGTGATTATTTCAAAACCCCAGGGGCTAGCATGTAAAATCTACAAGACTCTACGCACAGTGCATGGATTGAAACGTAAAATGAACAAAACCGAGGGGCCGGATCTAAAAAATGCCGGCCCCTTCTTCCTCCTCGCGCCGGGCGCGACGGCGCGGCGCGCGTGCGCCGGCGAGCAGGGGCTCGCCGGAGCCGCGACGCGGGGCGCGGGAGGTGCGCGGCGGTGCAGCGCGCTACCTCGGCTAGGTCTCGTCGAGGATGGGGGTGCGGTCGAGGCAGAAGACGGCGGTGAACTGCGGTGGCGACGGCGCGACGTGACGTCGAGGCGGAGGCGGATCTCACCGATGGGTGGTGGAACGGCGACGATGTCATGCGGCGGAGGTGAGCAGTGGAAGGACGAGTGCGGTGGTGGGGTTCTCGTGGCTCGGGAGGGGCGGATGGGCGCGGCGCGAGCTCGAGCTCCGAGCTCGCCGGCAATGGCGGCTCGGCGTCGCGCTGCCGAGAAAGAGGCAGGGAGTGCTCGGGGTGTGGCGAGAGTGAGGGGGAAAGAATGAGGAGGCCGAGGGGATGGCTCTCCACTTAACGGCGCGGCCGGGGAGGCTCGATCCGTGGGCGTCATGGTGTGACCGTACGCCGGCTTCCACGCGGCGTCCATGGGTTGGGGAACGCGGGGGGCGCTGATACGCGGGCCCCACCAGTCAGTGACTCCGGAAAAAGAAATTAAAAGATGTGTTTTCTCCCTCACTGAAAATCGCCTATCTGACCTAACTAGAGCCCGATTTTGGAAAAGTACCAATTGGATGAAATGTTCTACTCTTCAATCTCTACAACTTTGTCAAAAGTCTCAACACCAAATTCTATGTGAAAATATGATTTAAATTTGAATTTATATAGCAGCCCTCAATTTGGACAGGGGACCTTTATTGGTTAGGAAATTCAAAAGTCCTATTTCTATGCATTTTTACTCAAACTGTCCTATTACAATGTTGCTTGAAATTTCAGTACCTACAACTTATTCAATTTGAACATTGCTTAATAATGAATGTAGGTTAGAGTAAATTTGAAATTTCTAAACAGGTCTGGTTTTAACTGGTTTTCTGTGTTGGTAGAAAATGACCTTAATCACCATGTAAAACTCAATATATGACCAAACCCCAGTTATAAAAGTTGTTTACCACATCTTTGTCTACAACTTTGGTAATATAAGCTTTGCCTAGATCTCAATGGAATCCAAGTTATGACCACAAACAGAGAAGCACACAAGCAGAAAAACAGGGTTTGACACTTGCATTTAAATCAAGTTGGAACATGTTGCTCAAACATATGCAATTGCATGATGCTTAATGATGAATGCTGCATGTAAGAATGATGATTATGCACTTGAGATGCTGGAGCGTCACACAAGGGCAGTCCATGTTTTTCCTTTCGGGGTTACGTAAGCATCGAAGGAGAGGACTGCTTTCCTTCGTGCTTCATTGCCGCTGCGCCACCTTGGCGTTCTTAATATGCTCTCGGTGCCGACGTTCTCAGGAGCTTTGCCTCCTGGTGCGGGGCTAGGTTTTACATGTCTCATCTCTTGTTTTCTCGATCTTCTGCTATGCATAGCAGCCTCATACTCCTTTTGTTGAATGTCGGCCTCGCTTTTCAATTTGTTTAGCATAAATGGAATGAGGCTGTCATCCTTTGAGTGTGGCTTATTGGTTCCGGTCTTGACCTTGGGTGCATTCTTTTGAGCCTGGCACTTGAAAGCGTGCACCTTATTGCAATGCTCTACTTTTGGCTTGAAGGGGAATGTCTCCTTGCCATTTATGTTGAGGTGGACCTTTCCTGCCCCGATGTCAATGGTTACTTCTGCGGTGCTCAAAAACGGTTGCCCAAGGATGAGTGGG
The DNA here is from genome assembly GCA_022530915.1 of Paspalum notatum. Classification (NCBI taxonomy): domain Eukaryota; kingdom Viridiplantae; phylum Streptophyta; class Magnoliopsida; order Poales; family Poaceae; genus Paspalum; species Paspalum notatum. The sequence goes on along the minus strand of CM039683.1, from coordinate 57,369,600 downwards.
TTTTTGAGTCTATTTCCATGTCCAGTACCACAAAGTCCACCGGGGTGAGGAAATTTCGGATTTTCACTGGAACATTCTCGGCGATTCCTTTGGGGGTAGCGAACGAATTGATCCTTGGGCATAGATGTGGGGGCAAGTGCGGTGTGATTCAATTTGTTGAAGATAACCTTGGGCATCACACTAACACTAGCTCCAAGATCACACAAGGCTTGGTCGAAGTGCTGGGTTCCAATCGAGCATGAGATGGTGGTGCTTCCAGGGTCCTTTTTTTTTTAGTATAGTTGCGCTATACTCTTCTGTCAGATGCCCAATTTCCATTAACGGTAGGGGTTTCTTGTTGTTGAGGTTGTCCCTTAAGTATTTAGCATACATCGGCACCTGCATAGCATCTAGCAGGGGAATATTGACATATAGCTTCTTAATGACCTCAACGAACTTACTATATTGTTCATCAACGGCAGCCTTCTTGTTTCGTGGAGGAAATGGCAGCACCGTAGTATCATAGAACTCATGGGGTAGATGTTTGGATGCTAGTTTTTCCTCCTTCCTAGGGGTATCTTCCTCTGCGACCTTGTCTTCGGATTTGGTTGTCTTCTCCTACTCTTTACCTGCACGACTAGGAGACGGCGGGTCCTGTGTAGACTTTCCACCCCTAGTGGGTACTACATTTATGTGCTCCTTAGGGGGAGCTTCAGATTGCCCAGGCAGTTTACCCACATTTGGGTTAGGTAAAGCAGTAGCCAACTGAGCTATTTGAGTTTCTAGCATTTTATTGAAGCTTAGTTGTTTTTTCATAGCACTATTCAAAGTTTCCATTTGTAGAGAAATAGATTCAAACATTTTATCATTAGCATGGAACTTCTTAATGATGCTATCATTCATAGCTTTTTGATCAAAATTATTTTTAGGAAACTACTGTGAATTACCTGAAGAGTTACCTTATCCAGAAAAAGGGAGATATGGTCATGAGTTCCATCCTGGTTGAGGACGATTCCCGTTGTTGAAGCTATTGGAGTTGTTACCTATGAAGTTTGCGTCTTTGAATCATGTCTCGGGGCAGCTGTTCTCCGAGTGCCCCGTATTCCCACAGAATTCGCAAGTCATATAGGCATCGAGGGCTTGAACCGAAGCGGCTTCTGGAGTGTCGTTTAGCTTTTTCAGCAATAAGTCTGTTTTTGCGACGAGCATGTCAGTGCTCTCGATCTGATGGACACCACGGGATCGGGTGCTAGACATCTCTTCTCTCCATTCTTGATTGTTGGCCATCTTCTCAATCAGTCCTTTGGCCACCGTGATGCTCAAGGATAGGAAGGATCCTCAAGCAGCTGCATCCAGGTGTTCTTGTGCTGAGCGGTGAAGCCCATGAAAGAAACTTTGAATAATCAGCCACTCTTGCATTCCATGGTGGGGGCAGGCTGCGATGTGCTCTTGGATTCGTCCCCAGGCCTCCGCCACGGTTTCATCAGTGAGTGTTGGAAGCTCGATATTTTGTTCCTCAGTGCGTTAGTTTTCCTCAGCGGGAAATACTTCACAAGGAATGTGTTGACGTCCCTTAGCGTAACTGTTGTCACAGGAATACAGTGAGTATATCCCCACGGGCAGCACAATGCGAGCCGGGAGGTGTATGTAGACTTTCGAGGTCGCTCCTCCTGTGTACGGCTCCCAACCCGCTAGGCACCTAGCTGGCGGGTTGCTGGCGTCGGTGCTTGGGCGTACCACCTGGCTGATGACCTAGCCAAGAAGGTTGTGGTGGTGGTGATGGTTGGCTCTTGATCTCTCTGCGAAGCAAACAGGAAACAAGGCAAACGTTAGTCCCTAGCCAGATCGCGAGGATCGGCTCTTGTCGTGTCAGATCTGCGGCATCGGCACGGTCTTGCCGATGCGCCCGTGCTCCATCCGATCTTTGCTCAAAGCGTACGTTAGATGACGAAGATACAACTTATCAGACAAAGCTAGATGGAGCCACAGGACGTAAATATCATGCTAATCTAACAACACATGTTGCGCTAACCTCAGAACATGCATCGTGGAACGTAAAAGCACTGATAAATAGCATGATATAAAGAGCCGATCTATAGCATGGAGCGTAGTAAACAAACGGATCGGCAGATGCACAGAAGAAATAGATGAATCTCACGCCAGGAAAAGCTTGGTGTGAGCTTAATCAGGATAACCAATGGATCTCGCGTCAAGCAAAGTTTGACACAAGATTCATCATGGTAACTGGTAGATCGCGCCATCAAAAACGCTTCAGTACCCGATCTACCAGGCGACTAACGCCTGATGCCCTAACGAAGTAAATCATTAGAGCAGCATGACGATTACTTGAAACTTTGTCCCTAGAGTTGGCGATGCCCCGAGAGATGATGGGACAACCCGTGTTGCGTGGAACGTAAGTCATCCCCCTTATTATGATGGTATGGTTACATATTTATAGTCCGTGGACTTGGACGACAAGCTAACTCTTTCCTAATTTTATTCTAAACCCTAACTGAAACTATCTTTAATTGGAGTCCGGATTGGACTCTTTACAAAAGACTAATTTTCCTACGATACACGGCCCACTGGCCCACATAGTGCCGCACACTATTGCTCCCTTGAATAGCTTCCTCCAGCCCTTTTAGTCGATCAAGGCCCATTAACTGGATTGGCCAAATCTTGGCGTCAACACATGCCCCCCTGGTTTTGGCAAATAAAAATTTTTATTTCAAAACCACTAAAAGGATCCGAAGATGGAGGGCCACACGGTTCCGCAATTTCAGTTTTAACTTTCCGTATGCCTTCCTCGTAAACCGCTCCGGCGCCCCTTCATCTTCACTTCGGGTATTATTTAAATAACCCATCGGCTGTAGTCTTTTTCCAAATCCTTTTCCTCCTTCATCGGCAAGCAAACCCTACTTTATTCAAGTAGTCCAAGCCTATGGAGTCCGCAGGGAGCAGTGCAACTCCGCCACCGTCTCCACACTCTCCTTCTCCTCCACCATTTCTCGACGTGCCGCCGGGCTTCGTTCCCCTGCTGCAACCCTCGGTCACGCCGGCCGGTGGTGAAAAAACACAGCCGGCCCAAGCAGTCAGAGATTGGCTAGCCTTCTTTGGCCCAGCCAATCCTGACGCCCCACCTAGGGTGAACCTCGGCATCGCCGAGGACCCTGAAGATGCAGTGGCGTCCCCTCCATGGAACCCTCCACCACTGCGCTCACCGTCATTAGAACGCCCCGCCAAAAGAAGGCAAGTTGAAGCTTCAGACAGCAGAGACAACAGCAGCAGCGAGGAGGATGAGGATAAGTCGGAGGACACTGAAGACGACACCGGGCCTGACGCAGTGGAACCAGACGAGGACGCTGACCTCCTGGCCCAAGCCGAAGAAGATCCGTCGGATCTTGACTCCGACAGCGAGAGTGCCGATGATGAAGCCGATAGCGCTCGCGAGGATGCTAGTGATGAATCCTCTAAAGATGGCGACGCTTAGAAGCATTAGATTAATTAATTTTAGCACCAGCCGTTGCATCGGCTTAAGGAATCCCCATAAAGGGGATATGTAAATTAATGAAATCTTCTCTTTACGAAGTACTCTTCTCAGCCTTTTTGCTAGCTACTGTATCTCGATCCTTCGAGGGAAGATCTTTTAACATCGGCTTAAGCAGCGACGAGCTGGGCCGATATCCTGAAAAATCGGCTTTTAAAACTGACGCGAGGAATCGATTTTTAGCAGCAGCGTACTTTTGAGCTGATCGCTATGTCGAGCCGACCAACTCCTCCTCTGCCGACTCCTTTTAGTGTCGAAAGCCGACCATCGGCTAATGAGCTAGTTAGCCGATGAATCTATAAATAGCCGACCAGTCCTCTGGCCAAATTCCAAAAGACTCACATGACCTTGTCCTGGCATAGACTGCTCCACGCGTGCTCGAGTAGTCACTTTCTCTGAAAAGCCTGGGAGCAGTTGCTTTCTCTGCATGGTCATAAAAACTTTACTCTGTTTCCCATGCATATTCAGCCCTAGCCTCTGGTACGACGATCCCTGTAGCTTTTACTTCCTGCCTCATCTGCCAACGGCCAACTACCCCTCTCAAGGTGTATAAATACAGCACTCTAGCCTAGTGCTTTCCTCATGGATCGACAGAGTCCACAATCCACTACGACCTCTGTAAGCTCCTCTCAAAAATACCGATATGATCCACCAAACTTTGAAAGCAAACCCTTGCCAGAACACCCAAATTTTGAGGACAAGGAGTGGCCGGCGAAGACGCGTGCTTACGTTGCCGCGTTCGAAGAAAACCTGGAGATCCGCCGGCAAGCTCGATCTCGTGTTGGCGTCTTTCTCGTCAAAGGTTATATCAATATCCCTCACATCACCTTCCTGTCCAGTATGCTTGATCTCCCTGGTGATAGCGAGTTTAGCAAAACTGACAAGAAGCGTCGCCGTACGAATCATCTTCTGTTCTTGGACATAGAACCTGGACATAGAACCTCAAGCATGGATGATTCCTCAGGTATCGGCTAATAAGCCGATTCTGAATCCAAAATATAAATGAATCCTCATTTTTCTTGCACGGTAGGACGAATAGGAGGCCAAAATATAAATAAATCCTCATGTGGCCACCTTGCTTTTCTTGCTGGTTAAACTCCTCGTGGCTTAGATTCCATAGGTAATATCCCAACTTGCATGTAGAGCTCTGACTATTGCAAGAAATTTTCCTAGGAAAATCCTATCATCCGGTAGGATATCCCCCTGGATTTACCTCCCTCTTCGGCTCGTCTCTTATTGAGTCGAGTTGTTGTGCCTACGGGGTTATTTTTCCCTAGGGCGCGGAGGACACCAGGTGGATCCATTTTCTGAGCTGGCTTCGATCCAAATGATGTAACCTCGTTGTAATATTGAATAAAGGAATCATTTGGTTACAGCATTTACCTTATGTATTTTTGCTTGGCGAAAGTGTGAAAGTATTCTCCCTAAAGGCGATGGCACCGCATAGGCTATCTTGTTTGAGAACCCTTGAGTTTTGAACTTCCACAATCGGCTTTTAACTTCATTTGAACCCTCGAACCAATCCGAATGCCGAAGGCCTTCCTTATGCACTTTCCTGACGACATTCTTAACTTTTTTGTTCACTGCTCCTGTCCTTCAAAGCGAGTGTGAACAGCTTCAAAGCGAGTGTGAACAGCTTCAGAACATCTGTGCATTGATGCCAAGCTTTCTTTCCTCATGGCGTGCTTCTAAACGTGCACCCCGAGCACGTTTGCAAACACTAAGCTTTTGTATATTCTTTTAACTAAAGTCGATGCTTAAACTTTGCATCGGCTCTTTTTAAGGCCAATGGCGCACATTAGCCAAGTATTCCGCTCCTTTCTTCCTCTATACATATATATTTATATATTATATATTTTTTTTCTTAAGGCAATGTCACAACATCGGCTCGGAACAGATGGCAACGCATCGTTCTCATATATGTGTCAAGATCCGATCCACAGACTGGGGTAATACTTCTTCAAGTATTTACCATTGATATTCCTTCTGAACCGGACTCCTTGTAATGTTTCTAATCTGTAAGAATTTCCAGGAGCAGTTTCTATCACACGGAACGGTCCCTGCCAGTTTGGTGACCATTTTCCGTATACCGGATCTTTTGTCCCGATCGGCAAAACCAGTTCCCACACTAAATCACCAGCCTGAAAATTTTTCGGCTTCACTTTCTTGTCATGGGACCTTGCTACTTTAGCCTTGTTATCCTTAATTCTTTCAAGAGCCCACAGCCGAAGTTCTGTTGAGTCGTCAATGTTGATATTCATGAGAGTTGCGTAATCTTCGGCTAACAGATCATTCTGAAACTGAACTCGTCTCGAGTCGATGTTGACTTCCCACAGCATAACAGCCTCCTGGCTGTACACCAGTTGATATGGCGTGCACTTGGTAGCCCCATGACATGACATCCTATATGCCCATAATGCTTCAGCCAGCCGATCGTGCCATTGCTTGGGATACTCATCAATCTTGCGCTTGATCAGCTTAATGAGGCTTTTGTTGACGGCTCAGCTTGGCCATTTGCATGGGCATAATATGGTGACGACTGTATAAGGGTGATACCCATCTCTTTAGCAAATTTTTTGAATTCCTCCGCCAAAAAGACAGTGCCCTGATCTGTGGTGATAGTCTGTGGTATCCCAAATCGGTAGATGATATGCTCTTTGACGAAATTTATCACATCTTTGGCTGTGACGTTCTTCATCGGCACGGCCTCGACCCATTTGGTGAAGTAATCAGTAGCGGCCAAAATCCACTTATGGCCCTTGCTCGTTGGAGGATTAATTTGCCCAATCATGTCCATACTCCAGTCTCTGAATGGCCATGGTTTGATGATGGGGTTCAGTGGCCCAGCTGGAACCATTTGGACAGCTCCAAACCTCTGGCATTCTTGGCACCCTTTGTAATACTTGAAACAATCCTCTAACAATGTCGGCTAGTAGTAGCCAGACCTCCTAATCAGCCACTTCATTTTATGAGCCGATTGATGCGTACCACAGGTTCCTTCATGCACATCATGCATGACTTGGAGAGCTTCTGCAGGCCCGAGACACCTTAACAACAGACCTTCAATCGTCCTGAAATAAAGATCATCTCCATAAGGACGTGTTTTAGAGCTCGGTGCCTTGTCCTCTTATCTGCCCCCCGAGCCGGATCCCTCAAATAATTGAGGAGATCGGCTCTCCAGTCGGCTGCTGCCAACTGCATTGTGTCGATATAGACGTCATCAACCTGTTCCACGTACCTAGAAGCTATTTGCGCAAGCTTATTCGCCTCGGCATTGTTTCTCCTCGGGATCCACTTAAGCTGGATGTAGCGGAATCGTGCCATCAATTCTTGCGCGCGGAGGAGATATGGATAAAGCAGATCACTCTCACAATTGAACTCCTCTGTCGATTGATTGATGGCTACGCTAGAATCGCCAAATACTTCCACCGCTTCAGCGCCCACTTCAAGTAGCAACTCAAGGCCTTTGCATAAAGCCTCATATTCTGTTTCATTGTAAGTGTGTCACTCGCTGAGGCGAAAAGCAAACTCATACTGTGCCCCCCGAGGGGACACGATGAAAAGCCCGACGCCGCAGCCAGCATCGCACGCAGATCCATCGAAAAACAGAGCCCAAGACACTAGACTGACAAAACAGGAACGTGGAGCCGATCGCTCTGTAATGAGATCGGCTAATGCCTGCCCTTTGACGGCCTTCGCTGGTCTGTACTTGATGTCGAAGTCTGACAAAGCAAACATCCATTTACCGAGCCTCCCTTTGAGGATCGGTGCTGACAACATATGTTTAATGACGTCGGCTTTCGGCGTTGAGCAGGTACTGACGGAGTTTTGTGCATGTAAAGTATAAACATAAACATAAATGCTCCATCTCAGAGTACCTGGTCTCCGCGTCGAGGAGGCGTCGGCTGAGGTAGTAGATGATGCGCTCCTTGCCATCATCTTCTTGAATCAGAACAAAGCTGATGGAAACCTCGTCGGCTGAAAGATATACTACAAAAGGAAGATCGAGAGGGGAGGAGCCATCATTGGCGGCGCAGTTAGGTATTTCTTCAAATTGTCAAACGCCAGCTTCTGATCAGGTCCCCACATGAACTCATCGTTCTTTTGGGCGCGGACCAATGGCATGAACGCTTCAAGCTTAGCTGACAAGTTTGGAATGAATCGCCTAATATAGTTGATCTTCCCAATCAGCTGCTGAAGCTCCTTCTTGCACGTTGGAGGTGCCATAGTCTCGATCGCATCCTTGCTTTTTGAGCCGATCTCTATCCCGCGTTCATGGATCATGAACCCCAGGAACTGTCCGGCAGTGACCCCGAACGCGCACTTGTCAGGGTTCATGCACATGCCATGTTTCCATGTACGCTCAAGGACTTGACGCAAATCGGCTAAATGATTCTCTTGTAAGATCGACTTGACTACTACATCATCGATATAAACCTCAATGAGGCGGCCGATGAGGTCGTGAAAGATGTAATTCATGGTTCGCTGGTAGGTTGCTCCGGCATTTCGCAGGCCGAAGGTCATGACCATGAACTCAAACAATCCTTGCGGGCACCGAAAGGCTGTCTTGTATACATCTTCCTCGGCCATAAAGATCTGGTTGTAACCAGCATTACCATCAAGGAAACTCATCATCTTGTGACCTGCCGCAGCATTGATTAGTGACTCGGCAATTGGCATTGGGTACTCATCTTTATGAGTAGCCCTATTTAAGTCCCTGAAATCATTGCATATCCTGAGCTTCCCGCTTTTCTTCCAAACTGGGACGATGCTCGATATCCATTTGGCATATCGGCAAGGACAGATAAAACCAGCTTTAGTCATCCTCTCTATTTCTTCCTTGACTGGATCGAGGATTTTCGCGTCGATCTTCCTGGGATGTTGCGCAAACGGCTGGAATCCAGGTTTAATAGGAAGCCGGTGCTCGACGATGGAACAGTCAAGACCAGGCATTTCATGGTACTCCCACGCGAATCAATCTGGGAATTCCCTCAGTAGTTCCACTAGCTTGGCCTTGAACTCTGGGTCTAGCTTCTTATTGATCCACGTTGGTCTAGGTTGATCACCCGGGCCGATGTCAACCTGCTCGAGTTCGTCAGACACCGTGAAGCCGAACCCAAGCTTGCCTTCTTGTGTAAATTCCTTCGTGGATGCGGACGATGTAGGAGAGGGATTCAAGCGAGCTGTTTCCGTTTCATCCACATCATGAACCGATTGGTCATCACATGAAGAGTCGATTTTGTCAGGAAAAATATCAATTAGACCAATATACTGAGGCCGAGGTTGAAACTCAGCCATACCAAGAATTTTATTGACGATAGAATTATAAATATTTTGGGGCCGATCGCAAAGATCGGCCACTACGGGCTGAGGGCCTGTAGAGACTTTACAACCAGTTACAATCCGATTGATGGAACAAGACGACGCATTGTACGCAAATTTTGATTTACAAATTTTTTGGGGCCGATCGCGCAGATCGGCCTCTACGGGTTGGACGCCCGCAGAAACCTTACAACTAGTCATGAGCCGACCAACACCATCGGCCGACCCATTGCGTGGATGTTGTGGATGCTCTACAACTGGTCGCCGGTTGCCCGTACCGGCGTAACCCCGTTTTTTGCAAGGTCTACGAAGCTCCAATCTGGTTCTGGTCTACCCAAGAGACACTCCGCTTCGTCTGAGCTCCAGAACAGAGCTTCCGTCGTTGACACATCGCAAGAATCATTAGCAGGAACTACCTCGACGTCATCTCCATCCCATTGGATGAGGCATTGGTGCATGGAGGACGGTACACAGCAGTTGACATTAATCCAGTCCCGGCCAAGCAAGACCGAGTAAGGACCTTGATTGTCCACTATGAAGAAGGATGTTTTCAATGTCTTGCGGCCCACCGTGAGCTCTGCGTTGAGGACGCCCTTGACTTGTGATGTGTTTCCCTTGAAATCGTTCAGGGTGACGTTGGTAGCAATGAGATCTTCAACAGACCGGCCCAGGTTGCGACATACAGAGTAAGGCATGACGTTGACTGTTGCCCCAGTGTCAACAAGCATTCTGCCGATCGACTTGCCATTGATGAAGCCTTTGACATGAAGAGGCTTGAGGTGCTTATATTTCCTATCCACTGGTTTTTCAAAAATAACAGCAGCAGGGCCGAGACTGAGCTGAGCTAAGGACTCGGACACCTGTTCTCTAGAGGGAGGAAGAAATTCTTCTGGCAGGACGAAGACCATGTTGGTACCTGCTGGAGGCTTGTCGAACAGGGCATCAACCTTTTCCTGAAAATCTGCACCATCAGCCGACTGACTCTCACTGTCCATGTCTGACGGCCCTTCTTTGGCATTACCCTTGACCAATGGGTCAGGATGCAGTTTGGTTGAAGTCTCGGCTTCGTCTGGCTGCGGCTTGCGTTTCCATACGAGATTGCGCTCTGTTTTCAAGCTAGGAATTTGATAAATTCCAACAACCTTTTTTAATAGCCGAAGATACTCTGCTTCGGCTAGTTCCAAGCTACGCAAACGCTGCACCCTACGCTTTTGTAACTTGGACAAACCCGTTGGACACCACCTTGGATGATGGCATTCTTCCCGGTACTGGCTGGCCTCAGCCTCCATAGATGAAGATGTCTGAACGTGCTGAGCTGGGGGAGGCGGCGCCTGCTTTGGAGGCGGAGACGCCTGCCTCTTCTTTGGTGGAGGCAGGGGAGTGCGGTTGCGCCGTGGGGACAGCTCACGGCGACGAGGTGGCGCCAAGGCGCGCTCCAAGCACTCAAATACTGACGTCTTGCCGCGCTTGGCCCTATGTGTGGAACATTTAGGGCAATCATCAGGAGTAGGCAGCCTGTCCATACCTTGGCTCTAGTAGTAGTAGGAATAGGGATAACTCCAATGCTCCCTGTAGTTGGCGGCGTCACGACGCTCCTCACGTTCCCGCCGGTCTTCCCTATGTCGTTCGTTGTGCCTGAACGTATGAGGGTAATCTCGACGACGCTCCTCGTAGCAATGGCGCTACTCGCGATGATAAGCCTGTTCCTCATCGAGCTAACGACGATCTTCGTTACGATGGTGGTGTCGAGCATACATGCCAATGAGCACCCCGGAATTAGGGCGGCACCGTCGGTTTCTCTCAATTGTCTTGACCGAAGTGTGTTCTTCGGCCCTAAACTCAAGGGGTAGATCGTCACACGGATCAGCGTTGGCCTTCCCCTTGTCTTCTTTGGATGGTTGGACCATTTTGATTGAGAAGGCTGGGGACTGAGAATCTCCTGTATCGCGGCGCAGCACTCTGCCCGCAGCAATCGCCTCCTTGACTCGCTTGCGAAAAACCGACCTATCGGTGCTGATCAGCAAACAGGTTTCCTCCAGTGAGGGGAATTCAGCAAAGATCGCGTTGGTTGGGAATGGTGTGGTGTCAATCTTCAACGGGGTCCTTGCGTAGACCAACTTCCCTTGCTCGATGGCCCTTTGAATTTCAGTCCGCAGCACCCTGCAGTCATTTGTATCGTGTCCATCGAGCCTGTTATGCCATTTGCAATACTTTTGGCTGCGCATCTCTTCGGCCAAGGGGACTCTGTGCCCGGCAATGGGTATGAGGCGCTTTTCCTTGAGCAGTAAGTCGAAGACCTGTTCAGTCTTGGTGACGTCGAAATCAAAGCCTGGGGTAGGCTCGGGCTGCCTCACCCACTGGCATTGCAATGGCTGATTTATGCGTGCCCATTGTACGAAGTAGGCATCAGCATCGTCAGTCAGGTCTTCTTCATTGGCTTCAACGTAGCTGATGTTTCTTCTATGCTTCTCCTGGAAGAGTTCTGGGTGGCTTCGCTCGTAGGCAGAAACTTTGGAAACCAAATGGCCGACAGAGTCAAAGTCAGTCGGCCCATAATTCGCCCTGGCAGTTTTATTCAAGCCTTTCAATGCCAGCTCCGCCAGGGATTTCTCTGATAGCTACAGAGAGAAACATCTGTTCCTCAACTCGTGGAACCTCTGGATGTACTGGTGCACTGACTCCCCTAGAAGCTGGCGAATGTCGGTAAAGTCGGTTATTGTTGCCTCATTGGACCCAATGAAGAATTGTGCGTGGAATTTTTCCTTCAACTGCTTCCAAGTGGTGATCGATCCTGGAGGCAAAGTAGTATACCAACCAAAAGCTGGTCCAGTGAGCGACAGTGAGAAAAGCCGAATCTTCATATGTTCGGCTTGAGAGGTGATGCCAAGTTGCGCCATGTATCGGCTGATGTGCTCAACAGTGCTGGCACCGTCGCTGCCACTGAACTTGGAGAAGTCCGGGATCTTGAACTTTGGCGGGGCTTCCAGCAGATCGTACACCTCTGGGTAAGGCTTCGCGTAGTTGATTGCCCCCTGTCTTGGTGCCAAGCCGTATTGGTTCCTCATAATTTCAGCAATCTGGGATTGAACCATAGCTTGGACATCGGATCCTGGGGCATAGGTGGCCTGATCGTTCTGGATTGGCCCGGAACCGTAGAAGTGCTGCCACTCAGCCATCTCTTGATCAGCCGATTTGGTTGGCCTGCGAGGTGACCGAGGCTCCTGTACGGCCTGGGATGGACCTCGTGGAGGGTTGACATCACCGCATTAGGGTAGGGCTCTGGAGGCTTCTCTCCTTCTTGCAGCGGTCGGTACTTGAGCTGACAGAGGTACCCCTTTGGGATGACTAGAGGGGGAGTAGAATTTACCTTGGGCTGCAAGGGAATGTTGTCACGTGGGGGATGCATGATGAATTCGGCGATGTTGTCCCCCTATAGCTCGATTTGGATGGTGTTGAGCGGCCTGGAGTAAAACATTGCTTCTCCCAGGTGGCCGTTCAATGAGGGGCCGGTGATATGGAGAGGTTCACTGGCCAAAGCAGCTCTGACGGTCTTAACGACGATGTTATCCATTCGATTGATGGTTGCTTCAGACTGCCATATGAGAGCGTGCGCCGTGATCCTGTTGATCTCTTCACGAAGCACCTCCGTGCGCTGGGGGGAAGGAACCATGAGATCAACTTGATCGAGGATAGTGGCAGGAACTCCTTGGATTTTGATATTCCGGTGACGGGACTTGCTATACATGGCGAGGAGCCTCTTCTTCAGATCTTCAGGGATCTTAACAAACTGCCTTTGATGATTCTCGGGCAGATCTTCCATCTTCTCGAGGGGCATGAACTCATCCTCGCCATCCCTAGAGGCGTCATCTCCTGCCATGACGCTAGTTGTCCCACCAGGCGTGCCAAAAATGTGTTGTCGCGGGAATACAGTGAGTATACCCCCACGGGCAGCACAATGCGAGCTGGGAGGTGTATGTGGACATTCGAGGTCGCTCCTCCTGTGTGCGGCTCCCAACCCGCTAGGCAGCTAGCTGGCGGTTGCTGGCGTCGGTGCTTGGGTGTGCCACCTGGCTGATGACCTAGCTAGGAAGGTTGTGGTGGTGGTGATGGTTGGCTCTTGATCTCTCTGCGAAGCAAACAGGAAACAAGGAAAACGTTATTCCCTAGCCGGATCGCGAGGATCGGCTCTTGTCGTGTGGGATCTGCGGCATCGGCACGGTCTTGCCGATGCGCCCGTGCTCCATCTGATCTTTGCTCAAAGCGTACATTAGATGACGAAGATACAACTTATGCGACAAAGCTAGATGGAGCCACAGGACGTAAATATCATGCTAATCTAACAACACATGTTGCGCTACGGAACATGCATCGTGAAACGTAAAAGCACCGATAAATAGCATGATATAAAGAGCCGATCTATAGCATGGAGCGTAGTAAACAAACGGATCGGCAGATGCACAGAAGAAATAGATGAATCTCACGCCAGGCAAAGCTTGGTGTGAGCATCATCAGGACAACCAATGGATCTCGCGTCAAGCAGAGCTTGACACAAGATTCATCATGGTAACTGGTAGATCGCGCCATCAAAAACGCTTCAGTACCCGATCTACCAGGCAACTAACGCCTGATGCCTTAACGAAGTAAATCATTAGATCAGCATGACGATTACCTGAAACTCTAGTTGCTAGAGTTGGCGATGCACCGAGAGATGATGGGACAACCAGTGTTGCGTGGAACGTAAGTCGTCTCCCTTATTACGATGGTATGGTTACATATTTATAGTCCGTGGACTTGGACGACAAGCTAACTCTTTCCTAATTTTATTCTAAACCCTAACCGAAAATATCTTTAATTGGAGTCCCGATCAAACTCTTTACAGAAGACTAATTTTCCTACGATACACGGCCCACTGGCCCACATAGTGCCGCACGCTATTGCTCCCTTGAATAGCTTCCTCTAGCCCTTTTAGCCGATCAAGGCCCATTAACTGGATCTGCCAAATCTTGGCGTCAACAGTAACAGATTTTACTCAGAGATTCGCTGTAGCTTTTTCACTCAGAGTATTGCGAGTATCGTAAAACCACAGGAAAGCAAGGGCGAATAGGTGGAATGAAATGTTGAACTTCAAGCAGTACAATATAACTTAGATAAATACCAGCTATTCTTACAACGGCGGTAAGAGATAACAAGATAGTGTATGGTGGGAAGAGTAAACAAGGACCAAAGCAGTAAACAACTAGGTAGTTGATTGGGAGGACAACGAGTGAGATTAAGATATCCAAACTCTATTTCTTAACTACGGCAAAGGAGTATTCGCGGTTGAACTAAGCTAATCAAACACATACTAGGATCTTACATTGAGCGAAATTCTAGACTACACCGAGGAGGCCAGGGGGTAGATAGGAGGCCAACTGAATGGCAACTGGCTAACGCTTGTGGGCTTACCGAACGACCGGATTGGAATATTGATACCTCTGAAGCTGTCACCTAGAGAGGCTACCAACTAGAGCTGCGTGGGTAAGATGGCATGCTAAACTAAACTAGTGTTCATGTGAGAACTTGAACACTAAAGTTCTTCCTTGATTAGAGGGTGAGAACTAACTTAATCTTAGATCAGAGCCTAAGACAAGCTTATAGCGCCGGCAGGTCTAGCAAGATTTAGATAACTTAAGAATAACACAAACCTAAGCCTTGGTCTAGTATGCAAAGAAGGTACACTACACTAGGCAAGTGTAAGAAAAAAAGTAAAGTATAACTCAAAAGATAGAGAAACGATGTATATTATACTGAAGTAGCAAGAGTACAAAGATAAAAAGATACAAGAGTTTTACCAGACTCGAAGCTAACTTCGGAATCCCTGAGGCAAAGACTCAGGCTCAACTCTAACTCCCAGGACTATCCTAGTGCTACTAAACTAAGCAATGGTGTATGGTATGACGGTTATAAGGGTCGGTGCCAGGCTGGGCGGCCTGAGAGAGGTCAAGCAGCCCCACCCTAGGCCGAGTGGCCTAGACAACCCTTGGATCCACCGTCTCTTTGCATCTAATGGTCCATCTTCACTCCCCAAGTCAGTTGTAGGTCGGTTGACGGTTGAAACATGTGCTTTCTCCCGAGCCATTGGATCTCACTTGTGTTTCTTCCTTAGCTACAGGATTGAAGTCCCTCGGATTGTTGACTTCACCAATCCGAGTGCTAGATCGATGAGGTGGCAAGCCTTCCGGTCCTTGACACGTTGATTTCATGGCTTACACCTTGGAGTTGTGTTGACACATCATTTATGTGCATGCATGTCGAAGATGGGCACATTTGGGCACATTCCCAGGCCGGGCAGCCTGGCCCACTAGTCAGGGCCTTCTTGACTTAGCCAAATTTGACATGTTTTCAGCTGATCTTGCACCTGCAATCAAATATTCAACACAACTTGTGTAACAATGTTTGTAGCAAGGGTTAGTCTATATTTTAATGTGTTTTCCTTCATATACATGGATAGTTGATGGTCGTAGGTAGTGCAATAACGACTGTCAACACCCTCCCAAGCTTAGACCTTTGCTCGTCCTCGAGTAAAGCCAAGATGGGTTATCGATCAGGAGTTGCTGAAAATATCAATATTCAAGAGTAGAAGCTATACATAACCAACACTCATGCTTTTACCATACCTATGGTGAATCTGTTTGACTTACCATGTCTTGGGCGGTTGACAGGAAGAATAACTAGATCAAAACATTTCTTTTGGGATTCCTATCTCAGGTATTTTTAAAGATTTTCAAAAGAAAACAAGTTTCCCCAAAGGTACTCTCGATCGCTCAAAAGTGTATCCTCACCTTTAAGGCCAAGAGCACGGCCAAGAATTCCCTGTACTAAAGCTTATGTGAAGCTCAGGGTATGGAAAGACTTAGCTTACTCAGGTTGTTTGTTTTGCAAAGCCAAAGATTGGACCAAAGAAATGTACTACATCAACTAGCCTTGTTCATCATTGGAGCTTATTTGGTTGCTAGATGGATGGTTCTCCTTGTTTCCTTTCTCTCTCCTCCTTTTGTTTGATAGGTATGAGTATGGAGCCTTTTTGTATTTTTCTTCTTTTTGCCATTCTTGACTAGCATGCTTTTCCTTTTTCTCATATTTTTGCCATGCTTGACTAGCATGCTTTTATTTTTCTCATATTTTTGTTGGCTCCATACTCTCCCTTATTTTGCTTTGGAAGGAGTAAGGTTGAAGGTAATTGTTTGGAGATATGTGGATGCATACCCAAGATAGGTAAATCCATATGTGGTGGTGGAATTTTTGCTTCAATAGATCATAAGGTAGAGATGATTCCATTCAATGAGACTCAAAATTTGACAAAGCTCAAAACAACACAAAGTAGCTTAAACAAGCTCAGTTTAGATATTTCAGTGTATTTGGCTCTGGTAGGTGATTCAAACCAACGGAGGAACTTTTATTTTCATTTTTCAAAAGAATAAACCTGAGATGATCATCTTACTAAGAAAATGTAGAGCAGGCCTAGTACATAGTCATATCATTTCTCACAACAACTTAGACAAGGTTTATGCAAATGGTATCTACTAAGTAAAGGTCAAGTTCTCAAATCATTCACACAAGCTCGAAATTAAGCTAAGCAGGTTTGTGCATAGACAACTAAACAAGAGTATGATAGAGCAACTGTTCATCATTTCCATATGAAGGCAAAACATCAAAGTAGGGGGTTGATTTTATTGGCACTTTTTTAGAGAGGATAAAGCAAGGAAATAAGTAAATAGACAGATTTATTACTTACTCTCGGGTAGGACGGGTGTTGCTGGCGAACTGCTGCTGGTCGGACTGGTACTGTCAAACTGGTAGGACTGGTACTGCTGCTGGCGCTGGGGACTGGTGCTGCAAAATAAGGATGGGAATCGGGGACCTTACTCTGAGGTGGAGAAGTGGAGAGGCATGCTCGTCGGTCTACCATCCCCCCAAGCTTCAATGAAGCTAGGAGTTTTGGTAGTAATAACTGTAGAAGTCCTAAGCATTGACGAAGCCAGCTTCGACTATCTCATTCAGGTTCTGGAGCGCTTGGCTATTGTCACGAAGCCGTCGGTCCATCATTCAGATGCGTCGGGCAATGTCGTCCACCTGCTGGTACAGCCTTTGATTGTACTAGCCAATGTTCATCTCCTCCATTGCGGAGTTGATGCCGGCCATATTGTCGGTGTGGAACCGGGCTGACGCAGAGGGGCCTTGATCTCTACTGATCTCGTGTGACGCACTCCCACCTCCACAGTACTGAGTATCGTGTGATGGCTAGTATGAACTCTGGCCACCGCTACTGGTAGTGTACCATGGCTCAGGCTCAGCGTACTGACAGAGCCGTGAAAGCTCTGAGTCAGCACGTGTAGACGATGTGGCCGTGTGATGCGCCTAGGATGGACCTGCTCATTCCTCTTATGCTTCTCGTATGCGTTCTTCCACTCGTTGTCGTTGACCCCTAGTCATGACGCCTCCGATACTTTGGCATGGTGCTTCCATATAAAGCTACATGGTTAGGCTCCTAACTTTGTACATATCATACTGTGGCGTTGGAAGTGGCAGTACAAAATTATGGCCAAACCAAGTCATGACTAGGTTCCCGTATTCATCCCCTTTCATGAAGTGTGCCTGGATGAAGTGCTTCTCCCCAATGATGTGTGACATGTCATCCGGGATATACGTGATCTGGGCATTTTCTAAGACGCCCAGATTGGATGCAATCCTAGTGACAAGTGATGTGATATTGATGTTGGTCTTCAACATTTCCGTCTAGTGATGGACTATGTCGATGATCGGGGCATAGCGCTTCTTTTTGCACATGGCATAAAGGCACTTAAGGTCTTCGTTTGGTGCACAACGTACTTCACTACGTGGGAAAACAACGAGCGAGACCCATCGAGCTAGAAGCCTCAGAGTAGGGTTATGGATTTTTGTGGTACTATGCTTCCCCTTCCTATACTCTCCATAGATTTCCGTCCAAAAAATTTTTATGCTATACCCCGTTGGCTCCTCCGCTAAAGAGCAGTTTGGGTGGAAGCCTAGGAGTTGGCTAAACCTCCTCGAGGTAACAGAAAATCAGTGTTGAACAGATGGAAATGGCTGGTCGTACCTGAGGTGCGTCTCTCCATGCGAAGAGTCCTCAGGAACTCCTATGTGAGAAGGACGGATCCTTCTTCCGTGATGCTTGGGAATTCCAACCATCCCGCATAGTCAAATGCCTGCGTAAATGGATCCAGCATACCTATGGCAACGAGGAAGAAGGTGTCGATGAATCTTGTCCGCCCAAAAGATTTGGTGGTAAGACACTGCAACTTCTGTGCTTCATCATTGTCTTGTATGATGATGTCTTGTAGTGTCAGTAGTCGGCGCTGTGGTGGAGGCTGTGAAGATGTTGCCTCATCCTGGTCCTGGCTTCGGGCACCACTGATGGACATCCTGTCGGACACCGCTGGAATCCTAGAACTCCCGCTCTGAGAAGTGTGAACGCTTGTCCAATGAGGATGGGAACTTGAGGTGCATCCTCTTCCCTGTGTTGCTCAGGGCCTTTTTGGCTTTCCTAAAGAATGACGACATCTTGCAAAATAGACAAGAAAATACCTGAGGGAAACAGAGCAGTTGCAAAGATTAGCGTTAGTGGTTAGCAGTCCAAAGTCAGTCGTCCAGATGTTAGTGGTTCTTGCAGGGCAGAGCCTCCACAAACCGTTCAACAAACGAGAGTGTAGCACTAATTTTATTGGCAGAATTTTCCTAAGTGTTGGAATTTAAACTAAGTGTTTAACTAGTGCTAAGAGAGTGATTAGGGAGAGAAAAGAGAATGCTCACGCTGCCGAGCGGTGTAGGGAGCTGAGTGTTGCGTGCATGCATATTTATAGGCGCGCGGTGCATGCAATAGGCAGCAGAGGCAGGCCGGGCCGCCAAGGAGGGGCCGGGCGGCCACCTTGCATAGGAGGGCTAGGTCTTAGGCTGGTGGTTGGAGATGAGACGGCAACGGTGCGTGCGCTCTGGCTGGTGTCGGTGGAGCTAAGGGGGCCAGGCGGCCCGGTGGAGCCGGGTGGCCTAAGTGCCCTTGGCACTTTGCGAACTCGTGCGCGTAGAGGGAGCAGAGGGGGTCAGCTGGCTTGGTGGGGCTGGGCGGCTCCCAAGATTATTTTTTTTCGAAATATGAATATGAGGGTGAACAAAATTTATGCAAAAACTTGGAAATTTAAACATGCAGTGGTGAAATTAAAAGAAAGGTTCATATGCATGGAATCGAAGTGCGCGGGAAAGTAAATATGCAATGGAAGAAAATGCCAGTTTACCTCATGGCGAGGGCAAGTCATACCATTGGTTCGGAGTCAACACTTGACGGAGACTTAGCGGCCGTCTGTGCTGCAACTTTTGCTCGCCAAACCTTTTTGGTTGCCATAGCCTTTTGCTTTTGAGTTTTCTGCTTCTTCTCTGGCTTGGATTTTGGCGCTTTTTCTTCTTTCTTCCGCCACTCATTGGTTGTGTTGGTTGTTGTGGCGGTGACCTTAGTGACAGGAGTCTTGCCTCCTACTTCCTTTGTCGGCAGCTTGGCCATTGAGGCACGTCTTTGTGACTCGGCTCTGCGATCAGCTTTGAGCTTGCGGGCTTCTCCATCTAGCAGGATCTTCTCCATCGCTAAGATGAGAGAATCCACTTTCGACTTGCTTGGCGAAAGCTCGACCTTCTCTCTTGGTGTCTCCCGGGGGTGCCTGACACTTAAATTTGAAAGTTTTTACCTGTCGGCACTGCTCGACCTTCGGTTTGAAGGTGAACGTCTTCCGTCTGCCATTGATGTTGAGGTGGACTTCTCTAGCTCCCACATCAATGTTGGCCTCAGCGGTGCTTAAGAACAGTCGCCCAAGGATGAGCGGCGTCCTGCTGTCAATCTCCATGTACCACAAAATCCACCGGGATGAGGAAGTTGCTGATTTTTACCAGAATATCCTCGGCGATCTCGACGGGATAGTGAATCGACTAATCCGCTAGCTGCATGCACATAGCAGTAGGGGCAAGTGTAGTATGCGTGAGTTTATCAAAGACTACCTTGGGCATAACGCTCACACTTGCTTCCAGATCGCAAAGAGCTTGATCAAAGTGCTGGGTTCCAATTCAGCATGAGATGGTTGGGTTCCCAGGATCCTTCTTCTTTTGGGGCAGCTGGTTGAGTATAGCTGTGCTACACTCTTCCGTGAGGTGCACAACTTCTGTGGACGGCAGCAGCTTCTTGTTGTTGAGGATGTCCTTCAGGTACTTAGCATACGTAGGCACCTGCATTGCATCTAGCAATGGGATATTGACATATAACTTCTTAATTACCTCAACAAATTTGCCGAACTAGTCGTCGACAGAGGTCTTCTTCTGCCTTTCAGGAAAAGGGAGCACAGTGGTGTCATAGAACTCGTGCGGAACTAACTTTGGTGCTTCCTAAACCGGTTGCGGCTCACCGGCCACTTGATCTTCCTCTGGCTCGGCTGGCTTCTCCTGTTCCTTCCCTACATTTCTAGGATGTGGGGGGTCTTATGTAGACCTTCCACCCCTAGTGGTTATAGCATTGATATGTTCCTTCGGGGGTGGCTCAGGCTAACCTGGGAGCTTCCCTGAAGTTGGACTAGGCAAAGCGGCAGCAAGCTGAGCTATCTGAGTTTCTAGCATTTTATTAAAGCTCAGTTGGTTCTTCATGGCACTGTTAAGAATTTCCATTTGCAGCAACAGGGTTTGTAGAATTCTATCGTTTGCATGGAACTTCTTACTTATACTATCATTCATAGTTTTTTGATCGAAAAGATTTTTGTTAAACTGCTGAGAACTGCCAGAAGACGTACCTTGGCCAGAGAATGGTAAGTGTGGTCGTGAGTTCCAACCTTGTTGAGGACGAGGCCCGTTGTTGAAGCTGTTGTTGTTGATGAAGTTCACGTCCTCCGATCTATTTCCGGGGCAGCTGTTCTCCGTATGGCCGGTATTACCACAATGCTCGCAAGTCATGCGAGAATCCCGTGCATGGACTGGCACAGCTTCAGGAGCATCCTCCAGCTTCTTTAGCAGGAGGTCCATCTTGGCAGAAGCTTGTCAGAGCTATCAATATGGTGGACTCCACAGGGCTTATTGTTCGCCCTCTCCTGTTGTCTCCATTCTTGATTGCTTGCCATCTTCTCGATGAGAGTGCAGGCAGCGGCAACGCTCAAGGACATAAAGGATCCTCCAACGGCTGCATCGAGGTGTTCTTGCGCGGCCCGGTGTAGACCGTGGAAGAAATTCTGGATGATCAGCCACTTTGCCATACCGTGGTTGGGGCAGGCGGCGATGTACTCTTGAAGTCTCTCCCATGCCTCCGCCACCGTCTCATCATCGAGCTGCTGGAAGCTTGAGATTCAGTTCCTCTGTGAGTTTGTCTTCCCCAGCGGGAAGTACTTTGCAAGGAAGGCATTTAAACATGCCTCCCAGTTTGCCAAGTTGTTGCGGTTCAGATAGAACCACTGTTTTGCCTTCCCGATCAGTGAGAACGGGAAAACGCAAAGTCGAACAGCATCGGCGATTGCATTCTTGATGGTGAATGTGCTGCATATCTTCAGAAACTGCTGGAGATGACTGTTTGCATCCTCTGACGCCAATCCGCAGAATAGACTAGCATGGACCATGTGGATCATACCTGGCTTGAGCTCGAACCCTTCTAGAAAATAAATTCCACAAATAAAACATAATGGTCAAAATGCATAAAAAAAAGGAAAAACTTTCTTTGGCCTGCTAAAAGAGCCTGCGTATTTCGGCCCAAAAGTGGCCCATTCTAGGTCGTTTTTAGGGTTTCCCCTTCCTTTTTTTGCTTTCTTTTCTTTCTCTCCCTCTTCTCTTCTTGATCAGGGAACAGGAGAGGTGGCGGCGGCGGTCGGCCCGCCCGCGCGCCTACTCGCCTGCCTGCTCTCCTTCGGGGCTAAGCGGCGGCGGCTGGCCCGCGCACCTGCCTGCTCGCCTTCGGGGCTGAGCGGTGGCGGCGGCGGCTGGCCCGCGTGCCTGCCTGCTCGCCTTCGAGGCTAAGCCTAAGCGGCGCGGCGGCGCCCACACGCCCGCTCGCCGCGGTAACGGCAGCTGCGGCGGCGCCCGCGCGCACTCGCATGCGGGGCAGCTGCGGCGGCGCCCTCACGCCGGGATGGTGGCGGCGGCTGCTGTCATGCGCGCCCATTCGTGCTCGGTGTGAAACAGCGGCGGCGGCGTCCGCTCGCGCCTGCCTTCTAGGCGCGGCGCCCGCACACCTCTGGGGCGGCGGCGGCGCGGTGCAGCTGCTTGCTGCATGCCTTCGTGGTGGCCAGGGATAGCGCGGCGACGGCGCCGACTGCTAAGCCCCCTTTCTCTGTTTTTAGTTTCTGTGTATTCAGTACAGCAGAAAAAAAAATGTGTGTATCACATGTGATTGATCGACATGTGTGTCGGCGACTTCAAATCAGCAGCAATCATGTGTGTGCATCCCATCGGCTTCGTGCCGGCGATAAAATTTGCTAGAGGATGTGTGCTTGTTGGTGTATGTGCATGATAGATAGTAAAAACAATACTTCACAAAGCACAATGAATATAAAATACACAGATTCGGAAACTTCTCAATACCTTTTGCTCAATCTCCTTGAGTAGAGCCACGTGCATGATAACATGTTAGGAACTCTTTGCTACCGAGTGTAGTTCAAAGGCCTCTTAACTGAATAAGAACAAAAGTACAAGAAGACAAGAGTGCAGAGAGGAACTAGTTCTTTATTTTTGTATGGTATTTGCTTTCAAAGTTACAGCTCGTATAGTACCTCTTCTCTATATATATATATATAGACAAAAGTTAAGGTTTCAGGTATATGGGCCACATGGGCCTTCATGGCCCAAAAGGGTTTCTCAACAAATCTAGCTTAGGGGCACTGAGGGAAACAAACTTACTGCTAAGACCTGCTCTAATTTTCGTGGAAGAAAACTATGCGCCCTGTTTTTTTGAGATGGAGGGAGTATAACCGCTTTCACGATTCAATTGCTCTATTTAATCTCCACTGAATTTATAAATTGATTTAATAGTCTTTTCTTCCTCCAAAATTCATCTAAAAATTAGTTTTTAATTCCGCAGCAACGCGTGCAAAATCATCTAATTTATTAAAAAAAATGTTGCACATGAAAACTTGCGTGTTTGTTTTAACTAATCTAATTTATGCTACTCAATCGAAAAAAGTGCTCGAGTCTAGATAGCATATTTTAAAATGGGTAAGAAAAGCGTTCATCCTAACAAAGGAATAGTACAATAATACTAACTTTTTAAGATTGATTGCAACAATATCCAGATATTTTACTTGAGCCGAGGGACCGTACCGTTGGATTCGGCCCAGGCCACAGGTGGAGAACACTTGCATGCAAGTTGACTGAGGCATGTGCCTTGGTTGTGGTTGCAGCAAGCAAGTTAAGGGTCGAGCAATAAATACATTGGTTGTAATTAAAATTATTCTACTCTAAAAAATATTTGTTCTAGTTAACACGGGTCTTCCCATCGTACTGTACTTCTCTACATCTATATTACTTTATATCTCATATCTTGTATCAATTATTATATATTTCATAATTTTTATTTATTTTGAATCTTTATTACACTATTCTATCTCTTTTTTACAGTTTGCATAGCCTAAGTTCGTTTTGATTTGTTTTACCATTTGTTTATGCATTTCATTTTTTGCCTCGACACGTGTGTTAGTGAAGTTTATATTCAAAATACGGGTATTCTCTGACATTTTCACATCTTAGGGAAGATAACATACAGGTAAATGGTTTATGAGGGCTTGTTCGGTTGAACTGGTAGTCAAGAACAAAAATATAAAGAATTTTTGTTGACTTATTTTCTATCTTCCCATAGCTATGCGTGGAAATTTCATCTATTTTTATATATAGATGATCGATCCTCAATTCCTCGTCGAAACACACGGCGCCAACAACGGTCAAGGTCAGCACATAACACAACAATCACAACATGGACGGGATGATGAGGCGCATATGGGAGCAGCTCATTACCCTGCAATATCTGCAATATTGACAAGAGAGTGAATTTCTACAACATTACAAGAATATTGATTGTTAATTGTTGTACGCCAGAATGCAACGGCACCGCGTACGGCCATTGACCTCAGCTTGGGTTCGAGACTTCGAGTCAAGTCAACCCCCCATGTCGTTCTTCGCATTTATTAATTGGGTCCCCTGCTGTCCCAAAACTTGGACCAGAGACCCGAGGTCATCACAAAAACTCCAATCCCTCTTCATTTCTTCTCCGCCGCTCTCTCTGGAGTTTCGCTGGAGTGAGCGCCACAGGCACATTGCACTCGCACCCCTCCGGTGGCCGCAGGAGACCGAGGCCACGAACTCAGCTTCCTTTCCGACCGGGTGAGTAGCTTCTGTTCCCTAGATTATTGGTCGACGCTGCCTGATTTTTTTTATTTCTGGTTTTCGTTTTGTTACAAACTAGCCTGGCCCTGACCTATGATTATAAATCAGTTTTGGCCAAGCTTCACAAGATTTTAAAACTTGCAAGGTTTGGCATGGGTTTGTTCATCTGTTGTGTAAGTGTAAGGTGCTTTCTCCTGGTTCAAATTCAATGTGGTTTTGGGCAACGGCGTGCTTTTTAAAATAGGGCTTTGAGCAATATTTTTATTAGATGGTTGATACTTGATACTTATATACCTAAATATTTTAAATATACCTAAATAGATGTAACCGACTTCAAATTTCTCGAGATATGCATGATTCCATAACATATTAAGGTTCATGCCACGTCACCATGTACTAACACTTTTATTTATATCTTCCATAGACTTTTTATAGCTTCATATACGCAATGTTTTTTTGTGATATGCACGGAGGGTATTACTCAAATTCCGGCAGCTATCTGGTTATTATTAGTGTTACCTCAACGGGAGATACATTGCTACATGGTTTATACTATTATTACCTCAAGATGCTAGAACTAACTATGGTAGTCTGCATATGCTATAATCCTACAAAAACAAAAGTATAAAAAATTCCTAGATAAATTTAGGTCTCACAGCTAAGTAAAATTTCTTATCTTTTGCTGGCTTTTTGTTTGTTTTCAAGCACAATACCGAATTTTTATCAGGTTACGATAAACTCCTATTACTGCTTGCTCTATTTTTTATCCTTATTTATAGTTTTGCATCTTTGCAACGCACCTAGTTTCATAGTTTGAGATAGTTACTCCATCAATCCAGATTTTGGCTTTCTTGTTATGATCTTATTTATTGCTATATTTTTTCCATATATCAAGTTAAAATTTAGTGCTTATCAAATACTCCATTCGTATTTAAATATAAGCCGCATTTATTTTTTTTTTAAAAACTTCAATCGTTTGTCTTATTCAGAAATTTTGAGCAAGCATATAAGAAAACGTTATGCTCAAACTCTCAAGAATGTTAAAACAAATCACAACAAAATAAATAATAATTTATAATGTTTTTAAAATAAGACGAATGATTAAAGTTTTAGGAAAAAAATCAACCGTGAATAAACCGGAAGGAGCACAATGATTGGTTACTCTGCAGTTATGTCATCTTGAGTCAGTTCTCTAAGTGTGGCCCGTTGTCAATAGGATCCATGTGTTATGGGCATAACTATATGGATTTAGGGGATCACACGCTCTATTTTAACTCCCTAAGATAGAGTGAGTAAATAAATTAAAAGCAATAAGAAAAGCTAGACAACAACTAGTGTTTTTGGGCTCTCAACGCTTGAATTTTTTGGCCAATCCAAACACCATGGGTCGGTCCATCTTCCTCAACAGTAACAAGGTTAGTAATCAGGGTTAGGGGTGGGTTATGTGTGGCCTCCGAGCTTCAAAGGGTCTCAGGGATATGATCGGCTCAGTAGTAGTGGCGGGTGGTAGGCGGGACAGCGAGGTCGCAGGGGTCCCTACCCCGGAAGGTGATGAACAGTTGGTTGGGCTGTGCCGATGGTGGTGACATCTGATGTCGACCGATTAGCGTTGGCGGTGGGGACACCATTGGAGCTAGGGAAGGCAGAGGCACACATAGGGGCGAGCGGCGTTCGTGAAGCGCACAGCCCAAGAACTGTCGAGGAGAGGTGAGCGAGAGGAGGATGAAGAATGAGTTGAGTGAGGCTGTGAGGGGTTGATCTACGTTTGTTCGTTTTGGTTTAAAATTGTTGGGGTGCCAACACCCCCTCAAAAGACTTGAAAACTGCATAGCCAGAGGGAATGCTCGTTTCAGCGTGTTTTTGGTTTTTCACCGTGCCGAGATGCTTACATCCGTTCCAGTCCCGGCTGCGTTGCGGTGACCAATACTCCGGAACGAGCAGAAGTGCAGAAGAGTCAAAGAAATCAGAAAACCTTCCCACATTCCGCCCATACCCCTCCCTCTCCCGTGAGCCTCTCCGTCTGGCGGCCGCATCTCGGGCGAGCAGGCATGGCGCGGGCGGCCACGGGCAGGGGGTCGGCGCGGGCGAGCGCGGCCCAGGCGCCCGTCCAGGGCGCTAGTGAAGCGCTGGAAGAGATCGAAAGGCAGAGGCGTCGGGAGGGAGGTGCTTCGATCTCGAATGGGTTGGGCAACGGAGGCGAGGTCAGCGCCGCGGCCAAGAACGGGTTGCCCGTCGTCGTTCCGGCCGCCGGCGCCACGTCCTTGGCGCGCCGGCAGTTGCTCCCCGTCCTCATTCCCGCGTCACGTGCCTACCCGGCTCCGCGGCGGCGGCGCGCGATTCCTGCCGTGGCCGTACCGCTGCACTTGTCTGGGTGGTACTGGACGGCTGCCGCGGCCGAGCTGGCACAGAGGATGATGACCGCACCGGCTGTATCCACCTCGCCCTCTCCCGTTCGGGCTCCTATGGTGATGTGGTGAGATGATACAGTACGTTCTAGTCGTTCTTATCTGCAATGAAGGGTAGCGAGGTGTGCAACTCGAAGCATTGTGTTTGAATCACTTCGGAGTACATAGTGGTTGGAATAAAAATGATGCCAGTCTTTGCTCGGATTACCTTTCGCTTACTGTGTTGGTCTCAAGATAGGGTGTTTTTTGGTCGAAGTCTTGCATTTGCTCACTGTTTGGACATGAGGCAACTGATGAATGAAACTTATAAAGTTATAATACGTTGAAAAGGAGCCCTCATTCAAAGTACCACGCGTTGAAAAGTATGGAAATTTTGCTGAATATGGCTGACAATACTATTTTCTGAATGTCAAAATGATGTCCAATTGATTATATCAAAACAATGGTGAAAGTCACCAAAAACTCAGAAAAGTAGGGGAAAATTCACAAGGGCAAACTTGTCTTTTTATGTCTCATTTAACACCATCAAGTGCTATTCACATAGCAGGGGCAAAGTCTATCTTCCATTTCCAGTAGGGGCAAAGTCTATCTTTGGTTTGGAAAATCGAAGCTAATTAACAAAGTTAGAAAATGAGCACAAAATCATCATTAGCCATCAAAGCAAGGGTATCTTATCTTACTATTACTAATTAGTTTTGGAGCCTCAAGTTAATCCTCACGAAACGCGCCAGGACAAAAATAAATTCTAGAACACAAAAATCAGAAACATCCAGCCATCAATTGGCAGATTGGAATATTAATAGCCATTAGATCTGTTTTCTAAGTAACTACCCATCTCTGCCATTATAAAAAAGGTTTTGAGTTCAACTCTCAACGAAAACAAATTTCTTCTTTTTTCGCACATTTTTTCTATTTTCAATTTATTTTCAAAGTAATTACCCACCTCTGTCATTATAAAGGTTTTGAGTTCAACTCTCAACGAAAACAAATTTCTTTTTTTTGGCAGATTTTTTCCATTTTTAATTTATTTTCCAAATAATTACCCACATCTGTCATTATAAAAGGTTTTGAATTCAACGAAGGCAAATTTCTTATTTTTGTCAAATTTTTTCTATTTTCAAATTTACTCGTAGTTTTTTTTATCAAACTTTCCCATTTACAAATTTATATTACTAAATGATCCTATAACTTTTTAATAAAGATGTTAAAAACCTTTCTATGAAACAGATATTTTGTGCCTAACCTTACTATTATTAATTGAAGACTCTTTTTGTTGCATCTTTATTAATCCTCACAAGATGCGCTAAATAAAAGATAAAATTATAAAAATTCTCACAATAATCAGAAACATTATATCATCGATTGCAAATTGAAATCTTAATAGTCACTGCGTCTTGTTTTCCATGTAATTAACATACACTATTTATAAATTTGCACTAAACCAATATACTATCTTGAAAGATAAATTAAAATAATTTATAAATTTGCATGTAAACCACCCTCAACGCCATTACGAGAGATGAAATAAAATAACTACCTCTAATATTACTAAGGATTAAATCTGCATCTTCTAATAAAACTCTAACCCGTACGACAACACGGGTTGATGGACTAGTAAACACAAAATGCCCTAACATTAATAGTGATAGATTTGGGCAATTTGGAACCATATGTACACAGACATGTACTTTATGTTATTATTTTTTTTCATAACAACAAGTGTAAAACTTTTTAATATGGATTTGAGGAGGGGTTAGTTTAGTTTAGTTTAATGATGGTAAAGTTTGGTATCTTATATGCAAATTTAAAAGCTACTTTGTATTACCTATTATAATAACAGCTGAGGTGTAGTATAATTATTTAGATCCAAATTTAGGCGTCACTTTATTTTTCATAATTTCAATGTGGGTATTTGGATGAATATATAGGTGTTTACTCTAGATTACCTTTCATAATGACATAAGCGGGTAGTTTAGAGGCAATTAAATCCAACGGTTATTTTTGTCAATGATGATTATAGTCTATTGAAATGGTGACAAGACAAACCTCGAATTAGTAATACAAAGATGAGAGAACAAATTGTTCTATTATTGGGTTCTAAAAAAAGTGCCTCATGCATTGCTGTGGGAATGTATTGGAATCATAGGAGTTGGACGGATGGCAATCAAACGGCTACAATTTTTGGCCAATGTAGATATGAATAGCTTGCATGTAGCAATATACTACTGTTAATTTATGTTAGAATATGACATGGCTGGCCTATTTGGATATATAATGGTTGTTAATGGTTAATGCGGCTCGTGGATATGGATACTTTGCATGATAGTTAGACTATCATAAATGAATGTCTGTGGCGTTCGCAGTTTGCTCTTATAAGAGTATATGATTAGTGAAAGATTTGTACTTGATATATCCATGCGCTAATAATTGTTTGGATTCCTAAATGCAACAAATATTAAATTTAACTTCTAAATTCATTTTTTATTTTTACTATTTAAAAATACAAAAACTATTTTTTTGGAAATAATCTGCATATGCATGTTGTTCTTTAATACATCGCAATAGGGGCTTTCATCATTTATATGCTATATAAACTCTAGTTGTTTTTACATAAAACATATTCGTTGGTTTGCACGCTAATAAACTTGTGCTTCGAATACAAAATTGTGTATTTTTACTTATAATTTTAATATGTATTTTTATACTTGCACTTTTTTTAACATGTACCATGAAATGTATAGGTTCGCATTACCTTCTTTAACTGTTCCCCATTATTATTTCTTATATCTGAATGCATGAGGAGGCTTATAGTCTTCACTAATCTTTATTTTTTAGGCTATTTATTCATCAGAAAGAGATAATATAATTTGTATTTGCAACACAAATCAATGCAGATGAATGGGTCTAGGATCTATCAGAGTTACTGTAGAAAAACCTCCATGCTGTTATGTGTGTTTTAACATGTGTGTACTGCGCACAGGTCTGAAACATCATGTAAAAAGGACTGCCGTGCAGTTCTATTATCTTGAACTAATCCATCTTAGTCGTTATTGTCTCTTTTCTTCTGCTAGTTTCTTCTCTTTTTAACTGCTTCATGTAGTAATTTCATTCTTTTTTTTTATTGTGCAGAACTGAGCTTAATGGCAGAAGCAGTGCTAATTGCCCTCTCAAAAATTGGTGCCATTTTAGGAGATGAAGTCATCAAATTTGTCATTGATGAAGCATCTAAAAAAGTAACTAATCTGAGGGAGCTACCAGAAAATATTAAGCACATTGGGAGAGAATTGAATATGATGAACAAAGTAATGCAAGATTTGGATACCACATATCTCAGCATCAATGTGGTCATGGCATGGACTGCAGAGCTGAGAAAGCTGGGTTTCCACATTGAGGATGTAATGGACAAATACTCATACAATGCTTTTAAGCTGCATGGAGAAGGATCACTAATGTGGTTTTTCAAAGGAGCACAAAATGCAAAAGTTTTCTGTGATATTGCTGATGAGGTAGTTCGAATAAAGGGTGAGATTGAGCAAGTTAAACAACTGCAAAAGGACTATTTCCCTGCTCTCCGGGTTGATCGAGGAGGATCCCGGTCCTGCTTACCAGATCTTATTCAAGATGAACATCTCATTGGAATTGCATCCAATCAGGCAAAGTTGACTGGATGGCTTCACTGCAATGAGCCAAACAGCACATTGATAACGGTGTCTGGTATGGGTGGATTGGGAAAAACCACTTTGGTCATGAATGTTTTTGAGCATGAGAAGACCAAATTCCCTCTTCATGCATGCATCACAGTGTCACAGACCTACACAATAGAAGGCTTGCTGAAGGAACTACTCAGAAAGATCGGGAACGATGATAGCATTGAAAAATTGGATGCTCATGAGCTGAGACGAAAAATAAAAGATCTCCTATGTACCAAGAAATGTTTGATTGTATTAGATGATGTTTGGAACAAGGAAGTTTACCATCAGATGGAGGAGATTTTCAAGATTCACGAAGCAAACCGTGTTATCATCACAACACGAAGAGAAGATGTTGCATCTCTCGCATCTTCAGAACGCCATCTTCAGCTCCAGCCTTTGGGAAGCTCTGATGCAATGGCCCTCTTTTGTCGAAGGGCCTTTAAGAACACAGCATACCGAAAGTGCCCCCCAGAGCTCAAGGATGTGACTTCTTCCATAGTAGAGAGGTGTAAGGGCTTGCCATTGGCAATTATATCCATGGGCAGCCTCATGTCCTCGAAGAAACCAACAGAGCATTCCTGGAAGCAAGTGTACAATCAATTCCGGAGCGAGCTAGCAAAACCTGACAATGTCCAGGCAATTTTAAAGCTTAGCTACACTGACTTGCCAGGGAATCTCAGAAACTGTTTCCTATACTGCAGCATGTTTCCTGAAGATTACATTATGTCAAGAGAGAGCCTTGTCAGGCAGTGGGTAGCTGAAGGATTTGCAGCGACCAATGAAAACAACACGCTGGAGGATGTGGCTGAACTAAATCTCGTGGAGCTCATTACAAGGAACTTGCTGCAAGTTGAGGAGTATGATGAGCTTGACAGGGTTAAAACATGCAAGATGCATGACATTGTGCGTGACCTGGCTCATTTGATAGCCAAAGATGAGAAGTTTGGCTCTGCAAATGATCAAGCTGCAATGGAAAAGATGGACCACGAAGTGCGTCGTCTATCATTGAATGGATTAAATGGCCGTGATGCACCAACAACGAGGTTTTCACACCTTCGCACTCTATTTTCAATTGATGGTGTAGCATCCACTCATATGTTAGCTTCAATCTTTTCTGGATCAAACTACCTTACTGTTCTCGAGCTTCAAGATTCTGAAATAACCGAAGTACCAGCATCTATTGGAAACCTGTTTAATCTACGTTACATTGGGTTGCGGCGCACAGGAGTTAAGTCGCTCCCAGATTGCATTGAGAAGCTATCCAACCTACAGACATTGGACATTAAGCAAACAAAAATAGTGAAGCTACCACGAGGCATTGTTAAGGTCAAGAAGCTGCGGCATCTGTTAGCTGACAGAGTGGTTGACGAGAAGCAGAAAGATTTCCAGTACTTTGCCGGGGTACAACCACCCAAGGACCTTTCTAATTTGGTAGAACTTCAGACTCTCGAGACTGTGGAAGCAACAAATGACTTGGCAGACCAACTGGACAAACTCAGGAAGTTACGAAGTGTGTGGGTTGGCAAGGTTAACGCCATCCATTCTGTAAAGCTTTTTGCTGCTGCATCCAAGCTGCCCCTTCTCTCCTGCTTGCTTCTCACGGCAAGTGATGAGAATCAGCCACTTCACTTGGAAACTCTCAACCCACAGTCCAAACAGTTCCACAAGTTGATTGTCAGGGGCCGCTGGGCTGCCGGGACAATACAGTGCCCAATATTTCAAGTCCATGGGAGAAACCTCAAGTATCTAGCTCTAAGCTGGTCTGGTCTTAAGGAAGATCCACTACTCCTTATTGCAAAGTGCGTGCCGAACCTCAGCTATCTGAGCCTTAACAGGGTGAGCAGCACAGACGCAATGGTTCTTTCTGAAGGGCACTTCCGACAGCTAAAGACACTTATACTGAAGAACATGTTCAATGTAAGGCAACTGACGGTTGGGAAGGGTGCTCTTGCAAGTATTGAAGGTTTATATATTGTGGAATTGCCACAGTTGAATAAGGTTCCTCGAGGTTTAGAATCCCTTGTCACTCTGAAGAAGTTGTGGCTACTGTCTCTGCACAGAGATTTCAAAACCCAGTGGGAGCTAAACAGAATGCGCCAGAAGATGCCGCATGTGCTCGTGCTTCACGTCGACTGATTGCGAGCTTTGCCATCAAACAATACTTCTGGTTATGTAGGGCGCCATCACAGAATTACGTCATATGCATCGAGTCCTTTGCCCTTGATTCTTCGAGTAACTCTGTATTTCCAAATGTTTTGCCGCTTGTGTTTTTCCTTTTCAATAGTTCCACATCAAGAATGTACCTCCTGGGTATGACATGTTATTGTAGTTTCTTCATTTTTTTTTCATGTATGAACCTTGTCATTGTTCTGGATTTGGCAATAAACATTTTCTTCATCACTATCGTCTTAACACATGTTAGGTTCTGTAGTAACATGGTATCATGATTTTTATTTCCCATAGAACCCGTGAGGCAACACAGGGAGGACATAAGCATGCCGAGGCAGACTTCTTCACCAGGAGTAAAGTGGGCATTCAACAACAGGACTTGTAACCGAAGACGTTAGGTCTCGTTTGGTTCTGCCTGTGCAATCGAATGCCATGGAGTCTGATACGGGCGCCCACAAATTCATTTTACTGCTCCATCTGCTCGGACAACTTCGTGCGACAGTGTGTCGCGGCGTCGGACTGGCATCCCGTCAGAGGGCAGCTTCTCCCCTATTTCCCCAGCTCCAACTCTACTGCCCTCTCCTACTCCTTGCTGCTGCTGCCACACCGTGGAGCATGAAAAAGACAGTAGACCAGATTGAAGCAAGGGAAGAGATTTGCTACGATTCTGCACGGATGAAGAAGAGTTTGGATTGGATTACACATTAGATCCCATCCCCATCTTCGGTAACTGTATGGAGCCCTGTTTCAATGCTTCCTTGCCACTCCATGGCAACGGAACGCCATCGCATTGATGGGCGAGGGAAGGTGCAGGCGTAGTGCAGCATGGAGCAAGCGGCAGCGGCAGGTATATTTGCCAGGCAAACCAAACATATGCCTGTTTTGTTCTGACTTCTGGGATCATATCGGAAGTCGTTACATTGACCGGATTTTCTTTAACGTCAGTTTCTGTTATCATTTGCGCTACAATTCTAGAATCAAACAGCACCATAGCTTCTTTTGCCATTTCATTTTGAATAAAGAGATTCAACAACAAAATCAATTTCATAAGTTTTTTTGTAGCATTTGTTTCGTACTTGTCCCCCTAGTTCTTTTCAAGTATGGTTGTGTGCTATATTTAATTTCCTCAAAACTGTGGTTACAACGTGCAAGAAGTTTACTTGGAGTTTCTTCCCTCCTCGCACTGCAGCAAAGTTTGCCCTACATGGTACTAAATTACCCTACATAACTCATACTTCCTCGCTGATATTAACCTGTATGGTTATATCCAACTCATCAAGGAGACAATGACGAAATTCCTATGTATATCTGGACAGCCAAGATGCCGCAAGACACATTCAGCTGTTATGTCATAAGAAATTTACATTGATCTGACCAGTGACCCTGTCGACCTCTGTAAAATGTCACATCAGCACCAAGAATAAATTAGCAATGACATTGCTAATTCTTGCCAAACATTCGTAATTCTTATGATCTTCCACGATGAGCTACGATTGCCGTTTAATTTTCATCTCCTTGCAAATTCTTCAGTGAAGGCGAACAAGAGAGATGATCACTTGATGTGTGTAATGTATAAAGCATTCGATGCATGTTCTTGTATTTGTTAACCTGCATAGCCTTCTCTATTTCTTCCCCTCCATTATTGCTTGCCAGGAATTTTTTCAGTATACTGATCATACCTAGCAGTTCAACTGTCAAAATCTAGATGGTCAATAATTTTCCCCACAGAAGGCCTTTCTTTTGGATTTGTGCTGACACAAATTAGCCCAACATCAATGCATCTTTTAACTTGCTGCATGCAGTTTGCTTCCAACATTGGGTAATGAGAAGCTATCTGTGACATTTTCGACCAATTTTTATGTACCTGCAATGTTTGATAAAAAGGTTTAGTTACTACATTCAAATTAGAGTTCAATAGTCTTGGTCACAACAAAATTCTTAAGGATAAATAATCAAATACAATGGCCTTACATTGCCAATAAGCTTTTCAGATGAAATGTCTTCGGTATTAGTATCAACTCTTAACCCTGTTACGATTTCGATTATAAGAATACCCAGACTAAATATGTCTGATTTGGTTGAGACTTCACCTCTATAGTGATATTCTGGAGCCATGTACCCTCTGCGGCAGATTTAAGTTAATGTTTGGAGCTGTACATGCAGCCTAATACAATTGGTCATGACGAAACACAAAATCGTTTACTAATTTCCAACAAGCTTACCTTGATCCCATAACATTTGAAGTAAGTGTATGCGTTTGCTCTTCACCAAAAAGCCTTGATAAGCCAAAATCTGCTATTTTTGGTTGTAAGTTATCATCCAATAATATGTTGCCAGGTTTAAGATCCATATGAACTATGGGTCTTTGCAATTCATGTAAGAACCGTAAACCCTGACAAATCCCCTGTATTATTTTGAAGCTGATGTTCCAGTTAAGTTCATGAGATGCACCTGGAAAATAAAACAAAAACAGTAAGGGAAAGTAGTAGTTGAGTTTCCGCTAATAATTTTTGGATCTATCCTTAAGATTTATGGAGCTTTAGGATGTAATATTGGCATATGGCTCTATGATCGCATACTAAATTGCACCATCTTTACTGATTGGTTCAGTGATTTTTCTAACAGGGACACCTTACATTAAAATCTATCTATACACTATAAAGAGCGAGTTTTCTCAAAGAAAAAAAATTACCTAAGATGGTCCCACTGTACCCCACACGTTGACCCCAAAGCGCAGGTTGGAAAAGGGTTGGAAAGAGGTGGGAAGGGTCCAAAACCAATAGAAGGTAAAATATTTTTACCCTTTGGTCTTTTATTTTGCCATCTCATTTTGTACCCATTCCCACCTGTTATTTTCCTTGTTTTGGAATTAATGAGAAAGGAAGGACGTCAATCAAGCAGGTATCATTTCTTTGAATTCCTCTTTCTTTTCCTTCATATTGTCCGATCGATCATCTCACAACACATGTGTGTTGCACATACGTCTACGCTAGTTTAACTAACTACAGAGATATTTTAGTCTGAATGTGAGGAGCGTATGCATATTTTTTCTTAGTGTCTGCACAATATGTTAAATAATAAATAGACCTGCCTGTGAGTCTGTGACTGTTAATGCATAAGTTGGTACAATAGAACAGGAGGTCCAATATTCAACTGAAGTCTGATAGAGAATGAGAGAAAGTAGGATACCGTAAAAATACTTGTCAAGGCTTCCTCTAGGCAAATACTCATAGCAGAGTATTCTTTCTCCCATGTCTTCAAAAGCATATCTTCCATGGGACTCCACCAGATTCCGTTTTATTTCATAACAATACCCAATTAAGTTCACTATATTTCTATGGTTGAGATCAATCAGACTACGTACTTCATTCATAAATTGCTTATCTTGATTGGTTTGTGAAACTACCGAAAGCCTTTTGATCGCAACAATTTCTCCACATTGAAGTACTCCCTGAGTAATTAATATTGTTAGTACACAAATATCTTCAGATAGATTCCCCGTCTTTTTAAAAATATTTAAGATACTAAAACGTACCTTATAAACTACCCCAAAAGAACCTCTACCAATTTCTCGTTCATTGGAGAAGTTGCTTGTGATTTCCTCTATAAAGTGTAGCTTTGGCTCTCTTGGGAATTCAGTTATCAGTTGCAGATTCTTTTCCAATAATTCGTGTATGCTAGTTTCAGGATAGATTTCTGCTTGAAAATATTCCACTTTAAACAAGGAGCATATGCATACTTTACTCTATAGGATACAACAGCAGTATAATTGTCACTAGGATTCCCAAAGCCTACATATTAGATCCTTAACTGAATAAATGGTTTTACAAACCAGTTCTTTTACCTTGGAGTCTACAAATTATTGATCCTGCAGTAGGTCTTTTCTTGGGATCAGTCTCCACGCAGTTTAATCCAAGTTCAATGCATCTTTTTACTTGTAGCAGGTGTTGTTCTTGAAGTAATGGATACTTCGATTCTATATGTGATTTTTTCGTCCAATTCTTGAGTACCTGTGTGATAAAAGTAGAAAATTTTGTATCGTTAAACTACAAAGTAAAGCATGACGCAACATTATTGACAGAGAAATTTTATACTATTACATACATTATCAACAAGTAACTTAGAAGAAATGTCTTGAGTATTGAGGTCCTTCTTCAATCCAGTCACTATTTCAAGAATAAGAACACCCAAACTGAATATGTCCGACTTCACTGAAATTTCACCTCTGTAATGGTATTCTGGGGCAATGTATCCTCTAAGTCACATTAGCATAAAATTATAAACTGTCAGCAAGAACTACAACTCTAACTATGAAGAATATAAAGACAAAAACTAATAAGTTCTTACATCCATCCCACAATATTTTGGGTGAGAATTCGGGTCTGTTCTTCACCAAACAACCTTGACAGTCCAAAATCTGCAATTTTTGGCACCATGTTGTCACCCAACATTATATTGCTTGGTTTAAGGTTCAAGTGAACGATGGCATGACTACGCTCCTCATGTAGAAAATGTAAGCCATTGCATATCCCCATGATTATTTTGAGGCGCTTGTGCCAATCAAGTCCAGAGGATTTATCTGAAAAATATAAGAAGAAGATATTGTACAGAAGGACGATTCCAATGCTATCATAGAATATGCTGTGCAACAGAGTATCGCAAAATGTTTTATGTGCTCTGTATCGCTCCTGGGTATATATAAAACAGCTGTCATCATATTTACTTGCTATTACAGATTTCACGAGTAGTATAGAGTTATAGACCAAGTAGGATTATGTATTTAGATTTTAGACTGTCAAATAACAAAAAGTTCTGGCTTAGTGTTTCTTGTTACACAGAGCCGGAAGTTGTAATTCAAGTCTTTGCTACTGTAAGGTTATTGAGTTAATATAACTTCCTTCTAAAAGAACCAAATTTGGAAACAATTATGCAGCCAGTTGCATGGGCATACCGTAAATATAGTTGTCAAGGCTTCCGTTAGACAGATATTCATAGCAGAGGAACTTCTCTGGAACATCTGAGATAACATGTCTGCCATTTCTCTCCACTAATTTCCTTTCTACTTGGCAACAAGAACCAAGTAACTTGACTATATTTCTGTGCTCCAGAATCTGGAGATTCCCTGCCTCATTCTGAAACCGTCTATCATGAATTCCTGATATTCGCACAAGCTTCTTCACAGCAACCAGTTCTCCACCTGGAAGTATTCCCTGTTTCGGTTCTCAAGTCAGTATGTTGTTTATACTGGCTTATTATTAGTTATATAGTTAGCTTCACAAGAAATGAAACATGAGATGGAACCATACCTTATAAACTACTCCAAACGCACCATGTCCAACCTCCAGATCACTTGAAAAATCATTTGTGATGCTTTTTAGGAATTCTAGCTTTGGTTCCTTTGGAAATGCACTTGAAATCTGTGAGTTGTCCATTAAGCTACTTTGTCTGCTGGAATCTCCCTTCATTCCCCAAATATACAGAATAACCCTCAGATGATACAATTACTCATGCAGGGCAGCAGGGGTGGACAAAACTTAGCTTTAAAACTGATGGCTTTTCGCCTATTCCAAACAAGAATCATGTACAGTACACTAAATTAAACGGACAAGGTGAAGCAGGTTGCCTGCTCGTCTTCTGCCTCATTCTTTGAAGGAAGTAGGGAAAGTCCATTAGTCCAATACTACATATACGGATAATTTGCAAACCTTCAGCATACAGGAAGAGATATTGATATAAGTCGATCCCAAGAAACTTAGGGTTCACGAAATGTAAGAACTTGAGGACAAAATTGCAGAAAGTCATCATTGTTTGGACTTGGAAAGAACATGAAATTGTTTAAATTTAGAACTTAATACAAAGGTGGCGATCGTCCTGCGTATTCTAGGAAACAGACTGTTCCTGAATCGTTTGTAAAAGCAGCAATTTTACAAAAGAAGTACATCAGCAAAACTTATATTAGGTAAAAAAGAAACAGCAACCCCCACCCCCCACCGACACACCCACACCCACACAAAAGAACATCGAGTCTGAATCAGCAGTAGTCTGGAGAATACCTGCGATGATGCTGTCTCTTTGCGGGACAGCTCTTCTCTTACTGATCCCACACAAGCTGGAGATGAGTTGGAGACGAGGAATGGCGAGGCTTCTCGTTGTGTTCGATGCGAGATGGGGAGCTACAGAAGCAAGACCAATAAATCCCGTGTGTGAACGATCTCTGTGTGAACAGGTTGACTTGACTTCCTACTACTTGGAATGAAAGACCAATCCAATAATCTGAGATCCAATATCTCTAGAGTTTCCTCTCCATTATTTATTTTTATTTTTATGTTTTTCATGAATTAAGTAATGATTAATAATGTATATAACCGAAAACTACGTATTCCAAAAAACCAATAATCACAAATGTATTATTAATATGATTTTTTAATGCATACATGTAGACGACGAGATGCAGAGAACATTGTTGAAGAGAAATGGGATAAAATATGGAGAGATTTCACAGTGGTCCAAAAGATACCCTTTGGTACTAGGCAGTACCACACCTCTTTAATTTTTCTGGTTAAATTATTGAATAATTAAAATTAATAAGAAAAAAGTATTGGTATCGGACCTACCTATTTGGTACTGGTACTATGGTGTAAGAAAAATGGCCTCATGTGCCATATTTCTATAGCATAGTCATAAAGTATCAGGGTCGATAGGGTCGAAAAATGGGGTCGAAGGTTGAGAGTCAACGCTTCAAAAATGTGTGCTGCGGAGGGGGTATACCCCTTTGGAACGACGACCAAAATTTGGTACGCGATTTAATAAAATTTGGGTCATCGACCCTAGTTCGAAGGCAGGTCGCGTTCTTTGGTGGCAAATGTCGAACCTGCAAGAGACATGCTTTTAAAACATACAACAGACAAATCATCTCCTCTTATGGCAGCCCATATGGCAGCTCAGGCCCAGGCAGCAGGCACACGTTCATGACCTTCTCAGCCAGAGACCCTTGCTTGGTCGCCCCCTTCTCCGTCCGCTGCTTGCTCGCCTTCTTCCACGCCGCCGTTGCCTGCTCGCTTTCTTTCGCTCTGCCGCTTCCCTTCGCCCACTTCCCAAGCCCTCGGATGGACCCCTGCCTCCGCTCCCCTTCCAAATCGGAAGCTGCCTCCGCAGGTTCCGTCCAGATCGGCCGCCGCAGTCCCAATCGGTCACAACCTCTGCTGACTGCCGCAGGTTTCTCTTGGTCTCTTATTCCTTTTCTGTTCTCCTTCTCTTCTTCCTCACTCACGACCTCACCTCTTTTTGACCCTCACCTCTTGGGACGACAGCCCATTGTGTTTTGGGATGGCGACCCGCATCGACCCCGACCCTCGAACCGGAACACCGACTCTAGAACATGGATCGCGGCTTCGACCCCGATCCCTATGACTATGTGTCCATAGTTATGTTTCGGTGATTGATTGACAACCAAATATTGGACTAATGAACTTGTCTAGATGCACATTCTCAGGTATTTAGGTTCAAGGGATGAGGAAGAAGAAAAGCCGAAGAAAAGGCCCGAAGGGCCACCCTAACGGGGGTTCCGGTGTGAGAACCGGATGGTACTGATGGGGAATTGGGGTCCCGATCTTCCGTGAGGTGGGGATAAATCGATTTGGTGGAGACTTGATGTTGACGATCTGACTTCTAATTAACACGATTCGAACCCTGCAATCGCTACACTACCGCTCCGTTGGTTATCAACCACGTGACGCGTGTAATTGACCTTGCCAAGAAGGCTTGTCCCTACAAGTGCAATTGAGAACACAAGCAAAAACACGAAGAACACAATCTTAATATTGCGTAAGGTGTGGTTTCACAAACCGATACACGGCGAAACTGTTCTTGTGACAGACTAATCTAAGCAAAACCCATCTACTCTAATGACGGCTACAGAATATATAGAAGAGAGAGATCTAGGAGGTAGCTAAGGGGGTGGTCGAGCAACCCTATGGCGTACAAGGCCTTCGGGCCTAAAAACAGACGTTGCAGCGCTTGGGCAGATTCTGGATGTCATCTTGTACAGCTCGTGCGGCACCTGAGATACTGGGTTCAACTCCCGCTGGGAGAGAATTATTTTGGATTTAATGGCTTTGTTCATTAAGTGGTAGGCGACGTTCCCGTCGACAGCGAGGCGCCTCTGGTGACTGAAAGGATCTTGATGTCGCCTAGAGAGGGGGTAAGTAGGCTAATCTGAAATTTTACACCACTTAAAAAACAACTGTCAACTCCACACCGGATAGTCCGGTACCTGTCACCGGATAATCCGGTGTCACACAGAGAGCTAGCTCAAATATGCAAATATGCACTAGGATACTTATTGAGCTATGGGGTGAAGTCACAAGGGTTTCTTTGGTGGTGTTGAGCAGCTGTACACTGCACACCTGCACTCATAGTAGAAGCTTGTACAAACAAGTAGTAATAACGGAAGCAAAGGATAATGCAAGTAAAGAACAAACCACAAGCACAAAGCTTGGGTCTCCCAACAGAGACACAGCACACAAGACACAAGATTTACTTTTCGAGGTTCGGGCACACCCGCAAGTGTCCATATGTCCTCATTGAGGCGCCCACCAAGAGCTCGAGTTTTTTTCAACTCACGAGTCACGGCCTCTCCCTCCGCAACCACCAAGGCTGAGAGGGTGCTCACTGCAATGCTCCGAAGAGCGGGGTAATCACTTATAAGAAATATGTCACTCCCAAAAGAGTGAACTTCAGGACGCTCTAGCCGTCTAAAGTAACAAAAGCATTTGCCAGAAAGCTTGCCAACTGTGCTCAGAAGCTAGGTGCTCACAATGATGCTCACACAATCTCACCCAACTCAAGAATCTAACACATAGGCTCAATCTCACAAAGAGAGTGGTTGGGGAGTGTTTCTTAGGCCTCTGAATGTATATAGACGTTGGATGGAAGCAGCAACCTCAACAAGTGAGGAGGAAGGGGTATAAATACCCAACTCCTCAGAACTAGTCATTGGCTCTATGTCGGAGCCCCACCGGACAGTCCGGTGGCCTCTACTGGACAGTCCGGTAGGGAGCGACTAGCTGTTGAGGTTTGAACCCCTCTACCGGACAATCCGGTGAGGGCCACCGGATAGTCCGGTGGAGGACCCCCAGGCCAGAAATAGCAGGCACAAAGCCTGGTCACTAGGTTAAGGAAGGAGTTTGTCTCCAATAGAGATACACCTAGCTGAGTGTTTAAGCACAAGATTAAGGACAGGGAGCTCTCACACTCAGTGCCAAACTCATCACTGGTGGTCCGACACTCTCTGAACTAGCTAGAGCACATGTTGGCTAGTGACATTCCAAGCTCAGTGTTGGCGTCTCTTAGCCTTAACAGGTTTTACTCCGCAAGCGCACAGAGACCGCTATAGCCTTTCACCCAGAGTATTCCGAGTATCGTATTTGTCCACAGGGAAGCGGCAGGCGAGAGAGTATAATTGAATAAACTCAAGTTAGATAAATATACCAACTAGTAGTTAGACAGGGGTAAGTCAAATAAAGATAGGTGTATGGTGGAAAAGTAAAACAAACTACCTAAGATACACGTAGAAAGGTATAGTTGCCTGGGAGGACAACGAGTAAGATAAAGTTCCCAAACTCTATTCTATTCGGCTGCTAAGACTATGTCGTGGTTAACTAAGAAACTCAAGTAAACAAGTCAGGGTCTCGCGTCGAGCGAAATTCCGGCGCCTCGAGGGGTCAGGGGGTAGATAGTAGACCACTGAAAGAGACCCGGCTATCACCTATGGGCCTACCGAACGAACGGGCCTGGGATACACAGGCACACCACACGCTGTCACCGAGTGGGGCTACCAAGCTAATATGCGTGGGTAGGATGGCACGCTATACTAGTGCTCAAGCGCTTTCACCACGAAAGTGATTGAGCATTAAAGCTCGCCCTTAATTAGAGGGTGAGAGCTAACCTGACTCCTAGATCTAAGTCTAAGAGAGGCTTATAGCACCGGCAAGTATAACAAGACTTGAATAACTAAGGTAACCACAGTCTAAACCTAGCAAGTATGTAAAGAAAGGTACACCACACTTGCAAGAGATAGAAATAAAGTAAAGTATAACTGAATTATACTAAAGATAAAAAAAGTACAAAGATACAAGAACTTTACCACAGACTCAGAGGGATCTCCGAGAACTCCGAGGCAAAGCTCGACTCATTCTAACTCCCAGAACTATCCTAACTACTAAGATGTGGAAATAAGACTCTCTAAGGTAGAATGTAGCTCTCAACTTCTTCACACCTTGCAAAGGAGCTCCCGGGGTCTATTTATAGCCTAGAAAGTGAGGGGGTATTTATATGTGTACTAGGTCGGTGGAGGGACCAAGTCGGTGATCGGCCGACCTAGGTGGGTGGTCGGGCGGCCACCCCCCATGGCTGGGCGGCCATGGGATCCACCGCCTTAATTGATCCAACGGCTGATCTTGCTCTCCCACGTCTGTTGGCAATTAGGACGGTTGGTTGCACGTGAAAAATGCGTCGAGGGGTGGTCGGCCGGCCATGGCACGTGGTCGGGTGGCCACGTGTCTGCCTCCGATTTGTTGCATGTTGCTTTCCTCAGATCCTTGACATCACCAATCCTCGTCCCAACACTTTGTGACCCTCGGATACATTGGATGCTCTCTTGTATGGTTGGATCTTCACCATTTTGTGTTTGTTTGATACCGGATCGATGACATGGCACATGAAGTGGTCAAGGGACCATTTCACGTGGTCGTGGACCCAATTCCACCTTGGAGGGTGGTCGGGCGGCCACCAACCATGGTCGGCCGGCCATGGTGTATGGTCGGGCGGCCATGGCCCAGTCACCAATGTTGCCCATCTTTGATATTTGCTGCATTTCCAACCTTTTTGAGTGATTTTTGGTACCTGCATCCAAATATTCATGTACATCTTGTGGAACTCATTAGTAGCAAGGGTTAGTCCATATATTTCACATGTTTAGCTTCATTTGGTGGATAATTGACGGTTGGTATTGTGAGATTACGACCGTCAACACTCAGCTTCCCTCTTGATAGTACGGCATACCTATCCTCAAGGTTAAATAGAAATCTAGATGGAATCCACTTGAGTCTTGATTTGATGAATAATGCCGTCTTGAATAATTCCAATCAAGAGATAGCCAAGCTGAGCTCCTTCTTCTGAGAGCAATCCTCTTCTGAGCTAAAATAGTTGGACTTCAAT
This sequence comes from Paspalum notatum, assembly GCA_022530915.1. NCBI lineage: Eukaryota > Viridiplantae > Streptophyta > Magnoliopsida > Poales > Poaceae > Paspalum > Paspalum notatum. Next base: position 57,325,867 of record CM039683.1, on the reverse strand, counting down.
AGTGAAAACCTCTTCAATAGGTAGATGGAGCACATTTGCTCATTGACCATTCATAATACTTGATCTTCATGATGGTTGGCTTGAATATGCAATAGAGATGCTCTGAGATCAGCCATTTGACATTTATGTACTATTCAAATAACGGTGACATTCATATAGAAGAATTAGGTTGAAGTCACTTTTCATATTATGATAGTCATGAACCTCAAAGTGCATTAATAATAGAACACTAAAGATAACCAGCACTTGGGCAATGTATTCACTTGAGATATCCACTATAGATCCATTTGTCTTCATACTTATGAATGATATGCATTTAAATCATTGGTTCTCAACATATGAGAACAATCATGCTTGATCATGATATATATCCAATACAATCCATTCAATTTCACTTTGTTACACTTAATGTTCCTGTGAAAACCTGTCAAGTCACCTTATAGAGAGATTAGACATTTAATCGCGTTGTCACTCAATACACCAAAATCACTAAGGAGCCTTGTTGCACTTACAATCTCCCCCTTTTTGGTGATTGATGACAACCCCGATTAAAGCTTACAAGAGATAAATTAAGTACATGAATCCTCAGATATTTGGTATGCTCCCCCTCAATATGTGCTTGAGTTACAAGAACTCGAATTTGAGCCTCAAATGCTCAACAACACAAATTTGTGTCGGGAGAACTTCCCCTATGTCTCAACATTCCAGTAACCACAAAGGAAACATAGGTGAACACAAAGAAAACCGAGAGAGGTGCTTAGTGGTGTAGCCACTGCCCTTCTACCGGATAGTCAGAGCCATCACCGGACAGTCCGGTGCGCCGGACAGTTCGACAGGTTCTACCGGATAGTCCGGTAGATGCAGTCTGCACCCACAAAGCACAAACACAAAGCAAGTCACAAAGACAAGCACAAAGCTTGTAGCACTAAATTAACCTTAGCTTAACTTCTAGTTCACACAGATCACACAGGAGGTTTTCAAATTTATTACAAAGTGAGTGTCCAACACGTGACATTGGAGTTCGATACATGGTTCAACACACGAACCAACACAAAGATATAGCTGAAAGGAATTAGATAGATAAAACATGTTGCAAGCGGTCTTCAAGATCTGCACTGAGCTCTGCTGCTGCCTGCTTGCTACTCCATGACATTCTTCGTCTTCTTCCTTTCTATTCTCCCCTAAAACCAAACCCCAAGCATTAAGCTTTAATGTACTTCTCCCCCTTTGTCATTAAGCACCAAAAAGACATCGGTAGGAAAAGAAAGTACCTCAAGGCTCACTGAGTGCCTTGATCCCACTGGCTGCTGCTCTAGAAGAAGGCTGCACTAGAAGAGCCTTGTCCACCACTCTGAAACTGACTCCAGTCAGGACCGGGAGAGCTGGCACCACTCTGAAAGGGAACTCCACTGAAGCTGGACCTGCTAAAAGTGCCATGACCTCCCTGAGACAAAGTGTAAGGTAGAGGTCCTGAGAAGCTGGAGGTGGCCATGGTGGAGTGGTAGCCGGAGTAGCCAGAGTAGGCTGTTGTCATAGCATCACTCATGCCAAACAGAGACTGAGTAGCTGACTGTGCAAGGCCTCCCATGGTGTCTGAAGAGGAAGGTGGAAGTCCCTGCTGCTGAAAGAAGTGCTATGGAGGCTGTGAGAACTGAGGTGGCCGCGCGAACTGTGGTGGCACTGAGGCACCACTGGTCTGACCCTGAGCTGTGCTGTAGCCGGCAAAGGGGGCCTCAAACTCCTCCTCCTCAGCCTCTGACTTCTGCTCAAGCTCTATCTGGAGAAGGGGGTGGCTGCATCTGAAGGTGCCTCTAGATGCCCTTGAGCCTGTTATTCGATATAATTTGGCAGTTACTGATCTCCCACTTCTCAGCCTTATTCTTAGCCCTGAAGCAGTTGAGAGCACCCATGATGGCTCTGAAAGCCTGTACCACAGGTGATGAGCTCCTCCTCCTCCTCCTCCTCCTCTCACTTGTATACTGCCCTGTGTCTCTCCTCCTCTAAGGTGACTGCCTCTTATGCTGAACCTCAGGTGGCAACTGTGTCTGTGAAGGTCCATTAGAGTTGGGAGGCATGACTGGAGCTGGCACTATAGGATGTTTTACAACTTTGATCCTTAGTGGCTTGTGTACAACATCCTTCACAAAGTCAATGCCATTGACCCTCTCGATGACTCTCATAATGATGGGAGCATATGCACAACTTCTATATGGGTCAAAGGAAATGGCCTTGATCTTCTCCCAAATGAAGTTGGTCACACAAAAATGTCTCCCATCTTCTTTCATCCTGGCAAGCAAGTTCTTGGCATAGTGAGAGATATTTGTAGCATCACCTCCCCTTGGAGTGAGAGTCTTCCTGAACATCTTGTAGAGAGATGCATAGAAGGTATACAACCTTGTAGCATGACCATAAAAACCCTGATTCTGAGTAGGGTACATAAACTTCATCTCGCTGTCAGGCAAACACTGTTCAATGTGAATCTTGGGCTTGCTCAGATCCAACTCATGCTTCCCAATCAAGTGAGCAAAATCAAAGTAAGAGATGGAGCAAATGTTACCATCTGTCATCCATGCCATCTCCCACTTCTTCTCATCTGCATCGGTATCATTGAAGAACACAGTGGCATAGAATTGAGCAATGAGCTCTACATTCCAATGATGCTCATAGCCCATTATCTTCTGAATTGTTTGCCTCTGACAAGCAGCTATCACCTCATCAAAGATAGGATCCTTTTTCTTCTTCATCCACTGCCAATCAACCCATTGATCATCAAATACAGTATGCTCCTTGGAGATGATTACTGACTCATAAAAATCCTCCTAAAATCTAGTGTGAAACCTCCTAAAATCAATTCTTCTATTATCTCTTATGACATTGAACTTGCCCTTAGATCTGTAGTTGGTTACCCTCTTGCTTGCAGGACCAACTGGCTTACTGATTTTCTTTGCTAATTGTGCCTCTGGAGGTGGATCCCAATGAGGCACAAACTCTTCCTCAATCTCATCTTCTCCAGCAACTTCGTCATCACTATGAGGGGCTGGACCTTTGCCATGAGGTCTAGGCTGTACCACAAAGGTAGCATCGTCCACACTATCATCATCCGATGAGGTCTGAGCTGCCTGCTCTGTATCTGAAATGCGCATATCCTCAGGGGGAGTGTCTAGCCTGGCCCTGAGAATTCTTCCCCTTTGAGAACCACCAGCATCGGTGTCCTCCAAGTGAGATGAGGAACTACTGCTGCCCGATGGTGGACGAGATCTCTTGACTGTTTGCTTTCTTCTCTTCCTGACATAGTGTTTGGGAGTATCTTGTCCAACCATACTCACTGTCCTAAGATAAAAGATTTGGAATTCAAACCAAGAATTAGGCTCAGGATGTGAAAGAAATGAATCACTTGATAACTAGAAGAAGAAGCATGTTATCTAGGCAAGAAAATGTCACACAGACATATAGGAGCATATGAAATAAATTTGGGGACTCAAGAAACAAATTATGAGCCAAAAGACCCACAGACTTGGGCTCTCTAGGTGCTACCGGATAGTCCGGTGGCAGCTGCCGGACAGTCTGGTAGCCCCTGATGACCTAGATCCAATGAATCTCCCAAACTATCCATGGGAATTATTTGATCTCTTAGGATATGATTCATAGGCCTAGAAGGAATACTTCTACCAAAGGAATTGATGAGCATTGCACCGAGGAAAGAGATCGGGTCAAAAAAGCACCAAGTACCTTTGAGAGAAGCCCCTAGGGCAAGATTGATGGAGAGGCCGGTGGAGTCAGATGTTCCGGTGATGCAGCGGCCAATCTTCACCAAGAACTCTTCAAATCCACGAAGGAAGAAGAAGTTCCCTTTGAATCACCCTTGGGTCGCCACTCATGAGAGGACAGAGGTGGAGTTCACGGTGGAAAGAATGAAGGGGTAAAACACAGTGAATACCCTTTGGAGTCACTGCAGGGTAAAAACCGCAATTACCGGATAGTCCGGTAGCCCCTGCCGGACAGTCCGGTAAGTGGCGCCGGATAGTTCGGTGCAAAATGATTTTTTTGAGAAAGTTGAAGGTCTGAGAATTGTGCCATTTTCCATTGATTTGCTACCTCATTTATGTAACACAACCCTCAGGGAAGAGACATATCTTTTGAGAGAGATATTTTTGCTAAATTCTTTAGTCAAACGATGATTTAGTTGAATTGGATGAGTAGAAGATTAAATTCTTTTGTAATCACAAAGATATTTTGAATTTGAGCTCAGGAAGTTTCAATAGATGTGGTTAGGCACAATCAAGCATAGGAAACAATAACCACATATAGAGAGAGATTGATCACAAAGATCTCAACAGCAAATATTTTACAAGATCCCATTTTTGCTATACTAGTCAGATGTGTAGGACTGACACGTGCGACTAGAGGGGGATAAATAGGAGCACTTGAAAACTCAAACCCCCACCGCAGTACAAAACAGAAACAACACCCACAACGAACCTAGACACCGTCGACTGAGAGGATACGTATCTAGCTCACAACATGTGCTTGGTACCGTCCACTGAACAGATACGTACCAAGCACCAAGCGGAAGCACACGCTCAAACGGCTAAGAAAAAGAGCGCAAAAGGAACCAACTCCGGGAAACTGAAGATTTCAGACAGACAGGGCTGCAAAGAAAAATCTCAAAATCCTAGAAGCAAAGCTCCAAACCACTCTAAAAATTACCACACCTTCACAAGGCAATAGGGAACAGCTCCAGAAAATTTCAGACCAATTGGAGCAAGTTGTGACCACCGGACTGTCCGGTGGTTAACCGGAGTCCATGATCCACACGTCCTCCATGCCTCGATCCTGCAAAGTCAAGTAAAGCGACGGTGAGCAAACGGTCCGGCACTGGGGTTAGTCCCAAAACTGCTGTACCAGTGCCGAGCCATCTGCTCAAAAGTGGGGTAAGCACAATCAAAGAAATCATCACGACGATCAGGGTAACCACGACCTCCAAAGCGTGAACCCTCGAAAGCTCTCTCAAAGCCTCGGTCACGAGGTCCATAGCCGCGCTGAAAACGACTAAGCTCGGCCGGTAAAGCGACTGTCACCACCTGGAGCACGGGCCTGAAAGCCGCCTCCTCTCTCACCACCAGCAAAGCGGTCTCTCATCTCAGCGCGTTGGGGAGGATCTTGCCTACACCCTGGTAGAACTGATCTTGGTTCCCCCAAGCTCTCTCCTGCCTCTCAACCCGCTTCCTCCGGAAGCAAAACTTCTCTAGGTGGCCATTCCTCACAGTGGTAGACAGGCCTCCTAGTAACTGGGTTAGGCTGGGACTTGGACTTAGGTGGTGTGGCCTTGGGTGGCTCTGCTGTTGGACTGGCTTCTTGCCCTTGGGCGTAAGCTCTTCCTCAACAATCTTGTCCAGCTTAGCCTTGGAAGGCTTGGGTGTCCAGTACTGCTTCTTTGGGGCAGCCTTGGGTGGCTCATGGTAAACCCCATCAACAGTCTTTCCTGGCTGAGTAGGTGCAGTCCTGATCTTAATTGGGGCACTTTTCTCACCCGTAGTGTTGCACTCTCCAAACCCAACACCACTCGTATCATCCTCGGCTCTCTTGGTGCTTTCTATGATCATCTCTAGTTGGGGTTGCCTGGCATATACCCAACTCAGCACCTCTCTCAACCTGCTGTTGTCATTTTGCAAAGACAACACTTCCTCTCTCAGATCCTCCAGAACTACAGTCTGGGCAACACATGTATCACAAACTAGAGATGGAAAAATAGGAGCATCTTTCTCCAACTTCCTAATGGTGGCATCTCTATCCACTAGCTGCATCCTAAGGGTCAGGCAGTTCTCACAAGTGTCAGTAGGTGCTGAAAGCACCTCAAGGTTAGCTCTCAACTGCTCTAACTCACCTCTCAAGATAGGACAGACCATACACGCACCCAAAAGCACAGGTCTAGCCCTAAGCTCCTCAAGCTCCATGAGCTGCCCCTCAAACTTATCCTTCAGCACAGCTAGCTCTCTAGCTAGACTGGGGCAAGCCTCACACTCGAGCTCTCCACTCAAAGTAAGCTCATCCAGTTCGGACTGGAGTTTGCCTAGCTCAGCCTTCAGCTCATCTATCTCCTCTACCCGCTTGGCATACCTATCTCTCTAGTCACCAAGCTCCGTCATGAAAGACTCGCTGGTAGGGCACTCAATCTCACTGGGTTGGGGTTTCACACTCCTCAACCTCTCATTCTCCTCTAAAGCCTCAGCAAGTTGGGCTTTCAACTTCTGCAGCTTCTTAGCTGCCTTCTCCAGTATCTCATCCTGGGCTTTCAACTCACGGCTGTTCTGCTCTACCATCTCAAGGATGTCGGCTTGCTCAGGAGTTACCTCATCATCTGAAGAAGAGTTGTTGCCGTCATCCTTGTTCTCCTTGTCCTCAAGCGCCATGGAGCAGACCGAGCTCCTCTTGTCCTTGTTCTTGCGCCTGGACTTGGTGGAGACGAAGCACAAGCCAGCTGGACCTCCTTGATCATTCCTCTTGTCCTTCCTGTACGTGATCTCCTCATCGCTTGAGCTTGACGAGGACGAAGAGGAAGAGGATCCGCTGCTGCAGAACCCGATCTCGGCGAAGAAGGCCTTGTCCCGCTTCCGGTTATCCTTCTGGTAGCTCTTGAAAGCCTTCCAGAAGTTCTTCTTCCTGAAGGGACGCTTGCCGAAGCCGTGCTTGCTGGAGCGATGCTTGTCAAAGCTGGGCTTGCCGGAGTGGTACTTGTCGGAGTCGCGGGAGCAGCTCTTGCCCTTCTTGTAGTAGTCGTTCTTGTTGGGGCACTCGGCGATGAAGTGGCCGACCTCTCCGCACTCGAAGCATTTGGGCCGCTCACCCCTCTTCTTACTCATCCGGTTGTCATAGGCACACTAAAAGCGACTGGACACTAGACATAGCTCCTCATCCCCAAGCGATGCTAACAGCTCCTCTGTCATAGACATCAAAGCAGAAAACGAGAAATTGTGTAACAGGGGGTTAGTGACAGACTCACTAGAGGGGTAGCCAAGGCCAGACTCTTAAAACCTGTACAAGCAAGGGAATCCCTCAACTTGTAATCGACTTCTGTGGCCTTGATCTTACTATAGAGCGCCTCTACTCCTATCGTATTATACCCTGCCGACTCAATGATTGAGTTCACCTTGATCTCCCACACTTTTCTGTCCAAAGCATACAACAACTTGACAGCCTGCTGATGATCGGTGTATGGGAACTCAGCGGGGGCAGAGTTGACACACAACTTGTTGATGATCGACTGAAAGCGACCAAACAAATCGTCTACTGACTCTCCCGGCTTCTGGACAAAATTTTCATATTCGCGCCGATAAGTCTCCACAAGCCTAGCCTTAATCGTTGTAGTACCCTCATGGTGTGCACTAAGCAGTGACCATATCTCATGCGTAGTCTTAAGGTGACTCACTCTCTCATAATCCACGGGACCAAGCCCGAAAAAGAGAAAGTTAACAGCCTTGGCATTTGCCTCATGCCGAACCACGATATCCTGCGTAGTACGCTCAGCGACTGGAAGCACCACAAAAGTCGTACTCTCAGTAGCATCCCATATGTTCTGACTCTGGCTAACAAGGAACGCCTCCATCCTACCTTTCCAGTAGGGATAGCCATCGGAGCCAAGGACGGGAATTTTCCCGGAGTAAGTCATCGTCGCTACGGTTTCGTCACCGGTTAAGGTATAGGAAACCTAACCGGCTCTGATACCACTTGTAGGACCGAGACGTGTGACTAGAGGGGGATGAATGGGAGCACTTGAAAACTCAAACCTCCACCGCAGTACAAAACGGAAACAACACCCACAACGAAGCTAGACACCGTCCACTGAGAGGATACGTATCTAGCTCACAACATGTGCTTGGTACCGTCCACTGAACAGATACGTACCAAGCACCAAGGGAAAGCACACGCTCAAACGGCTAAGAAAAAGAACGCAAAAGGAACCAACTCCGGGAAACTGTAGATTTCAGACAGACAGGGTTACAAAGAAAAATCTCAAAACCCTAGAAGCAAAGCTTCAAACCACCCAAAAAATTACCACATCTTCACAAGGCAATAGGGAACAGCTCTAGAAAATTTTAGGCCAATTGGAGCAAGTTGTGACCACCGGATTATCCGGTGCTTACAGCTTGACACTCCAAAAAGATTCGGATCAAAACCCAATCAAACCAACTCCAAAAATTATAAAATTTTTACCGAAGGTTAAGAAGGGGCCAAGGAACAACTCCACGAATTTTCAGGTCAATTGGACATGGAATAAAAATCCTAGAGCCACCGGACCGTCCGGTGCAGAGCCACCGGACTGTCCGGTGGTTAAAAAACTGACAGACCAACCCCAAAATAAAAATACCAAAACCAGATCAAAACACCTCCAAAAAATCTAAAATTTTTATGGGAGCTTTGTGATTCACAGGATAAGAGCTGCACAAAATTTTAGGTCATTTGGAGCAGGTTTGATCATAGAACCAACCACCGGACGAAAAAGATCAAGGGATTAGCGGGAATTTCAGATCTTTTAAAGAGGTGAATATTTGGGCAAGAAAGGGGAAAGCTCAAGAGCAACTTGCTCATGGCAATCCTTCGGGATTGAGATGTTCTAAGACATAATCTCCACGTCCTTGCAAGTCCAAAACACAAGGAAAACAAAGGATTCAACCTTGGCCAAAACAAACTCCCAAAAAGCCAAGGATTGAAGCCAAAAACCAAAGAGAACCAGGGGAGGAGAAACACACAAAGTTGCTGCACGAAACCACTTCGATTATGAGCCTCAAAAGAGGTCTTAGGTTAGATTACAATGAAGGATTTCATTTCAAGCAACCACCCTCATCTTCCCTCTTGATTTGGAGGCTAGATCTCACTCTAACCCTCCTAAACTTGGAGCTCAAAGCTTGAGGATGAAAATTAACCTAAGGAAATGAAAACCTAGCTGCCAAGACTCCCTCAAATGATCAGGTCTTAGGTATTTATACACCGGTTCAGTTTTGGCATTTTTACACATAGACCCCTAACACTAGAAACGCCCGGAGGGGCTAAAACAGAAAAGAACCCAAAATATCGGGGACGGACGACCACGATGAAGACTTGATCTTTTTAGCTTCCACGCAATCTTCGGATGTCCTCCACGTGGCCAGTAGTCCAATTTGCCTTTGCACCCCCGGTTTTGAAGTCAGAAACCGGGAAACTTTAGGAAGTCTCCGTCTGGGCCGAACTTGGCCCATCTTCTCTTTCTTGGCGAGTCGTGGCCCAACTCACCAAGCCTTGGGTAGTTTGGGTGGAGGTTTTGAGCCAAAGCCACCAAAGCCTCCCTCGCACGCCTTCGCGCCATGCACTCGGGTTGGAGCACCACGGTGGCACCCAGCTTCTCCAGTCCATCGGAGTCGGCTCGCAGTCTATCGGAGGGCTTACACCACCGTTGCCGAACCGCCCCTCCATGTACCGAGCTCCCATGGCCGATCGACGCCGAGCATTGCCTCCGGTCCATTGGAGGGCTTTTGCCTCAGTCCATCGAGCTCTTCATCATCTACCTCCAGTCCATCGGAGGGCCTCCAGTCCATCAGAGGGCTTTAGCTCGTTGACAATCACTCATCACACCAGGAGAGCAATGAGGTCGGTCCATTGGCTCTCAAGATGTCAAGTCTCGCTTAGAATGATTAGTATGTTTGATTCATACTCTTCTCATAATGGCATGAAAGGCACTCTTTGAGCAAGGGTATCAAGCAAACATCTAATTTCAGTAAAGCCCCATGAGACATACTCATGACAAGACAAGATATATCACTAGCTCAAACTTAGGGAACCAAACCACAAAGTTTGTAAGTTAGATTGAAAATCTTAACAAAGATGTTGGCATATTTGACTCATATCTCCTATCATACAAGAATCACCAAGCTCTTTAAGACAAACTCAAGAGCTTTCAAGTATCAGAGATATCAATCAAATATCCACACTAAGGTTAGAGACTTATCAATCCACCAACAACCACACAGGAGCTACAAGGCCTACAAGCACTTACAAAGCACATATGTAAACACATACCTCAGCCTTAGCTTAAAAACCTTTAAGGATATGGAAGTTTTCTTATTATGATTAATACCTGGTCCAACTAATAATCATTGAAGCTCTACAAATTTGCTCACAAAGAGTTGTTAGAACCACAGTGCCTTAGGCATAACTCATACTCCCCCTAAATGCTTGCTTATGGTCTTTGAATAACCATTACACAAGTTCAAGTTTTGCAACAAACTCGGGAAATAAGTGTTATACCTAGGCTAACCATGATGTCAGGAAATAATACAAAGATTCAAGAAGTACTCACAGTCACAAAGACCTGAAGAGATATCTCAATGTAGTCATGTTGCTAAGGATAAATTATAATTCGCCATTTCTTCCACTCACCGCATAGTCTGGTGATGATCACCGGTAGTCCGGTGAGTGTTTCTTCAGCTGGCCCTTATAGTAAGAATTTTGCTTGTTCCTTCAACTTTATTCTTGGGGCAATGTCCTGTGTTCTTGTACAAATAAAGCACATGCTCCACAGAAGAGCTATCTAAGATATCCCAGAAAACACAAGTATAGGACAGGAATGGAATTTGAACTTAGTTAGCTAAGGCACATTTAATCACAGAGATCTAACATGCCTATGCTACTAAGGATCTGGTTAAGCACACATTACTCATGATGTCATTGAGGTTGATGATATTTCAATAATTTTCAATCTTGGCTTGTGATGGGAAGAATTCATCTTGAGACAACAATGTTGGGTGAAATATTAACTTCTCAAGATTTCCAAGACCCTCAATGCATCCTGCAAGTACCTGTTAATCTTCAAGCATGTTTTGGTACCCAAACTTGGTTGGGTCCACAAGTGTTAGTCACATAAATCTTGGGTGCCCAAATGGTTTTAGTGGAAGCTTTGAGTGAACTAATCACCTTTGACTCACCACTACTGCCCTTAGGTACACAAGTTACTTTAACTTTCTTATTGACAAGGTTGGGATAAGTGAAGTTACCATGTGGGCAATCTTTACCAAGGTGCCTTTTTTGTCGGCAATTGTAGCAAATTCTTTGTCTAAAGCCCTTTGGTTCATTTACTGCCTTGCATGTGTGGGCTTTCTCCTTTTCAACCTTGTTATGTGACTGGGCAGGTCCTCTTGCCTTGGAAGTGGAAGCTTGAGCTGCCCCTGGCTTCATCGGATAGTCCGGTATCCTGCTGCCGGACAGTCCGGTGTCACCGGATAGTCCGGTAGCTGGTGCCGGATAGTCTGGTGAGTAAGAGCTGCTCACAAGCATGGACTTGGGAACTGGCAGGCATGCACATTGTGACATTTTTTCTTGCACCAGTAACACCTCCTCTTTGCCTTCTTTCTTTGCTGCTTGGATTTGCCTCGCTCTTGGACTTTAGTGCTTTTTTCACTGTGGGACTTGTCTTTTGTTGAGTTGGAGAGTTGTGCACGGTTTGAACCCTCCTCAAGCTTGTTCACCATGTCATCATGGTTATCTTGAGTAGGTTGCACACAGCTCTTCCCTTTAAGTGCAATCAAGTCCTTAGCTTTTTAACCTCTTGCTTGAGCTCTTCATTTTCGTTTTCAATGGAATCATCACAAGTCTCTACCACAACATGCTCAACACAAGGGTTACTTGCTTTTGAACAGCAAGAGTTAGCACAAGCATGTGTAGATTCAATTGAAGAGCAAGACTTGTTTTGCACAAGAGGTTCATAGAATTTTACCGATGTGACGAATACCTCATGTGCTATCTCAAGCATGCTTAATTTGTCGATGAGCTGTGCATTTTGACTTAGTAGCTCACTCTTCTCTTCCTTAAGGCTTGAGTGCTTGCTTTGAAACTTCAAGATCCATTCTTTCCTTTCTTTGTTCTTCCTCTCAAGCTTCTCATTGCAAGAAGTGACATTTGCCATCTTGTCAACTTTGCTGGTTAAGTTTTCACACTTGAGGTTAGATTCGTGATCTTGACTTCAAGCTCTTCTTTCTCTTCTTGAGCTTCCTTGACATCCTCTATTTTCTTGATTAGGAGATCTTCTGGCTTCTCAAGAGTTTACTTTTGACTTGCTATGACCTTGGCAAACTTCATCACTCTTTGTTGATCTTGTTTGGTCAACTTGCCAAATTTTAGATCTTCATCATCAATCTCATATTCACTTTCTTCTTCGTCGCTTCCACTCATTTCATCCTTACTTTTTCATCGTCCATGGCCATAAGGCACTGATGTGAGTGTGAGGTACTGGAGCTGCACTCAAATGAACATGATTCTTCACTTGGTCTCCATTGCTGCTCTTCTTCAGTTGATGCAGTCTTACTGCTTCTGCCGGATAGTCCGGCAGGTGACGACGGACGGTCTGGTACACTGAATAGTCCGGTGTGTCCTACACACCGGATAGTCCAGTGGACACTACCGGACAGTCCGGTAGAACCGGATAGTCCGGTTCCCATCACCGGATAATCCGGTGTCATACAGAGAGCTAGCTCAAATATGTAAATATGCACTAGGATACTTATTGAGCTATGGGGTGAAGTCACAAGAGTTTCTCTGGTGATGTTGAGCTGTAGTACACTGCACACCTGCACTCACAGTAGAAGCTTGTACAAACAAGTAGTAGTAGCGGAAGCAAAGGATAATGCAAGTAAAGAACAAACCACAAGCGCAAAGCTTGGGTCTCCCAGCAGGGGCACAATACACAAGACACGAGATTTACTTTCCGAGGTTCAGGCACACCCGCAACTGTCCGTACGTCCTCGTTGAGGTGCCTACCAAGAGCTCGAGTCTTTTTCAACTCATGGCCTCTCCCTCCTCAACCACCAAGGCTGAGAGGGTGCTCACTGCAATGCTCCAAAGAGCGGGGTAATCACTTACAAGAAATGTGCCACTCCCAAGAAAGTGACCTTCAGGACGCTCTAGCCGTCTAGGGGGAAACCTCCAAGAGTAACAAAAGCGTTAGCTGGAATGCTTGCCAACTGTGCTCAGAAGCTAGGTGCTCACAATGATGCTCACACAATCTCACACAATCTCACCCAACTCAAGAATCTCACACTTAGGCTCAATCTCACAAAGAGAGTGGTGTTGTTCTGTGGTCAAGCAAAGCCTCTCAACCACCTCAGCACTAATAAGGTTGCAGCAAGTCTCACCATCAATAATGATCCGACAACGTCTTTTGTTCGCAATAAATGCAAGTTGAAAGAAATTGTTGGACTCATTGTTCTTCGCTTTCGCTATTGAGAACTTATAATGTGTTGTGGCAGAGAACTCACATTACCCTGCAAAAGGTTAGTTGTACAAGAAGGGACAATATGGCATGGCAAATCAAATTGTTTTCTCAACAAAAGTTTCATATCAGACCATGTGCGAGGTTTATCATTATTAAGTAAATTGTTCCATCAAGTTAAAGCATTGTTCTTTAAGACACAAGCTGCATTTTTTATCTTTCGTCTTTCACACATATGACATTGCTTAAAAGTATTATCTAATTTATATTCCCACTTAATATACTCCTCAACATCAAAACCATCATACGTAGGTGGATATTTAAGAATAGAATCAGCTATAGGAGAATAGGAAGCAACAATGGTGTGAATCTTAAGCATGCCCATAGGCCTCTCGTGTGCGGCGGTGTAACCTGTCATTATTAAAAGAAGACAAGAAAACACACAAATATATATTTTCCTATTATCTACTACGATGTGGAAGGGATAAAGGCACATAGACTCTCAAACGTCTTATGAAGCTCTTACAAGTGTTCTTACTAAAGCAGCAAGTGGTACAACCGGCGGTTTGTTCGTGACATCGCAACGATGTGAGCGTAGCGATTGCAAAGGTAGAACCTGTACTGACAAGAACTATATATATATATGTGTGCGCGCGGAGCTATAGGAGGCTATATTAGTAGTAAGGAGTTAACACAATTCAAAATTAGATAGCAAAGTTGAATAAGGATCCAAAATACTTGTCAAAGTTGCTAGCCTAAACGTGTTTTTAGAATTAATTTAAGCAAGCAAGAGATACACCGAAGTACAAAGAACACAAAGGATGCAAACACTTTTGATTTTTTTTTTGTGCGGCTCCTTTTTTTGCACTTGCCTTTTTTTTTATTTTTTTTTATCTCAAAAGTGCCGCAACAATAAGATATAACTCCACACAAACACCAAACTCTCGTCTATATATTACAAGATTTCTACTCAAAATTGCACAGCTGATTAGACATTCTTAACGGCTTCAAATGCGAAAACTTAAAATACCAAAGTTGTAGTTCTCCTTTTTTTCTTTCTTTAAAATATATATGGAACACTTTTTGTGGAGATGGCACGTGAAAGATATTGACCCCGAAACATAGACTGCTCAGAAAATTCTGGATCACAAACAGATTTAATCTCAACAGATATTATGTCCTGATAACGACGTTCTCGTGATGAGAACGTGCCCAATATGCATATCACCAAGGCCCAAACCAAGAAGGAGTCACACACCCAATCCGAGTTAAAGCCCAATTTATTCTCGTCACCAGTTCGGACTGAAGGACCAGGCTTTAGTAAAACGTACGCCCAAGCCACATACGTGCTCCGTTTGGGGCGTTCTACAAATCGACGAAAAGCTAAGGAGATAAGCTTTCCAACCCAATTGGTTCCACGTCAAAATACGCTCGGAGTCGATAGGAATCATCGAAACAAGATGACATTCAGAATCTGCCAGGGTGCTGCTGGACCGATTGTTGGGCCCGCTGGCCTTGTACGCCCTAGGGATGCTCGGCCACCCCCTAGACCTCTCCTTTATATATATCTAGTAGCCATCGTTAGATTAGATAGGTTTTGCTTAAGAGTATTATGTCATGAATAGTTCGCCGTCGTGTATGGTTTGTGAAACCCCACCTTATGCAATATTGAGATTGTGTTCTTCATGTTCTTGCTTGTGTTCTCGATTGCACTTGCAGGGATAAGCCTTTTTGGCGAGGTCAATCACGCGCGTCACGTGGTTGATAACCAACGGAGTGGTGGTGTAGCGATTGCAGGGAAGCCGGATCGTCAACGTCGAGTCTCCACCAAATCGAGTTATCTCCACCTCACAGAAGATCGGGAACCTCCTTCCTCATCAATTGGTATCAGTGCTTCAGATTTTCAGTAAAGTATATTATCGTGTATCCCTTAGTTTGAGTGATTTATCTCTACTCCTAAAAAGTTCATACCGTTCCCACAGACCGTTGACGGACCACCACCCCACCTCTCCCGCATGCCTCCCACCCAGCGCCTGCTGCCTGCGGCCACCTCGCACGCGGCTGGCCCCATCGCCGCGCGCCCCTGCCTCCTCGTCGCCGGGCTACCGTCCGCCTGCTCCCGGGCTGCCCCCACCCCACCGCAGCCGCTTCTGCCTCCTCTCTCTAGCAACCGGCTCACCGGGGTCGTGCCTTACTCGCTCGCCGGTCCGAGTGGTGCCATTCGAGGAGGGGGGGCTCGCGCAGGATCCACAGGTCGAGGGCGAGGTGGCCGGCGGCGTCGGGGGGCGAGGGGGCTGGCAGCATCTCGCGTCGAGGGCCGAGGGGGCCGACGGCAGCGTGCGTCGAGGGGCGAGGTGGCCTGGGGCGGCGGACCTCGAGGGTGAGGTGGCTGGTGCAGTCTCCGCGCGTCGGGAGCAGCTGGAGGCAGGGCGGAGGCGAGCACCTCCGATGCGGACTTCCATGCGCTTTCCCCCTCGTCCCGTAATCTCTGTGCTAATGTGCCATGCTTGATGCCATGTTCGGCACGCTGATGTTTCAGGGTAGGGAAGCCAAGATGAGACCTGCTTGCCACACCTAGCTACCCAAGAAGAAGAGCCCGAAGAGCACAGGACATTGAAGTATGTAGCAGCAGCCTGAATTAGCGTTCAGCAGCACTGCAACAGTGAGTTCGATGTCATTGCTGAGGCTACCATCCAGTGAGGAGAAGAAGAAGCCCATGAAACAGGAGGTGCAAGGTGAGCCAACACAAATTGAATCACTTCAAATGCTGAGCCAATTTGTTACCCTGTTCAATGATTGTTGTGGATTCTTGCAAGGTTGCAAGTTAATCCAATTTTTAACTTTCGTCAAGGATTATTCTGGGTTATCTAATCCCAAGTGCAATAGCCTACATTTTGAGTTGTTCTGACCTGGTATCAAGAGTGTACATGCCTGGGATTCAATTACATGGTAACAGATCACGCACTGATGCAAACAAACAGCAGTAATGAAATCACTTATCCTTTGGAATGGGATTACATTACACAACAGTGTGTAAGAGTGATCATGATTCTTTGCTTGTTCATTTGTGCCATGTAATTGTTTTATCGATAACCATATGGAGCTATTGATTTAGCATTTGAGGTCACTCCAAATATAAGTTTTATCGTTCCAAGTAAATTTTTTTAGACCATTGGGATTTACATGATCAAGGACATAGATAATGTGATTATGGAGGACTTATTGCAGCTTGGCAAGAGCATGCTTGCATCCGGATGCTGTTACTGCACATTGATCAAGTATTCGAATCCATCTTTTCTTTAGACAATTATTGTAGTGTCATCTGAATAGACTTTTGTAACTAATTTGATGCAGCTTGTACTTAGCGCTGGAACTGGAAGGGGTACCAATGGCTTCACAATTGATCCTTCACTTGGAAAGTTCATACTGACTCATTCAGACATCAATGTTCTTTTTTATTTAACTGCTATAATTTAATCCTTTTTTGAGAACAATGGTGCAGGCAACAGAATACCAGGTTGTGTCAGTTGTCACTCATCCTTCACTTTGTAATTTGTGTAGGTAAGAAGGGGCAGATCTATTTAGTCATCAGTCAATGCTGAGAATGCAATGTTCTTCTACAGGTTAGTGTCATAAATTGCCAATAATTTTTGTACCATCTGAATATTTCATGAAGTTGTGAAATCCAACCACTTTTCTAAAATAAAGAGTATTCAAAAATACGTACCTAGAGTGACACCATGGAAGCCTTGGGTATGAAAAGGTCATTTTTCATTGTTCATTTTCTTTTTCAAAATTGTTTCCCTAGAGGTCCATTTATTATTCATGTCTTAAAGGGTACAAAATTGTAAAAGTTTCTTGTTACTAAGATAGTATATAACTAAATACTCCAAGTAGTAGAACAATGAAAAAAAGAGTGGAACCCGAAAGTAGGATATTAAATCATTAGCAAATTATGATCTTGTGATTGTAATGGAATAAATGATTAACAGAACCTTTGAACATGTAGGGCATATTGTGCTTGGTGTGTTAAAATGTTCTGGGCAGCAGAAAGCGGCATCGAGAGAGCAGGCAGTCAAGGATCTGGAGGTTAGAACTTGGTGTTCCTACTTTTATACAGATACTCAGATAGCACCCCCACCTTGAGGCCTGACACGTCTGTTTTCAGACCCATGGTGTTCTCAATTTGCAAGACATCCTTGTTGATAAATTATGCATATGCAGTGCGGCTTATTTTGATCCTTGGATATGTATATTTAATTTAATCCGTATATGTCTCATGAGTTTTTTCTTTTTCATGTATGATTTTCTTCCCATGTATAGATCTGGAGAATCTGTTTGCTGAAAATTAGGTGTGGTATATTTAAGGAGGCTGTAGAAGGCAGGTTTTACTGAGATGACGGTGATCTAGCGTGCCACTGCTACACCCTTAATGAATTTTAAATTGTTTATAAACTTTATTCCCTTATTATGTTTGCCCACTCGATTTACCTTTTCCCTTACCTCTGATATCAGAGCTGCAAATGTCTATATGTTCTTCTCCACTCATATGTGGAACATAGATGTCCTTCAAATGACATAAGATTGTGTTTATAAGGAACCAATGTATGACATCCTCTCTTCTTCTACGGTTTTGAATTTAGTTAGTATTACTTACTGATGTTAGCCTCTGAACTCAAGTTTTGCTTTCCTTATCAATTAATTCGACTGTTTTCTTAGTTTTGCTTTCAAAGTGTATTGAATTTAGTATTGTCTTGGATAAATGTAATTGGCTGCTATGGGCACTAATGCTAAAAGTTCCTAGTTGCTAAGAAAGAGGAGACATGGCTTTTACGCTACGAGGAATGACTAAAAATAAGTTGGTTGTCTAAATGATATTTAGACATAATATTTTAGATCGCAAAGAGATAAGAATGAAATGGATAATTTTTTTTTTGCCCGTAGCAACGCACGGGTATTTTGCTAGTATTCCTAAAGTCCACAAAAAGCCATAAAAAATTAGGGTTTGTAGTCCATCTTGTCCTATCACCACGTTTAAACTTTGCATAATTTGATTTCAGAGTCCGCATCATTGAGTTTGTGTACTTGTTCATAGTCTTGTTGCTGGTTTAGATCGTGTTCTTGGTTTAGTTTGAGTTTTGCATCTTGTCACCGTTTCCATTTTCATCATGTCATCACGTCCGGTTCGGAATCCTCTTTGTCTAGTTCGGTATTTTGGTTATATCTCTCTCATACAAACTCGGGTTTTTGTGTTCTAGTACTTTCTGAACAGCTTGTGAAATTCTCTACAACTTTGTCAGTTGTGATATTTTCCGAAAACGTCGATATCAGGGCGTAATATCTATTGGGAGTAAATCTGATTGTGACCCAAAATTTTTTGAGCAGTCTGTATTTCGGGGTCAATATCTTCCTCATCTCTTCTCCAAAAGAAGTGTTCCATATACTATAAAGAAAGAGAAAAAGTAGGCCTACAACTTTGGTATTCTAAGGTTTTGCGTTTGAGTCCGTTAAGAGTGCCTAATCAGCTGTGCATCTCTGAGTAGAAAATCTATCATATATAGACAAGAGTGGTGTGATAGTGTGGAGTTGTATCTTACTCTTGCGGCACTTTAAAAAAAAAGAAAAAAAATGTAAGTGCATAAAAAAGAGCCGCACAAAAGAAAAGGAATAAGAAAAGAAAAGAAAATCAGAAGTGCTTGCATCTTTTGTGGCCTTTGTACTTCGTTGTATATCTTGCTTGCTTAAACTACTTTTAGGAACATATTTAGGTCGGCAACTTTGACAAGTACTTTGGACATTTATTCAATTTTGCTATCTAATTTCGAATTGTGTTAATCCTATAAAGCCTACTAAAGCTCCACATATATACGCTTCTTGTCAGTACTGATTGTCTGATTCTATCTTTGCAATCGCTACGCTCACATCCGTTAAGGTGTCACGAACAAACCGCCGGTTGTACCACCTGTTGCATTGGTAAGAACACTTATAAGAGCTTGGTAAGATACTTGAGAGTGTGTGTGCCTTTATTCTTTAACCACATCCTAATAGATAATAGAAAAATATACATTCGTGTGTTTTTCTTGTCTTCTACTAACAATGACAGGTTACACCGATTTACGTGAAAGGATCAAGAAAGGGGTCAACAAGACATTAGAGAGCAAACAGCTTTGAAACCATCTCTATCAAAAAGTTCAGGTTGTCTCTTTCCGGATTTTCGTTCTAATAATGGTTTTGTTGATGATGCTTATATTGATTGGGAAATAGCTATGGATGAAATTTTTTCCCAACGTCGTTTGAGTGATAGAAAAAAGGTTAAGAATCCTGCTAGTGCTTTAAGAAAAACGTGCTTTATATTTGTGGAAAGATCTTTGTGTTTACGGTGAAGATCCACAAACCTGGAGAGATATGAAAAGACTTATGAGGAATAAATTTGTTTCGGATCCTTTTTCTATAAAACTAATTTGTGACCTACAATTTTTACAGCAACAAGATAAAACTGTTGCGGAGTATTATAATGAGCCACATACTTTGTTATTGCACTATGGTTTACATGAATTGGAGAAAGCAATTACAAGAAGATTTTTAAAAGGTCTTGATAATGACATTTATGATATTGTTGTTGGTCTGAAATTTAAGTCTCTCCATGAATTATATACTCTTGCTTGCATATGATACATGATTCTAAGATTGAATATGATACATGTCTTGCTGAAATTAAATATGATACATGTCTTGCTGAAATTGGATATCATGATGTACAACCTATGGGGTTCCTTTTGCTACTAACCATACACAGAATGTTTATGACAAGGATGAAAAAGACAACACATCGGAGGAGAACGAGGATGATTTTGTGTCCGTTCCGTACTTGTCACAGTGCCCTGATTATGTAAACACAGGTAATGACACATGTTTTATGATCTCTCGAGGTGAGGAAATTTTTGAGTTACCTTTACTACAAGCTGAATGTATTGCTGATTTGTGTGATCAAATAGAGTTGTGCGATGCTGCTTCTATTATTTTTATACCACAACTTGTTGATAAGCTTGATGTTGATGATTCCGAGCCAATTACTTGTGCTGAAAATAATCCTTTTCTCCCTATTACCGGTGTGCATGATGAGCTAAAGTTGATATCTTCTTTAAATACTTTAGGTTATATTGAATTTGATGTTCTATATAATCTGAATAATTTAAAGAAGAAGTTTTCTTTTGTTGCTGATTTGCTATAGTTATCTAAGAATTCTTATCACGTTATTGGCAAATATGATGCTAGAGGAGAATATATGGTGCACCGTGTTTATATATCATACAATTTGGACTCTCTTCTTGTTGGTGGATGTGATCAGTTAGAGGGCTGCACTAACGCTAACCATATCATGTGGAGTTCCTCTTGTTCTTTGTTTGTTGTGTCACAATAGGGTAAATTTCAAGAACGGGAGCAAGGTTGGATGATGTCATCTATGACAACTACTTCCAAAGCATCAATGACATTGAGTCATGGACGACTCAAAACCAAAAAAGGGAGAATGATGAGAACATGCCCAATATACATATCACCAAGGCCCAAACCAATAAAGAGTCACAAACCCAATCTGAGTTAAAGTCCAGTTTATTCTCGTCACCGGTTCGGACTGTAGGACCAGGCTTTAGTAAAACGGACGCACAGGCCACATACGTGCTCTGTTTGGGGCGTTCTACATATCGACGGAAAGCTAAAGAGATAGCTTTCGAACCCAACTGGTCCCACGTCAAAATACGCTCGGAGTCGATGGGAATCGTCGAAACAAAATGACGTTCAGAATCTGCCAGAGTGCTGCTGGACCGGTTTTTGGGCCCGCTGGCCTTGTACGCTCTAGGGTTGCTCGGGCACCCCCTTGGCCGCCCCCTAGACCTCTCCTTTGTATATATTCAGTAGCCGTCATTAGATTAGATGGGTTTTGTTTAAGAGTATTCTGTCGTGAACAGTTCACCATCGTGTATGGTTTGTGAAACCCCACCTTATGCAATATTGAGATTGTGTTCTTCGTGTTCTTACTTGTGTTCTCGATTGCACTTGCAGGGATAAGCCTTCTTGGCGAGGTCAATCGCGCGCGTCACATGGTTGATAACCAACGGAGCGGTGGTGTAGCGATTTGTGGTGGAACCGCCCCGCTTAATCCAGACTAAGCACACCTGCCACCTCTGACTCGCAGTGCACTTAGGCTAAACTAAACTTGGTAGTCCGTCGAGAGTCCTTCGGGCTCTCGATAACACCATTCCCAGAGAAACCAACATCAAACACATCCGACTCTCGAAGGAGCCACAACATTTACATCATCACAGGCAGTTGAAATATAAAATAGATAGTCATAGTTTACAAACCAAACATATGTGGTCAAATACATGTTCAACATATAGCGAAAGTTATTGCAAAATATATATAGCGGAAGCGTTTACAAAACATCTCGCAGCGGAAACAAAACTCAAATAGTCTTCATGCAAACATAAACAAGACGAGTAGCACCGAGCCCACCGGTTCTACCCTCCTTCAAGCGGTTGTCCAGAAATCATCAGTATCTATGCGCCAAAAGTGAGGACAAACCCTGAGTACTAATTACTCAGTAGGACTTAATGAAAGGGCTTACGGCTGACGCAAAGCTTGCTTACTAACATTTGATCCTTAGCCATTGATTTTTGACCATGAGATATTGTCATAAAGTACCATATCCTCATTTGCATATACCATCATAACAATAATAACTTGCAGAAAAGTAAGCATACAAATACAAGCATGTGGTAATTGAAAACATGAATAATAGTGTACATGTTCGGGTACGTCGTACACCGTGGCTTCTCGATGTGTTGATGATCGGGTACGCCGTCCTTCAACTCCTAGATCACCGGTTGCAACTTCGTTGGTCCTTCGCTCGCGGGGTCTATATGCATGATATAAAGCAACCATGAGTGCAACGAATGCAAATGCATGCATGAGGTGCAAGTGAAACATAATGCATGGTTCAATAGCTTGTGACGAGATGACTCAAGTATTCTTAGTTTAAATACATTCCATAATAAGAAAACTTAACAGCTTTATTAAGAAATTGTACAACCCATTATCAACAAATCGTACAATCCATCACCAAAAACTAGTTCGACCTATTTCTCATGACAGCACAAAGAGTCTAGCAGCAAGGGACATGGAGTGTCAAGTCACATGCATATTCACACGATATGCACTTAGATTGATTATATAGGTTTAACATTTGTTGATTTAACGTGTTCATACTAAGATCTTACTGTAATACCACTCCAAATGAATTCATACATATATGATAGAAAGCATAACATGGTACAAAGCTACTGCCAAAATTTCAGCCACAAAAGAATTATAATTATTTTATTAAAATTCTAGCAATATGACAGCCCTTTAATCTTTCTATATTTTTCATAATTTGCAGGAATGGAATTTAGACTTGAAATTTATGCAGTGAGCATTGTTTGATATCAGTAGCATGTACAAAAATTTGCAAATGAAATACCCTTAGTTTAACAAGACATCTATTTTCAATATATTTATCTCATGCAAATTAAGATGTATTTATAAACAGTGTTAATAAATTCTTCAAAAATACTTTCTGGACTCCCTATCATACTAGTAGCATACCAGATGTTTCATAGAATTATCTTTGCATCCTATAGTCACTTTTTCAATTATCAAGTCTAGCAAGTAGCATTTTGTCAATTTCAAAACAGCAGCTAAAACATGCATGCACAACCTCATACTTCACCAGTGAGCTACTATACTATATACAGTACATGAAAAATACCAGAGGTCATATTTGAGCATATTTTATGTAGCCTTCATTTTCCAAGTTAAATAAATACACAAAACACATGCTTAAGGTCAAAACAGTAATGTTGCCAGCCAATGTTAGGGCTACCAAAAATCACACAGTACCTAGATGCCATAACAAAGCTACTGTCTAAGTTTCATAATTTTGAGAAGAGGTGGAGGGGCAGTGGACGCGGTCCATAGACTGGTAGAGGCCGACAGGTGGGACCGGGGACAAGGGTGGCACTCGAGTCCAATGGACCGGGCCTACGGGGGTACGCGAGGTGGGACCCACTGACAGATGTCGTCATCCGGCCCGGGCGGGAATCCAACGGGTGGGCCCCGTTGGTCAGTGACACATCCAGCCGAAATTTTGAACGAAGTCGGAAAAACAGAAAAATCCCCTTTTGACTGCTGAAACCACTGTTAGAAAACTCCAATTTTGAATAGGTTAGAGGCAGAATTTGAAAATGCCCCAATTGAATGAAATGTTCCTCTACATTTGTTTTATAAACTTTTATACCAAGTTATATTCAAAGATATGGTATAAACTTGAATTTAAACTGCTGACCCCAGTTTGACCGGTAGAACTTATAAGTTTAAAAATTCTAAAAGTCCATCTTCTGGCCACTTTCACACAAGGAGTTTTATACCAATGTTGTTCAAAATTTTAAGATCTACAACTTTCTCAATAAAAGAATTGCAAGATTTTGGCTTTAAGATCAAGAAAATTTGAATTTACTTTATAGGTCAGGTTTGGACAGATTTCATAAATTGACATAAAATGGCCCTAAACCATACCCAAACCATTTTGCATGTTAACACACAAAATTGCAAAGTTGTCAAGCATGAAATAGTCTACAAGTTTGGTATATTAAGTTTCTTCAAATTCACAACAGATTCAAAGTTATAGTGACAAATTTAGAGGCCTATTTAGAAAAAAAACTGAATTTAATTGATTCAAATGACTTGGCCTACCTATGCAGTCAATATGAGATGTTCATGAGATGATGCAAGTATGTCCATGAGGCAAATGTAATGCACTTGAGATGCCTGGGCATCACAACCCACCCTCTTAAAGAAATCTCGTCCAGAGATTTTTGATATGATGTGGGTGGATAGTTAAATGAGAACAGAGTGTATTGTGTAATGCATTTAAGGGCGAATCTAAAAATTTTAAAACTGCTGTGACATACTCAGTTGAAGTGGATGGAAGAAAACAGGGATATTTAGTTTGCAAAAATTCTTCTTGTTCCCAAGTTGCCTCTTCTTTCGAGTGATTACTCCATTGCACTTTGTAGAAGTTAATGGTTCTTCATCGTGTTGCTCTTTTCTTTTGGTCGAGGATTTTTATGGGCTTCTCTTCATAAGTGAGGTTAGGTTCAATATGGATTTGAGATGTATCAATCACCTCCTCTGGCACTCGTAAACACTTCTTGAGTTATGAGACATGAAACACGTCATGAACCGCAGCTAGGTGTGGTGGTAATTCTAATCGGTAAGCAACTGACCCACATTGCTCTGTGATCTTGAACGGACCAACGTACCGTGGTGCTAACTTGCCTTTTACTCCAAACCGATGCACCCCTTTCATAGGTGACACCTGG
The DNA here is from genome assembly GCA_022530915.1 of Paspalum notatum. Classification (NCBI taxonomy): domain Eukaryota; kingdom Viridiplantae; phylum Streptophyta; class Magnoliopsida; order Poales; family Poaceae; genus Paspalum; species Paspalum notatum. The sequence continues at coordinate 57,301,213 of CM039683.1, read as the reverse complement.
AGATACACATGATCATCCTTCTCAAAGACTAGTGGTCTCCTCCTCTTATATGAGTAGCTCTTCTGTCTAGACTGTGCTCTTTTCAGATTGCCATGTATGAATTTAAGTTGCTCTTCTGCTTGTGTTACCAAGTCAGGACCGAATGCGACACGCTCACCTGGTTCAGACCAATTCAGTAGCGTTCTACACCGCCTACCATAAAGAGCCTCGAAAGGAGCCATTTCTAAGGTCTTTTGGTAGCTGTTGTTGTAGGCAAACTCCGCCAAGGGGAGACATTCATCTTACTTGGTGGAATAAGTCAAAGCACTTGCCCTCAACATATCCTCTAGGATCTTCTCTACTTGTCCACTTGTTTGTGGATGGTATGCTAAACTCCGAATCAGAGTGGTCCCTAGAGCAGTTTGCAAATGTTCCCAAAAGCATGACACAAACAGAGAACCTCTATCCGAAGTGATGGTTTGTGGAACACCGTGCAAAGAGACAATCCGCGAGATGTATAGTCCAGCATATGTGGCTGCGGTGTAATGGGTTTTGACAGGTAAGAAGTGTGCCGATTTGGTGAGACGATCTATAATCACCCAAATGGAATCATATCCCTTATGGGTGCGAGGCAAACCCACAATGAAATCCATGTGTACATCTTCCCATTTCCAAGCCGGAATTTTCAGTGGTTGAAGCATACCTGCAGGCTTCAGGTGATCAGCTTTCACTCTTTGGCATACATCACACTCAGACACATACTTGGTGATTTCTCGTTTCATGCGAGTCCACCAAAACTTTTGCTTCAGATCTTGGTACATTTTGTTGCTTCCTGGATGCATAGTGAACATGGAGGTGTGGGCTTCGTCGAGAATTTTCTTTCTTAGCTCCATGTCCTTTGGTACCACTAAACGATTTTAAACCACATGACTCCCTCTTCGTCAAGCTTGAAACAAGCTTTCTTCTTGTCATTGATCCCATCTCGAATATGTGCCATGCCCTTATCTTGCTTTTCTGCTGCTATGATTTGGTCTTTTATGGTAGGTTCGATGATGAGGTTGTAAAGTTCAGCTTGTTGCTCTATTGGTGTTTCAATCTCCCCAATTTCGCAACAAAGAACCCTCACTGTTGGACGAGTTTCAATGAAGTTGCAATGAGCTTTACGGCTTAATGCATCTGCTACCACATTTGCTTTACCGGGGTGATAGTGGACTTCCAAATCATAGTCTTTGATTAACTCCAACCAACGACGTTGCCTCATGTTTAATTCTGGTTGTGTGAATATGTATTTTAGACTTTTGTGATCGGTGTATATGTGGCAGGTGTTGCCCACAAGTAATGCCTCCATTTTTTCAGTGTGTAAACAACTGCAAGTAGCTCAAGATCGTGAGTTGGATAATTCACCTCATGTTTCCTCAGTTGGTAGGATGCATAAGCAATCACTTTCCTTCTTGCATTAGAACACAACTGAGGCCACTACTAGAGGCATCACAATACACATCAAATGACTTGGTGATGTTTGGTTGAGGTGCTGAAGTTAGGAGTTTCTTCAATGTTCCAAATGCTTCTTCGCATTTTGGGCTCCATGCAAACTTTGCATTTTTTTGGGTCAACGCTGTCATAGGCTTTGCAATTTTTGAGAAATCCTTGATCAAGCGGCGGTAGTAGCCCGCTAAACCAAGAAAACTCCGTATCTCTGTTACAGTCTGCGGTTGTTTCCAACTCAGCACATCTTCCACTTGCTGGGATCAACAGCCACTCCCTTCTCTGACAAGATGTGGCTTAGGAATGCCACTTCCTTTAGCCAAAACGCACACTTGCTGAACTTGGCATAAAGTTTATGTTCTCTAAGGTGAGATAGTACTATTCGCAAGTGTTCCTCGTGCTCTTTCTCGTTCTTGGAATAAATCAGGATATCGTCGATGAATACTACCACGAACTTTTCAAGCTCATTCATGGACACCGAGTTCATCATGTACATGAAGAACGCCGGTGCATTGGTCAACCCGAAGGACATGACAAGATACTCATAAAGCCCATACCGCGTTGAGAAAGCGGTCTTTGGTATGTCTTCCTTTCGGATCTTAATTTGGTGATAGCCGGACCTAAGGTCAATCTTAGAGAAAATTGTGTCTCCTCCAAGCTGATCGAATAGGATATCAATATGTGGTAGTGGGTACTTGTTCTTAACAGTGACAGCATTCAATGGTCGATAGTTCACGCATAACCTCTTACCACCTTGGTCTTTCTTCTCAACAAAGAGAGCCGGGCAACCCCATGGTGATGAGCTTGGGCGAATAAACCCTTTATCAAGTTGTTCTTGTAGCTGCACTTTCAATTCTTTCAACTCATTTGGTGCCATCCGGTATGGCCTTCGAGAGACAGGCGCCATGCCAAGTACAAGCTCGATGGAAAACTCAACATCTCTATCCGGTGGGAGTCCAGGAAGCTCTTCTGGAAACACATCCGGGTACTCGCAAGCTACAGGGATCTTTGCAAGTGCTTGTGCCTCAAGCTGAGCTTCTGCAACATTAACCGTGTGAGACACATGCTTATGAAGTGGCACCTGTATAAGCATGTCTATCCCACTGCTTAAGCGTAGCTGAATCGTTCTGTTGTCAACATCAATCCTTGCATGGTGTTGCTTTAGCCAATTCATCCCCAGAATAATATCAATCCCTAGTTGTGGGAGTACCAGAGAATTGATGAACAAACTTTCTTTTCCTACTTGCAAACGCAAGTCCCTCACGATGTGATTTGTATTTATAGATGACCCTGCAGTTGTGATATGGTACTTTTGTTTCAACTCCATAATTTCATACCCATGCTTCAGTGCGTAGGCTTTACTAATGAAAGTGAAAGATGCTCCAGAGTCAAACAAAACAACCGTAGGGTGGTCATTAACAAGGAATGTGCCTGCCAAGACTGGTTCACCCCACGAAACTTGCTCAAGTTGACTGTAGTGCAATTGTGCCATCTTTGGGGCTGATTCCTTCTCTTCACCCGTAGGCACGGGCCCTTGAGTCTTTTGGCGCGTGCAACATTTGTGACTAAAATGTCCGGCCTTCCCACACTTAAAGCAGGGGTAGCCGATGTTGGGTTTGGCGGGTGGCACTGAAGCAGGTGGATGGGGCGGTGCACTGCAGGATGACGGGGGTTGTTGTGTCCCACCGTGCTGCTCCTGTTGTTGGGGCAGGTCGAGGTAATATATGTATGGCGGTGGGCGATGCAGAACCTGTTGCCGCTGAGATGAACTTGATGGAGGTGTGCTTGCAAGTCTCTTCCTCCGTTGGTCCTCATGGGCTTGATGGAGGCGATGCTCCATGTCGATGGTGGCATCTACTAACTCGGTAAAGCTGTCGTAGCGACGCCCCAAGTGAGTCAGCAGAGTGGGATCGAACCCACCCAGCAGACGGGCAGCCCTACGTGAGTCAGTGTCGACGTCTTTAGGGCAGTACTGGGACAAGCGGATGAAAGCCTACACGTACTTGAGTACCGACATGCTCCCTTGCTGAAGTGCATGAAATTCCCGTTGCTTGAGCTCAATGAGGCTAGGCGGGAGATAGTGAGCCCAAAAAGCCGCTTGGAACTCATCCCATGTGACCTGGTGCTCGGCTGGTTGCATTGCCAGGAAAGGAGCACACCAGGCCCCCGATGGACCATGTAGACACTGCGCCGCAAAGTGAGCCTTCTGTTGCTCAGTGAGGCGGGGCAGTAGACTGAACTTGGACTCAATGATTCGAAGCCAGTCATCAGCATCTAGTGGATCAGTGGCAACGGTGAAGATCGGCGGTTGTAGCGCCGCAAAGTCAGTGTAACTGATATCCTGTGGATAACGCCATTGTTGCTCTTCAGCCAGCATGTTGATGATCTGACCCTGCTGAGCGACCAGAGTGGCCAACTCAGGAGGAGGTGGTGTTCCATGAGCAGCCCCTTGTGCAGACGTTTCAGGTGGGATGACCATCTGCAAGAAGGAGGCCAAGGGTGTTTAGTCCATTAGCTTAAATATCAATAGACACGCCGATACAAAGAGCGTAGCTTCATAGATAACGTAAATACATGAAAGCATGTAAAACGAGATCATATAAGGGGTAAAGTGTTTGTCAACTCTTCAAAATTTTGACCGTTAAATAAGATGGCCGTACACCAAACTGTTGTTACAATCTGTATCTAGGCAGCACCTCTGAATTTGGAAAATTTGGGTGTCAAGACGATTGATCGAAGTGAACTCAGAATACAAAAGTGGTTTAAAAATGTAAATTACTACAACTTCCTTATAGACCATCTTTATCAAACTGGTCGGGACCATGATGCAAATTTCTACTTTACTGACTGCACCCAGGTTTTCGGCTCTACTTGAGATAGCCACTAGTTTAAAAATTAAACTGTTCTAATTCCATGCATTTCCGTGCCATGTCATCTATAACAAAGTTGTTCCATGTCTTGTGGTCCATAACTTTGTTATAGAAACTTTGGGTTAAATCTTTTTGCAATTAGGAGGAATTTCACTGTTTGCCAGCTCATGTCACTTCTGTCCAGATTCTGAATTCGCATGTTTTTTGACTATAACTCACACCTGAAACATCTTCAGAAGAAACTTTATATAGCAAAGTCGTTCTACACATCTCCCACCACAAGTTTGGTATATAAAATCCTCTGGTCAAATCTTTCACTAACTAGGTCGAATCTGCATTTCTTCCCTAAGTTGTTGCTTAAACTTAATAGCGCTTTCTATTGGGAGCTATGCTACTAAGTGTGATCATTTCCTCACGTGCATGGTAGCAGATTACATTATCTCTTATATCCTTCCATCCTCACTTGAATTTTCATGCATTTGAACTTTTGGAGAAAATAACTTCATATATTTTAGTTAGTGGGATGTGAAAATTTCAAATTTGATGGATAGAACGTGGGAGTGAGTTCTTCATTCTTATTCGATTTCTCTGTGACTTTTAAAGAACACGATTGATAGAAAGAGCAAACTTAAGGTATTGATGAGAGAAGCATGAATGCCATGATGCATGATTCGTCCTATTCATTCTCACATCACACCCCTATATACATCATATGTCTAGCAATATTTCGGTGACACATATGCACGGCACTCTCTGATGCAACTAGTCGTCCTCTACTCGTTCTTAAGTTCGCACGTGGTTAGTGTACCTGCAGAAGAATGCATGCTCATACATTACCACCTAGTGTGGCATCCACATGTGACCGCTGCGTGGACAACGTTGAGTGGGCCTTTGCACCTTTTTTTCAAAGCCTGACTTTCCACCAGTACTGGGGATTGTCGAGAAAAAGGTGGATCCTAAAACCAAATATAAGTGTGGTGGGCATGAAAGCTCCAAAGCATGCCCACCACCCTTAAAAGCATTTCCTATACAGCATGAATGCAGGGTACACAACCATTCGCAAAACCCCGATAGCTTCCACCAGTACTGGGGATAGCTATGGCCGAAAAGTTGCTTCCCAAAGCACCGAATATGCATATGAGTTCTATCTAGTTTAGAAGGTTAGTGATGTCACCTGGATAACACTAACATCCTTAATATGGGCATATCGTATACTTTCATTTTTGAATTACTTGAAAGGGGTTTTCGCAAATGATTTGCAAAACAAAACTTGATGATATGACTGTTGTTTGTGTATGATCGGTTCTGATACCAGCCGTGGCGGAACCGCCCCGTTTAATCCAGACTAAGCACACCAGCCACCTCTGGCTCGTAGTGCACTTAGGCTGAACTAAACTCGGTAGTCCGTTGAGAGTCCTTCGGGCTCTCGATAACACCATTCCCAGAGGAACCTACACCAAACACATCCGACTCTTGAAGAGCCACAACAGTTACATCATCACAGACAGTTGAAATATAAAATAGATAGTCATAGTTTACAAACCAAACATATGTGGTCAAATACATGTTCAACATATAGCGGAAGCGATTGCAATATATATATAGCGGAAGCGTTTTCAAAACATCTCGCAGCGGAAACAAAACTCAAATAGTCTTCATGCAGAGATAAACAAGGCGAGTAGCACCGAGCCCACCGGTTCTATCCTCCTTCAAGCGGTTGTCCAGAAATCATCAGTACCTATGAGCCAAAAGTGGGGGCAAACCCTGAGTACTAATTACTCAGTAGTACTTAATGAAAGGGCTTACGGCTGACGCAAAGCTTGCTTACTAATGTTTGATCCTTAGCCATTGATTTTTAACCATGAGATATTGTCATAAAGTACCATGTCCTCATTTGCATTTACCATCATAACAATAATAACTTACAGAAAAGTAAGCATACAAATACATGCATGTGGTAATTGAAAACATGAATAATAGTGTAACATGTTCAGATAGTTACTACGTTGCCAGACAGTGATATTGGCATTCTCACACCTGGTGAGCATCGGCGATTCGAATCGATTTTTAATTCCCGAAAATAACTAAAAATGCTAGGGGTATATGCTTATTAGCCATCGCGTTCCCACATATAGTCCCTATCTCCACTTGTCCCATCCCAAGTTCGATTTCAACCCGCCATTCCCCAGGTTTAGCCCCCACAGGAGCGATACCACGCCTGGGTCAGCCCTCCCGTGAGTCAAGCGCCCCCAGGCCCATGGTAGGAACAAGTCTCTGTTCTTCGGATGGCACAGGTAAGACTTTCGCCGGTCCCATGGCCCGGATAAGCATTCTAGCAATGTTATGCCGATCAGCAGACGAACAGCGAACGGACCTTATACGACTCGGGCGGAGTCCAATGCACAATACCATAAACAATAATTAACTCAAAAATCTCCGCCCGGTCTCCATTTAAAACATCAGCATATATAAGGATTTCCACAATAGTAAGATTTTTGTGATTGAAATCACCTACGCGACGAGTGACTCCATTCACTCGTGTCTACTCGCACCTAGCATTACTAGGCACTCGTCCTACGAACTCTATGTATAGGTGCTAGGGCTAGGGCGGCCAGGGAATCTAATGCAATTGGTTTCAACCAACTCCTAATGCAGATGCGTAATCATCAATCATAATCAGATTAGCTGGGAGAATCATGGTCCTGCCTACCTTGATTGATAATGTCAGTAGTTAGGTCTCCAATGGCCTCCGGAAAGTAGTCGTACACCGTGGCTTCTCAATGTGTTGATGATCGGGTACGTCGTCCTTCAACTCCTAGATCACCGGTTGCAACTTCGTTGGTCATTCGCTCGCGGGGTCTATATGCATGATATAAAGCAACCATGAGTGCAACGAATGCAAATGCATGCATGAGGTGCAAGTGAAACACAATGCATGGTTCAATAGCCTGTGACGAGATGACTCAAGTATATTTAGTTTAAATACATACCATAATAAGAAAACTTAACAACTTTATTAAGAAATCGTACAACCCATCATCAAAAAATCGTACAATCCATCACCAAAAACTAGTTCGACCTTGAAAGGATCAAGATGTCCAAGAGGGGGGGTGAATTGGACTTCTAATTTTGAAACTCAAAATTAAATCCTATCGCACAAGTCACAGTTCACCCTTGTGCCTAAACAAGTGATCCCAAAGAACTACACGCACAAAAGGTTTGCAACCTAGAGCCAAGCAAGCAATCCTAGGAGAGTAAAGAGCAGAAAGTAAATGCGGAAATGTAAAGAGAAGACACAAGGATTTTTTTCCCGAGGTTCAGGGAGACACACGGTCTCAACCCCCTAATCCTCGTTTGGCGCCCCTCGCAAGGCTTTGGTCTCGCGGGCTCCTCGTAAGGATCCCGGCCTCAAACCTCGCAAGGAATGAGGTTGGCAAAGTGACCTTCGCAAAGGTCAAGCAACCCCTTGATCCGCGGACCAAGTGCTCTCTTCTTGATGAAGTTCTTCTCCGCTCCGGACCGGCGAGCTTGAGCCGGTTACAATCCCCACGCAAAGGGCTGCTCCGCTTCTCCCACAAGCTCTGGGAGCTCACGGAACGCACGACCGCAGCCGTCTAGGTGATCGCAATCACCAAGAGTAATAAGCTTTGGCTTCTCTTGAATTAACCTCACTCAAGAAGTTCTCTTCTCTCAAGTCTCTAGCCCAAAGCTCAAGAGTTTAAGGATTTTTGTTATGGTTGTGACCTTTGAGTGTATAGAAGTGTTCCTAGGTTGCAAAGGTGTGAAATGGAGGGAGGAGGAGTCCTTTAAATAGAGGAGAGCTCAAAAACTAGCCGTTACTGTATGAATTAGCTCTCTCCGCAAACCATCGGACGGTCCGATGGTCGGACCATCAGACGGTCCGATGCACGTTGAATTCAAATTTCCGTTTTCGCGCCACTGCCCTGAGACCATCGGACGGACCGTCCGATGCACGTAATCACCCAAACCCGGCAACGGCGACCCTCCCTGTCCAACTGGTCCGATGGACCATCGGACGGTCCGATGGTACAACCATCGGACGGTCCGATGGCACACTTGGCCTAAACCAGGTTGGACAGGCCTCCCTGTCTAGCCTGTCCGATAGACCATCGGACGGTCCGATGGTTCAGAAAAAGCAGATTTTGAAAGGTTTTGAAGGAGAAAGACGATGAAGGAAGTCTCTCTTTGGTATTGAGGAAAGGGTTGAGTGATTTAGGCTACGTTTTGAATGATTGAGCTTTGAGACTAAGAAGCACTCGAGTGGAGTAAACTTTTGAATTAGAAATTGTTCAAGCTACTCACCTTGGCCCCTCTTGATAGTACGGCCCATCTAAAACTAGCAAAAGGAATCCTAAGTACCCTTCTTTCGACTTTACGGTACTTAGGGCTAATGAAGCTCGTTCTTTTCGCTAGACATTCAATCCGAGGGCCATCCTTCGTAAGATATGGAATTGAATTTTATGGAGGGGTCTCATTTCAATAACCAATGAGCACGATATTAAATAAAACACCTTCATGTCATGAGCTTGTTAGTAACACAATAAGGTTGTCATTAATCACCGAAACCTCTACCTCTTAGGGTCATGTTTCTCACAATCTCCCCCTTTTTGGTGTTTGATGACAACACAAGAGAAATGCTAGAAGAGTAAAACGCGAAAGAACAAGGCTCAAAAGAAAACATGCATATACACACAAGGTCAATCACAATCAAGGACCAACGTCATGATCAACAACCGACAAGCTCAAAAGCAAATAGTCATGACATGGATCAATATCCAAAATAAATATCCAACATACATCAAAAGATAAGACTCTCAAGCTCCCCCTAGCTCTACTCACCCTCTAACACTCTCAAGCTCCCCCTGGCTCTAAGCTAGCTCCCCCTAGCTCTACTCACCCTCTAACACTCCTATACATATCTCCCTCTTTGGCGTCAAGCACCAAAAAGGAAGCACTCTACGAGCTCGACGGAGGAGGAGAGCCGTGAGGGAAGCCCATCGTCGCTGCACGAATGTGGAAGTCAAGATCGGCGTCATCTGGGGACTCTGCAGCAGCCTCGTCAACTGCCTGGTGGGCATCGAGAGAGAGCGTCTGACTGGAAGGTGCAAGCGGAGCAGGAACAGTCTGGATAGCCTCAGCTGTCATCACAAGAGCTATCGCTGCGGTCGTCGAACCGTTGGTGGAAACGGTGTGCGAGCTCGGGTCCGTCGACTGAGTATCAACCTGTGTCTGCACCAGACCAGTAGCGGAGAGCTCGGGCAGCACTGAGCTGGGTGCAGCTGCTGAACTATGAGGTGGCTGCCCTGAAGTGAGATCCTGCGAAACAGGAGTAGGAGCTGAAGGAGCAGAGGCAGCTGGTAGCTCAGGCAGTGCCGGTGGCGTGGAGTCAAACTCTAGAGTGCGGGCTGGCAACTGACTCATCTCTAGTCGAAAGCTGCTTCCAAGCAGGTCGGTATACTGGAAGTGTATCGGCGACATGCTGAGCGTGCCCAGAGTGGAGAGAGGGCTCTTGTGACTCCTGTCTGTGGGAGGCAGCTGAGACTGAGAAGCCGTCGGCAGAGGAGGAGCTGAAAACTACTGACGCAGCGTATCGAGCTGCCTCTGAGTGTCGGTGCGGAGCTCTGCCACAGGGGTGTGGACAGTCTCGAGATCTGAGCCTGAGACTCTGTCTGCTGCTGCTGCACCTGGGCAAAACGATCATCACTGCGCTGCTGCTGCTGCTGTAAGATGGCCTGCTGTAGCTGGGTCTGCTGCTAAATCAGGGCCTCAAAGCGCTGATCGCTCCTCTGCTGCTGTGCCATCATCACCTGAAGTATGGAAGCTATGTCGGTGGCGGTGGCAACCTGAGCAGCTGTGACCTGCGGTGGTGGAGGAGGAGGAGGTGGAGGGTCACGCGAGCCACCAGCCCCACTGTCGTGAGCCAAAGGTGTCGGAGGCCGCAGGCGCTCGTCATCCGAGTCGGTGTTGTCGTCCTCACTCTCCTCCTCTACGGCAGTGTCGCCTCCTGTCTGTGTCGGCTGCCTCTCCGGTGGAGCATCACGCACTAGACGCACTGATTGGGCACTGGCCTTGTAGATCTTGTAGTAAGAACGAATGGTGTCCTAAAACAGAGTGAAGTGCAGTGGAGGTCGCTGAGGATCATATGCAATCCGACTAAGCATATGTGATATGAAGTGAGGATAAGGGAAGCTCTGGTGCATCCGTATCCCATCGGTAATAACTTCTTCAATCTCTGCCAGAAGAAAGTCCACCACACAAAACTGAATCCTCTCAACAAGAGCTCGGAGGAGGTGCTGCTGCAGGTTCGTGAGACACTCACGAGCTCACTTCCGCGGAAGTAGAGTCTTGGCCATGGCCTTGTGCAAAGCATCAGCGAGAGGAGTGAGCTCGGACGACAGCCTCTCACGGTACCCTTCTCTGAAGATCGCTCGGGCCTCCTCCACCAGGAGAGGATTCCCCCTAACCTTGGAGCGTCGAGGGGGCTCTGAATCTCCGTAGATGTCGAAGTGTAAGCGCCTGTCAAAAAGTGTAAGGCCTAGGAGCTGGGCCACCTCCTGCCTCAAAAGCCTGACGCGCTGAATCCCAAACATAAACTGAATATACTGATGGCCCTCCTCCACAAACAGTGTAGCTTAGAATACTTGGACCCACTCCTCACTGTACTTGAACCTGTGCTCAAGTAGATCTATCAAACCAGGTATGTGCTGAAAGAACGGATAGACATTCTGACCAAGCACTGTCCCTATCCTCGGCAGACTCAGTATTGCATGGGGAAACATGTCCATCCCTGCTCTCCAGTAGCTCTGGTAGAGTGAGGCCTGGACGAGAGTCCAGAACCTCCTATCGACACGGGGGTCTCATTGCTCCAGGAACCATCTGCTGGAGGTGATAAGATATCTGATCTTCTTTAGCTTCTCACCACTGTAACCCTGGTAGCTGACCAACTGAGCGTCTCAAGAGAGGATAGGAGCTGTGGGCTGGATAGGTAGAACAATCTCGTCCTCACTGGACTCACACTCAAGCTCAACCTCGGACTCTGACTGGAGAGTGGGCTTTGGAACTGGTTGAGGGACTGCTCTCGGGGTAGCCTTGGCCTTCTTCCTGGCCTCCGCCCCTTGTCGGGCTATGATCTCAGCAGCCGAGGTCGTTCGCCCACTCTATCGCTTGGGAGTGGGGAACTTGGTGCGAGCCTTGTACCCCTTTGGTGGCTTAGGGTCCACCGGAATCTGTGTCGGTCTGCCAGAGCGAGGAGGATTCTGCCTCGGCTCTGCAATCCTTATGCCTCCCACTCAACGACTCTCCATAGCATCAGAGGCATCCGCAACCTTCTCGGCGGCCTCAGCCTCTCGCTGCTCCCGAGTTTTCCGCTTTTTCTTAGCGGGCTCCTGAGCGACGGCCTTTCCCTTGTCCTTGCCAGGATCCTTATCCCTGCCTTCTCTAGCCATCGAGGTTGGAGGGAGAGGAGACTGAGGACGAGGAGCCAGCGGCAACGCAGGGTGGCGTGGCAGCGGAGAGGCGGCGGCAGCGGTGGCGCAGGGCGCCACGGCGCGATGCGGTGGCTTGGCAGCGAGGCGGCGGAGGTGCGGCGCGGCGGTGCGGAGGTGAGGCGGCTCAGCGGTGAGGTGTTAGGGTTAGGAGGCGCGGGGTGAGTGTGGACGTCGGTAGGTGGGCCCACGACTTAAAGGGGAACCCTAGCCGTCTGGGGGCCATCGGACGGTCCGATGGTCCAGTCTGATGGACCACCGGACGAGCTGGGCAGAGGGTGACAAAGGATTCGAGCACCATCGGATGGTACGATGGTCAGACCATCGGACGGTTCGATGGTGCGTCGGACGAGATAGACAGAAGGGTCTGCCTAGAGGAGAAAAGCCGAGAGAGCACCGAACGGTCCGATGGTTAGACCATCGAACGGTCCGATGGTTCACTGGACGATTAAACAGACCGGTCGAACTTTGAGGAGGACCCATGAAGGACCATCGGACGGTCTGATGGTAAGACCATCGGACGGTCCGGTGGTTGAGAAAGACGCTGAGACAGCTAAAAAACTCCTTTCTTGCCCAACCTTTTTGAAGATTCAAACAAACACAAGTATGGGCAATCCAAGGTGAAACCCTTGCCTCTCAAACCCTCTAAAATAGGTGCATTTTCTCATGCCATATATATAGTTTTGAATTTTTAAGCATAAACTCCAAATCCAAGAATATTTTCAATTAAGATCCAAGAAATGTATGGGTCTATCCGTAGGAGAACTAGAGATGATTGACTCCTGTCCCGGAGGGATTTGACTCAATAAGCATGAAGAACAATGCTAGACCTTTGCTTTATTCTCTTTTCATGACTTGAGACACTTGTATATGCAGCAAGTCTCCACATCATCAAGAGTGCTCCTTTGTGACACTACTGTATGCAATGCAAGTGCAAGCTACAACAAGCATGGATAGGAATTGAAACATGCGTGCACATCTATATGAAAAGGAATGCAATGCATGCGGAATCTAAAAACTACACTTGCCACATTTACTCCCCCCGCAAGCTTCTTCAAGAGGAGCCTTTTAACAAGCCATGAGCGAAACCATGTTCCATTGGCTCATGCTAGACCCTTGCTTCTCTCTATCTTGCAGCGGTTAGGCAAGCACTTACTCCTATATGATGCAAATTATATGGCAAGGCAACTTACATGATCGTTCTAGCATCTAGCACGTTGAGCTCACTTCGAAGTCTACAAAAGTTACTCTCATCTAGTGGCTTAGTGAAGATGTCCGCCAATTGCTCCTTAGTGCCCACATTTCGCAAGAGGCTGTCTCCCTTTGCGACGTGGTCCCTAATAAAGTGATGGCGAATATCTATGTGCTTGGTTTGAGAGTATTGGACCGGGTTGTTGGCAAGCTTAACCGCGCTCTCGTTGTCACAAAGGAGAGGGATCCTAGTAAGCTCCACTTCGTAATCCTTGAGCGTTTTCTTCATATATAGAAGTTGGGCACAAGAGGACCCGGCCGCTATATATTCCGCTTCTGCGGTGGACAAGGATACGCAGTTTTGCTTCTTAGAAGACCATGAAACGAGCGAGTGCCCTAGCAAGTAGCAACCCCCGGAGGTACTCTTACGCTCAACAGGGCATCCGGCAAAGTCCGAATCCGAGTAGCCCAAGAGTTCAAAACTAGCGCCCTTGGGGTACCACAAGCCTATGCTAGGGGTGTGCTTGAGATACCTAAGGATTCTCTTCACCGTGGTGAGGTGAGACTCCTTGGGATCAGTTTGAAACCGGGCACACAAGCACACTAAACATGATATCCGGCCTAGAAGCACACAAGTAAAGAAGCGAACCTATCATAGACCGATATAGAGTTTGGTCCACCTTGATACCACTTTCATCGGCTTCGAGCTTTGCATTAGTTGCCATTGGGGTTTCAATTGACTTGCAATCATCCATCTTGAATCTCTTGAGTAGATCCATTGTATATTTTTCTTGATAGATGAAGGTCCCTTCTTTTAATTGCTTGATTTGAAACCCAAGGAAGAACGTGAGCTCGCCGATCATTGACATCTAAAATTCCTTTGCCATCATATTGCCAAACTCCGTACAATACTCTTCATTTGTCGAGCCAAAGATGATATCATCAACATACACTTGGCAAACAAAAAGATCATTGTCCGTCTTCTTGGTGAATAGGGTGGTGTCAACTCGGCCAATTCTATAACCTTTGTCAATGTGGAAGTCCCTAAGTCTCTCATACCAAGCTCGAGGTGCTTCCTTTAATCCATAGAGAGCTTTGGACAATCTATATACATGACCGGGATTGCTTGGATCTTCAAAGCTGGGTGGTTGCTCAATATATACTAGCTCATTGATATAGCCGTTGAGAAAGGCACTCTTCACATCCATTTGATATAGTTTCATGTCGTGATGGGTGGCATAAGCCAATAGAAACCAAATAGCCTCCCTTGCAACCGGTGCAAAGGTCTCTCCAAAATCAATTCCTTCAACTTGAGAGTATCCCTTTGCTACTAGCATTGCCTTGTTTCTCACAATATTGCCTTCATCATCTTGCTTGTTCCTAAAGACCCTCTTTGTTCCAATCACTCTAGCACCCTTTGGTTTAGCTTCAAGTGTCCAAACTTTATTTCTTATGAAATTGTTGAGCTCTTCATGCATGGCATTCACTCAATCCGGATCATTTAAGGCATGATCAATTGTTGTAGGCTCGATGCTAGAGACAAAAGAGTAGGCTTGAACAAATGCGGCCGTATTGCGAGACCTTGTTGTCACACCTCTTGTAGGACTACCAATGATGAGTTCTTTGGGGTGTCCACTTGTGAGTTGACTTCTACGTTGAGGTGCCACTTGAGGTGCTTGAACCGGTGCATCAACATTGTAGGACCGAGACGTGCGAGAGGGAGGTGAATAGGAGCACTTGAAAACTCAAACTCAAACCCCCACCGCAGTGCAAAACGGAAACAACGCCCACAACGAAACTAGACACCGTCTACTGAGAGGATACGTATCTAGCTCACAACACGTGCTTGGTTCCGTCCACTGAACAGATACATACCAAGCACCAAACGGAAGCACACGCTCAAATGGTTAAGAAAAAGAGCGCAAAAAGAACCAACTCCGGGGAACTATAGATTTCAGACAGACAGGGCTGCAAAGAAAAATCTCAAAACCCCTCAAGAGAAGCTCCAAAAAATCCCCCAAAATTACCACACCTTCACAAGGCAATAGGGAACAACTCCAGAAAATTTCAGGCCAATTGGACAAGGATTAAAATTCCTAGAGCCACCAGACTGTCCGGTGGTTAAAAATCTGACAGACCAACCCCAAAAGAAAAATACCAAAACCAGGTCAAAACACCACCAAATGATCTGAAATTTTTATGGGAGCTTTATGATTCACTGATAAAGAGCTCCACAAAATTTCAGACCAAAATTCGAAGGTTTGACCCCTAAACCAAACTAGACTTGAAGACGGATAGAACCAGCAGGAAAACTGAACAGCAGGAAACCTCACACAAAAGCAATCCGAAACTTGACCAAACCTTCTCCAAACATCACGAAAATTGGCGCAGGCTATCCTAGCTCCATTCCAAAACTATTCCCAAAATATCTATGGAAAAAGATCACGGGATTAGCGGAAATTTCAGATCTCGTGAAGAGGTGAATATTTGGGCAAGAAAGGGAAAAGCTCAAGAACAACTTGCTCGTGGCAATCCTTTGGGATTGAGATGTTCTAAGACATAATCTCCACGTCCTTGCAAGTCCAAAACACAAGGAAAATAAAGGATTCAACCTTGGCCAAAACAAACACCCAAAAGGCTAGGGATTGAAGCCAAAAACCAAAGAGAACAAAGGGAGGAGAAGCACACAAAGTTGCTGCACGAAACCACTTCGATTATGAGCCTCAAAAGAGGTCTTAGATCATATTACAACGAAGGATTTCATCCCAAGCAACCACTCTCACCTTCACTCTTGATTTGGAGGCTAGATCTCACCCTAACCCTCCTAAACTTGGAGCTCAAAGCTTGAGGACAAAAATTACCCTAAGGAAATGAAAACCTAGCTGCCAAGACTCCTTCTAATGACTAGCTCTTAGGCTATTTATACACCGGTTCAGTTTTGGCATTTTTACACATAGACCCCTAACACTAGAAACGCCCGGAGGGGCTAAAACAGAAAAGAACCCGAAATATCGGGGACGGATGACCACGATGAAGACTTGATCTTCTTAGCTTCCACGCAATCTTTGGATGTCCTCCACAGGGCCAGTAGTCCAATCCGCCTTTGCACCCCCGGTTTTGAAGTCAGAAACCGGAAAACTTTAGGAAGTCTCCGTCTGGGCCGGACTTGGCCCATCTTCTCTATCTTGGCAAGTCGTGGCCCAACTCACCAAGCCTTGAATAGCTTGGGTGGCGGTTTTGAGCCGAAGCCGCCAAAGCCTCCATCGCACGCCTTCGTGCCTTGCACTCGGGTTGGAGCACCACGGTGGCACCCAACTTCTCCAGTCCATCGGAGTCGCCTCACGGTCCATCGGAGGGCTTACATCACCGTTGCCGAACCGCCTCTCCATGTACCAAGTTTCCATGGCTGACCGACGCCGAGCATTGCCTTCGGTCCATTGGAGGGCTTTTGCCTCAGTCCATCGAAGTCTTCATCATCAACCTCCAGTCCATCGGAGGGCCTCCAGTCCATCGGAGGGCTTGAGCTCGTTGACAATCACTCATCACACTAGGAGAGCAATGAGGCCGGTCCATTGGCTCTCAATCTCCCCTTGATGAGTGCATTGTAAACACCTTCAACCTGTAACCTGAAATAGAACAAAGACAAGAGAAAAGCGTAAAACCGAAAAAGAAAGAAAGAAGAAAGTTGCTCAAAATGCCCAAGAACCAAATACAAGCAATGAAACAGGGCACAATGAGACAACAAAAGGAAGCAAAGCATCGGCTCCTCAAGACAGAGGCAAAAGGCTCAACGCACCGATGCAAAGAGCATGCTAAAAGCTCAAACTCCCCCTGAAATGCATGCTCACAAATGCAATATGAATACAAAGCTCTCCCTTGTCCATATTTTTAAATTTCTTCTCCTTGGAGAAGTATACTAATCTCTCCCCAAATTTCTCCCCCTTTTTGACAATGGACACATCAAGGGTTCCTTGAACTCAACTCCCCCTGAACTAGATAACTCCCCCTCAAAATATGCCATGAAATGCAAGGAGTGCAACTGAAAGAGCCCAGAAAGGATGGAAAGCTAGTAATCACAAGTTCTAGCATACAGAGCAAGTGAGGGCAAGGAAGCATATAACAAGCTCAAATGAATCTATCTTACACAAATCAAGAGTAAGCTTGTTTTTCAGGGTTAATGAAAAGAAAGCATCACCAACATGAATAGCACCTAGCAAGATAGGCATGAACAGCAAGATGCTAGCAATGCATACAAGGTGTGCTACTCTCAACCAAAGCATATACAACTAGGCATAAGCATTTTAGAGACTTGCAAATTTCAGATTTAAACATTTGTATCCATAAGCAAGTTCTTTTTGTGCCAGGGGTTATTTACTTGTCTTTTGCCACTTCTTATCAACTAATGCCAAACCTAGGCTCAAAGGACCATCAGAAGCTTAAGACAAGGTTTTGATCATACACAGCCTAGTCCAAGTTCATGTCAAGGTGCAATGACAAGCAGTCTCAAACTAGATCAGTGTGACAAGCAAACCCACTTGGATATTTCTCATTATAGCACATAAGACACCACTTGTAAGCATTTGAATTCAGATTTCAATTTACGCAAGGTGTCATAAAAGCTTAGGCATTATCATAGCAAAGGCATACAACTAGCATATCCAGGTATGAAAAGATAGCATAGCATTCAACACTCCTACACATGCTAGTTAGCCAAATCAAGTGGTGATCATGGTTTTTGATTTACAAAGAATAAAATGACTTAGCTCACAGTTAGTATTCAATAGACTCAAGAGAGCTTAGCCAACCATGATCAAGCATGCATCTATACAGACTAGCACAAGCAAGTACTAACTCATCATTCCAAAAGAGCTCTAGTGCTAGTGAAGTGAAAATGCATATGATACAGTGCAATGCATGATATGATACAATATGCAAAAGAAACAAAGAGAAATAAAAGCATGATAAAAGCAAAAACTAAATTACAGAAGCTATTCCTTACTAAAAGGAATAGCATACTATCCCTGACTAAAAGGGATAGCACACTCCAAGCTCACCTCTTAGACGCGTAAAAGCGTCAAACTCTAGGGGCTTGGTAAAGATATCGGCCAACTGGTTTGCTGATACTACATGGATCAAGTCTATGTCTCCCTTCTCATAGTGATCTCTCAGAAACGGGGTTCTTAGCTACAGAAATAGCAGAAGTAGAGTCAACTAGGAGAGGGATTCCACCAAACCTAAGGCTGAAATCACTAAGGGTGGCTTTCATCCATAAAAGCTGGGAGCAGCAACTAGCAGCAGCAACATATTGTGCTTCAGTGGTGGAAAGAGCTACACTAGCTTGCTTGCGGGAGGACCAAGAGACAAGAGAGGTTCCTAAGAGTTGGCATGTGCCGGAGGTTGACTTGCGATCAATCCGGCAGCCAGCATGGTTAGCATCTGAAAACCCTCTAAGAGAAAGAGAAGAACCCGAGGAATACCAAAAACCAAGCTCAGGAGTGAATTTCAGATACCTGAAAATGCGCTTCACCGCTTGACGGTGAGAAGTCCTAGGAGAAGCCTGGTAACACGCACAAAGGCAGACCACAAACTGAATGTCCAGCCTGGTCGCCGTCAGGTACAGAAGTGAGCCGATCATCCCTCGAAATTCCTTCTGGTCCACCGCCTCCCCATCTTCATCAGCATCAAGCGCCGTGTTTGTACTCATAGGAGTTTTCATGGGTTTAGAGTCACCCATGTTAAACTTCTTGAGTATGTCCCTTGTGTACTTGGCTTGATGGACGAAGGTACCCTCAAGGCCTTGCTTGATCTACAGCCCGAGGAAGAACTGGAGCTCGTCCATAAGACTCATCTCAAATTCCCTGCTCATCTGTTCAGCAAAACTAGACACCAAAGCGTGAGATGAACCACCAAAGATTATGTCATCAACATATATCTGAACTATCAGGGTGTCACCGCCACGACTCAACAAAAACAAGGTCTTGTCTACTGAACCCATCACAAACCTAGACTTGAGCAGGAAACTCTTCAACCTAGCATACCAAGCTCTAGGAGCTTGCTTCAGACCATAAAGGGCTTTCCTCAACTTATACACCCGGTCTAGAAATCTAGCACTCTCAAAGCCAGGAGGTTGTCTCACATATACCTCCTCCTCTATGAACCCATTCAGGAAAGCAGACTTGACATCCATTTGCTGCAGTTTGAAGCCTTTAGAGGCCGTAAAGGCAAGTAAAATCCTAATGGCTTCCAAACGAGCTACAGGGGCAAAGGTCTCCTCATAATCTATCCCCTCCTTCTGACAGAAACCCTAGGCTACCAATCTCGCTTTGTTCCCCACAACCATTCCATCCTCACCCGGTTTGTTCTTGAAAACCCACTTGGTACCTATAGGGCGACAGTTTGGTGGAGGTTCAACTAAATCCCAGACATGGTTTCTCTCAAAGTTCTCCAACTCCTCACGCATGGCGTTCACCCAGTTAGGATCAGATAATGCATGTGACACATCCCGAGGCTCAAAAGAGGCAACATATGCAGAGTGGGAGAAAAAGGCTAGAAAGTTAACCGAAGAGCGCGTGACACGCTGGTGAATGTCTCCAATCATCCTGTGTGGAGGGTGATCACGCTGGACCTGCCGAGATGGAACAATCTCGGAGGTCACCTCCCCTGCGTCCTCAGCGGGTCCAGCCGCTCCATGAGCTTGCTGTCGGGGGAGTGAGGAGGAAGCCGTGGGCAAGGGTCCTCCTTCATTATCGGAGCTCGTAGCAGAGGGGGCAGGAGCTGCAGCCGGTGCAGTGGCTCCTGCATCACCATCATTAACCGCACCTTACTCATCCTTAAAGATGGGGGTGCCTTCTTCATCATCACCTGAAAGCTCAAAGGCAGGGGTTGTGCAGGGCATAGTTTCATCAAAAGAAACCTCACAAGTCTCAACAACTTGCTTGGCCTCTAAAATCCACAAACAAAAAGCCCTAGAACAAGAAGCATACCCTAGAAAAATCCCATCCAAACAACGAGACTCAAACTTGTCCAAATGCCCCGCCTTCTTCAGCACAAAGCACCTGCAGCCAAATGCTCGCAAATGCTTAACGCTGGGCTGCCTAACAAACCGAAGTTCATACGAGGTCTTCCCAAGGAAAGCTCGCAAGAAAATCCAGTTCGCTATGTAACAGGCCGTATTCACTACCTCAGCCCAAAAGTGCCTCGGAGTCCTATGCTCATCGAGCATTGTCCGTGCCATCTCAACAAGTGTGCGGTTCTTGCGTTCCACAACACCGTTCTGCGGTGGGGTATATGGAGAAGAAAACTGGTGCTCAAGACCTAGGTCACGACAGAAGTTTTAGAAACGAGAATTTTTGAATTCTCCGCCATTGTCACTGCGGATAGCCCTCATGGCCTTATGACTCTCGTTTCTCAACCTTAGTACCAGATCCCGAACAAAACCAAATGCCTCATCCTTAAACTTCATGAAAAATACCCACGAGAACCGCGAAAATTCATCCACAACGACAAGCACGTACCACTTCCCACTGACCGACGCTACCCGAGCGGGACCTACTGTATCTATATGGAGTAGCTCACCCGGATAGGAGGTCATAACCTGAGACACAGGAATGTGAGAAGCGGCAACCATCTTGCCATGACGACAGAGGTGGCATACTAAGTCCTTCTCAGCTCTCAACTTGGCCAATCCTCGGATTAGGCCCATTGAACTCAACCTGACTAGCAGATCAAAGCTCAAGTGACCAAGCCTCCTATGCCACTTCCAAATATCAGCAGAAGGACTAGCAACCAAACA
The DNA here is from genome assembly GCA_022530915.1 of Paspalum notatum. NCBI lineage: Eukaryota > Viridiplantae > Streptophyta > Magnoliopsida > Poales > Poaceae > Paspalum > Paspalum notatum. The sequence continues at coordinate 57,280,391 of CM039683.1, read as the reverse complement.
GCGAGCATGGCCAGAAACAGATGTGAGGTCGACCCTAAAAACCTGACCAAAATGCTGCAAAGAGCAAACAAGGGTCTCCTCAGCATCAAGAACGTAGCACGCACCCTTCTTAAAACGAACCTCAAATCCTTCATCGAGAAGTTGCGAAACAGAAACCAAATTGAATTCCAGATTCCGAACGAAAGCAACTTCTCTCAGGGAAAGCTTAGCAGAGAGCGAAACAGAACCAACACCAATCACTTTACCTTGACCATTGTCCCCGAATGTGATGTACTCCTTGGTGCTCACGGGGTTGAGGCTGGAGAACCACTTGCGGTGCCCTGTCATGTGCCTAGAGCAACTGGAGTCCATGATCCACACGTCCTCCATGCCTCGATCCTGCAAGGTCAAGTAAAGCGACGGTGAGCAAACGGTCCGGCACTGGGGTTAGTACCAAAACTGTTGTACCAGTGCCGATCCATCTGCTCAAAAGTGGGGTAAGCACAATCAAAGAAATCATCACCACGATCAGGGTAACCACGACCTCCAAAGCGTGAACCCTCGAAAGCTCTCTCAAAGCCTCGGTCACGAGGTCCATAGCCGTGCTGAAAACAACTAGGAGCTCGGCCGGTAAAGCGTCTCTCACCACCAGGAGCACGAGCCTGAAAGCCGCCTCCTCTCTCACCACCGGCAAAGCGGTCTCTCATCTCACCGCAGTGGGGAGGATCTTGCCTACCACCCTGGTAGAACTGATCCTGGTTCCCCCAAGCTCCCTCCTGCCTCTCAACCCGCTTCCTCCTGAAGCAAAACTCCTCTAGGTGGCAATTCCGCTGGCAAAACTCACAGTGGTAGACAGGCCTCCTAGGAACTGGGTTAGGCTGGGACTTGGGCTTAGGTAGTGTGGTCTTGGGTGGCTCAGGCTGCTGGACTGGCTTTTTGCCCTTGGGCTTAAGCTCTTCCTCAACAATTTTGTCCAGATTCGCCTTGGGAGGCTTGGGTGTCCAGTACTGCTTCTTTGGGGCAGCCTTGGGTGGCTCATGGTAAACCCCATTAACAGTCTCACCTGGCTGGGTAGGTACAGTCTTGGTCTTAACCGGGGCACTCTTCTCACCCGAAGTGCTGCACTCTCCAAACCCAACACCACTTGTCTCACCCTCAGATCTCTTGGTGCTCTATATGATCATCTCTAGTTGGGGTTGCCTCGCATATATCCAACTGAGCACCTCTCTCAACCTGTTGTTGTCATTTTGCAAAGACAACATCTCCTCCCTCAGATCCTCCAGAATCACAGTCTGGGCAGCACAGGTATCACAGTCTAGGGAGGAAACCACAACAGCTTTCTCCAAGTTCCTAATGGTGGCATCCCTATCCACCAGCTGCATCCTAAGGGTTAGGCAGTTCTCACAAGTATCAGTAGGTGCTGAAAGCACCTCAAAGTCAGCTCTCAACTGCTCTAACTCACCTCTCAAAGTAGGACAGACCATACACGCACCCAAAAGCGTAAGTCTAGCCCTAAGCTCGTCAAGCTCCATGAGCTGTCCCTCAAACTTCTCCTTCAGAATAGCTAGCTCTCTAGCTAGACAGGGGCAAGACTCACACACGAGCTCTCCACTCAAAGTAGGCTTATCCAGTTTGGACTAGAGTTTGCCTAGCTCAGCCTTCAGCTCATCTATCTGCTCTACCCGCTTGGCATACCTATCTCTCTGGTCACCAAGCTCCGTCATGAAAGACTCGCAGGTAGGACACTCAATCTCACAGGGTTGGGGTCTCACACTCCTCAACCTCTCATTCTCCTCTAACGCCTCAGCAAGTTGGGCTTTCAACTTCTGCAGCTTCTTGGCTGCCTTCTCCAGCATCTTATCCTGGGCCTTAAGCTCTCGGCTGTTCTGCTCTAGCATCTCAAGGATTTCGGCTTGCTCAGGAGTTACCTCATCATCGGAAGAAGAGTTGCTGCCGTCATCCTTGTCCTCATTGTCCTCAAGCGCCATGGAGCAAACCAAGCTCCTCTTCTCCTTGTTCCTGCGCCTGGACTTGGTGGAGACGAAGCACAAGCCAGCTGGACCTCCTTGATCATTCCTCTTGTCCTTCCTGTATGTGATCTCCTCATCGCTTGAGCTCAACGAAGATGAAGAGGAAGAAGATCCGCTGCTACAGGACTCGATCTCGGCGAAGAAAGCCTTGTCCCGCTTCCGGTTGTCCTTCTGGTAGCTCTTGAAAGCCTTCCAGAAGTTCTTCTTGCCGAAGGGGCGCTTGCCGGAGCCGTGCTTGCTGGAGCGGTGCTTGTCAAAGCTTGCCTTGCCGGGGTGGTACTTGTCAGAGTCGCGGGAGTAGCTCTTGCACTTCTTGTAGTAGTCGTTCTTGTTGGGGCACTCGGCGATGAAGTGGCCGACCTCTCCGCACTCGAAGCACTTGGGCCGCTCTCCCCTCTTCTTGCTCATCTGGTTGTCATAGGCACGATGAAAGCGACTAGACGCCAGACACAACTCATCATCCCCAAGTGTCGCTAGCTGCTTCTCTGTAACAGACATCAAAGCAGAAAATGAGATGTTGTGTAACATGGGGTTAGTGACAGACTCACTAGAGGGGGTAGCCAAGGCCAGACTCTTAGAACCTGTACAAGCGAGGGAATCCCTCATCTTGTAATCTACCTCGATGGCCTTGAGCTTACTATAGAGCGCCTCTACTCCAATCGTATCATACCCTGCCGACTCAATGATTGAGTTCACCTTGATTTCCCATATTTTTCTATCCAAAGCATACAGCAACTTGACAGCCTGCTGATGATCGGTATATGGGAGGGCAGCGGGGGCAGAGTTGACACGCAACTTGTTGATGATCGACTGAAAGCGACCAAACAAGTCGTCTACTGACTCTCCCGGCTTTTGGACGAAATTCTCATATTCACGCCGGTAAGTCTCCACAAGCCTAGACTTAATCATCGCAGTACCCTCATGGTGTGCACTAAGCAGTGACCATATCTCACGCGCAGTCTTAAGGTGACTCACTCTCTCATTATCCATAGGACCAAGCTCGGAGAAGAGAAAGTTAACAGCTTTGGCATTCGCCTCATGCTGAGCCACGATATCCTGCGTAGTACGCTCAGCGACTGGAAGCACCACAAAAGTCGTACTCTGAGTAGCATCCCATATGTCCTGACTCTGGCTAACAAGGAACGCCTCCATCCTACCCTTCCAGTAGGGATAGCCATCGGAGCCAAGGACGGGAATCTTTCCAGAGTAAGTCATAGTCGCTACGGTTTATTCACTGGTTAAGGTATGGGAAACCTAACCGGCTCTGATACCACTTGTAGGACCGAGACGTGCGACTAGAGGGGGGTGAATAGTAGCACTTGAAAACTCAAACTCAAACCCCCACCGCAGTGCAAAACGGAAACAACGCCCACAACGAAACTAGACACCATCCACTGAGAGGATACGTATCTAGCTCACAACACGTGCTTGGTACCGTCCACTGAACGGATACGTACCAAGCACCAAGCGGAAGCACACGCTCAGATGGCTAAGAAAAGGAGCGCAAAAGGAACTAACTCCAGGGAAATACAGATTTTAGACAGATAGGGCTGCAATGAAAAATCACAAAACTCCTCAAGAGAAGCTCTAAAAAATCTCCCAAAATTACCACACCTTCACAAGGCAATAGGGAACAACTCCAGAAAATTTCAGACCAATTGGACAAGGAATAAAATTTCTAGAGCCACAAAATGATCTGAAATTTTTATGGGAGCTTTATGATTCACTGATAAAGAGCTCCACAAAATTTCAGCCCAAAATTCGAAGGTTTGGCCCCTAAACCGAACAAGACTTGAAGACGGACAGAACCAGCAGGAAAACTGGACAGCAGAAAACCTCACACAAAAGCAATCTGAAACTTGAACAAACCTTCTCCAAACATCACGAAAATTGGCATAGGCTATCCTAGCTCCATTCCAAAACTATTCCCAAAAGATCTATGGAAAAATATCACGGGATTAGTGGGAATTTCAGATCTCGTGAAGAGGTGAATATTTGGGCAAGAAAGGGAAAAGCTCAAGAACAACTTGCTCGTGGCAATCCTTTGGGATTGAGATATTCTAAGACATAATCTCCACGTTCTTGCAAGTCCAAAACACAAGGAAAACAAAGGATTCAACCTTGGCCAAAACAAACACCCAAAAGGCCAAGGATTGAAGACTAAAACCAAAGAGAACAAAGGGAGGAGATGCACACAAAGTTGCTGCACGAAACCACTTCGATTATGAGCCTCAAAAGAGGTCTTAGATCTGATTACAACGAAGGATTTCGTCCCAAGCAACCACCCTCACCTTCCCTCTGGATTTGGAGGCTAGGTCTCACCCTAACCCTCCTAAACTTGGAGCTCAAAGGTTGAGGACGAAAATTACCCTAAGGAAATGAAAAACTAGCTGCCAAGACTCCTTCTAATGACCAGCTCTTAGGCTATTTATACACCGGTTCAGTTTGCATTTTTACACATAGACCCCTAACACTAGAAACGCCCGGAGGGGCTAAAACAGAAAAGAACCCAAAATATCGGGGACGGACGACCACGATGAAGACTTGATCTTCTTTGCTTTCACGCAATCTTCGGATGTCCTCCACGTGGCCAGTAGTCCAATCCGCCTTTACACCCCCGGTTTTGAAGTCAGAAACCAGGAAACTTTAGGAAGCCTCCGTCTGGATCGGACTTGGCCCATCTTCTCTATCTTGGTGTGTCGTGGCCCAACTCACCAAGCCTTGAATAGCTTGGGTGGCAGTTTTGAGCCGAAGCCGCCAAAGCCTCCATCGCACGCCTTCGCGCCATGCACTCGGGTTGGAGCACCACGGTGGCACCCGGCTTCTCCAGTCCATCGGAGTTGCCTCGCGGTCCATCGGAGGGCTTACACCACCATTGCCGAACCGCCTCTCCGTGTGCCGAGCTTCCATGGCCGACCGACGCCGAGCATTGCCTCCGGTCCATTGGAGGGCTTTTGCCTCAGTCCATCGAGGTCTTCATCATCAACCTGCAGTCCATCGGAGGGCCTCCAGTCCATCGGAGGGCTTGAGCTCGTTGATAATCACTCATTACACCAGGAGAGCAATGAGGCCGGTCCATTGGCTCTCAAACATCTTGAGTTTGCTCATCAATTTGCTCCGGAGGTGCATGAACATCTTCATTTGGAAGTATTTTATCTTGTTCACTACCATCTTGAGGTGCCATGGAAGAGGATGGTTGATTAACAATTTGTACTTCGTCTTCATTCTCTTTTGGCTTGATGTCACCAATTGGCATATTTTTCGTTGCCTCTATAAGAGGTTCCTCATCTATATCCACAACATCAACATGTGCTCCTTGGGAGCCATTAGATTCATCAAATTCCACAATCATACGTCTCTTCAACTAAGCCGGTGGCTTGATTGAATACGCGGTATGCTTTGGATTTTGATGAATAACCAAGTAAGAAACCAATATCACAACGCCTTTGAAACTTACCCAAGTGTTGGCGCTTCTTGTAGATATACCATTTGCATCCAAACACCCGGAAGTATGAGATATTGGGTTTTCTCCCATTGAGCAATTCATATGGAGTCTTGTAAAGGAGATGGTGAGGATATAGCCGGTTGGAGGCATAGCAAGTGGTGTTAATGTGGCGGAACCGCCCCGCTTAATCTAGACTAAACACACCTGCCACCTCTGGCTCGCAGTGCACTTAGACCAGATTAAACCCGGTAGTTCGTCGAGAGTCCTTCGGGCTCTCGATAACACCATTCCCAGAGAAACCGACATCAAACACATCCGACTCTCGAAGGAGCCACAATAATTACATCATCACAGGCAGTTGAAATAGAGAATAATAAACTTAATTTATAAACTAATGTATGAAATCCAATGCATGTTCAAATATAGCGGAAGCGAATTCAGAGTATATATATATATATAGTGGAAGGTTTTTTAAAATCTCGCAGCGGAAACAGTATACTTAAATAGTCTTCATGAAGAGATTAACAAGGCGAGTAGCACCGAGGCCACCGGTACTACCACCTCCAACACAGCTATCCAGATGTCGCCAGTACCTGTAATCCAAAAGTGGGGGCAAACCCTGAGTACTAATTACTCAGTAGGACTTAATGGACGGGGCTTACGGCTGACGCAAAGCATGCTTACTAATCATGTGGATCCTTAGCTGTTGATTTTTAAACAAGGTCATGTTGACATAAGATAGCAGGATTTGACAGCTGCTATCCATTATCCATGAAGATCATTTATATCATAAAGTAAATACTTGCATGAAAGTGAAGCGTGAGAACCCATCAGTAACTTGCATAATATCCAAGATATATCCCTGTTCTACACATGTTCCGTCCCACGATTCACAGCGCCCCCATCAACCCTTGGGAGTAGCCGTCTTAGGAGCGATACCATGGTACGTCGGGTCAGCCCTCCCTCGACCTCAAAGCACCTCCCAAGTCCATCAGCCTCCATCTAGTGGATGGGCAGCACCATGAATAGTGAGACGAAACATACACATCCAAACATGTTGATATACAAAATCATGAATTAATAATACAACATATTCAAGTGGATTACTACTTTGCCCGTCAGTGGTATTGGCATTCTCACACCTGGTGAGCATCAGCGATTCGAATCGATTTTTATATTCCTGGAAATAACTAGAAATGCCAGGGGTATATGCTTTCTAGCCATCGCGTTCCCACATATAGCCCCCATCTCCACTTGTCCCATCCCAAGTTCGATTCAATCCTTCCATTGTTCCTAGGTTGTGCCGCCTTAGGAGCGATACCACGGTCATGTCGGGTCAGCCCTCCCTCGACTACAAGCTCCCCAAGGTGTCACAGTAGGAGTCTGTCTCTGTTCTTCGGATGGCACAAGTAAGACTTTCACCGGTCCATTATCCCGGATAAGCATCTTAGCAATGTTATGCCGACCAATAGGCGAACAACGACCGGCCTTATGCGACTCAGGCGGAGTCCACCACACATATTCCAATCTCATCGTACATTTCCATATCTCCGCCCGGTCTCCATTTAAAACATAACATAATCAAAGTAAGATTCATAATAGTGAGATTTCTTGTAACTTTTGAAAAATCACCTACGCGATGAGTGACTCCATTCAGTCGTGTCTACTCGTACCTAGCAATTCTAGGCAACTCGTCCTACGAACTCTAACATATAGGTGCTAGGGCTAGGGCGCCCAAGGAGTCTAATGCAATTGGTTCCAAACAACTCCTAATGCAGATGCGTAAGCATTCATCAAGTATATTTGCTGGGTAAAGCATGGTCCTGCCTATCTTTGATTTACTTTAAGAACACAACAAACTAAGCTAATGTTAGTTTGCCAGGTTGTGAGGCTTTGCCCCAGGCAACCCCTTGATCCCTTGGACAACTCCTCCTTCCAAACACGTCTGATGGGCCCTCCAGGTCATGAATAGGTCTTAGTTGGTCTTTTGGATCACCGTTGGTTGAAGTAGTTCCACGCACTTGGTTCTCGATCACGTATCTGCAATAAGCGCCACTATATGGATGACATGCGTGATGATGCAAGGAATGAGATGCATAATCATCAAGCACATATATGGGCAATCATTCCATGGGCAGACGGAAAGAGTGATCAATAAACTACTTAAACAACGAGTACCTCTATGAACCTAAAGTAAGTATGCACCCAGACAATTGGATATGCGCAATGGAACACATGACTTTAATACTTGCTCAAGTATCAATTTAAATTGTCCTTTAGCTTACCCTATGCAAACAAGAATCAATCAAGTATATGTGTACACTGGATGTAGGTGAAATGCAAAAGTTGAAATGCAGCAGGTATGTCATGGATAAAAACATGGTATGGTAGTTTAACACGTTGCAAATGCTTATACTTAGGGTAATTTATTTTCATTTGTGAATTTATTTATGCCTCTAAGTTGTAGCAGTAAAACATAACTAATTGAGACCAAATTTTTATGACATATAGATTCTGCATACCCAAAGCTATTGCCAAAATTTCAACTCGATTGGAGTTATAATTATTTTATTAAAATTACAACCATTTCTCAGCCCTACACATTGTCAGAATTTTCATAAATTATAGGAATGGTATCTGAAGGTGAAATTTTACCAGTGAGCTATACTTAGCATGAACTGCAGGTACAAAAATTTACAAGTTAAAACTCCCAAGTTTAATAAGACATCTATTTTCCATATAGTTATCTAGGTCTATTTTAAATGTACATCAAAACAGTGCTCCCAAACTTCACAAAAGTACTTTTTGTAACCTACTCACCATTTGCAAGCTACCAAATTTTCCATGGAATTAATTATGCATCTTATGACCACTTTTCCTTTTTATTTAGTTAAGCATGTGACACTTTGTCATTTTCAAATCACCACTCGAACTTAACATGCAGAGACTCAAACTTTATCCTCAAGCTAAACCTAGCACAAGGTATGTCCCAAAAATCTAGTACTGGCTTTGGAGAAAGTTTCGTATGGTAAGTACTTCCCATGCAATTTTTATTGCAAAAACCTAAGCCTAGGGGTAGATCAGGCATTTAATAGTGAGTGCTACTGCAAGAAAATTTACACAGTACCTAGATGCCATAACAAAACTTCTGTCCAAGTTTCATAATTTTCGGAGGTCATTTGGTCCACTTTTATCATTTATTTACCCTAATCGTGCATGCAATAAACGAGGGGCAAAACAGTCAATTCACACTTTCACATCATACCTATCATGTAGATCTACTCAAGAGGAGTCCAATGCAACTGAGTTTACATTTTTAGGATTTTATTCTATTTACTATGAATTTCCAAAGTTCTCGGGTTTTGAAAAATGCATCCAGTTGAAATTCATACGGATTAGGGACCTAAACGTAATTAACTATATACTTCAGGGGCTAGCTTGAAAGATCTCTAAGACACAGTGAACAGCGTGCGCAAATAACATAAAATAGAGGGGGTTTCGGGGAAAACTCCCTCCTTTCATCTTCTTCCTCTGGCCGCGGCTGAACTGCGCGGCGCGACGGCGTTCCCGCGCGCGGCAACGCGCGAGGAGCCGCGTACTTGGAGCCGTAGAGGTTGCGGAGCGTGTGCCTAGCCCTGGAAATTCCTTTCCTCAAGATCTCATCGCACGGGAGGGTCAGAGCTAGCGGGGAACGCGCGTGAACCGGAGGCGCACCGAAAGCAGGGACGCGGCGGCAGGGTGGCTCGATCTGGAGGTACGGGAGGAGTAGGGGGCCAAGGGAGGGCGTGTGAGCTGCGCGAGGGCGAGAGGAACCCAACGGAGGCAAGCTGGAGGCGCGGGGATGGCCCGAAGGGGGTCCTCCACGGCGAGGTGGTGCTTGCCATTGCGGCCATGGCGGGCTGCGCGGTGGAAGAGGTGCTAGGGCCCATGGCAAGATACTAGGGCCCATGGCGAGGTTCTATATCTTGGGGTTTTGTGGAGGAGGATGAGGCGAGCGCGGGGGACGTGTCAGATGAGGCGGAGGTGGCCCGAGGCGGCAGAGGTGCGAGCTCGCCGCGAGGTCGGCCATGGCGAGCGGTCGTGGCGTGCACGAACGCGGAGAGCCCTCGGGCACCGATAGGCTCTAGGATCTTAGGTAAAACAGAGAGGAGATCGAGAGGAGTGTGGTGCTCCCGGTAGCTGGGCAAGGGGGAGGCCGGAGAAGGCGACGGCGCGAGCTCGAGCTCGTTGGCCATGGCGGCCGATGCCCGCGTGCGGGAGGAAACCAGGCAGGGAAGGGAACGAGGGTGAGTGAGAGTAAGCCGCGAATGGAGTCAAGATGGCGTCCAGGTGAAGGAAGGGCACGACGCGGTGGTGCGAGGGCGTCGATCCGCGTCGCGGGCATGTCGGCCGTACGCCGGAGTCCACGTGGCACGCGACGTCTGGGCGTGGGCGCGGCGCCGGGTTGTGGGCCCCACCTGTCAACGGGAGAGGGAATGAGAAAAAGGAAAACACACTCAATTTGGTTTTTCTCACTTCTGAAAATCTTCGTTTTGACTGACTTAGAGCCCGAATTTGACAAAACCCCAATTGTATAAAATGTTCTATTCTTCAAGCTCTACAAGTTTGTCAAAAGGCCAAATGCCAAATTCTAAGTGGAAGTATGATTTACACATGAATTTATATTGCAGCCTTCAATTAGGACAGGGAACCTCTATTACTTGGAAAATTCAAAACTCATATTTCTGGCTTTATATCCCAAGGTGCCTTTTGACAACATTGTTTAGAATTTCATAGCCTACAACTTCTTCAATTTGATCTTTGTCTGAAAATGGCTGTAGGTTATAGAAACATTGAGTTTACTAAACAGGTCAGATTTGGACTGGTTTTCTGTGTTGGTAGAAAATGATACTAAACTCCATTCAAACCACAATATATGATTAAACCCCAATTAACAAAGTTGTTCTCCAGCACTTTATCTGCAAGTTTGATAATATAAAGTTGGCCTGAATCCCAACAGATTTTGAATTATAGACACAAATTTGTTCCAAGGTTTGGTAAAACAGAAATTTCACTTTGTGTAGAGGCTTTCTTGTTTCCCACTTTTGAAGTATCAAATGAAGTTCAATCACTTCCACAATAGGTGCATTTGAAAGATCGTAAGTTCAATTCCATTTCATAGAAAGGAACGTTTTCAAGTGCTATAATGAAATTAAAAGTAATTTCAGATTCAAGTTTGGGAAGGGCTGAAATTCTAGGGTTGGGGAATTATTCTAAGTATAGACTCTCTTGGGCTGATTTCCAAGAGAAGTGTGGTGCCATTTATAATAGGTTAATGACAGATTCAAACCATGTTCAGTGTAACAAAAAGGTAGTCCATAACATGTACAACAATTTTGACAATGGAGTTGAGCTCAGGTACTTAATGAACTAGAAAGTTTTATTAGGGCTCAAGTTTGGTCTCTATCACACTTCCTACCCTCGGAAGAAACGTTAGTTAGATTTGGTTTGATCTTTTAACCCTCTTGTCTTTAGATTTTTTAACATGGACGAACAGAAAAGTCTAGGGTTACTTTCTTCCCTGAGGTTTTGTATTTGGTGTAGGGCCCAAAAGCATGCGAGTGTTGACCTATCCAACCACGAAATATGTGGTCTGGTATCTTGGATAGAAAATTTTTGACTTAGTGACTTTTCCACATCTTTCTCATTACTCTCTAAGCTTGATTAAGCCTTTATTCATTATTAGCCGGCCTCTAGCTGTGTGTTAAGGCTTTCGAGATGCCAGGGGCATCACAGTTAATAGCTTCGGCCCAAAACTTCTCAGGCCCAAAACTTCTCATTAGTGCCATATTCATCAAGCATTGACCTTGCGAGAGTGATGAGGGTCCTATTCTTCCTCTCCACTGCACCATTTTATTGAGGAGTGTATGTAGCGGAGAACTCATATTTGACTTGGTGTTGTCAAACTCTCTTCTATTGTCACTTCTAATCTTTACAATTGAAGTGTTGAATTCATTTTGACCTCTCTTGGCAAACTTGCTAAAGACATGAGCCACTTCGGTTTTGTCCTCAAGAAAATAGACCCATGCGTATCTTGAGAAGTCATTAACTATCACAAAACCATAATTATTGCCACCAATGCTTGTATAAGTGGTAGGACCAAAGAGATCCATATAAAGTAGTTCTAGTGCCCTTGAAGTAGACATGAATGTCTTGTTAGGATGAGTGTTTGCAACTTGTTTGCCGGCTTGACATGCACTACACAACTTGTCCTTCTCAAATGTGATATCCTTTAACCCTCGGACTAGATCCTTCTTCATGATTTTCTTGACTGTGCTCATTCCAACATGAGCTAGCCTTCTATGCCACAACCAACCCATTGAGTTCTTGGAGAACAAGCATGCTTGCAAATTGACTTTCTTAAAGTTGACAACATAGAGATTGTTGTGCCGAAATCCCTTGAAGACTTATTCACCACCATCAATTTTGCTCACAATTACTTCATTTGGCTTGAATAGGCATTGGAAACCCAAATCACACAATTAACGAACCGATAAGAGATTGAAGTTCAAAGAATCAACTAGCAACACATTGGAGATTGAATATTCACTTGATATCTCAATATTGCCCAATCCTTCAACCTTGCCCTTGGAGTTGTCACCAAATGTGATCTTGTCATAATCCTCCACATTTTCACTAAGTGAGGTGAACATCCGGGAATCATCGGTCATATGTTGAGTGCATCCACTATCCATCACCCAATGTGATCCTCCGGTCTTGTAGTTCACCTACACACAAGCAAATCAAGCTTGAGACTTGGGCATCCATCTAAGAATAGGTGCAACTTTAGACTTGGGCTTAGGTGTTCATTTCTTATTTGGATCAACAATCTTGGGTATGAGTGTCTTGGGCACCCATAGCTTCTTGGGTCTTGTCTCATCCTTCTTGCCTAGGAATTGAACCTTCACTTGTCCATTTGACAATCTCTTGACCAAGTAGTGAGCATCAAAAGCAAATGCCCTCAATTGCTTGTTGAGTTTCTTGGGCGGTGCTTTGCACTCAAACATGAAATGACCCTCGGTCAAGCACTCGGTGCACCACTTAGGCTTCTCAATCTTGATGGAAGGTGTTGGCTTGCAAGTGTCCTTGAACAGTGGGTAGCCAAGACCATTCTTCTCAAAGTTCACGGCTTGGAAAGACAACATCTCATGATACTTGGTGTTGCCCTTAAGCAAAGGAACCATAGCCGGATTGCGCACTTTTTACTTCTTGCTTGAGTTTGTCATTCTCATCCTTAAGCTTGATAAGAATACTTGCATCTTTCATATTTGTAGCCTTGTTCTTGCATTGAGTACAATTCTCGGCTTGTTTGAGTGCATTGGAAGATTCACTCTTCTTGTTCTTGAGCTTATCAAATTCAATCACAAGCTTCTCATGCTCACTCTTGGGCACACATGTTTTCTCACAAGACTTGATGTCATTGGGAGATTCATCATTCTTGTGAATTGAGTTGATTTCTTGAAGTGTTGCCTCTAACTCTTTTCTAGATTCATCAAGCTCAATGCTATGGAGATGCAATATGCGATTTCTTTCACAAAGCTCCTCATGAGAGGTTGCCAACTCTCTATAGCACTTGTTCACCTCATCTAATGTCTCATTAAGCTCTTTGATTTCTTGAGCTTGCTCAATGTGAGACTTCTTGATTATATTGTAGCCCTTGTCTTGTGTTTCTTTATCACTTCAAGCTCCTTATTGCTTGATGCAAGCTTCTTGTTGACTTCCTCAAGACAAACAATTTTTTTTCTCCATTTGATCAAACTTGCCATGATCATAGCTTGTCATTATCTCATTGCACTTGACTTTGAGACTCTTGTTCTCGACCTTTTCCTTGCCAAGTTTAGCACTCAACTTGCTAAGAGCCTTATTTTGTTCTTGGGCCAAGCTAGCAAGTTCATTATAGGAAGGCAAGTCATCATCATCATCGGAAGAATCATCAAAGGTTTTTACCTTGTCTCCCTTGGCCATAAGGCATAGGTGAGATGTGGATGAAGAAGTTGGTGACGCCGGAATTGGTGTAGTGGTGGTGGCAATGGCAAGCCCGGCAACAACTTCACTTTCATCTTCACTTGAATCCGATGAGTTGCTTAAAGAGTCCTCATTGGTCATCCACTCCCCTATATAAGCTTTGCCTCTCTTCTTGAAGAATTTCTTCTTAAATTGTTTGGGGGCCTTCTTCTTGTTCTTCTTCTCATCATCACTTGACTCATCACTTGAGTCATTCTTGTACTTCTTCTTTTCTTGCTTCTTCTTGGTGGCAACTCGGCATTGATATGAGAAATGGCCAAGTTTGCCACGCTTGTAGCACTCTGTTTCTTCAAGCTTCTTCTTGGATGGGAAGAACTTCTTCTTGCTTGAGGAGTGCTTGATGCCCTTCTTGTCAAGGCGACCCAAGGCACAAGTGACCTTGTGTACAAGTCGGGCCACCTCATCATCGCTATCCTCTTCTTCTTGCTCATCTTCTTCTTGGGTGTCCACCACAATGATTTTCTTGGGGGTGGACTTCTTTTCTTTTGATGAGCTTGCCTTGAGGGCAATGTCCTTCTTCTTGCTTGGAGGCTCCGCATCCGGTGTGATGTGCATGTACATTTCATGAGCATTGATCTTGCCAAGCACACCGGACGGAGTAGCCTTGGAGAGGTCGGTTTAGTGAAGAACCGTGACAATGTGACCATATTTGTCGACCGGAAGGAGGTCCAATATCTTCCTTGCCACATCATCTTCCTTGATTTGAGTCAAACCAAGACCGTTGATCTCCTCTACAAGCACATTCAAGTGAGAATACATTTGATTAGCATTTTTCATGTGAAAGCATGCGGAAATCACTTAGCTTCTTGCTAAGAGTGCTATGGCGTTGCTCTCTCTCGCTTAAGATTCCCTCATGGAGTGCACAAATCTCTTCCCATAACTTGTGCGCGTCCTTGATAGTTCTCACGCGATTGAAAACCTCTTTGCACAAGCCATGGAAGAGAACATTACGAGCCTTAGCATTCCACTTCTCGTAATTTTGCTCTGACATTGTGGGCTTATCCTTATCGACCAGGCGGGAAGGCCGGTGATGGCCGCGGTATAGTGAAGTGGGTCAATGGCTTCCATGTACGACTCCATACGGGCCTTCCAATATGGGAAGTCGTCGCCATTGAACACGGGCGGAGGACCTTCCCCACTAGACATCTTGCTCAAGGCGGTGAAGCCTCAACCAATGAGCACTTGGCTCTGATACCAATTGAAAGGATCAAGATGTCCAAGAGGGGGGTGAATTGGACTTCTAATTTCGAAACTCAAAATTAAATCCTATCGCACAAGTCCCAATTCACCCTAATGCCTAAACAAGTGATCCCAAAGAACTACACGCACAAAAGTTTTGCAACCTAGAGCCAAGAAAGCAATCCTAGGAAAGTAAAGAGCGGAAAGTAAATGCGGAAATGTAAAGAGAAGACACAAGGATTTTTTCCCTAGGTTCGGGGAGACACACGGTCTCAACCCCCTACTCCTCGTTTGGCGCACCTCGCAAGGCTTTGCTCTCGCGGGCTCCTCGTAAGGATCCCGGCCTCAAATCTCACAAGGAATGAGGTTGGCAAAGTGACCTTCGCAAAGGTCAAGCAACCCCTTGATCCGCGGACCAAGTGCTCTCTTCTTGATGAAGCTCTTCTCCGCTCCGGACCGGTGAGTGTAGGACCGAGACGTGCGATTAGAGGGGGGTGAATAGGAGCACTTAAAAACTCAAACTCACAAATCCCCGGTGCAGACTGACAGACACTTCACACAACAAACGCTAAACACCATCCACTGAAAGGAAACGTGTCTAGCAGCACTTGGTGTCGCCCACTGAACGGGTACACACCAAGCGAGCGGAAGCACAAGACTCAACGATCACGAGATCGCAAGTCAAGCAAAACAACGACTCACGTACTAGTGTCTTGTCCGCCACTCAACGCACCAAAATGCGCCTTACTGGTTCACAGCAAGTTAAGAGTATGGGCAGCAACAAGGAACACAAAAAACGAGGTCGAAGCAAAAGCCGGACAGCGAAAACTCCAACGAAAAGCAGGCTGCCCAGATTTATAGGACTGTCCGGTAGCGGCTATAGGACAGTCCGATAGCAGAGTCCGGTAGACACCGGACTGTCTGGTAACAAAGTCTGGTAGAGGCTGAGACAAGGGCCTACGCCGGACTGTCCAGTAGAGCCGGATAGTCCGGTGGCCGACGCCGGACTGTCCGGTAGAGCCTGGAACTTGAAACTCTCAAACCCTAAATCTGACCAAACCTTGTCCAATCTTCACGAAATTTGACACAGGCTATCTGAGCACTATTCCAAAGCTATTCCCAAAAGATCAACTCAAAATGATCACAGGATTAGCGGTAATTTCAGATCTTGTGAAGAGGCAAGGCTTGGGCAAGAAAAGGGGAAAACTCAAATTCAACTTGCTCGTGGCAAACCTGCATGTTTGTGATGCACTAGGGCATAATCTCCACGTCCTTGCAAGTCCAAAACACCGGCAAAAGAAAGGATTCACCCATGGCCAAAGCAAACACCCAAAAGCCAAGGATTGAACTCAAAAACAAAACTAGAAGGGGGAAGAGGAGAGGGCTGCACACATGAGCTCGAAATTCAAAGGAATCTTGATGTATTGAAGATGGGAAATCAGTTCATACAAGGTTCCTACAGCCTACCACCCTTCATCCTTCCCTCTTGTGAGAAGAACACTAGCTAGGGCACTCAAATCCTAGCCCTAATGCTCTCTCTTCTCTCTTAGGCACATGGCTGTATGAAATGAAGCCTAGGATTTTCTAATGGTTGGAGAGCACTCTAAATGACCAGCCGCTTAGGTATTTATAGCCCTAGGCCTGACGACACAATTAACACTAAGACCCTTACTCTAGAATGTCCGGAAGGGCTGAAATGTAAAAGATACAATCGGACGACTACGATGACGCTTTGATTTTCTTCTTCTCCACGCCTCGCTTAGATGTACGCCATGTAGCCAGTAGTCCGGAAGCTTCCCCCGGTTTTGAAGTCAGAAACCCAGAAACTTTATTCTGCGGGCTTCTTGGGTCGGATCTTGGCCCAATCTTCTATCTTGGTGAGTCGGAGCCCAACCCACCAAGTTATCTGAACTTGGGTGGCGGTTTTGAGCCGAAGCCGCCAAAGCCTTCCTCGCACGCCTTCGCGCCATGCACTCGGGTTGGAGTACCACGGTGGCACCCGGCTTCTCCAGTCCATCGGAGTCGCCTCACGGTCCATCGGAGGACTTACACCACCGTTGCCGAACCGCCCCTCCGTGTACCGAGCTCCCATGGCTGACCGACGCCGAGCATTGCCTCCGGTCCATTGGAGGGCTTTTACCTCAGTCCATCGAGGTCTTCATCATCTACCTCCAGTCCATCGGAGGGCCTCCAGTCCATCGGAGGTCTTGAGCTCGTTGACAATCACTCATCACACCTGAAGAGCAATGAAGCCGGTCCATTGGCTCTCAATCTCCCCCTTGATGAGTGCATTGTCAACACCTTCAACCTGTAACCTAAAATGGAATAAAGACAAAAAAAAGCATAAAACTGAAAAAGAAAGGAAAAAAGAAAAGAAATGCTGAAGCTGTTGAAAACCAAACAAAGGCAAAATACAAGGCAGCCTGAAGCAAAAAGAAGCAAAGCATCGGCTCCTCAAGACAGAGGCAAAAGGCTCAACGCACCGATACAAAGAGCATGCTAAAAGCTCAACTCCCCCTGAAATGCATCCTCACAAATGCAATATGAGTGCAAAGCTCCCCCTCAACTAAATCTCTCCTGAGTTCTCCCCCTTGTCCATATTTTTAAATTTCTTCCCCTCGGAGGGGTACACTAATCTCTCCCCAAATTTCTCCCCCTTGTTGACAATGGACACATCAAGGGTTCCTTGAACTCATCTCCCCCTGAACCAGACAAATCCTTCTCAAAATATGCCATGAAATGCAAGGAGTGTAACTGAAGGAGCTCAGAAGGGATGAAAAGCTAGTAATCACAAGTTCTGGCATACAGAGCAAGTGAGGGCAAGGAAGCATATAATAAGCTCAAATGAATCTATCTTACACATATCAAGAGCAAGCTTATTTTTCAGGGTTATCGAAAAGAAAGCATCACCAACATGAATAGCACCTAGCAAGATAGGCATGAACAACAAGATGCTAGCAATGCATACAAGGTGTGCTACTCTCAACCAAAGCATATACAACTAGCCATAAGCATTTTAGAGACTTGCACATTTCAGATTTAGACATTTGTATTAATAAGCAAGTTCTTTTTGTGTTAGGGGTTATTTACTTGTCTTTTGCCACTTCTTACCAACCAATGCCAAGCCTAGGTTATATAACTATCAGAAGCTTAAAACAAGGTTTTGGTCATACACAGCCTAGTCCAAGTTCATGTCAAAGTGCAATGACAAGCAATCTCAAACTAGATTAGTGTGACAAGCAAACCCACCTGGATCTTTCTCAATTTAGCACATAAGACACCACTTGTAAGCATTTTGATTTAGATTTCAATTTAAGCAAGGTGTCATAAAAGCTTAGGCATTAACTTAGCAAAGGCATACAACTAGCATTTCCAGGTATGAAATGATAGCAAAGTATTCAACAATCCTACACATGTTAGGTAGCCAAATCAAGTGGTGATCATGGTTTTTGATTTACAAAGAATAAAAAGACTTAGCTCACGACTAGTATTCAACAAACTCAAGAGAGCTTAGCCAACCATGATCAAGCATGCATCTTTACAGACTAGCACAAGCAAGTACAAACTCATCATTCCAAAAGAGCTCTAGTGCTAGTGAAGTGAAAATGCATATGATACAGTGCAATGCATGATATGATACAATATGCAAAAGAACCAAAGAGAAATAAAAGCAAGATAAAAGTAAAATTAAACTACAGAAGCTATTCCTTATGAAAAGGAATAGCACACTATCCCTGACTAAAAGGGACAGCGCACTCAAAGCTCACCTCTCAGACGCGTAAAAGCGTCAAACTCTAGGGGCTTGGTAAAGATACCGGCCAACTGGTTTGCAGATACGATATGGATTAGGTCTATGTCTCCCTTCTCATAGTGATCTCTCAGAAAGTGAAACCTCACGTCTATGTGTTTGGTTCTAGAGTGCAAGACGGGGTTCTTAGCTACAGAAATACACTAGCTTGCTTGCGGGAGGACCAAGAGACGAGAGAAGTTCCTAAGAGTTGGCATGTGCCGGAGGTTGACTTGCGATCAATCCGGCAGCCAGCATGGTCAGCATCTGAGAACCCTCTAAGAGAAAGAGAAGAACCTGAGGAGTACCAAAGACTAAGCTTACTATAGAGCGCCTCTACTCCAATCGTATCATACAATCGGACGACTACGATGACGCTTTGATCTTCTTCTTCTCCACGCCTCGCTTGGATGTACGCCACGTAGCCAGTAGTCCGGAAGCTTCCCCCGGTTTTGAAGTCAGAAACCCAGAAACTTTATTCTGCGGGCTTCCTGGGCCGGATCTTGGCCCAATTTTCTATCTTGGCGAGTCGGAGCCCAACCCACCAAGTTATCTGAACTTGGGTGGCGGTTTTGAGCCGAAGCCGCCAAACCCTCCCTCGCACGCCTTCGCGCCATGCACTCGGGTTGGAGCACCACGGTGGCACCCGGCTTCTCCAGTCCATCGGAGTCCCCTCACGGTCCATCGAAGGACTTACACCACCGTTGCCGAACCGCCCCTCCGTGTACCGAGCTCCCATGGCCGACCGACGCCGAGCATTGCCTCCGGTCCATTGGAGGGCTTTTGCCTCAGTCCATCGAGGTCTTCATCATCTACCTCCAGTCCATCGGAGGTCCTCTAGTCCATCGGAGGTCTTGAGCTCGTTGACAATCACTCATCACACCAGAAGAGCAATGAGGCCAGTCCAATGGCTCTCAGCGAGCTTGAGCCGGTTACAATCCCCTCGCAAAGGGCTTGCTCCGCTTCTCCAACAAGCTCCGGGAGCTCGTGGAACGCACGACCGTAGCCATCTAGGTGATCGTAATCACCAAGAGTAATAAGCTTCGGCTTCACTTGAATCAACCTCACTCAAGAAGTTCTCTTCTCTCAAGTCTCTAGCCCAAAGCTCAAGAGTTTAAGGATTTTTGTTATGGTGGTGACCTTTGAGTGTATAGAAGTGTTCCTGGGTTGCAAAGGTGTGAAATGGAGGGAGGGGGCGTCTTTAAATAGAGGAGAGCTCAAAAACTAGCCGTTACTGTACGAATTAGCTCTCTGCGCAAACCATCGGACGGTTCGATGGTCGGACCATCGGACGGTCCAATGCACATTGAATTCAAATTCCTGTTTTCGCGCCACTGCCCTGAGACCATCGGACGGTCCGATGGTCTCAGGGCAGTGGCGCGAAAACAGGAATTTGAATTCAACGTGCATTGGACCGTCCGGTCCGATGGTTATGTAATCGCCCAAACCAGGCAACGGTGACCCTCCCTGTCCAACTAGTCCGATGGACCATCAGACGGTCCGATGGCACACTTGGCCTAAACCAGGTTGGACAGGCCTCCATGTCTAGCCTGTCCGACGGACCATCGGACGGTCCGATGGTTCAGAAAAAGCAGATTTTGAAAGGTTTTGAAGGAGAAAGATGATGACGGAAGTCTCTTTTTGGTTTTGAGGAAAGGGTTGAGTGATTTAGGCTATGTTTTGAGTGATTGAGCTTTGAGACTAAGAAGCACTCGAGTGGAGTAAACTTTTGAATTAGAAATTGTTCAAGCTACTCACCCTGGCCCCTCTTGATAGTACGGCCCATCTAAAACTAGCAAAAGAAATCCTAAGTACCCTTCTTTTGACTTTACGGTACTTAGGGCTAATGAAGCTCGTTCTTTTCGCTAGACATTCAATCCGAGGGCCATCCTTCGTAAGATATGGAATTGAATTTTATGGAGGGGTCTCATTTCAATAACCAATGAGCACGATATCAAATAAAACACCTTCATGTCATGAGCTTGTTAGTAACACAATAAGGTTGTCATTAATCACCGAAACCTCTACCTCTGAGGGTCATGTTTCTCACAATCTCCCCCTTTTTGGTGATTGATGACAACACAAGAGAAGTGCTAGAAGAGTAAAACGCGAAAGAACAAGGCTCAAAAGAAAACATGCATATACACACAAGGTCAATCACAATCAAGGACCAACGTCACGATCAACAACCGACAAGCTCAAAAGCAAATAGTCATGACATGGATCAATATCCAAAATAAGTATCCAACATACATCAAAAGATAAGACTCTCAAGCTCCCCCTAGCTCTACTCACCCTCTAACACTCTCAAGCTCCCCCTAGCTCTACGCTAGCTCCCCCTAGCTCTACTCACCCTCTAACACTCCTATACATATCTCCCTCTTTGGCGTCAAGCACCAAAAAGGAAGCACTCTACGAGCTCGATAGAGGAGGAGAGTCGTGAGGGAAGCCCATCGTCGCCGCACGGATGTGGAAGTCAAGATCGGCGTCATCAGGAGACTCTACAGTGGCCTCGTCAACTGCCTGCTGGGCATCGGGAGAGAGCGTCTGACTGGAAGGTGCAAGCGGAGTAGGAACAGTTTGGGTAGCCTCAGCTGTCATCACAGGAGCTGTCGCTGCGGTCGTCAAACCGTTGGTGGAAACGGTGTGCGAGCTCGGGTCCGTCGACTGAGTATCAACCTGTGTCTGCACCAGACAAGTAGCGGAGAGCTCGGGCAGCGCTGAGCTGGGTGCAGCTGCTGAACTGTGAGGTGGCTGCCCTGAAGTGAGATCCTATGAAACAGGAGTAGGAGCTGAAGGAGCAGAGGCAACTGGTAACTCAGGCAGCGCTGGCGGCGTGGAGTCAAACTCTAGAGTGCGGGCCGGCAACTGACTCATCTCCAGTCGAAAGCTACTTCCAAGCAGGTCGGTATACTGGAAGTGTATCGGCGACGTGCTGAGCGTGCCCAGAGTGGAGAGAGGGCTCTCATGACTCCTGTCTGTGGGAGGCAGCTGAGACTGAGAAGCCGTTGGCAGAGGAGGAGCTGAAAACTGCTGATGCAGCGTATCGAGCTACCTCTAAGTGTCGGTGCGGAGCTCTGCCACAAGGGTGTGGATAGTCTCGAGAATCTGAGCCTGAGACTCTGTCTACTGCTGCTGCACCTGGGCAAAAGGATCATCACTGTGCTGCTGCTGCTGTAAGATGGCCTGCTGTAGCTGGGTCTGCTGCTGAATCAAGGCCTCAAAGCGCTGATCGCTCCTCTGCTGCTGTGCCATCATCACCTGAAGTATGGAAGCTATGTCGGTGGCGGTGGCAACCTGAGCAGCTGTGACCTATGGTGGTGGAGGGTCACGCGAGCCACCGGCCTCTCTGTCGTGAGCCAGAGGTGTCGGAGGCCGCGGGCACTCATCATCCGACTCGGTGCTGTCGTTCTCACTCTCCTCCTCTACGGCAGCATCGTCTTCTGTCTGTGTCAGCTGCCTCTCCGGTGGAGCATCACGCACTGGACGCACTGACTGGGCACTGGCCTTGTCGATATTGTAGTAAGAACGAATGGTGTCCTGAAACAGAGTGAAGTGCGGCGGAGGTCGCTGAGGATCATATGCAATCCGACTAAGCATATGTGATATGAAGTGAGCATAGGGGAAGCTCAAGTGCATCCGTATCCCATCGGTAATAACATCCTCAATCTCTGCCAAGAGAAAGTCCACCACACAAAACTGAATCCTCTCAACAAGAGCTCGGAGGAGGTGCTGCTGCAGGTTCGTGAGACGCTCACGAGCACCCTTCTGCGGAAGCAGAGTCTTGGCCATGGCCCTGTGCAAAGCATCAGCGAGAGGAGTGAGCTCGGACAGCAGCCTCTCACGGTACCCCTCTCTGAAGATCGCTCGGGCCTCCTCTAGCAGGAGAGGATTCCCCCCGACCTTGGAGCGTCGAGGGGGCTCCGAATCTCCGTAGACGTCGAAGTGTAAGCGCCTATCAAAAAGTGTAAGGCCTAGGAGCTGGGCCACCTCCTGCCTCGAAAGCCTGACGTGCTAACTCCCAAACATAAACTGAATATACTGACGGCCCTCCTCCACAAACAGTGTAGCATAGAATACTCGGACGCACTCCTCACTGTACTTGAACCTGTGCTCGAGCAGATCTGTCACGCCAGGTATGTGCTGAAAGAACGGATAGACGTTCTGACCAAGCACTGTCCCTATCCTCGGCAGACTCAGTATTGCATGGGGAAACATGTCCATCCCTGCTCTCCGGTAGCTCTGGTAGAGTGAGGCCTAGACGAGAGTCCAGAACCTCCTATCGACATGGGGGTCTCGCTGCTTTGGGAACCATCTGCTGGAGGTGATAAGATATCTGATCTTCTTTAGCTTCTCACCACTATAACCCTGGTAGCTGACCAACTGAGCGTCTCCAGAGAGGACAGGAGCTGTGGGCTGGATAGGTAGAACAATCTCGTCCTCACTGGACTCACACTCAAGCTCAGCCTCGGACTTTGATTGGAGAGTGGGCTCTGGAACTGGCTGAGGGACTGCTCTCGGGGTAGCCTTGGCCTTCTTCCTGGCCTCCGCCCCTTGTCGGGCTATGATCTCAGCAGCCGAGGTCGTTCGCCCACTCTGTCGCTTGGGAGTAGGGAACTTGGTGCGAGCATTGTACCCCTTCGGTGGCTTAGGGTCCACCGGAATCTGTGTCGGTCTGCCAGAGCGGGGAGGATTCTGCCTCGGCTTTGCAATCCTTATGCCTCCTGCTTGATGACTCTCCATAGCATAATAGGCAACCGCAACCTTCTCAGCGGCCTCGGCCTCTCGCTGCTCCCGAGTTTTCCGCTTTTTCTTAGCGGGCTCCTGAGCGACGGCCTTTCCCTTGTCCTTGCCAGGATCCTTATCCCTGCCTTTTCTAGCCATCAAGGTTGGAGGGAGAGGAGACCGAGGACGAGGAGCCGGCGGTGACACAGGGTGGCGGTGCAGGGTGGCGCAGCGGCGGCGGCGGCATGCGGTGGCTCAACAGCGAGGCGGCGGAGGTGCGGCGCGGCGGTGCGGCGGCGCGGAGGCGGAGGTGCGGCGTGGTGGCGTGGAGGTGAGGCGGCTTAGCGGTGAGGTGTTAGGGTTAGGAGGCGCGGGGTGAGTGTGGACGTCGGTAGGTGGGCCCACGACTTAAAGGGGAACCCTAGCCGTCCGGGGGCCATCGGACGGTCCGATGGTCCAGTCCGATGGACCGCCGGACGAGCTGGGCAGAGGGTGACAAAGGATTCGAGCACCATCGGATGGTACGATGGTCAGACCATCGGACGGTCCGATGGTGCGTCGGACGAGATAGACAGAAGGGTCTGCCTAGAGGAGAAAAGCCGAGGGACCACCGGACGATCCGATGGTTAGACCATCGGACGGTCCGATGGTTCACTGGACGATTAAACAGACCGGTCGAACTTTGAGGAGGAGCCGTGAAGGTCCATCGGACGGTCCGGTGGTTGAGAAAGACGCTGAGACAGCTGAAAAACTCCTTTCTTGCCCAACCTTTTTGAAGATTCAAACAAACACAAGTATGGGCAATCTAAGGTGAAACCCTTGCCTCTCAAACACTGTAAAATAGGTGCATTTCCTCATGCCATATATA
Source organism: Paspalum notatum (assembly GCA_022530915.1). Classification (NCBI taxonomy): domain Eukaryota; kingdom Viridiplantae; phylum Streptophyta; class Magnoliopsida; order Poales; family Poaceae; genus Paspalum; species Paspalum notatum. Next base: position 57,256,314 of record CM039683.1, on the reverse strand, counting down.
TAGTTTTGAATACCAGAGGTGAGACATGCATGCACAACCTCATACTTCACCAGTGAGCTACTCATACTATATATAGTACATGAAAAATACCAGAGGTCATATTTGAGCATATTTTATGTAGCCTTCATTTTCCAAGTTAAATAAATACACAAAATACATGCTTAAGGGCAAAATAGTAATTTTGCCAGCTAATGCTAGGGCTACCAAAAATCACACAGTACCTAGATGCCATAACAAAGCTACTGTCTTAGTTTCATAATTTTTGGAATTCATTTAGTCCACTTTTACCATTTATTTTGATTAAGCATGCATGCACAAGACTAGGGGCAAAACAGATTTTTCATACATCCACATCATACTCATTCTGTAGATCTACTCACAAAGAGTTCATATCAACTAAGTTTACAATTTTAGGATTTTTATTTGATTTTCTATGAATTTCCAAATCTCAGCCCAATATAAATGAGATAAATGGAAAAACCCATAGATTGAGGACTTAAACGCAATTAACCGTAACCTTCAGGGGCTAGATTGTGAGATCTGCAAGACTCATACTACAGCGCTCTGGATTTAAACGTGAAATGCTAAAACGTTGAGGGCTAAAACGCAAAACTCGCGGGCCTTCTTCAACCTCCTGTCGGGGGGAAGATGACCGGTGGCGGCGCGCGGTAACCGGCCGCACGGGGCCCTAGGGCTCACCGGCAGTGGTCGGGGAGAGAGAGGATAAGGCGACGATCTTTACCCCACTACCTGGAGCGGCGAAGGATGGAGGAGATGACGCGGCGACGGAGCTCCAAGGGCGCCGAGCTTTGGCGACGGAGGGCGACTAGGCGGTGGGGTTCCGGCATCCTAGAGCTACGGGAATCGGCGCAGTGGCGGGTGAGGAAGCTCGGCATGGTGGCGGGAAGGCGGGCGGACGAGTAGAGCAGCGGGCGCTAGCTTGAGCCTGAGCTCATGGCTATGGCGGGGTTTTGGTGGCGGAATGCGGCGCGGTGGAGGGGATACGGTGGCCTAGAGCTACGGGAGGCGGTGGAGTGGAGGCCGAGGATGGACGGCGTGGTGGTGTGGAGGCACGGGGATGGGGAGAGCAGCCTCGAAGCTTGAGCTCTGAGCTCTCGCTAATAGCGGGCGGCGGTGGGGAAAATAGAGGGAGCGAGAGGCTCGGCGAGGGGAGGACGGGGATGAGCGGAGCGGCGGCGAGGGAAGTGGAGAGGGCAGGGAGGCTGTTTGCTTCGGGGCGAAGGGAGCTCGGCCCTGGCCTCGCCTTATGGCCGGCCGATGGCCATGGCGCAGGCACCGGGCGCCGTGTGGGCGCGCGGGAGAGGGGAAGAGAAGAGGTGGAGGGGCGGTGGACGCGGTCCATAGACCGGTAGAGACCGACAGGTGGGACCGGGGACAGGGGTGGCACTCGAGTCCAATGGACCGGGCCTACGGGGGTACGCGAGGTGGGACCCACTGACGGATGTCGTCATCCGGCCCGGGCGGGAATCCGACGGGTGGGCCCAGGTGGTCAGTGACACATCCAGCCGAAATTTTGAACGAAATCGGAAAAATAGAAAAACCCCCTTTTGACTGCTGAAACCACTGTTAGAAAACTCCAATTTTGAATAGGTTAGAGGCCGAATTTGAAAATGCCCCAATTGAATGAAATGTTATAAATTGGTTCCTCTACATTTGTCTTATAAACTTTTATACCAAGTTATATTCAAAAATATGGTTTAAACTTGAATTTAAACTACTAACCCAGTTTGACCGGTAGAACTTATAAGTTTAAAAATTCTAAAAGTCTATCTTCTAGCCACTTTCACACAAGGAGTTTTATACCAATATTGTTCAGAATTTCAATATCTCCAACTTTCTCAATAAAAGAATTGCAAGATTTTGGCTTTAAGATCAAGAAAAGTTGAATTTACCTTACAGATCAGGTTTGGACAGATTTCATAAATTGACATAAAATGGCCCTAAACCATACCCAAACCATTTTGCATGTTAACACACAAAATACCAAAGTTGTCAAGCATGAGATAGTCTACAAGTTTGGTATATTAAGTTTCTTCAAATTCACAACAGATTCAAAGTTATAGTGACAAATTTAGATGCCTATTCAGAAAATAAAACTGAATTTAATTGATTCATATGCACTCAATATGAGATGATCATGAGATGATGCAAATATGTCCATGAGGCAAATGTAGTGCACTTGAGATGCCTGGGCGTCACACGATTGCAGGGTTCGAATCGTATGGATTAGAAGCCAGATCGTCAACGTCGAGTCTCCACCAAATCAAGTTATCCCCACCTCACGGAAGATCGGGAACCCCCCTTCCTCATCATCTTGGGAAATCTCTCAATTAAGAAAGTTGTAGACATTTACACAAGCTTTCCAGAAAGTACTAGAACACAAAAATCTAAGTTCGGATGAGGGAGATATCATCAAAATACCGAACCGGACAGAGACAAAACCGATCTACATAGGGTGATGGGATAGAAAAGGACACGGTGTCACGATGCAAAACACAAACTAATCTAAGATCACGATTTAAACTAGCAACAAGACTTGACAAAGGACACAAACTCAACAACACAAACTCTGAAATCAAATTATGCAAAGGCTAAACGTGGTGATAGGACAAGATGGACGACAAACCCTAATTTTTTGTGGCTTTTTGTGGACTTTAGGAATATAAATCACTCAAAATAAGGGACATACGATAATATACCTCACAAAAACCTGAAGCCCTGATTAACATTTGATGGGGCTTTGGGGTCCCGATCTTCCGTGTGGTGGGGATAAATCGATTTAGTGGAGACTTGACGTTGACGAACCGGCTTCTAATCAACACGATTCGAACCCTGCAATCGCTACACCACTGCTCCGTTATTTATTAACCACGTGACGCGAGTGATTGACATCGCCAAGAAGGCTTGTCCCTACATGTGCAATCGAGAACACAAGCAAGAAACACGAAGAATGCAATCTTAATATTGCATAAGGTGGGGTGGCAGACTAATCTAAGCAAAACCTATCTACTCTAGTGATGACTACAGAATATATATAAGAGAGAGGTCTAGGGGGTGGCCAAGGGGGTGGTTGAGCAACCCTAGGGCGTACAAGGCCTTCGGGCCTAAAAACAGACGTTGCATCGCTTGAGCAGATTCTGGACGTCATATTGTATCGATGATTACCATCGACTGCAAGCAGATTTGGCACCTGGGTTAGAAAGCTTATCTCCTTAGCTTTCCAACGATATGTACAACGCCCCAAACGGAGCCCGTATGTGGCCTGTGCATCCGTTTTTGTGAAGGACGCTCCAGCAGTCCGAACCGGCCTCGCGAATAAATTGGACTCCAATATAGATTGGGCTTTTGACTCCATCTTTGATTGAGCCTTGAGCTTATGCTTGGTGGACATGTTGTCATCAGGTACGGTATGTGAGAACCGAATGGCATGGTTTGTGAAGACCGGACTATAGATCGGACCAAGTTTCCTGCAGGGGCCGAAAAGTTGAAGCAATCAAGTACAATGGAACGGATGGTACGGCCTGGAATACCGTCCTAACCATTGGACCATTCTGGCTGAGGAAGTGAAGATGCAAAGGATTTGCAAGATATGAAGACCGTCCTTGGACCGTACCAAATAACCCGAGGGTACCTAACCTCTGTACCAAAATAACTCGAGGGCGTGCACTTGGAAAAAGAAATCAGAATGAATGGACCGTATATTACGATCTAGAAGACCATCCAAGGACCGAACCGTATGGTTCGGTCTATGAAAAAAGGGGTGGGCCGTATACTGTATCAGCAAACCGTTAGAGCAACAACTAGTCTGAGTTTAGGCGCTATATAAGCCACTCCACCCGGTCATTTCAAGCGAGTTGGAGCCATTGAAGTTGAGAGCAAGTGTAGAGATGTATTCCAAGCATGTCATCGACTCCAACCACCATATGAGAGCTTAGTGCATCATCCAACCTAGATAGAGCTTAGAGAGAGTGAGCTTTCAAGTTCTTCTTGAGAGTAGCTCCTGCGTGAGACAGAAGAGAAGCCTTGGCTACGGCCATGCCACTTGTGCTCATTGCTAGACCCTCCTTCTTGGTGTGGAGCAGCAGGAACAACTTGTGCAGGGACGAGGAGACCCTACAAACTCCGTAATGAAGAATCTGGTGCCTTGTGACCGAGAGAGGCGGTGGCGGTGGCTAAGCCTTGGTGGCACTTTGCCTTTGCTTGCTGTGAGCCTTGTGTGGCGAACGCAAGACATGATCGGAAGAGTCTCGGTGCCTAGTTCGGATATTGCCTTTGATGGCGCGCCCGTGGACGTAGCCCTTAGTGGTGAACCACGTTAAATCCACGTGTCTTCTCAGGAGTTCGGATCCCCTTGCCCTTACCTCTTTACTTATCGCATTTACGTTTCCACATTTACTTTCTTTCTTGTGTGCCTTTAGATTTCCTAGTTAGTTTGTTTATGTTTGGCTCTAGGTTGCAAGTCTTTTGAATAAGTTAGAGAGCGTATAGATAAACCTTAGACTTAACTTGTATGTGTAGGACGCGATAGGTTTATCTTTATGCGCCAAAAAGCCCTAGGTTTTATAAGAGTGATTTGCAACCCAATTCACCCCCTCCCCCCTCTTGAGTCGGATACCTTGGCACATTCCTTATAATAGCATCTAGCAAGATAGACATGAACAGCAAGATACTAGCAATGCATACAAGGTGTGCTACTCTCAACCAAAGCATATAGAACAAGCCATAAGCATTTCAAAGACTTGCATATTTCAGATTTAACCACTTGTATTACATCAGCAAGTTCTATATTGTACCAGGGGTTATTTACTTGTCTTTAACCACTTCTTACCAACCAATGCCAAGCCTAGGTTCAAGGAACCATCAAAAGCTTAAGACAAGGTCTTGGTCAGACACAACCTAGTCCAAGTTCATGCCAAAGTGCAGAGACAAGCTATCCTGAACTAGATCAGTGTGCAAGCAAATCCACCTAGATCTTTTCATTTCATCTCAATAGACACCACTTGTAACAACATAATTCAAATTTTAGTTTAAGCAAGGTGTCGTAAAAGCTTAGGCATTAGCTTAGCAGAGGCTTACAACTAGCTATCCAGGCATAAAAAGATAGCATGGCATTCAACACTCCTGAGAACCAATGGACTGGCCTCATTGCTCTCCTGGTGTGATGAGTGATTGTCAATGGTACAAGTCCTCCGATGGACTGGAGGTAGATGATTGAAGACCTGGATGGACTCAGGCACCAGACCTCGATGGACTGAGGCAAAAGCCCTCCAATGGACTGGAGGCAAAGCTCGGCGTCGGTCTGTCATGGAAGCTCGGTACACGGAGGGGCGGCTCGGCAATGGCGGTGTAAGTCCTCCGATGGACTACGAGGCAACTCCAATGGACCAGAGAAGCTGGGAGCCACCATGGTGCTCCAACCCGAGTGCATGGCGCGAAAGCATGCAAGGGAGGCTTTGGCGGCTTTGGCTTAAAACCGCCACCCAAGCTACCCAAACCTTGGTGAGTTGGGCCACGACTCCCCAAGATAGAGAAGATGGGCTAAGCCCGGCCCAGATGGAGAGTTCCTAAAGTTTCCTGATTTCTAACTACAAAACCAGGGGCGAATCGTGGATTGGACTATTGGCCACGTGGAACTTACGAAGATCAAGACTTCATTGTGGCCGTCCGTCCTGAAATATCTTGTTCCTCTTCATTTCAGCCCCTCAAGGCTTGTCTAGTGTTAGGGGTCTTTATGTAAAATTGCCAAAACTGAGTCTAGGTGTAGGACCAAGACGTGCGACAAGAGGGAAGTGAATAGGAGCACTTGAAAACTCAAACTCAATCCCCCGTAGTGTAAACTGAAACAACACCCACAACAAAGCTATACACCGTCCACTGAGAGGATACGTATCTACCTCACAACACATGCATGGTACCGTCCACTGAACAGATACGTACCAAACACAAAGTGGAAGCACACGCTCAAATGGCTAAGACAAAAAGCGCAAAAGGAACCAACTTCGGAAAACTGCAGATTTCAGACAGACATGGCTGCAAAGAAAAATCTCAAAACCCTATAAGCAAAGCTCCAAACCACCCCAAAACATTACCACATCTTCATAAGACAATAAGGAATAGCTCCAAAAAAATTTAGACCAATTGGAGTAGATGTGACCACCGGACTGTCCGGTGGTTAAGCACCGGACTGTCCGGTGCTCACAGCCAGACACTCAAAAAAGATTCGGACCAAAACCCAATCAAACCAACTCGAACAATTATGAACTTTTTACTGAAGGTTAAGATGGGGCCAAGGAACAACTCCACAAATTTTCAGCTCAATTGGACAAGAAATAAAAATCCTAGAGCCACCGGACCGTCCGGTGCACACCCACCTGATTGTCTGTGGTTAAAAAACTGTCAGACCAACCACAAAAAACAAATACCAAACCCTGGACAAAACAACTCAAAAACTTTTGAAATTTTTATGGGAGCTTTATGATTCATAGGATAATAGCTCCACAAAAGTTCAGGTCATTTGGAGCAAGTTTGACCACTGAACCAACCACCGGACATTATAGGAACCCACCGAACGATATAGCACTGACAGAAAACAGCCACCCGAAACTTGAGCTTCCAAAGCTCGAACTTGACCAAATCTTCTCCAACCTTCATGAAAATTGGCACGGGCTATCCTAGCTCCATTCCAAAGCTATTCCCAAAAGATCTATGGAAAAAGATCATGGGATTAGCGGGAATTTCAGATCTCGTGAAGAAGTGAATATTTGAGCAAGAAAGTGGAAAACTCAAGAACGACTTGCTCGTGGCAATCCAATGGGATTGAGATGAACTAGGTCATAATCTCCACGTCCTAGCAAGTCCAAATGAGCCAAAAAAACAGGATTAACTCGTGGGCAAAGCAAATCACCAAAAGCCTTTGAGTTTCATCCAAGAATCAAACTCGAGAGGGGAGGGAAGAGAGGGCTGCTCTTAAGGACTCCAATTTTAGAGGAATATTGCTGCATTAATCACGAAATTGAGTTCATACAAAGGTTCCTACAGCCTACCACCCTTCATCCCCCCTCTTGATGTGGAGAACACTAGCTAGGGGACTCAAATCCTAGCCTAAAGCTCTCCTTTCTCTCTTTAGCACTTGGCTGTATGGAAACTAAGCCTAGGGTATTCTAATGGTGGAAGAGTCACCTAAATGACCAGCCACTTAAGTATATATAGCACCGGTCTAATGACACCATTTAACACTAAGACCCCTACTCTAGAAAGCCCGAAAGGGGCTGAAATGAAAATGATACAATCGGACGACTACGATGACGCTTTGATCTTCTTCTTCTCCACGCCTCGCTTGGATGTACGCCACGTAGCCAGTAGTCTGGAAGCTTCCCCCGGTTTTGAAGTCAGAAACCGAAAAACTTTATTCTGCGGGCTTCCTCGGCCGGGACTTGGGTTGCGGTTTTGAGCCCAACCCACCAAGTCATGTGAACTTGGGTTGCGGTTTTGAGCCGAAGCCGCCAAAGCCTCCCTCGCACGTCTTCGCTCCACGCACTTGGGTTGGAGCACCACGGTGGCACTCGGCTTCTCCAGTCCATCGGAGTCGCCTCGCGGTCCATCGGAGGGCTTACACCACCGTTGCTGAACCACCCCTCCGTGTACCGAGCTTCCATGGCCGACCGACGCCGAGCATTGCCTCCGGTCCATTGGAGGGCTTTTGCCTCAGTCCATCGAGGTCTTCATCATCTACCTGCAGTCCATCGGAGGGCCTCCAGTCCATCGGAGGGCTTGAGCTCGTTGACAATCACTCATCATACTAGGAGAGCAATGAGGCTGGTGCATTGGCTCTCAATAGGTATAAATATCCTAAGACCTGGTCATTAGAACTCCTCTTGGCTGCTAGGTTTTCATTTCCTTAGGGTAAATTTTGTCCTCAAGCCTTGAGCACAAAGTTTAGGTGAGTTAGAGTGAGACCTAGCCTCCAAATCAAGAGGGAAGGTGAGGGTTGTTGCTTGGGATGAAATCCTTCACTGTAATCTGATCTAAGACCTCCTTTGAAGCTTCTAATCGAAGTGATTTCGGCTGCAAGTTTGTGTGCCTTGTTCCTCCCTTTTCTTTTTGGTTTTTAGCTTCAATTCTTGGCTTTTCGGGTGTTTGCTTTGGCCAAGGTTGAATCCTCTCTCTTGCCGATGTTTTGCCTTGCTAGGACATGGTTGATCTCACTAGCCATGTACTAGGATCCTTGATCCATGAGCAAGGGTTGTTCTTCCCTTTTTGGGTTTTTCGAGTTCAACTCATCCCCTTCACGAGATCTGCAATTCCCATGCAATCCTAGATCTTTTCAAGTGGATCTTTTGGGATTAGCTTTGGGATAGATCCAAGATCACCCATGCAAATTTTCGTGAAAATTGAATAAGGTTTGGCCCGGTTTTGGTGAAGTTTTTGGGTGAATTCACGGGCTGATTTTGTCTGTTGAGAACCATCGGACGAGACCATCGTATGAGTTGGGAACCATCGGACAAGACCATTGGACAAGTTGGGAACCATCGGATGAGCTAGGAACCATAGGACCGTCCTATGGTTTGACCATCGGACGAGATCCGTGCTCAGCAGTTGTTTCGAGGCTCGGCCACCCTTGCTGTCTAACTTGTCTTATGGTACCATCTGACCATCCTATAGTCTGACCATCGGACCGTCCTATGGTCTAACCATTGGACAAGTTAGGACCATTGGACCGTCCTGTGGTCAGACCATCACACCGTCCTATGGTTTTTAGCTTTCAGTTTTTGGCTCGTTTTGCGTCGTTTTCGATCGGCGTTTGAGTGAGTGCTTCCATGTAGCTTTCCTCTAAGTGTCCTAGGGTTTGTAGCTTGTCTTTGCTAGGTGACCTTGCACTTTTGAGAAGAGAGGGTCTTTGGGTGGTAGGTTTTTTGCCACTCCTATTCACCCCCTCTAGTCACAGTCTTCGGTCCTATAACTCCCACACATGATAGGTAGCCAAATCAAGTGGTGATCATGATTTTTGATTTTCATGAAAGAAAAGACTTAGCTCACAATTTGTATGCAATAGATTCAAGAGAACTTAGCCGACCATGATCAAGCAAGCATCTGTACAATCTAGCACAAGCAAATACCAACTCATCATTCTGAAAGAGTTCTAGTGCTAGTGAAGTGAAAATGCATATGATACAATGCAATACATGATATGATACAGAATGCAAAAGAAGCAAGAAAGAAACAACAACAAAACGAAAGAAAGAACAAAACCTAAACTACTGAAGTTATCCCTGCCTAAAAGGGATAACACACTCCAAGCTCTCTTCTCAAGTGCGCAAAAGCACTAGAATCTAGGGGCTTGGTAAAGATATTAGCCAACTAGTTTTGGGTTACTACATGGACTAAGTCTATGCACCCTTCACATAGTGATCTCTCAGAAAGTGAAACCTCACGTCTATGTGTTTGGTTCCAGAGTAGAAGACGGGGTTCTTGGCAACGGTGATAGCAGAAGTAGAGTCCACTAGAACAGGGATCCTCCCAAACCTAAGGCCAAAATCGCTCAAGGTGGCTTTCATCCACAAGAGTTGGGAGCAGCAGCTATATGTTCTGCTTTTGTGGTAGAAAAGGATACACTAGCTTGCTTGCGAGAGGACCAAGAGACAAGAGAGGTTCCTAAGAACTGGCATGTACTGAATGTTGACTTGCGATCAACTCGGCAGCCAGCAAAGTCAGCATCCGAAAACCCTCTAAGAGAAAGAGAAGAACCCGAGGAGTACCAAAGACCAAGCTCAGGAGTGAACTTCAAGTACCTAAAGATGCGCTTCACTACTTGATGGTGTGAAGTTCTTGGAGAAGCCTGGTAGCACGCACAAAGGCAAACCACGAACTAAATGTCCGGTCTAGTTGCCGTCAAGTATGGAAGTGAGCTGATCATTCCTCGAAATTCCCTCTGGTTCACCGCCTTCCCTTCTTCATCTTCATCAAGCGTTGTCTTGAAATCCATAGGAGTAGCCATGGGCTTTGAGTTATCCATGACAAACTTCTTAAGGATGTCTCTTGTGTACTTGGCTTGAAGGATGCTTGATCTACAGCCTAAGGAAGAACTGGAGCTCACCCATGAGACTACTCTCAAATTCCCTGCTCATCTATTCAACAAAACTAGAAACCAAAGCATGAGATGAACCACCAAAGATTATGTCATCAACATATATCTGAACTATCAGGGTGTCACCGTGATGACCCAATAGATCTTGTCCACTGAACCCATCACAAACCCGGACTTGAGCGGGAAACTCTTCAACCTAGCATACCAAGCTTTTGGAGTTTGCTTCAGACCATAAAGGGTTTTTCTCAACTTATACACACCCGGTCTGGAAACTTGGCATTCTCAAAGCCAGGAGGTTGTCTCACATATACCTCCTCCTCTATGTAACCATTTAGGAAGGCTGACTTGATATCCATCTACTGCATTTTGAAGCCTTTAGAGGCGCAAAGGCAAGCAGAATTCTAATGGCCTCTAAACGGGCTACAGGAGCAAAGGTTTTCTCATAATCTATCCCCCTTCTTCTAACAGAAACCCTGGGCAACTAATCTCGCTTTGTTCCTCACAACCATCCCATTCTCACCCTATTTGTTTTTGAAAACCCACTTGGCACCTATAGGGCGAAGTTTGGTGGAGGCTCTCTCAAAGTTCTCCAACTCCTCATGTGTGGCGTTCACCCAGTTAGGATCAGATAATGCATGTGACACATCCCGGGGCTCAAAAGAAGCAACAAATGCAGAGTGGGAGAAGAAGGCTAGAGAGTTAACCGATGAGCGTGTGACACACTGATGTATGTCTCCAATCATCCTGTGTGTAGGGTGATCTCGCTGGACCTGCCAAGATGGAACAATCTCGGAGGTCACCTCCCATGCGTCCTCAGTAGGGCCACCATCTGATCGAGCTTGAGCTTAGGGAAGCGAAGTGGAGGCCATAGGCAAGGGTCCTCCCTCATCATCTGAGCTCGTAGCAGAGGGGGTAGGAGCTGCAGCCGGTGTAGAGGTTCCCGCAGCACCTACGTCTTCTGCACGTTCCTCATCTCCAAAGATAGGAGTGCCTTCCTCATCATCACCTAAAATCTCAAAGGCACGGGTTGTGCAAGGCATAGATTCATCAATAGAAACCTGACAAGTCTCAACTACCTATTTGGTCTCTATGATCCACACTCGAAAAGCCCTAGAGCTCGAGGCGTAGCCTAAAAAGACACCATCCAGGCAGCGAGACTCAAACTTATCCATATGACCCGCCTTCTTAAGCACAAAGCACCTACACCTAAACGGTCTCAAATGCTTGACGTTGGGCTATTATTGACAGTCGTAATCTCACGATATCTACCATCAATTACGAACCAAATGGAGCAATGCAAGTGAATAAATATGGACTAACCCTTCTACTAATGAGTTCCACTAGTTTCGTATGAATATTTGGATGCAGGTACCACAATACACATAAAACAGCTGAAAACATGTCAAGGATCTAAGATGGGGCTCACTGGTCAAAGTGGCCAGGCCGGCCGACCAAAGCTAGGTTGGCCGACCAAGGCCAGGCCGACCCTGACCCAGGCCAGGTCGGCCGACCAAGGCTAGGTTGCCTGACCCACCAACAGGGTCGGCTGACCCTGACTCAGGCCGCCCAGCCACTCAATTGAGTCAAGTGCCACTTCATCGATCCACATCACAAATAAACACAAGTGCATTCAAATCCAACCGCAAGACCAAGCATCCAATGTATCCAAAGGCCAAAAATTCACCAAGTCACGGATCCATAACGTCAACAATCCAAGGGAAGAGCAATGTGGCCAATGCATGGCTGACATGTGGTCGGCCGACCTCCTCCAAGGTCGGCCGACCTACCCTCGGAGTCATTTTACATGTGCAACAACCGTCCTAACCGCCAACCGCCATGGGGACACAAGATCAAGCCGTTGGAATGCAGAGGCGGTGGATCGGGTGGTCGCCCGACCTTGGGCTAGGTCGGCCGACCTCCCCCCTAGGTTGGCTGACCATCGACCTTGGCCTCCCACCAACCTTTGCCTCCTACAAGTACCCCCTCACATATTGGACTATAAATAGGCCTGTAGAGCTCATTTGTAAAGGTGTGGAGAAGTTGAGAGCCATATTCTACCTTAGAGAGTGTCATTTTCCACATCTTAGTAGTTAGGATAGTCCTAGGAGTTAGAGTGAGTCGAGCTTTGCCTCGGAGTTCTCAAAGATTCTTCTGAGTCTGCGTAACAGCTCTTGTATCTTTTGTACTCTTATCTTCAATATAATTCAGTTATATTTTACTTTATTTCTATCTCTTACAAGTGTGGTGTACCCTTTATTTTGCATACTTGCTAGGCTTAGGCTGTGGTTATCTTAGTTGGTCAAGTCCCGTTATTCTTGCTGGTGCTATAATCCAACCTGTACGCCAGGCTCTGGTTAGGTCCTCTCCTCTGATCAAGGACGATCTATTGTTATTCAAGCTTTGCTTGAGTAAGCTTGAGTACGTTTATAGCGTGCCAACCTATCCTAGCAGATTTGCTTGGTAGCCCCACTCGTTGAAAGCGTGTGGTGTGCCTGTGTAGCCCAGGCCCATTCATTCAGTAGGCCCGTAGGCGTTAGCTGGGTCTCCTTCGGTGGTCTACTATCTACCCCCTGACCCGTCGAGGCGCCGGAATTTCGCTCGACGCGAGACCCTGACTTGCTACTTGAGTTTCTTATTTAACCACGACATAGTCTTTAAAGCCGAATAGAATAGAGTTTGGAAACTTTATCTCACTCGTTGTCCTCCCAGGCAACTATACCTTTCTACGTGTATCTTAGTTAGTTTAATTTTCTTCTTTCCAACATACACCTATCTGTTTACCTGACTTACCCCTGTCTAGTGACTAGCTGGTATATATATTTAAGTATGGATCATTCGATTTGAGTTTATTCAATTATACTCTCTCGCCTGCCGCTTTCCTGTGGATAAAAATACGATACTCGAAATACTCTAGGTGAAAAGCTACAGCGGTCTCCGTACGCTTGCGGAGTAAAATCTTTTAAGGCTAAGAGACGCCAACAAGCTTTTCTGGCGCCGTTGCCGAGGAAGCAATAGGCAGAGATATAGTTGATAATCTCTTTTCGAACCCCTTGTCTTTCATAAAAATACCAACTAGTCTTTAGCAGGCTCACTTGTCTCTGTTGTTTATGTTGTGGTTGCAACAGAGAGGTGTATGACCGGTTTCGACCTGTCGGAAAACTTCCACAATAATCCAGATGCACTACTCAGGAGGGTCCGTCCCAAGACTATCCATGGACAGATACCTGTTCCAAGGGAACTGAACCTTGAAACAGTCATGTCAAGCAGTTCCTTGAACACCGACGACATGGCCGCAGCTCCTGAGAAGACCATCCTTGAGTTCTCCATCCCATCCAGTAACAATATCCCTAAGGGACCAGCAGTCAATGTAGGGGAGAACTTTGAACTCAAGCCGGGAGTCATTCACATGGTTCAAGCCATTCCCTTTTGCGGGAGGATGCCAACAACCACCTGCAACAATTCCTGAAAATTTGCAGCACATTTACCATGAAAGGTGCATCCGCCGACGCTGTCAAGTTACGCCTCTTCCCATTTTCACTTGTCGGAAAGGCGAAGCAATGGTTCTACCTCAACCGTGCAACACTTACAACATGGGATGCGTGCTCAAACGCATTCCTTGCCAAGTATTTCCCTACGCGTTGAGGAACAAGATCTCGAGCTTCCAACAGCTCACACATGAAACGGTCGCAGAGGCATGGGAAAGATTACAGGAATATATAGCAGCCTACCCTCACCATGGCATGGAAGAATGGCTGATCATTCAGAGTTTCTTTCATGAGTTAAACCGTATGGCTCAAGAGGACCTGGATGCAGCCGTTGGAGGATCTTTCCTATCCCAAAGTGTGAGAGCGGCCAAAAATCTGATTGAGAAGAACGCCACTAACCAGGGATGGAAGGAAGAAAGGTCACACACACGATCCCGTGGAGTCCATCACATCGACAGCACGGACATGATAGCCGCCAAGATGGACTGGCTCTTAAAGAAGCTGGAAGAGACAATCCTGAGACCACACCAGTCTAGGCCCTCGACACTTGCATGACTTGTGAAGTCTGCGAGAACACGGTGCATTCAGAGCAGCTGCCTTGAAACGCGACCGGAAGATGCCAACTTCATCGGTAATTCTAGCAACTTCAACAACGGGAATCGTCCCCAACTAGCCTGGAATTCGTGACCATATATTCCATTCTCCGGACAAGTTAACTCCTCTGGCAATTCACAGCAGTTCAATAAGCCTAGCTCTTTTGATCCAAAAGCTGTGTATGATAGCATCAGTAAAAAGTTTCATGCAAATGATAGACTTTTTGAATCTATTTCATTACAAATGGAAACTTTTAACAGTGCTATGAAAAATCAACTGAATTTCAATAAAATGTTAGAAACACAGATAGCTCAGTTGGCTGCCTCTTTGCCTAATGCTAATGTGGGAAAGCTTCCAGGACAACTGAAACCTCCTCCCAAAGAGCACATCAATACCGTCACCACTAGGGGTGGTAAGTCCACTCAGGACCCTCCACATCCTAGTGGTGCAGCACGCACTAACCATACAAGCAAGGAATAGGAGAAGACCACTGAAACGGAAGAGAATGACGATCCAGAAACCAGCACTGATACTGCGAAGGGGAAGGCACCATCAAAAACTCTTCCACACGAGTTTTATGATACAATGGTGTTGCCCTTCCCTCAGCGCAACAAGAAGGCTGCCACCGATGAACAATATAGTAAGTTTGTTGAGGTTATTAAGAAGTTATATGTCAATATACCCCTGCTAGATGCTATGCAGGTACCGACATATGCAAAGTACTTAAAAGATATACTCAACAATAAGAAGTCGCTGCCATCAGCGAAAATTGTGCACATGACCGAGGAGTGTAGCGCAGCTATACTCAACCAACCTCCACAGAAGAAGAAGGACCCTGGCAGTCCTACCATTCCATGCTCAATTGGGAACCGTCTTCAATCAAGCCTTATGTGATCTCGGAGCAAGCGTTAGTGTCATGCCTAAAATTGTCTTCGACAAACTCAATCACGCGGCACTCGTCCCCACAAGTATGTGCTTGCAACTTGCGGACCAGTCTATTCGACACCCCGCGGGAATCGCCGAGGATGTCCCGGTGAAGATCCAGAACTTCCTTATTCCCGTGGACTTTGTGGTACTGGACATGGAGATTGATGCCAAGACACCGCTCATTCTTTGGTGGACGTTTTCGAGAAAGAGATGGACAGTCTCGTAGCATTCATGAAATGGAAGTTAGCCACCGAGGCTGCCATCCGACAACGGGAAGAAGACGAATGGAAGAAGGCGAAAGCCAAGAAGGCTAGCTGCAAGAACCAGGAAACAGGAGGCAAGGCTCCTGTTAAGAAGGTCGACACCCATGATCCTATAAGACCCATCAACCAAGGGTGTAACAAGAATCAGCATACCCATGGAGAATCTAGGACAAACACTATGGGGCATGTTGAAAACAAGCGCGCCCAGGACCCATCCACGACAAACTCCAAGTGGCTCGCAAAAGTACCGCTTGCCTCCCCGTACGTACGTCCACGCGACATCCCGAAGGGTGGTAAATGGTTCACTCCCGCCAAGAGGTAAACCTGGCATTATCATTCGACGGCATATTTATTTCCCACTAATTTAATTTCCCGTCCTCCACTGCATATTTAAATTTTTGCACTGCACAAATTTAATTTCTTGCATTCAGTTTAATATCTTCTTTTACCCTCGAAAAAAAATTAGGGTCGGCCTACCCTACCCAACGCCGGCCGACCACCATCCGTAGGTAAGGCAAAGAGGGAGCGATCAGGTGGCGGCAGACCACACCCTGAGGCCGGCCGACCACCCCTCACTCTCTCCTCTCCCTCCTCTCTTCCTCCTTCCTCTCCATCTTTCTTTCTCTTTTCTTTTCTTTCTCTTTCTCCTTTGCTCTTTGCCCCATTCCTAAGCAAGGTACAAAGTAGAAAGGGGCAGCACCTCGTGGCTGGCCACACATACAAGCCGCCCGACCAGGCACTAGGGGCCGGCCGACCCAGCCCCTTGGTCGCACCAACCTGCCCCCTCCTCTTCCTCTCCTTTTTCACTTTCCTCTCTTTTCTTCCCTTTGCTCTTTACTTCCAACCAAAGCAAGCAAGCACTCAGGGGCCGGCCGACCACCTCTCCCTCTCGGTTTGCTTCCTGCTTCCTCACATCCTTCTCCAAAGCAAGGAACATGCACTTGAGTGGTTGCCCGACCACCCGCACTGGTCGCCCGACCAAGACCGCAGGCCGGCTGACCCCCTCCCATTCTCCTTTCGGTGCACAAAGTCCTTCTCTCACTTCTTTTTGCTGCATCCTCACGTGAAGCACCACAGCTGGTCTCCCGACCGAGGCTCAGGCCGGCCGACTAAGGCCCCGATCGGCCGACCCCCTTGCTTGGCCGCCTGACCCCCTTGCTGCTCCTTAGGCCTATAAATAACACCCTTGCTTCTTTGCTCAATGCACCAAGCACAAGCACACTTCTCTCCCTCTCAATTTCCCTTGTTTAGTAGTTAATTTAGCTCTCTTTGCCTAGCCAAAATAATGTCCAAATAAAAATCTAGTTGAGCAAATAAATTAGCTATTAGCCCCTCTCTTTTGGCAAGACCAAGAACGAGTTGTGGCGGTGTCATGCCCCACAAGGACGACTAACGACTAACGCTAATTTTATTCTATCGTCTCGTAGTTCTTGTGTTCGTTTTTGTGCAGATGAGGCGCGCTCTCAAGAGGGCCAGAAGTGCGATCAGCAGGGCGGGACAGCACATTCGGTTCCCGACGTCCACCGGTTCATAGAACTCTCGGACGATGTCCGACAGAGGCTCATCAAGTGCTGGACCGGGAGGAGAAGAAGCTTCACCATCCAACACCGGGCCCGTATTGCTGTTGGATTCCAAAATCCAGACACACAATCAAGATGAAGCCGACCTGCTGAGGCGACTCCACACCAAGCCTATCAGCCTCACCAAGTGCTCGATGAGGTACTCATGACAAGCACAGGTATGGACGATGAATTTGATGAAATTTTTAGTATGATAGGCTGGGATAATTTTGCACATGTTAGTGAGGGGGTCATAGTCCTCCTCACCAAGGAGTTTCTGATGATCCTTAGAGTAGTATCACTGCAGTCCGACATGACTGTTCATTTCAGACTCTTTAACTCTGAGCATGAGCTGACACTTTGTCAGTTCAGCAATGCTTTCAGGTTGTCACCTCGCTCCTCCATAGCAGCCGAACCCGTAGACTTTAATGTAACAGAGTTCTGGAAAAAACTAGCCAATCTGGACTATAAGGGAAAGAAGAGTATTACACACATTAAGCACCCCACCATGCGATTCATGGCCCGTTGGATTACCATCGTAGCACTTCCCTGTGATGACACACGCTGTGTGACCATAGAGGATTTAAAAATCCTCTATGCCATGTGGCGTAAGCAAAAGTATGCACCAGTCATCGCCATGCTCTATCACTGGATTAAACTAGTTTGGGATGAAAATTCCATAACAATCACATCCTTTGTGATGAGGATTGCATCCGAGCTAGGGGTCTTAGCAAATGCCCAAGTGGCAATATTACCCCAGACACACCCAACCTAGTCACAGAGAGCCATTTTATCCGGGGACACTTTCTGCGCAAGAACCCCAGCACAGATGCCTATGTCATGATCTACAGGGGTACAACTTTGAAGTGCCTCTATCAGCACCACAATTCAAAATCTACCACGTGGACACACTCTCTATGCCAATAGAGAGCGTCCCAGTAGAAGAGCCTGTAGTGGAGACCAGACATAGTGTAGCGTGAGTCATGACCCGGGCACAGAGGAGAGCAGCCCAAGAGCGCCTACAGAAGCAAGCACAGGATGCACAAACCACCGGGACGGGACCTACTTGGCTCCATACCGCGACTGGCACGTCCTGGCAAACCCAGGGAACAGACCCGACGTGGCAACCCCACAGACGATCTGCAAACACACCATGGGGACACATGGAGAGCGCTGCATTCTCTCAGCAACAAAGAGGAGGAACCTACTATGGGTATGGGTCAGCACCATATGAGGCAGGACTATTTGCCTCTGCACGCTTTGCAGGAGATCCTTTGAGCGCCATCTTTGGGTCCCTGACCATTCAGGACCAGCGCACAGCTGGGATGGCCCAGCAGCTTAATCAAGTAGATGAGCATACTCAGGTCATCCAGCAGACCTAGGACGAACAATATAACCGCCTCCTAGAAATAGAAGCGATGGCTCAGCGCACCTACGATGAGTCCCAGCGATTCTTCAAGTACTACGGGTACTACCCCGAGTAGCTTCGTTGAAGCTTGGGGGGAAACCCAAATCGACAGCTGGGTACTTATGACAGTCCCCCATTTTCTGCACCACCCATGTATCATGCTTTGAGAGTTTGCTAGTTTGTTTAATTCAGTTTGCTTAATTTAGTTCATTTAATTCCGTTACTGAAAAAAACTCTCATGCTTTAATGATAAGTTCACATGTTAGCTTCATTTTGGAAATGATGAATAGTTGCTCTATCAAGAGAATGATTTAATTCTTGCATGTGGCTTATGCTTAGTTCAGTTTTGAGTTAGTGAATAAAAGAAGTAAACCAAGGTTCTATCTTGTGGATGCCATTTGTGATAACAAGCCTAAGTTGTTGTGAGGTGAATGATATAGCTTGAATATGGGATAATTCTTTCATGCCCTTAGTAAGATGAACATCTCAGGTTTTTATTTTTTTGAAAACAACAAAATAACAGCTCCCCATGGTCAAAAATACCTACCAAAACCAAAAATGCTTCAATTAATTGAAACTGCTACAAAAAGCTGCTTAGTGATATTATTAGCTTTGTCAAATTTTGAGTCTCTTTGAGTAGAAATATCACCTTCTGTTGATAGCTGGAGTACAAAACCAAAAATGCAAGTGATCCATTCCGGACTTTGCATCCACCAAAATGTCTCCAAATACTTCTCATAATCGCCAAGCCTTCAAATCCAAAGGAGTAAGGGTATGGAGCCAAAAATAAAAGCATGCAAAAGCATGGCAAAAAGAAAAATGCGTGCAAAAGCACGATAAAATGAAAAGCATGCAAGTTCAAGTATGGCAAAAATAAATAAAAGCTCCATATCCATTCCAAATCAACAAAAGGCTACAAGGGATGAATACCAAGAGAAGGAGGCATATAGTACCACCGCTCATACTCCAGTGATCAATAGAAGAAGTGATAAAGTACACTCTTTGGTCCAATCTTTGGCTTAGCAAAATAAATATCATAAGTGTGCAACATTCTCCCTACCTAAAGCTCCACAAAGGCCTTAGTGTACGAACGTGTTGGCCCAATCTTGGCCCTTGGTGAGGAAATACATTTGAGCGCCTAAGAGCACCTTAGGGAAGCTACTTTTGTTTTGAAAATCTTGGAAACACCTGAGAAAGACATCCAAAAAGAGCAAGTTAGAAGAACTCCTTTACAATGGTCATTCCATCTCTCAACCGCCCAAGGCAAGGTAAGCAAAAAGATGCACCACAGGTAGTACACAAGGTGAGCTTCAATTATTTCATCACTCGAAACAAAAGCATGAGTATTGAGTCATATATAAGAATTTCTCTTCATCTTCGATATTGCAGCAACTCCTGATCCACTTTTAGCCTTAGCTTTGCTCGAGGACGAGCAAAAGTTTAAGCTTGGGGAGGGGGGTGTTGACGGTCGTAATCTCACGATATCTACCATTAATTACCAACCAAATGAAGCAATGCAAGTGAATAAATATGGAGTAACCCTTCTACTAATGAGTTCCACTAGTTTTGTATGAATATTTGGATGCAGGTACCAAAATACACATAAAACAGCTGAAAACATGTCAAGGATCTAAGATGGGGCTCACTGGTCAAAGTGGCCAAGTCGGCCGACCAAGGCCAGGCCGACCCTGACCCAGGCCAAGTCATCCGACCAAGGCCAGGTTGCCCGACCCACCAACAGGGTCGGCCGACCCTGACTCTAGCCACCCAGCCACTCAATTGAGCCAAGTGCCACTTCATCGATCCACATCACAAAGAAACACAAGTGCATTCAAATCCAACCGCAAGACCAAGCATCCAATGTATCCAAAGGCCAAAAATTCAACAAGTCATGGATCAATAACGTCAACAATCCAAGGGAAGAGCAATGTCGCCAATGCATGGCTAACACGTGGTCGCCCGAACTCCTCCAAGGTTGGCTGACCTACCCTCGGAGGCACTGTACACGTGCAACAACCGTTCTAACCGCTAACCGCCATGGGGACGCAAGATCAAACCGTTGGAATGCAAAGGCGGTGGATCGGGTGGTCACCCGACCTCGGGCTAGGTTTGCCGACCTTCCCCCTAGGTCGGCCGACCACCGACCTCGGCCTCCCGCCGACCTTTGCCTCCTACAAGTACCCCCCCTCACATATTGGACTATAAATAGGCCTGTAGAGCTCATTTGTAAAGGTGTGGAGAAGTTGAGAGCTATATTCTACCTTAGAGAGTGTCATTTTCCGTATCTTAGTAGTTAGGATAGTCCTGGGAGTTAGAGTGAGTCGAGCTTTGCCTCGGAGTTCTCGGAGATTTTTCTGAGTCTGCGGTAACAGCTCTTGTATCTTTTGTACTCTTATCTTCAATATAATTCAGTTATATTTTACTTTATTTCTATCTCTTGCAAGTGTGGTGTACCCTTTATTTTGCATACTTGCTAGGCTTAGGTTGTGGTTATCTTAGTTGGTGAAGTCCCGTTATTCTTGCCAGTGCTATAATCCAACCTGTACGCGAGGCTCTGGTAAGGTCCTCTCCTCTGATCAAGGACGATCTATTGTTACTCAAGCAAATTTGCTTGAGTACGTTTATAGCGTGCCGGCCTATCCACGCAGATTTGCTTGGTAGCCCCACTCGGTGACAGCGTGTGGTGTGCCTATGTAGCCCAGGCCCGTTCGTTCGGTAGGACCATAGGCGTTAGCTGTGTCTCCTTCGGTGGTCTACTATCTACCCCTGACCCCTCAAGGCACCGGAATTTCGCTCGACGCGAGACCCTGACTTGCTACTTGAGTTTCTTAGTTAACCACGACATAGTCTTTGCAGCCGAATAGAATAGAGTTTGGGAACTTTATCTCACTCGTTGTCCTCCCAGGCAATTATACCTTTCTACGTGTATCTTAGGTAGTTTAATTTACTTCTTTCCACCATACACCTATCCGTTTACCAGACTTACCCCTGTCTAGTGATTAGTATATTTATTTAAGTACGGATCATTCGATTTGAGTTTATTCAATTATACTCTCTCGCCTGTCGCTTCCCTGTGGATGAAAATGCGATACTCGGAATACTCTGGGTGAAAAGCTACAGTGGTCTTTGTGCGCTTGCGGAGTAAAATCTTTTAAGGCTAAGAGACGCCAATAGCTATCTATCAAACCGAAGTTCATATAAGGTCTTTCCTAGGAAAGCTCGGAAGAAGATCCGGTTCGCAATTTAATAGGCTGTATTCACTACCTCAGCCCAAAAAGCGCCTACGAGTCCTGTGCTCATCGATCATCGTCCGTGCCATCTCAACGAGTGTGCGGTTCTTGCGTTCCACAACACCATTCCGAGGAGGGGTATATAGAGAAAAAAACTTGTGCTCAAGCCTAGGTCACGACAGAAGTTTTCGAACCAAGGGTTTCTGAATTCTCAGCCAATGTCACTGCGGATAGCCCTCATGGCCTTATGACTCTCGTTTCTCAACCTCGGTACTAAATCCCAAACAAATCCGAATGCCTCATCGTTAAAATCCATGAAAAATACCCACAAGAAGCAAGAAAAGTAGTCCAAAATGACAAGCACGTACCACTTTCCACTAATCAACGCTACCCGAGCGGGACCTACTGTATCCATATGGTGTAGCTCACCCGGATAGGAGGTCATAACCTGAGACACAGGAGCGTGAGAAGTGGCAATCATCTTGCCATGACGACAGGGGTGGCACACTAAATCCTTCTCCGCTTTTAATTTGAACAATCCTCGGATTAGGCCCATTGAACTCAACTTGACAAGCAGTTCAAGTGACCAAGCCTCCTATGCGACTTCCATATATTAGCTAGCAACCAAACAACACGCAGGGCCAAAAACAGATGTGAGATCGACCCTAAAAACCTGACAAAAAGGCATCAAAGAGCAAACAAGAGTCTCCTCAGCATCAAGAACGTGGCACGCACCCTTCTTAAAACGAACCTTAAATTCTTCATTAAGAAGTTGCGACACAGAGACCAAATTGAACCCAGATTCCAGACAAAAGCAACTTCTCTCAGGGAAAGCTTAGCAGAGAGTGAAACAGAACCAACACCCAACACTTTACCTTGACCATTATCCCCAAATGTGATGTACTCCTTGGTGCACAGGGGGTTGAGGC
This sequence comes from Paspalum notatum, assembly GCA_022530915.1. NCBI lineage: Eukaryota > Viridiplantae > Streptophyta > Magnoliopsida > Poales > Poaceae > Paspalum > Paspalum notatum. Next base: position 57,233,814 of record CM039683.1, on the reverse strand, counting down.
TGGAGAACCACTTGTGGTGCCCTATCATGTGTCTAGAGCAACCGGAGTCCATGATCCACACTTTCTCCATGCCTCGATCCTGCAAAGTTAAGTAAAGCAATGGTGAGCAAATGGTTCGGCATAGGGGTTAGTACCAAAACTGCTATACCAATGTTGAACAATTTGCTCAAATGTGGGGTAAGAACAGTCGAAGAAATCATCACAACAATCAGGGTAACCATGACCTCCAAAGCGTGAACCCTCGAAAGCGCTCTCAAAGCCTCGGTCACGAGGTCCATAGCTGCACAAAAAACGACTAGGAGCTCAATCAGTAAAGCGTCTCTCACTAACAGGAGCACAGGCTTGAAAGCCACCTCCCCGCTCACCAACAGCAAAGTGGTCTCTCATCTACCGCGATGGGGAGGATCTTGCCTAACACCCTGGTAGAACTGATCTTGGTTCCCCCAAGCTCTCTCCTACCTCTCAACTTGCTTCCTCCTAAAGCAAAACTCCTCTAGGTGGCTACTCCGTTGGCAGAACTCACAATGGTAGACATGCCTCCTAGGCAAAGGGTTAGGCTGGGCATTAGGCTTAGGTGGTGTGGCCTTGGGTGGAGCAGGCTGCTGGACTGCCTTCTTGCCCTTGGGCTTAAGCTCTTCCTCAATTATCTTCTCCAGCTTAGCTTATGGGGGCTTAAGTGTCCAGTACTGCTTCTTTGGGGCAGCCATAGGTGGCTCGCGGAAAACCCCATCAACAATAGGCTGGGGAGAGGCAGTCTTAAGCTTGGTTGGGGCTCTCTTCTCACCTGAGGCACTGCTTTCTCCAAACCCAAAACCTCTCGTGTCACCCTCAGCTCTCTTGGTGCTCTCTATGATCATCTCTAGTTGGGGTTGCCTCGCATACACCAGCCTCAGCACCTCTCTCAATCTGCAGTTGTCATCTTGCAAGGACAACACTTGCAGCCTCAGATCCTCCAGAACTATTGTTTGGCTAGCACAGGTATCATAGTCTAAGGAGGGAATCACAGGAGCATCTTTCTCCAACTTCTTAATGGTGGCATCTCTATCCACGGCTGCATCCTAAGGGTCAGACAGTTCTCACAGGTGTCAACAGGAGCTGAAAGCACCTCAAAGTCAGCTCTCAACTGCTCTAACTCACTCCTCAAAGTAGGATAGACCATACACACACCCAAAAGTGCAGATCTAGCCCTAAGCTCCTCAAGCTCAGATCTAGTGCTCTCAAGCTCCTTGAGCTATCCCTCACTCTTCATCCTCGGCTCTGCTATATCAACAAGCAAGTGGGGACAATCCTCACACACAGGAGCATCACTCACAATAGACTCATCCAGCTTGGACTGGAGTTTCCCTAACTTAGCCCTCAACCTATCTATCTCCTTTACCCGCTTGGCATACCTATCTCTCTGGTAACCAAGCTCCGTCATGAAAGACTCACAGGTAGGGCACTCAAACTCACTTGACTGGGCTTTAACACTACTCAACTTATCATTCTCCTCTAAGGCCTTAGTAAGTTTAGCTTTAACCTTTTTTAGCTTCTTGCCAGCCTTCTCCAACACCTTATCCTAGGCCTTCAAAGCTTTAATATTCTCCTCTAGCATCTCAAGGATTTTGGCTTCCTCAGGAGTTACCTCATCGTTGAAGGAGGAGTCGTTGTCGTCGACCTTGTCATCTCCCACCAGTGCCATGGAGCAGACTTGGCTCCTCTTCTTCTTGTTCTTGCGCTTGGAGTTGGTGGAGACGAAGCACAAGCCAGCTGGACCTCCTTGATTGTCCTCTTGTCCCTCTTGTACTTGATCTCCACATCACTTGAGCTTGATGAGGACGAAGAAGAAGAAGATCCGCTCCTGCAGAGCCCGATCTCAGCAAAAAACGCCTTGTCCCGCTTCCGGTTATCCTTTTGGTAGCTCTTGAAAGCCTTCTGGAAGTTCTTCTTGCCAAAGTGTCGCTTGCCAGAGCTATGCTTGCTAGAGCAATGCTTGTTGTAGCTAGGCTTGCTGGAGTGGTACTTGTCAGAGTCGCGGGAGTAGCTCTTGCCCTTCTTGTCGTAGTCGTTGTTCTTGTTGTGGCACTAGGCGATGAAGTGGCCGACCTCTCCGCACTCAAAGCATTTGGACCTCTCGCCCCTCTTCTTGCCCATCCAGTTGTCATAGGCGCACTGAAAGTGACTAAACACCAAGCAAAAGCTCTTCATCCCCTAGGGTCGCCAACTGCTCCTCTGTCACAGACATAAAAGCGGAAAACGAGAAGTTGTGCATTAAGGGGTAAGTAGGGGCATCTCTAGAGAGAGTAGCCAAGGCTAGGCTCTTGGAGACAGTACCGTCAAGAGACTCTATCAAATGGTAATCCGCCTCTGTGGCTTTGAGCTTGCTATGTAGCTCCTCCACTCCGATTGTATCATATCCTGCTGACTCAATGATTGATCTCTTCTTAATCTCCCACACTTTCCTGTCCAAGGAATACAGCAGCTTGACAGCATGCTGATGGTTAGTGTATGGGAGTGCAGCAGGTGCAAAGTTGGCTCGGAGCTTGTTAATGATCAATTGAAACCGAGCAAACAAGGCATCCACAGATTCACCCAGCTTTTCCATGAAATTTTCATATTCGCGCCGGTAGGTCTCAACGAAAGGGGCCTTAATCGTAGCTATACCCTCATGGTGTGCACTGAGCAGGGACCATATCTCTCTCGCCATCTTGAGGTCACTCACCTTCTCATAATCAACAGGACCAAGCCCTGAAAAGAAAAGGTTAACAACCTTGGCATTCGCCTCATGCTGAGCCACAATCTCAAGCATCGTACGCTCGGTAGCTGGAAGCACCCTAAAAGTCGTACTCTAAGAAATATCCCATATGTCCTGACACTGGCTAAGCAAGAATGCCTCCATCCAACCCTTCCAGTAGGGGTAACCATCTGAGCCGAGGACTGGAACCTTCTCGAAGTGCGTCATTGTCACTACGGTTTTGTCACCGGTTAAGGTATGGAGAAACCTAACCGGCTCTGATACCACTTGTAGGACCAAAGACTGTGACTAGAGGTGAGTGAATAGGAGCAGCTAAAAACTCAAACTCAAACCCCCCACGGTGCACTCTCACGAAAAACACGCTACATGTGCCACCGGATAGTCCGGAGGTAGAACCACTGGAAAGTCCGACGAGCCACCAGACGAAATAGGCCAAGAGGGGGAACTGCACCCTAGCACCCACTAGACAGTCCGGTGGCTTGGCACCGAACAGTCCAGTGCTCACTACAAGCCTGGGTGTGGCCTGGCCTCGAGAACTCCGCCTTCCTGCAACCCTACTCACCGAACAGTCTAGTGGGTAGCCACCGGACAGTCCGGTGGTGACTGAAAGTGCAGGAATAGGAGACAACCAACCCGAAATCCACAAGAATCAAACCAAATCTTAATCAAATGGACTCTAAACTTCACCAAACTTGGTTAGGACTTAGATCAACACATGGAGAACATATTCCCAATAGATCAAGGCCGGAGCCTAAAGATTTCTCCACGGATCTAGCCTTTCCCGTAGTGAAGTCCTCAAGTCAATAATGTGAAGAATTCGGGGCTGCGCTTGGAGCTCGAGATTTGGCACCGAAAATCACAATCTCTCCAAGTCCTAGCAGGCCAAAACACCAGCAAAAGACACAAACCCTAGCAGCCAAGAGAGGTTAGGCTATTTATACCTAGACTCAGTTTTGGTAGTTTTATATAAAGACCCCTAACACTAGAAATGCCCTGACGGGCTGAAACAAAGAGGTACAAGATATTTCAGGACGGACGACTATGATGAAGTCTTGATCTTCATAAGTTCATCGCAATCCTCGGATGTTCTCCACGTGGCCAGTAGTCCAATCCGCTATCCGCCCTCAGTTTTGAAGTCAGAAACTGGGAAAGTTTAGGAAGTCGTGGCCCATCTTCTCTATCTTGGTGAGTTATGGCCCAACTCACCAAGGCTTAGGTAGCTTGGGTGGCGGTTTTGAGCCGAAGCCGCCAAAGCCTCCCTCGCACGACTTCGTGCCATGTACTCAGGTTGGAGCACCACAGTGGCACCCAGCGTCTCTAGTCCATCGGAGCTGCTTCGTAGTCCATCGGAGGACTTACAACACCGTTGCCGAGCCGCCCCTCCGTGTACCGAGTTTCCATGACCAACCAACACTGAGCTTTGCCTTCAGTCCATCAGAAGGCTTTTGCCTCAGTCCATCGAGGTCTTGTGCCTGAGTCCATCCAGGTCTTCATCATCTACCTCCAGTCTATCTGAGGGCCTCCTCTCCATCGGAGGGCTTGTACTGTTGACAGTCACTCATCATACCACGAGAGCAATGAGGCCGGTCCATTGGCTCTCATCTTACACATGGTACTACCCATTTTTAAACCATTAGATTTCTCTCGATGAACAACTTTTGTTTTTTCAACCACCATAAAACTTGCATAAGATATGATATAATATTTTAGAAAAGCCTAAATAGACGATACATTACATTGAATATGTGACAACCTAATTTTTTATACATATTTTTTCTTTAATTTAATAAGAACTGTGTGGTTTATGCATACCATTGTATTTATTGAAAATCTTTTCTAATTAACTAAGTCTGAGTTTGAATTAAACTTTCATTTTAATTATTCACCAAATTTTGTTTCCTTGAAAAAAATCCTTGACAAACTTTTTTTCTCGCCCTCCTCTTCTTTTTCTGTTTTAGAGCCGCAACAGGCCAACTTGGGGTCGGCCCTGGCTTCTCGACCTCTCCACACTAGGTTTTTTATTTATATTTATTTATTTTTGTTTGTCAGAAATAAATTTCACAATGAAAACTTTGTTGATCTATACATATAATGCTATCCAATATAGCTTTTTTTAAAAACACCACGTCTTACGACATTTAATCGATGTGGCGGTCCCTGGGTCACCGGTTCGCCAGCCCTGCCAGGATAACGCCCCTGGAGAAGGATTTACTTAAAAATAACGCCGTTTGAGTTGGAGTTATTTAAATAATGCCGACGCATCCAACTTTTTTAAATAATGTCGATCCATCTGATGTTTTTTAAATAATGCGGGCCCATCCACATTTTTTGAACCCCAAGCATTTTATAAAAAACAAGAGCAACCTAAGTTTTGAAATAACAAATACAAAGTGTATCGGCAAGTAGAATTGAAACTACAAAACTATTTTAACGAGAGTTCGCAAAAAAAGAGCGTATTTGACTAAATATTAGTCATTCACGAATACGAATATACGCAGAGAAATGTTTAGTCGTCTAAAAACATAGATGATACATTAGATTAAAATCCTAGCTAAGTACAACATGCGTAAGTGCAAGCTAAGTTGTGAAATATAATATTAATTCCACTCCGATACTCACGACATTTGCACCGCAACCTAATTTTTCATATATTCTAAACAATTAATTATACTCTTAGATTTTTTTATACATCATCCGCAAAGTGAACAATGACTTAGCCCACGTCATATACAAAAATACAGAGGTAGTATCACTCTACAAATAACCTTAACCATTACAACTATGTTTACATACTAAATTCTAAAACTATATTAATATCTCCATCTTTCAATATTCACTATACAATTAGATGCAAGTTAAATTTGTTGGTATACACTAACAATATTCGATAAACCATCCATTTGTTGGTAGTCACCAGAGCGATTTTGTGGAGCCACTAGTGCCGTGCCGCGAAGCGCCTATGCCATATGAGCCGCCAGTGGTGTGTTGTTGCTAGTTGAAGGCACCGCGCTGGATCTCCTGGAGCGATGACAATCCAGGACGAAGGTATCTCCGATGCAGGAGGGCATGGGTAAGATATATTGCTTGGATTTGGTTGATTTTGACTATTTCGTTGAACTGAGTGGGTGACGATTTGTGTGCGACTGCAGACTACTACGGATTGCCGCTTCTTCAGGTGGGTGGATGACGAGAGCTCTGTTGATGCAAGATTTTGACTAATATTTTGTATCATTTTACGTGGTTTTCCACGGATTTTTAGCGTCAATCATATCTTTTACTAACAATTATTACCGATTATTGTGGATTTTTCAATATTGTCTTGGAATTTTGCTATACTTAATTTTTGCAGGTTTTTGAGCTATTTTTCGCAAAATTCATCGTAATTTATCTCGAGTGAGAAAAGACCTCTGAGATGGTATTCTAGAAGGTGCTAAACAAGGAAGTCTTGGTTGATTCATGCCCCCCTTTGTGTTAATCAAGGCTTCTTATTCGGGAAACTTCTAGAAGACATCATATGCTACGCTGGGAAGGGAAGCTACTAGAAGAAATCTACATGGAAGGTGCCAAGACACTTCGTATCTATCCAAAACCAGAAGATTTCGCCATATCTCGGCCAATACCGAAGATTCGAGAGCTTTCTAGGCCGAGTCCGAGGCCAACACTTGATCCCCAAGCAATATGGAATGTCCCAGCCAAAGATGGAAGGCAAAGGCCGCAGAAAGAGTCCGGGTCGACCGACTTTGGGCCCTTTGGTCGGCCGACCTTTGGACTATCTACGTTGGTTCGAGATTTCCTTTCTCCCACATCTTCTCCAGGGTATAAGTAGCGAGTCTAGGCCTCGAGATCGGGCATCCAATTCATTATCAAGGCGATAGGATGTAGAGAAGAGGAATATCAACTAGAGAAGAGCTGAGGATCGACTTCTAGGCTAGGGATTAGAGGCTCTTCTAGTTCCTAGAGGTAATTAGGGCCCTTGCATGGTGTTCTAATTACCTAGCTCCAAAGGTCTAATTGTATCATCAAGGGAAGGTATGGCCATGGTTGTAAGTATGATACATATTATTAATGAAGCATTGATCTTGTCTAATTATCATATTCTCAGTCTAATTTGAGGACCGAAAGAGCGACCTAGAGAGGGGGTGAATAGGTCGACACCTAAAACCTACAACCCCCAAAACCCTCTCTTCTCAAACGTCCAAGATCACGTAGCAACAAGTGCTACTGACCCTAGGACACGATGAGGAAAGCACTACACAGCACTCGCTTAAACGCCAAGAGAAAACGACGCAAAACGAGCGAGCCTAGAACAGCCGGGAGCAGGACCCACCGGACAGTCCGACGCTAAGGCACCTGACAGTAGGACGGCACCACCAGATAGTCCGGTGCCTAAGCGTCGGACAGTCCGGTACACCCACCGGACGATATAGGCCAAGGGCTTGACCCTCAAACAGCCACCACCAGACAGTCCCGTGGCTCACCGCCGGACAGTCCGTGGCTGCTAAAAGCCTAAGAGGCCGAGCCTCGTGAACTCTAGCCAGGCAAACCCTAGGCCACCGGACAGTCTAGTGCCTCACCACCGGACAGTCCGCTGGTATTGAACAGGGCAGCCCGAGTGAAGAAAACAGCTCAAGAATCCTCAAAATCGAACCAAATCTTGATCAAATGGACTCTAAACTTCACCAAACTTTGCAAGGACTTTGACTAGGCCATAGAGAAGCTCTTCCCAAAAGATCAAGTTTACTTTTGCTTTTATCTTGCTTTATTTTTCTTTGTTTCTTTTGCATATTGTATCATATCATGCATTACACTGTATCATATGCATTTTCACTTCACTAGCACTAGAGCTCTTTTGGAATGATAAGTTAAGTACTTGCTTGTACTAGTTTGTATAGATGCATGCTTGATCATGTTTGGCTAAGCTCTCTTAAGTCTGTTGAATAGTAGTTGTGAGCTAAGTCATTTTATTCTTTGCAAATCAAAAACCATGATCACTACTTGATTTGGCTATCTAGCATGTGTAGGAGTGTTGAATACTATGCTATCTTTCCATGCCTGGATATGCTAGTTGTATGCCTTTGCTATGCTGTTGCCTAAGCTTTATTGACACCTTGCATAAATTGAAATCTGAATCAAATTGCTTATAAGTGGTGACTTATGTGCTGAATTGAGAAAGATCCAGGTGGTTTTGCTTGTCACACTGATCTAGTTTGAGATTGCTTGTCATTGCATTTTGACATGAACTTGGACTAGGCTGTGTATGATCAAAACCCTGTCTTAAGCTTCTGATGGTTCTTTGAGCCTAGGCTTGGCATTGGTTGGTAAGAAGTGGCAAATGACAAGTAAATAACCCCTAGCACAAAAATAACTTGCTTATGAATACCAACGTTTAAATCTGAATTTTGCAAGTCTCTAACATGCTTATGGCTAGCTGTATATGCTTTGGTTGGAGTAGCACACTTTGTATGCTTTGCTAGCATCTTGTTGTTCATGCCTATCTTGCTAGGTGCCCTTCATGTTGGTGATGCTTTCTTTTCAATAACCCTGAAAAACATGCTCCTGATTTGTGTAAGATAGATTCATTTGAGCTTGTTGTATGCTTTCTTGCCCTCACTTGCTTTGTATGGTAGAACTTGTGATTACTAGCTTTCCATCCCTTCTGAGCTCTTTCGGTTACACTCCTTGCATTTCATGGCATATTTTGAGGGGGAGTTATATAGTTCAGGGGGAGTTGAGTTCAATGATCCCTTGATGTGTGCATTGTCAACAAGGGAGAGAAATTTGGGGAGAAATTAGTGTACCTTTTTCAAGGGAAAGAAATTTAAAAATATGGACACGGGGGAGAACTCAGGAGAGTTTTAGTTGAGGGGAAGCTTTGCACTCATTTTGCGTTTGTGAGGATGCATTTCAGGGAAAATTGAGTTTTTAGCATGCTCTTTGCATCGGTGCGTTGAGCCTTTTGCCTCTATCTTGAGGAGCCAATGCTTTATATTCTTTTGTTGTCTCATTGTGCCCTGTTTCTTTGCTTGTATCTGGTTCTTGGGCATTTTGAGCAACATTCTTCTTTCTTTCTTTCTTTCATTTTCGGTTTTACGCTTTTCTCTTGTCTTGGTTCTATTTCAGGTTACAGGTTGAAGGTGTTGACAATGCACTCATCAAGGAGGAGATTGAGAGCCAATGGACCGGGCTCATTGCTCTCCTGGTGTGATGAGTGATAGTTGCCATGCCCGGTTTCAACGAACAAAATCATGCAACATATATATGCACCAGAAAACGTCTCGCATATACATGACAAATTACAAAGTACCACAACACATGCCAAAGATAAAAACGTACATAACATTAAATATATCATTATTACACTGTGACACAAGTGTTTAATTCAGAGTATAACGTAGCATAGCGGAAGCATAAAACATAAATATAACGGGCGCCACAGGGACATCAACTGGTGAACGAAACGCCTAATACTCGTCGTAGTCTTGCACAAAGTCTTCATTACCTCCATCATCTAAGCAGCGGTTGGATTCCCTCCCCCCCAACAAGGAATAAATAAAAAAAAACAAGCGTGAGTACAGAATACCCAACAAATATAACATAAACCATGAGGCTCTATGGTTAGCTGACAAACTGCATTAGCTTTTAATTTAAAACTTTTATTTAAGACCTATTTACTATGAATGAGTAACAAAACCATTAGCCCAAAAGATATTGCATAAGAATTAAAAAATATTAAACAGATATAACCATTATTATAACCAAAATCAAAACCAGGGAACCTCAGCCAAGGGTCCTACTAATCACTGGGAAGGGTCTGGACCGCTCATAACCGTGAGCACAGCTAACATGTTAGTTTTACACTCTCGAGAGGTTTTACATCTTTACCCACAAGTCGTGAGCTACGCTAAAAGTTCATCACATTACCGGAGATGAGATGACTAGCAAGCGCACTACGAAGCCTTTACAAAGATCACGTTGGTAAAGTGTAACCGCTAAGGTGTCAAGGTCGCAAACGAGGAGCAAGCCTCAAGGGGAGAAGCACATACATATATCGTAAAGCACACTCAACCCAAGTAGCGCGAGGGCCACAGAAACTCACCTCCCCTCTTGCCCTGCAGGTAAGTTACTCCCAAACCAAAACAACGTAATTAATCAGCTAAGTCCGTCCCATTCCAGCCTTGTGGTAGCACTGTTGTCCCAGGTGGTCGCTTTGTGATTCGGTCCTTAGGGAGAGAACTAGCAAAAGCACACAAGCACATTGCTCAAGCTCACTAAACCTTGTTGCTAAAAAGCCATATTAAAATGGACATGAACCGATCAGGGGTCAAGCCCAACAATTAAATTTCATAAGATTAGTAAACAAAATTAATTTAACAAAGGATATGAGTTTGCGCAGCACCTAGCACAACTTAACCATATGCATCCCAAAAGGTAGATATATAAGGATAAAAGTAGCTAGGTAAACCTTGCAGGCATATAAATTAGAATGCATATGCAGGAAATAAAAGGTTATTAGGTATTGTTTATGTTATACTTGCCTTACTCAAAATTTATTCCTTGTTGCTGCTCAGAGGCTTCTGGAGGTTGCTCTTCGAACTCAACAGGTGGATCAACGTCTACGCATGATACACGGCATCAAACAAGCATCCACACGGCATTAAAACGTGAAAGTTATAGACTTTTAAATGCTGCTAGGACCTATTCAGAATTTTTTTTTTGAAAACTGGCGTTTAAAAGATAAAAACAGGGCTTCTTCTCTGTAGGAATGGACTACGGGTTAAATTGCATAAAACACATGGTATCTTTTGAAAAACAGCCTCGGCTGACTATACTTGACCTAGGTTGACCGGCCACTGGCGTTTCTGGGCCGTTGGATCGCGATCTGGTGGTTAGAGTTAAAAGGGAGGAGATGGCCGACGGTGACCTTCGGCCATGGCGGCGCATCACTGGCGCATCGCCGGCGCGCAGGTACCAAGGTGTTTTGGTGCACAGGACGGGACGCGAATCGGCCAAGGGGAGAAAGAAAGGGCGGCGAACTCGCCTAGGGGATTGGAGACGGCGGCGGAGTGCTGCAGCGTCACGGCGGCGAGCAGGGGCGAACGGTGGCGGTCGGCGTTCGCGAAGAATCGACGGGAAGCGGCTTCGGGCTCCAAGAAACAGCGGCGAGGCTCCCTTGAGGTCCTGCGACGGTAGAACAGGGGTCAATCGGGCCAGGAAGCCTCGACGGTGGCCAATTTCGGGTGGCGGCGGAGCTCACCTCTAGATCTTCGGCGATGAAATTGAAGGCGCACAAGGGAGCTAGGGCTTGGGCTTTGCGGTTAGCGAAAAGAGGGGCGGCGGCTCGCGCAGACCATTTTACAGGGTTAGGCAGGGGCGAAATCGACTCAGATGAGGAGAGATTGGTACAAGCTCGCCTGGACTCGGGTCCGACTTGACTAGGGTAGGCTTCGATTCCACGCAGACTCCGCATGGGTCCACGCCGCACACGGGGAAAGAGGGCGGCCTCGCTGCGGCGCGCTAGGGTCCATGGAGCAGGGAGAACGGGGACAGGGCCATGGTGCGGAGAGACAGCGGAAAGGAGCGGCTCGGTCCACATCAGCAGGGAGCGGAAGGTGGGAAAAGGTGCTGACCTTCGGGTCCCACCTGGCAGAGAGGGGAAAAGGGAAGGGGGGAGGCGCTGCTGGGCCGACCCGTTCTGGCCTGGTGGTTCAGCCTTGGTGGGTTCGCCCGGCAAGTTGAGGGGGAAGGGGTCGGCTGGGCTCTTTCCTTTTTTTTCTTCCTTTAAAAAGCAAAACCAAAACAATAATTCAAATAAATTTGGATTCCAAACCTTAGTTTATACAAGAAATAAAACAATGCACTAGCATGAATGTACAATAAAAGTTGACCTATGATTAATTTTAATTACTGTAGATAAAATAAACCATTAAATGCATGGCTAAGCATATAAAATCCTAGAAAATTAAATAAGCCATATTAAATTTATTGTAAAATACTGAAAATAAAATTAGGGTGTTACAATTTCAATGAGCTCAAGCCCTCCGATGGACTGGAGATAGATGATGAAGACCTCGATGGACTGAGGCAAAAGCCCTCCAATGGACCGGAGGCAATGCTCGGCGTCGGTCGGCCATGGGTGCTCGGTACACGGAGGGGAAGCCGGGTGCCACCGTGGTGTTCCAACCTGAGTGCATGGCGCGAAGACGTGCGAGGGAGGCTTTGGCGGATTCGGCTCAAAACCGCCACCCAAGTTCACATAACTTGGTGGGTTGGGCTCCGACTCGCCAAGATAGAAGATTGGGCCAAGACCCGGCCCAGGAAGCCCTCAGAATAAAGTTTTTCGGTTTCTGACTTCAAAACCGGGGGAAGTTTCCGGACTACTGGCTATGTGGCATACATCCAAGCGAGGCGTGGAGAAGAAGAAGATCAAGGTATCATCGTAGTCGTCTGATTGTATCTTTTACATTTCAGCCCCTTTCGGGCATTTTAGAGTAAGGGTCTTAGTGTTAATTGTGTCGTCAGGCCTAGGGCTATAAATACCTAAGTAGCTGTCATTTAGGTGACTCTCCAACTATTAGAAAACCTTAGGCTTAGTTTCTTGCAGCCATGTGCCTAAGAGAGAAAAGAGGGCATTAGGGCTAGGATTTGAGTCCCCTAGCTAGTGTTCTTCTCACAAGAGGGAAGGATGAAGGGTGGTAGGCTGTAGGAACCTTGTATGCACTTAATTTCGTGATTAATCCAGCGATATTCCTCTGAAATTGAAGTGCTTGTGTGCAGCCCTCTCCCTTCCTCTCCTCTAAGTTGGTTTTTGGGTTCAATCTTTGGCTTTTGGGTGTTTGCTTTGGCCATGGGTGAATCCTTTCTTTTGCCAGTGTTTTGGACTTGCAAGGATGTGGAGATTATGCCCTAGTGCATCTCAAACCAGCAGGTTTGCCACGAGCAAGTCGAATTTGAGTTTTTCTCTTTTCTTGCCCAAAGTTTGCCTCTTCACGCGATCTGAAATTCCCGCTAATCCCGTGATCGTTTTGAGTTCCAGCCTCCCACCATAACATCCGGTGCCAGCACCGAAACATCCGGTTCACCGGACAGTCCGGTGCTAGGCACGGGACAGTCCGGCGTTGAGGACTTCCAGCCGGCTGCTACCGGATCATCCGGTCCAGTCACCGGACCATCCGGTTCCACCGGACAGTCCGGTGACCGCTACCGGACAGTCCGGTAGAAGCCTGGTTGTGGGCTGTGGTGTTTTTCGTTTGGGTTTTCACTACTCGGCTTTTGCTTCGACCTCGCCTTTAGTGTTCCTTTGCTACCCATACTCTTGACCTGCTGTGAACCAGTAGGCCGCATTTTGGTGCGTTGAGTGGCGAACAAGACACTTGTGCGTGAGTCGTTGTTTCGCTTGACTTGCGATCGTGTGATCGTTGAGTCTCGTGCTTCCGCTTGCTTGGTGTGTACCCGTTCAGTGGGCGATACCAAGTGCTGCTAGACATGTTTCCTTTCAGTGAACAGCATCTAGCGCTTGTTGTGTGGAGTAGTTGTCAGTTTGCACCGGGGGTTCGTGAGTTTGAGTTTTTAAGTGCTCCTATTCACCCCCCTCTAGTCGCACGTCTCGGTCCTACAAGTGGTATCAGAGTCGGTTAGGTTTCCTCATACCTTAACCGGTGACGATGCCGTAGCGACGATGACTTACTCCGGGAAGATTCCCGTCCTTGGCTCCGATGACTATCCCTACTGGAAAGGTAGGATGGAGGCGTTCCTTGTTAGGCAGAGTCAGGACATATGGGATGCTACTCAGAGTACGACTTTTGTGGTGCTTCCAGTCGCAGAGCGTACTACGCAGGATATCGTGGCTCGGCATGAGGCAAATGCTAAGGCTGTTAACTTTCTCTTTTTCGGGCTTGGTCCTGTGGATTATGAGAGAGTGAGTCACCTTAAGACTACGCGTGAGATATGGTCACTGCTTAGTGCACATCATGAGGGTACTGCGACGATTAAGACTAGGCTTGTGGAGACTTACCGGCGCGAATATGAAAATTTCGTCCAGAAGCCGGGAGAGTCAGTAGACGACTTGTTTGGTCGCTTTCAGTCGATCATCAACAAGTAGCGTGTCAACTCTGCCCCCGCTGAGCTCCCATACACCGATCATCTGCAGGCTGTCAAGTTGTTGTATGCTTTGGACAGAAAAGTATGGGAGATCAAGGTGAACTCAATCATTGAGTCGGCAGGGTATGATACTATAGGAGTAGAGGCGCTCTATAGTAAGCTCAAGGCCACAGAAATAGATTACAAGTTGAAGGATTCCCTTGCTTGTACAGGTTCTAAGAGTCTGGCCTTGGCTACCCCCTCTAGTGAGTCTGTCACTAACCCCCTGTTACACAACTTCTCATTTTCTGCTTTGATGTCTGTTACAGAGGAGCAGTTGGCGACGCTTGGGGATGATGAGCTTTGTCTGGTGTCTAGTCACTTTCAGCGCGCCTATGACAACTGAATGAGCAAGAAGAGGGAAGAGAGGCCCAAGTAACTCGAGTGCGGAGAGGTCGGTCACTTTATCGCCGAGTGCCCTCTACAAGAAGGGCAAGAGTTACTCCCACGACTCCGACAAGTACCACTCCGGCAAGCCCAGCTTTGACAAGCACCGCTCCAGCAAGCACGGCTTCAGCAAGCGTCCCTTTGGCAAGAAGAACTTTTGGAAGGCTTTCAAGAGCTACCAGAAGGACAACCGAAAGCGGGACAAGGCCTTCTTCGACGAGATCGGGTTCTGCAGCAGCGGATCTTGTTCCTCTTCGTCCTCGTCGAGCTCAAGCAATGAGGAGATCACGTACAGGAAGGACAAGAGGAACGATCAAGGAGGTCCAGCTGGCTTGTACTTCATCTCCACCAAGTCCAGGCGCAAGAACAAGGACAAGAGGTCATCGGTTTGCTCCATGGCGCTTGAAGATAAGGAGAACAAGGATGACGGCAGCAACTCTTCTTCCGATGATGAGATAACTCTTGAGCAAGCCGAAATCCTTGAGATGCTAGAGTAGAACAGCCGAGAGTTTAAAGCCCAGGATAAGATGATGGAGAAGGCAGCTAAGAAGCTGCAGAAGTTGAAAGCCCAACTTGCTGAGGCTTTAGAAGAGAATGAGAGGTTGAGGAGTGTGAGACCCCAACCCAGTGAGATTGAGTGCCCTACCTGCGAGTCTTTTATGACGGAGCCTGGTGACCAGAGAGATAGGTATGCCAAGCGGGTAGAGGAGATAGATGAGCTGAAGGCTGAGCTAGGCAAACTCCTGTCCAAACTGGATGAGCCTACTTTGAGTGGAGAGCTCGAGTGTGAGTCTTGCCCCTGTCTAGCTAGAGAGCTAACCGTGCTGAAGGAGAAGTTTGAGGGGCAGCTCAGGGAGCTTGAGGAGGTTAGGGCTAGACCTGCGCTGTTGGGTGCGTGTATGGTCTGTCCTACTTTGAGAGGTGAGTTAGAGTAGTTGGGAGCTGACCTTGAGGTGCTTTCAGCACCTACTAACACTTGTGAGAACTGCCTAACCCTTAGGATGCAGCTGATGGATAGGGATGCCACCATTAGGAAGTTGGAGAAAGCTGTAGGACCGAGACGTGCGACTAGAGGGGGGTGAATAGGAGCACTTGAAAACTCAAACTCAAACCCCCACCGCAGTGCAAAACGGAAACAACGTCCACAACGAAACTAGATACCGTCCACTGAGAGGATAAGTATCTAGCTCACAACACGTGCTTGGTACCGTCCACTGAACAGATACGTACCAAGCACCAAGCGGAAGCACACGCTCAAACGGCTAAGAAAAGAGCGTAAAAGGAACCAACTCCGGAGAACTGCAGATTTTCAGACTGACAGGGCTGCAAAGATAAATCTCAAAACCCCTTAAGAGAAGCTCCCAAAAATCCCTCAAAATTACCACACCTTTACAAGGCAATAGGGAACAACTCCAGAAAATTTCAGGCCAATTGGATCAAGTTTTGACCACCGGACTGTCCGGTGGTTAACCACCGGACTGTCCGGTGCTTACAGCCTGACACTCCAAAAAGATTCGAATCAAAACCCTATCAAACCAACTCAAAAAATTATGAAATTTTTACTGGAGGTTAATAAGGGCCCAAGGAACAACTCCACAAATTTTCAGCTCAATTGGACAAGGAATAAAATTCCTAGAGCCACCGGACTGTCCGGTGGTTAAAAACTGACAGACTAACCCAAAAAGAAAAATACCTAAACCAGGTCAAAACACCTCCAAATGATCTGAAATTTTTATGAGAGCTTTATGATTCACTGATAAAGAGCTACACAAAATTTCAACCCAAAATTCGAAGGTTTGACCCCTAAACCAAACAAGATTTGAAAGTGGACAGAATCAGCAAGAAAACTGGACAGCAGGAAACCTCACGCAAAAGCAATCCGAAACTTGACCAAACCATCTCCAAACATCACGAAAATTGGCACAGGCTATCCTAGCCCCGTTCCAAAGCTATTCCCAAAAGATCTATGGAAAAAGATCACGGGATTAGTGGGAAGTTCAGATCTCGTTAAGAGGTGAATATTTGGGCAAGAAGGGAAAACTCAAGAACAACTTGCTCGTGGCAATCCTTTGGGATTGAGATGTTCTAAGACATAATCTACACGTCCTTGCAAGTCCAAAGCATAAGGAAAACAAAGGATTCAACCTTAGCCAAAACAAACATCCAAAAGGCCAAGGATTGAAGCCAAAAACCAAAGAGAACAAAGGGAGGAGAAGCACACAAAGTTGCTGCACGAAACCACTTCGATTATGAGCCTCAAAAGAGGTCTTAGGTCAGATTACAACGAAGGATTTCGTCCCAAGCAACCACACTCACCTTCCCTCTTGATTTGGAGGCTAGATCTCACCCTAACCCTCCTAAACTTGGAGCTCAAAGCTTGAGGACAAAAATTACACAAAGCAAATGAAAACCTAGCTGCCAAGACTCCTTCAAATGACCAGCTCTTAGGCTATTTATACATCGGTTCAGTTTTGGCATTTTTACACATAGACCCCTAACACTAGAAACGCCCAGAGGGGCTAAAACAGAAAAGAACCCAAAATATCGGGGACGGACGACCACGATGAAGACTTGATCTTCTTAACTTCCACGCAATCTTCGGATGTCCTCCACGTGGCCAGTAGTCCAATCCGCCATTGCACCCCCGGTTTTGAAGTCAGAAACCGAGAAACTTTAGGAAGTCTCTGTCTGGGCCGGACTTGGCCCATCTTCTCTATCTTGGCGAGTTGTGGCCCAACTCACCAAGCCTTGGGTAGCTTGGGTGGCGGTTTTGAGCCGAAGCCGCCAAAGCCTCCCTCGCACGTCTTCGCGCCATGCACTCGGGTTGGAGCACCACGGTGGCACCCGGCTTCTCCAGTCCATCGGAGTTGCCTCGCGGTCCATCGGAGGGCTTACACCACCGTTGCCGATCCGCCCCTCCGTGTACCGAGCTTCCATGGCCGACCGATGCCGAGCATTGCCTCCGGTCCATTAGAGGGCTTTTGCCTCAGTCCATCGAGGTCTTCATCATCTACCTCCAGTCCATCGGAGGGCCTCTAGTCCATCGGAGGGCTTGAGCTCGTTGACACTCACTCATCACACCAGGAGAGCAATGAGGCCGGTCCATTGGCTCTCAATCTCCCCCTTGATGAGTGCATTGTCAACACCTTCAACCTGCAACCTGAAATAGAACAAAGACAAAAAAAGCGTAAAACCGAAAAAGAAAGAAAGAAAGAAGAAAGTTGCTCAAAATACCCAAGAACCAAATACAAGCAAAGAAACAGGGCACAATGAGACAACAAAAGAAAGCAAAGCATCACCTCCTCAAGACAGAGGCAAAAGGCTCAACGCACCGATGCAAAGAGCATGCTAAAAGCTCAAATTCTCCCTGAAATGCATCCTCACAAATGCAATATGAATGCAAAGCTCTTCCTCAACAAAATCTCTTCTGAGTTCTCCCCCTTGTCTATATTTTTAAATTTCTACCCCTTGGAGAAGTACACTAATCTCTCCCCAAATTTCTCCCCCTTGTTGACAATGGATACATTAAGGGTTCCGTGAACTCAACTCCCCCTGAACTAGACAACTCCCCTTCAAAATATGCTATGAAATGCAAGGAGTGTAACTGAAAGAGCTCAGAAGGTATGGAAAGCTAGTAATCACAAGTTCTAGCATACAGAGCAAGTGAGGGCAAGGAAGCATACAACAAGCTCAAATGAATCTATCTTACACATATCAAGAGTAAGCTTGTTTTTCAGGGTTAATAAAAAGAAAGCATCACCAACATGAATAGCACCTTGCAAGATAGGCATGAACAACAAAATGCTAGCAATGCATACAAGGTGTGCTACTCTCAACCAAAGCATATACAACTAGCCATAAACATTTTAGAGACTTGCAAATTTCAGATTTAGACATTTGTAGTCAAAAGCAAGTTTTTTTTATGCCATGGGTTATTTACTTGTCTTTTGCCACTTCTTACCAACCAATGCCAAGCCTAGGTTATATAACCATCAGAAGCTTAAGACAAGGTTTTGGTCATATACAGCCTAGTCCAAGTTCATGCCAAAGTGCAAAGGCAAGCTGTCTCGAATTAGATCAGTGAGACAAGCAAACCCACCTGGATCTTTCTAAATTCAGCACATAAGACACCACTTGTAAGCATTTTGATTCATATTTCAATTTAAGCAAGGTGTCATAAAAGCTTAGGCATAATCATAGCAAAGGCATACAACTAGCATATCCAGGTATGAAAAGATAGCATAGCATTCAACATTCCTACACATGCTAGGTAGCCAAATCAAGTGGTGATCATGGTTTTTGATTTGCAAAGAATAAAATGACTTAGCTCACAATTAGTATTCAACAGACTCAAGAGAGCTTAGCCAACCATGATCAAGCATGCATCTGTACAATCTAGCACAAGCAAGTACTAACTCATCATTCCAAAAGAGCTCTAGTATTAGTGAAGTGAAAATGCAAATGATACAATGCGATGCATGATATGATACAATATGCAAAAGAAGCAAAGAGAAATAAAAGCAAAATAAAAGCAAATTCTAGACTATGGAAGCTATTCCTTACTAAAAGGAATAGCGTATTATCCCTGACTAAAAGGGATAGCACACTCCAAGCTCACCTCTCAAGCGCACAAAAGCGCCAAACTCTAAAGGCTTGGTAAAGATATCGGCCAACTGGTTTTCAGATGCTACGTGGACTAAATCTATGTCCCCCTTCTCATAGTGATCTCTCAGAAAGTGAAACCTCACGTTTATGTGTTTGGTTCTAGAGTGCAAGACGGGGTTCTTAGCTACAGAAATAGCAGAAGTAGAATCAACTAGAAGAGGGATTTTTTCAAACCTAAGGCCGAAATCACTAAGGGTGGCTTTCATCCATAAAAGCTGGGAGCAGCAACTAGCAGCAGCTATATACTCTGCTTCTGTGGTAGACAAGGATACGCTAGCTTGCTTGCGAGAGGACCAAGAGACAAGAGAGATTCCTAAGAGTTGGCATGTGCCGGAGGTTGACTTGCGATCAATCCGGCAGCCAGCATGGTCAGCATCTG
Source organism: Paspalum notatum (assembly GCA_022530915.1). Taxonomy (NCBI): domain Eukaryota; kingdom Viridiplantae; phylum Streptophyta; class Magnoliopsida; order Poales; family Poaceae; genus Paspalum; species Paspalum notatum. The sequence continues at coordinate 57,214,513 of CM039683.1, read as the reverse complement.
AGAACCCTCTAAGAGAGAGAAGAACCCGAGGAATACCAAAGACCAAGCTCAGGAGTGAATTTCAGATACCTGAAAATGCGCTTCACCGCTTGACGGTGAGAAGTCCTAGGTGAAGCCTGGTAGCGTGCACAGAGGCAGACCGCGAACTGAATGTCCGGCCTGGTTGCCGTCAGGTACAGAAGTGAGCCGATCATCCCTCGAAATTCCTTCTGGTCCACCGCCTCCCCATCTTCATCAGCATCAAGCGCCGTGTTTATACTCATGGGAGTTGTCATGGGCTCAGAGTCACCCATCTCAAACTTCTTGAGTATGTCTCTTGTATACTTGGCTTGATGGACGAAGGTTCCTTCGGGGCCTTGCTTGATCTGCAGCCCGAGGAAGAACTGGAGCTCACCCATAAGACTCATCTCAAATTCCCTGCTCATCTGTTCAGCAAAACTAGACACCAAAGCGTGAGATGAACCACCAAAGATTATGTCATCAACATATATCTGAACTATTAGGGTGTCACCGCCACGACTCAACAAAAACATGGTCTTGTCTACTGAACCCATCACAAACCCAGACTTGAGTAGGAAACTCTTCAACCTAGCATACCAAGCTCTAGGAGCCTGCTTCAGACCATACAGGGCTTTCCTCAACTTATACACCCGATCTGAAAATCTAGCACTCTCAAAGCCAGGAGGTTGTCTCATATATACCTCCTCCTCTATGAACCCGTTCAGGAAAGCAGACTTGACATCCATTTGCTGCAGTTTGAAGCCTTTAGAGGCCGCAAAGGCAAGCAAAATCCTAATGGCTTCCAAACGAGCTACAGGGGCGAAGGTCTCCTCATAATCTATACCCTCCTTCTGACGGAAACCCTGGGCTACCAATCTCGCTTTGTTCCTCACAACCATCCCATCCTCACCCTGTTTGTTCTTGAAAACCAACTTGGTACCTATAGGGCGACAGTTTGGTGGAGGTTCAACTAAATCCCAGACATGGTTTCTCTCAAAGTTCTTCAACTCCTCGTGCATGGCATTCACCCAGTTAGGATCAGATAATGCATGTGACACATCCCGGGGCTCAAAAGAAGCAACATATGCAGAGTGGGAGAAAAAGGCTAGAGAGTTAACCGAAGAGCGTGTGACACGCTGGTGAATATCTCCAATCATCCTGTATGGAGGGTGATCCCGCTGGACCTGTCGAGATGGTACAATCTCGGAGGTCACCTCCCCTGTGTCCTCAGCGGGTCCAGCCTCTGCATGAGCTTGCTGTCGGGGGAGTGAGGAGGAAGCCGTGGGCAAGGGTCCTCCTTCATCATCTGAGCTCGTAGCAGAGGGGGCAGGAGCTGCAGCCGGTGCAGTGGCTTCTGCATCACCATCATTAACTGCACCTTCCTCATCCTCAAAGATGGGGGGTGCCTTCTTCATCATCACCTGAAAGCTCAAAGGCAGGGGTTGTGCAGGGCATAGTTTCATCAAAAGAAACCTCACAAGTCTCAACAACTTGCTTGGCCTCTAAAATCCACACACGAAAATCCCTAGAACTAGAAGCATACCCCAGAAAAATCCCATCCAAACAACGAGACTCAAACTTGTCCAAATGCTCCGCCTTCTTCAGCACAAAGCACCTGCAGCCAAACGCTCGCAAATGCTTGACACTGGGCTGCCTACCAAACCGAAGTTCATACGAGGTCTTCCCAAGGAAAGCTCGCAAGAAAATCCGGTTCGCAATGTAACAGGCCGTATTCACTGCCTCAGCCCAAAAGCGCCTCGGAGTCCTATGCTCATCGAGCATCGTCCGTGCCATCTCAACAAGTGTGCGGTTCTTGCGTTCCACAACACCGTTCTGCGGAGGGGTATATGGAGAAGAAAACTGGTGTTCAAGACCTAGATCACGACAGAAGTTTTCGAAACGAGAGTTTCTGAATTCTCCACCATTGTCACTGCGGATAGCCCTCATGGCCTTATGACTCTCGTTTCTCAACCTCAGTACCAGATCCCGAACAAAACCAAATGCCTCATCCTTAAACTCCATGAAAAATACCCACGAGAACCGCGAAAAATCGTCCACAACGACAAGCACGTACCACTTCCCACTGACCGACGCTACCCGAGCGGGACCTACTGTATCCATATGGCGTAGCTCACCCGGATAGGAGGTCATAACCTGAGACACAGGAATGTGAGAAGCGGCAACCATCTTGCCATGACGACAGGGGTGGCATACTAAGTCCTTCTCAGCTCTCAACTTGGGCAATCCTCGGATTAGGCCCATTGAACTCAATCTGACTAGCAGATCAAAGCTCAAGTGACCAAGCCTCCTATGCCACTTCCAAATATCAGCAGAAGGACTAGCAACCAAATAGCGCGCAGGGCCAGAAACTGATGTGAGGTCGACCCTAAAAACCTGACCAAAAGGCAACAAAGAGCAAACAAGGGTCTCCTCAGCATCAAGAACGCAGCACGCACCTTTCTTAAAACGAACCTCAAATCCTTCATCGAGAAGTTGCGAAACAGAGACCAAATTGAACCCCAAATTCTGGACAAAGGCAACTTCTCTCAGAGAAAGCTTAGCAGAGAGTGAAACAGAACCAACACCCATCACTTTACCTTGACCATTGTCCCCGAATGTGATGTACTCCTTGGTGCTTATGGGGTTGAGGCTGGAGAACCACTTGCGGTGCCCTGTCATGTGCCTAGAGCAACCGGAGTCCATAATCCACACGTCTTCCATGCCTCGATCCTGCAAAGTCAAGTAAAGCGACGGTGAGCAAACGGTCCGGCACTGGGGTTAGTCCCAAAACTGCTATACCAGTGCCGAGCCATCTGCTCAAAAGTGGGGTAAGCACAATCAAAGAGATCATCACGACGATAAAGGTAACCACGACCTCCAAAGCGTGAACCCTCAAAAGCTCTCTCAAAGCCTCGGTCACGAGGTCCATAGCCGCTCTAAAAACGACTAGGAGCTCGGCCGGTAAAGCGTCTCTCACCAACAGGAGCACGAGCCTGAAAGCCGCCTCCTCTCTCACCACCGGCAAAGCTGTCTCTCATCTCACCGCGGTGGAAAGGATCTTGCCTACCACCCTGGTAGAACTGATCCTGGTTCCCCCAAGCTCTCTCCTGCCTCTCAACCCACTTCCTCCAGAAGCAAAACTCCTCTAGGTGGCCATTCCGCTGGCAAAACTCACAGTGGTAGACAGGCCTCCTAGGAACTGGGTTAGGCTGGGACTTGGGTTTAGGTGGTGTGGCCTTGGGTGGCTCAGGCTGCTGGACTAGCTTCTTGCCCTTAGGCATAAGCTCTTCCTCAACAATCTTGTCCAGCTTAGCCTTAGACGGCTTGGGTGTCCAGTACTGCTTCTTTAGGGCAGCCTTGGGTGGCTCATGGTAAACCCCATAAACAGTCTCACCTGGCTGGGTAGATGCAGTCTTGGTCTTAACCGGGGCACTCTTCTCACCCAAAGTGCTGCACTCTCCAAACCCAACACCACTTATCTCACCCTCAGCTCTCTTGGTGCTCTCTATGATCATCTCTAGTTGGGGTTGCCTCGCATATACCCAACTGAGCACTTCTCTCAACCTGTTGTTGTCATTTTGCAAAGACAACATCTCTTCCCTCAGATTCTCCAGAACCACAGTCTAGGCAGCACAGGTGTCACAGTCTAGGGAGGGAACCACAACAGCTTTCTCATACTTCCTAATGGTGGCATCCCTATCCATCAGCTGCATCCTAAGGGTTAGGCAGTTCTCACAAGTGTCAGTAGGTGATGAAAGCACCTCAAAGTCAGTTCTCAACTGCTCTAACTCACTTCTCAAGGTAGGACAGACCATACACGCACCCAAAAGCGTAGGTCTAGCCCTAAGCTCCTTAAGCTCCATGAGCTGCCCCTCAAACTTCTCCTTCAGAACAGCTAGCTCTTTAGCTAGACAGGGGCAAGACTCATAGTCAAGCTCTCCACTCAAAGTAGGCTCATCCAGTTTGGACTGGAGTTTGCCTAGCTCAGCCTTCAGCTCATCTATCTCCTCTACCCGCTTGGCATACCTATCTCTTTGGTCACCAAGCTCCATCATGAAAGACTCGCAGGTAGGGCACTCAATCTCACTGGGTTGGGGTCTCACACTCCTCAACCTCTCATTCTCCTCTAAAGCCTCAGCAAGTTGGGCTTTCAACTTCTGCAGCTTCTTAGCTGCCTTCTTCAGCATCTTATCCTGGGCCTTAAACTCCCGGCTGTTCTGCTCTAGCATCTCAAGGATTTTGGCTTGCTCAGGAGTTACCTCATCATCGGAAGAAGAGTGGCTGCCGTCATCCTTGTTCTCCTTGTCCTCAAGCGCCATAGAGCAAACCGAGCTCCTCTTGTCCTTGTTCTTGCGCCTGGACTTGGTGGAGACGAAGCACAAGCCAGCTGGACCGCCTTGATCATTCCTCTTGTCCTTCCTGTATGTGATATCCTCATCGCTTGAGCTCGACGAGGACGAAGAGGAAGAAGATCCACTGCTGCAGAACCCGATCTCGGCGAAGAAGGCCTTGTCCCGCTTCCGGTTGTCCTTCTGGTAGCTCTTGAAAGCCTTCCGGAAGTTCTTCTTGCCGAAGGGGTGCTTGCCGGAGCCGTGCTTGCTGGAGTGGTGCTTGTCAAAGCTTGCCTTGCCGGGGTGGTACTTGTCAGAGTCGCGGGAGTAGCTCTTGCCCTTCTTGTAGTAGTCGTTCTTGTTGGGGCACTCGGCAATGAAGTGGCCGACCTCTCCGCACTCGAAGCACTTGGGCCGCTCTCCCCTCTTCTTGCTCATCCGGTTGTCATAGGCGCGCAGACACAACTCATCATCCCCAAGCGTCGCTAGCTGCTCCTCTGTAACAGACATCAAAGCAGAAAACGAGAAGTTGTGTAACATGGGGTTAGTGACAGACTCACTAGAGGGGGTAGCCAAGGCCAGACTCTTAGAACTTGTACAAGCGAGGGAATCCCCCATCTTGTAATCTACCTCGGTGGCCTTGAGCTTACTATAGAGCGCCTCTACTCCAATCGTATCATACCCTGCCGACTCAATGATTGAGTTCACCTTGATCTCCCATATTTTTCTGTCCAAAGCATACAGCAATTTGACAGCCTGCTGATGATCGGTATATGGAAGGGCAGCGGGGGCAGAGTTGACACGCAACTTGTTGATGATCGACTGAAAGCGACCAAACAAGTCGTCTACTGACTCTCCTGGCTTCTGGACGAAATTCTCATATTCGCGCCGATAAGTCTCCACAAGCCTAGCCTTAATCGTCGCAGTACCCTCATGGTGTGCACTAAGCAGTGACCATTTCTCACGCGCAGTCTTAAGGTGACTCACTCTCTCATAATCCATGGGACCAAGCCCGGAGAAGAGAAAGTTAACAGCCTTGGCATTCGCCTCATGCTGAGCCACGATATCCTGCGTAGTACGCTCAGCGACTGAAAGCACCACAAAAGTCGTACTCTGTGTAGCATCCCATATGTCCTGACTCTGGCTAACAAGGAACGCCTCCATCCCATATGTCCAGGACGGGAATTTTCCCAGAGTAAGTCATAGTCGCTACGGTTTCTTCACCGGTTAAGGTATGGGAAATCTAACCGGTTCTGATACCACTTGTAGGACCGAGACGTGCGACTATAGGGGGGTGAATAGGAGCACTTGAAAACTCAAACTCAAACCCCCACCGCAGTGCAAAACGAAAACAACGCCCACAACGAAACTAGATACCGTCCATTGAGAGGATACGTATCTAGCTCACAACACGTGCTTGGTACCGTCCACTGAACAGATACGTACCAAACACCAAGCGGAAGCACACGCTCAAACGGCTAAGAAAAGAGCGCAAAAGGAACCAACTCCGGAGAACTGCAGATTTTCAGACTGACAGGACTGCAAAGATAAATCTCAAAACCCCTTAAGAGAAGCTTCAAAAAATCCCCCAAAATTACCACACCTTCACAAGGCAATAGGGAACAACTCCAAAAAATTTCAGGCCAATTGGATCAAGTTTTGACCACCGGACTACTGTCCGGTGCTTACAGCCTGACACTCCAAAAAGATTCGAATCAAAACCCTATCAAACCAACTCCAAAAATTATGAAATTTTTATTGGAGGTTAATAAGGGGCCAAGGAACAACTCCACAAATTTTCAGCTCAATTGGACAAGGAATAAAATTCCTAGAGACACCGGGCTGTCCGGTGGTTAGCCACCGGACTGAACGGTGGTTAACCACCGGACTGTCCGGTGGTTAAAAACTGACAGACTAACCCAAAAAGAAAAATACCAAAACTAGGTCAAAACACCTCCAAATGATCTGAAATTTTTATGAGAGCTTTATGATTCACTGATAAAGAGCTCCACAAAATTTCAGCCCAAAATTCGAAGGTTTGACCCCTAAACCAAACAAGACTTGAAAGTGGACAGAATCAGCAAGAAAACTGGACAGCAGGAAACCTCACGCAAAAGCAATCCGAAACTTGACCAAACCTTCTCCAAACATCACGAAAATTGGCACGGGCTATCCTAGCCCCATTCCAAAGCTATTCCCAAAAGATCTATGGAGAAAGATCACGGGATTAGCGGGAAGTTCAGATCTCGTGAAGAGGTGAATATTTGGGCAAGAAGGGAAAAGCTCAAGAACAACTTGCTCGTGGCAATCCTTTGGGATTGAGATGTTTTAAGACATAATCTCAACGTCCTTGCAAGTCCAAAGCATAAGGAAAACAAAGGATTCAACCTTAGCCAAAACAAACATCCAAAAGGCCAAGGATTGAAGCCAAAAACCAAAGAGAACAAAGGGAGGAGAAGCACACAAAGTTGCTGCACGAAACCACTTCGATTATGAGCCTCAAAAGAGGTCTTAGGTCAGATTACAATGAAGGATTTCGTCCCAAGCAACCACCCTCACCTTCCCTCTTGATTTGGAGGCTAGATCTCACCCTAACCCTCCTAAACTTGGAGCTCAAAGCTTGAGGACGAAAATTACACAAAGCAAATGAAAACCTAGCTGCCAAGACTCCTTCTAATGACCAGCTCTTAGGCTATTTATACACCGGTTCAGTTTGGCATTTTTACACATAGACCCCTAACACTAGAAACGCCTAGAGGGGCTAAAACAGAAAAGAACCCGAAATATCGGGGACGGACGACCACGATGAAGACTTGATCTTCTTAACTTCCAAGCAATCTTCGGATGTCCTTCACGTGGCCAGTAGTCCAATCCGCCATTGCACCCCCGGTTTTGAAGTCAGAAACCGAGAAACTTTAGGAAGTCTCTGTCTGGGCCGGACTTGGCCCAACTTCTCTATCTTGGCGAGTTGTGGCCCAACTCACCAAGCCTTGGGTAGCTTGGGTGGCGGTTTTGAGCCGAAGCCGCCAAAGATTCCCTCGCACGTCTTCGCGCCATGCACTCAGGTTGGAGCACCACGGCGGCACCCGGCTTCTCCAGTCCATCGGAGTTGCCTCGCGGTCCATCGGAGGGCTTACACCACCGTTGCCGATCCGCCCCTCTGTGTACCGAGCTTCCATGGCCGAGCGACGCCGAGCATTGCCTCCGGTCCATTAGAGGGCTTTTGCCTCAGTCCATCGAGGTTTTTATCATCTACCTCCAGTCCATCGGAGGGCCTCCAGTCCATCGGAGGGCTTGAGCTCGTTGACAATCACTCATCACTCCAGGAGAGCAATGAGGCCGGTCCATTGGCTCTCAAAAGCTGCTGTGGTTCCCTCCCTAGACTGTGATACTTGTGCTGCCTAGACTGTAGTTCTGGAGGATCTGAGGGAGGAGGTGTTGTCTTTGCAAAATGACAACAGCTGGTTGAGAGAGGTGCTCAGTTGGGTATATGCTAGGCAACCCCAACTAGAGATGATCATAGAGAGCACCAAGAGAGCCGAGGGTGAGATGAGTGGTGTTGGGTTTAGAGAGTGCAGCACTTCAGGTAAGAAGAGTGCCCTAATTAAGATTAAGACTGCACCTACCCAGCCAGGTGACACTGTTGATGGGGTTTACCATGAGCCACCCAAGGCTGCCCCAAAGAAGCAGTACTGGATGTCCAAGCCTTCTCAGGCTAAGCTGGACAGGATCATAGAGGAAGGGCTTAAGCCCAAGGGCAAAAAGCCAGTCCAGCAGCCGAAGCCACCCAAGCCCACACCACCTATGCCCAAGTCCCAGCCTAACCCAGTTCCTAGGAGGCCCGTCTACAACGGTGAGTTTTGCCAGCGGAATGGCCACCTAGAGGAGTTTTGCTTCAGGAGGAAGCGGGTTGAGAGGCAGGAGAGAGCTTGGGGGAACCAGGATCAGTTCTACAAGGGTGGTCAGCAAGATCCTCCCTACCACGGTGAGATAGGAGACCGCTTTGCTGGTGATGAGAGAGGAGGTGGCTTTCAGGCCCGTGCTCCTGGTGGTGAGAGACACTTTGTTGGTCGAGCTCCTAGTCGTTTTCAGTGTGGCTATGTACCTCGTGACCGAGGCTTTGAGAGAGCTTTCGAGGGTTCACGCTTTGGAGGTCGTGGTTACCCTGATCGTCGTGATGATTTCTTTGATTGTGCTTACCCCACTTTTGAGCAGATGGCTTAGCACTAGTACAACAGTTTTGGTACTAACCCCAGTGCCGGACCGTTTGCTCACCATCGCTTTACTTGACTTTGCAGGATCGAGGCATGGAGGACGTGTGGATCATGGACTCCAGTTGCTCTAGGCACATGACAGGGCACCGCAAGTGGTTCTCCAGCCTCAACCCCGTGAGCACCAAGGAGTACATCACATTCAGGGACAATGGTCAAGGTAAAGTGATGGGTGTTGGTTCTGCTTCGCTCTCTGCTAAGGTTTCCCTGAGAAAAGTTGCTTTTGTCCGGAATCTAGGGTTCAATTTGGTCTCAGTTTCGCAACTTCTCGATGAAGGATTTGAGGTTCGTTTTAAGAAGGGTGCGTGCTGCGTTATTGATGCTGAGGAGACCCTTGTTTGCTCTTTGCTGCCTTTTGGTCAGGTTTTTAGGGTCGATCTCACATCTGTTTCTGGCCCTGCTCGCTGTTTGGTTGCTAGTCCTTCTGCTAATATTTGGAAGTGGCATAGGAGGCTTGGTCACTTGAGCTTTGATCTGCTAGTCAGGTTGAGTTCAATGGGCCTAATCCGAGGATTTCCCAAGTTGAGAGCTGAGAAGGACTTAGTATGCTACCCCTGTCGTTATGGCAAGATGGTTGCCGCTTCTCACATTCTTGTGTCTCAGTTATGACCTCCTATCTAGGTGAGCTACTCCATATGGATACAGTAGGTCCCGCTCGGGTAGCGTCGGTCAGTGGGAAGTGGTACGTGATTGTCGTTGTGGATGACTTTTCACGGTTCTTGTGGGTATTTTTCATGGAGTTTAAGGATGAGGCATTTGGTATTGTTCGGGATCTGGTACTGAGGTTGAGAAATGAGAGTCATAAGGCCATGAGGGCTATCCGCAGTGACAATGGCGAAGAATTCAGAAACTCTCGGTTCGAAAACTTCTGTCGTGATCTAGGTCTTGAACACCAGTTTTCTTCTCCTTATACCCCACCGCAGAACGGTGTTGTGGAACACAAGAACCGCACACTCGTTGAGATGGCACGGACGATGCTCGATGAGCATAGGACTCTGAGGAGCTTTTGGGCTGAGGCAGTGAATACGGCCTGTTACATTGCGAATCGTATCTTCTTGCGAGCTTTCCTTGGGAAGACCTCGTATGAACTTCGGTTTGGTAGGCAGCCCAGCGTCAAGCATTTGCGAGCTTTTGGCTGCAGGTGCTTTGTGCTTAAGAAGGCGGGGAATTTGGACAAGTTTGAGTCTCGCTGTTTGGAGGGGATTTTTCTAGGGTATGCTTCTAGTTTTAGGGCTTTTCGTGTGTGGATTTTAGAGGCCAAGCAAGTTGTTGGGACTTGTGAGATTTCTTTTGATAGCGAAACCAGCAATTGTAGAGATAAAAGACAGAGGATAGCAGGTTCACTACTTTAAATAAAACAACTTAACTTTACTAAACAAACTAGTATTCTACTCAGCAGGTTTACTTGGACACTGAGGCTATAGAACCACTTCCGGGCACCAGAGTGCTGATAACCCAGATGAGAAAGGCGGGCACTACAGGACTTAGCTATGCGTCGATGAAAACTTATCTGAACGACGAGGTTGGACTACACAGGACACACACCTACTGTCACCAGGTGTGACTACCAACCAAAACTGCGTGGGACAAGACACCTTTCAAGGTAAACTCTAGTCCAGACACCACATCTACACAACCGAGTTTACTACTACACTGGTTCGAAGCCAGACAGCAAGCACAACTGTATAGTTAAACTACACAGAGCACACTTGGCACCCGTAAACTACTGAGCAAAGCACTGAGTATGTAAATAAAGTAAGTATGAAATAAATAAAGAAGGGAGCAAGGAACTTTACTCAATCCTGGAAATAGAGTAATAATCCCTCTGAGGCTGAGAGCTCAGGAATAGAATACCGAAGAGAAATCTGACTCCTTCACTTTACAACTCACTGCTCACTCTTGATACAACTTGGCTCTCTCAACAATGCCAAGGGTGGCTTCACTACTATACTCTACACTCAACTACACAACCACACTTGTATTCTCTTGATCCACCACACCTTGCAAGTGACCTCCCGGGGGGTATTTATAGCTTGGAGACCGAGGGGGGTACTTGTAGGTGCTCTAGGCCGGTATTGGCGGTAAGTCGCTGGCCGGGCGGCCAAGGGGGTGGCCGGCCAACGATCAAGGGTGGTCGGGCGGCCACTCATCCTGCCGCCTTTGACCATCCGACGGTTGATCTTGGCTCTTGATGTCGGTTAATTAGAAGCTGCCCAAGTCGGTTGCATGCAAAAATGATAAGATCACATGGTCGAACGACCACCCTAAGTGGTCGGGCGGCCACCCGATGTACCGATTTTGACCATCCAATGGTTGAGAAAGCCTCCCCAAGTCGATTGACAGTTGGAATGACGGTTGCACGTGAAAAATGCTGCCGAGGGGTGGTCGGCCGACCACCCTAAGTTGTTGGGCGGCCACGTGTTATCGCCCAATTGGCTGCATGTTGTTCCCCTCGGATCCTTGACATCACCAATCCTTGTCCCAACACGTTGTGACCCTTGGATACATTGGATGTTCTCTTGGTTGGTTGGATATTCACCATTTTGTGTTTGTTGCACTCAGGATCGGAGACGTGGCAGCTGAGGTGGCCTAGAGGTCATGCCACCTAGTCAGGAGACCAAATGGGCCCAGGGGGTAGCCGGGCGGCCACCATACATGGCCGGGCGGCCATGACCTGTCACCGTTTCAGCCCATCTCTGGTATTTGGTGTATTTTCAACCTTTTTGTGTGCATTTTGGTCATGGCATGCTCCTGCATCCAACTTTTGTACACAACTCGTGGAACCAGTTAATAATACATGAAACCTTGATAAATTATGCTCTCAAACTTGAAATGTTGGTGGTCAAAATGGGTTTTATCGACCGCCAACACCCCCCTCCCCACACACTTAGAACTTTGCTCGTCCTCGAGCAAAGAGTAGAGTGAAGCATAAGTGGGAAAGGCATAACATCAACATTTACCATAGCAAGCACGAGATCACTTCCAACTATTTCATCTCACCCCGAATTTCAGTGGTGTCTACACTTGTGTTTTAGAATGTTGAGGCATGGAACAAGAACATCAAAGTTAGCTTCAGGTTCCCAATCCACATGAGTAAAATAGGTTTTCAAGATTTTCCAAAAGTAGGGCATACCAACTCTTTTGATCTCAAGGACCAACTCTCGGTTGCTCAAAGGACAGGGTGTCCTTGCCAAAATCTTGTATTCCTCACATACTATACTACTAAGGCTTTTGTGGAGCTTTAGGTAGTTGGAGGAATGAGGCTTTCCTGTCATGCTTATGTTGTCGAATCACATCAAGTGTCAAGAAAGAATTCATAATCAAGTGAGATTTGGCCAAGTGGGAGTGTAGTGTAGGGATCTTGTCTCTTGTGGTGCTTGGAATGAGTCCCATGTTTGAGTAGAGGGCATGTAGTCCGTTTTCTTTTCTCTTTCTCTCTTTTTTTTCACATACTTTTCTCTTTTTTTTTTGAACTTCCATGCCTCCCTTTCTTTTCAAACAGAACTGGATGGGAACATTGACTTTTCAATGCACACCTTTTTGAGAGACTTTATTTCAATGGAACGTGCATGTGCAGGCCAAAAATTCTCAATTGATTCGAACTTTTGTAGTGGCACAAGATTTGATAAGACTCAAAACAATCAAGGAAGCAGGAATGTAAGAGCTTTCTTTTTCATATATGGCACTGGTAGGATAGGAACTTGACATTATCCAAGATGGAGCCCTTATTTAATTTTTTTAAACAAAACTCTTTCTCATGTGGGAGGTTCCTTTAGTTACTCTAATTGTCTTATCTCACATGGATCAACAAGCTAAACATCAAGTGGGTCCCTAATCATGATAGTATCCAAAGGCAAGATTACTCTAGTATAGGAAACAAAATGGTGCAAGCACAAGTAATAAGTGATATTATGAACATGCAGAGCATGATTTGATCAAGTTCATGTGTAAAGCGCAATTAAATGGAAGTATATGGATTGGAACAAGTATACCTGACCTCCTGGCACAGGTTCGACGTGTTGATGGGCCATCCAGCCCAACACCATGGCCGAGCGGCCAGGTGAGATGGTCGGGCGACCACCTTGGTGGTCGGGCGGCCACAAGGGGTGGCCGGGCAGCCACACCTTCTGGTGTTTTTGACCAGTGTGCTGGTTTGTTTCGTTGAGGCAGCCTTGGGGAGACGTCACAAGTCCGTGCGATGTAATTTCGTGAAAATAGGTGGCCGGGCGGCCACTATGTATGGTCGGGCGGCCACTCAATTTCGCCCAACTCCCCTGAAAACTTCTGAGTAGTGTGTTTGTACCCTGTACATCGTGTTTTGCTCGTGTTTTCTGCAGGGTTAGTGATAGGGAGTCGAATGGCTTTGCCCATTCTCCTCAAACTCATTATTGAAAGGGAAATAAACCTAACTTTACTGAATTAAAGCAAATGTAAGGCGCTTATTACATGAATGGTTGAATGAGTTCAAAGCAAAATAAACCTAAGAATTAAATGAATGAAATCTAAACGCGCCTAAGATAACTAGATGCACCGGGCACCTATGGTGCGGGAGGATCATAGAGATCAGGGTGCCCGGTTGCATCTGCGAGACGACGAACTTTGGCGGAGAGACCTTTCCTAAGGATATTGATCTTATCATCGGTCTTTATCCACCCAAGTTCGTTCTCTGCACAGCACTCCTCTAGGTTCTGGAGTTTGGCCTTGAGCGCTGCGAGCTCCTCCCTTAGCGACGCCACCGTGTCCTCCTCCTCCTTCTCCTCATCCAAGGAGTCCTCGAATTGCCCAGGTGGCCCCTTGATCGGAGGTGTCTTGGCCACCCTCTCCACCGTCCTCCTTGGTGGAGTTGAGTCAATGGATCCATCGATGGAGGTGTCCGGATACAAAGCCCTAGGTATGAATACCTTGGCATACCCGCCCGTAGGGGTTTTCACCCCACGAAGAGTATGAGTGGACGGGCTAGGAAAAGCCAGCTCCTTCGATGGTCCTGCAGCCTCCTCTTGGAAAAGGCTCTTGACACACTTCAGTAAGGCGATGGCCCCCACCATGGGAAGAGGAGACTAGCGAGCCACCTTCTTGCCGATGGTCTTCGCCGGAGACAGGGCCCTTCCAGGCATGTCCACGCTGTGGGAACGGCGTGGAGAGTCGGGACGGCCGTCGCGGGTGGTCGGGCGGCCACGGGGTGAATCACCTATGGCCGGGCCACCACCACCTATGGCCGGGCGGCCATACGGTGTGGTCGGGCGGCCATGAGGTCCGGACCCCATCGGCCAGGGCGACTCCTGGACAGATGTTTCAAGGGATTCCTCGAACAGGATGGCTTGGAAAGGCTATGGTGAGTCCGTGGAAGCGGGGTTGTAGGTTGCGGTGGTGTCGGATGAGATGGAGATGATGGCTTTGGCCTTGCCACGAGGGGAGAGAGGTGCCATGGTGAATGGAGGTGGAGATGGAGTGTATATGGGGAAGAAGACGGTCTTCTCGTCCTTAAAATGACGAAGAAAGTCGCCCTCATCCACTCAACTGCCCCGTGGATATTGGATCGACGCTCCCCAACTCAAAATTTGAGTTTTGGCGGCCGGGTGACCAAACGGGGTGGCCGGGCAGCCCCCACCTATGGCCGGGCTACCCACCTTTAGGGTCGGGCAGCTAGGCCCAGTAGCTGGCAGCTGAGCCCAGCAGTTGGACTTTCATCCTGTGGCCGGCCGACCCACTTATGTGGTCGGGCAGCCACCAAAGGTGGCTGGGCGGCCAGGCCCTAGTGCCGGTTTACCCTGCCTAGCTCGGGTTGGACGTGCCACGAGCTGAGGTTACCCTAAAGGAGCATTGCGGATTACCTATGTGTGCAGAACATCGGTTTCGTTGAGATTTGTGAGAACAAGGTGAGATTAGATACAATTTTAAGGGAGAAAAGAAAGTAGTGTACATGGCTTCTTTTATGGCCTAAGCTCGACCATGGATGCGTGATCATACTACCTCATGTAGCTCGAAGACATCCACTTCTTCGAGCATAGGCATTTCGGGCTCAAGAAAGATTTTAAGGCGTTGCCCATTCGCCTTGAAAACCCTTCCGTCATCGTCCTAGAGGGTGACGCCGCTGTGATCAGCGGCTTCAAGGACCATGAAGGGTCCTTCCCACTTACTCCTAAGCTTACCATGACCAAATAAACGAACGCGGGAATTAAAGAGTAATACCTTATCTCCCGGTTTGAATGTCTTGATCTTGATCCGCTTATCGTGCCATCTTTTTGTGCACTCCTTGTATAACTTGGCACTGTGGTATGCCTTCTCCCTTCATTCCTCCAGCTCGGCCAGTTGAATTTGCCTTCTTACGGCCCAGTGAGATTTGAATTCTAGTTCCACTGGAAGATGACAAGTCTTGCCGTACACCATCTAGTATGGTGTCATGCCAATGGGAGTTTTATACGCTGTGCGATATGCCCAGAGAGCATCGGGTAGCTTGGTCACCCATTCTTTTCCCCTAGCCTTGACTATCTTTTGCAATATGTTCTTAATTTGCTTGTTTGACGTCTCGGCTTCGCCACTTGTCTGCGGATGATAGGGGGTGGCAACACGGTGGTCCACACCAAGGTCAGCGAGACACTTCCTGAAGCGCTTGTCAATGAAGTGTGCGCCTCCATCACTGATGATGACCTGTTGTATTCCAAAGCGAGGAAAGATGGTCTCCCAGAACATCTTAATGGAGTGTCTTGAGTCCGCTGCGGGACATGGCAGTGCTTCTACCCATTTTGACACGTAGTCCACTGCGACCAGAACATACTCCTTGTCTCCATTCTTAGGAAAAGGTCCCATGAAATCTATGCCCCACACGTCAAATATGTCGATTTGAAGATTAATCGTGAGTGGCATAGCATCTCTTGGATTTATATTTCCTTGGCGCTGACACCTTGGACACCGTCGTACGAACTCACTCTACATACTCCTACGTCGCTGCGTATGAACTCCTAGCGTCGCATCCTCGTACATAGTGGGCCAGTAGAACCCACTATACCAGATTTTTGCATGAGTCCGATAAGCCCCATAGTGTCCTCCATAAGAGGATGCATGACATCTATCTAGGACTTGCGGTGCTTCACAAGCTGGAATGCAGCGACGTAGGAGTCCGTCTGCGCAGAGTTTGTATAGGTAGGGGTCATCCTAGAGATAGAATCGGCTGTCGTGGACCAATTTCCTCTTGTCTGCTCCCTCAGGGACATAGCCAGCAACGATGTAATTCACCAGATTAGCATACCAAGGTTGGGCTGCTGTCACCTTTAGAAGCTGATCATCTCTCATGTAGTCATCAATCGGCAAGGGAGATGTTTCTTCAAATTTCATTTGTGAGAGATGATTTGCAACTGAATTTTCTACTCCCTTTTTATCTTTGATTTCAATATCAAACTCTTAAAGTAGCAGGACTCACCGGATCAGGCGTGGCTTTGCATCCTTCTTGGTAAGGAGGTATTTGAGAGCTGCATGATCTATGTAGATGATAACTTTTGCTCCTACCAAGTATGATCTAAACTTGTCAATTGCAAAGACCACTGCTAGCAGTTCTTTTTCGGTGGTCGAGTAGTTCAGTTGCGGGCCAGTAAGAGTTTTGCTCACATAAGAGATAGCATGGTGCTTCTTATCATTGGTTTGGTCCAGTACTGCTCCAACAGCGTAATCGCTTGCATCACACATGATTTCAAAAGGTTTGTTCCAATCAGGCGGCTGGATGATGGGTGCTGTGACCAGTGCTTCTTTGAGCTTGTGAAAAGCTTCGAGACATTCCTCGTCAAACACGAAGGGAGCATCCTTGGCTAGCAAATTAGTCAGAGGCCGGGCTATATGGGAGAAATTTTTGATAAATCTCCTGTAGAACCCAGCATGGCCTAAGAAGCTTCGGATGGCCTTGATGTTTGTAGGCGGAGGTAGCTGTTCAATGACCTCAATCTTTGCACGATCTACCTCAATGCCTCTTTCTGAGATTCTGTGGCCTAGCAAAATACCTTCTCTGACCATGAAATGACATTTTTCCCAGTTTAGCACCAGGTCGACCTCTTTGCATCTCTGTAGAACTTTTTCCAAGTTTTCAAGGCATTGGTCAAAGCTCTTGCCATAGACTGAGAAGTCGTCCATGAAAACTTCCATGATATTTTCAATGAAGTCGGAGAAGATTGCCATCATGCACCGCTAGAATGATGCTGGAGCATTACATAGCCCGAACGACATTCGCCGGTAGGCAAACGTTCCGTATGGGCATGTGAAAGTGGTCTTACTCTGGTCCTCTGGGTGAATCAAAACTTGGTGGTAGCCAGAGTAACCATCGAGGTAGCAGAAGAAAGAATGATTAGCTAGCCTTTCTAGCATTTCGTCGATGAAGGGAAGAGGAAAGTGATCCTTCCTGGTGGCGGTATTCAGTTTCCTGTAGTAAATGCCCTTCCGCCAACCGGTGACAGTTCTATGTGGAATTAATTCATTGTTCTGGTTCTTGACAACTGTCATCCCTCCCTTTTTAGGCACAACTTGTATGGGGCTAACCCATTCACTATCTTGTACGGGGTAGATGATACCCGCGTGTAAGAGTTTGAGCGCTTCCTTCTTTACTACTTCTTGCATCGCATTATTTAATTGGCGCTGAGGTTCCCGCGTGGGTTTGCAGTCAACCTCCATAGGTATGCGGTGTGTGCACAGGTTGGGACTGATCCCCTTTAGGTCTTGGAGGGAGTATCCAAGCACAGTTCTATACTTCTCCAAAACTGAAAGCAATCGCCAGCTCTCACTCTCTGTCAGCTTGTCGCTGATGATCACTGGTATGTCCTCTTTCTCGTGGAGGAAGGCGTACTTCAGGCCAGGTGGTAGTGGTTTTAGCTCAATCTTTGGAGCTTCGGGCCGCAACGATTCACCAAGTTCTTCGAACTCGAGCGGCTCCTCTTCCGCACTGAAGTCGCTAATAGCCTCTTCCTCTAGGTTTTTGTATTGACCCATTTCCTCAAGTGAAAGGCTCATCACTTCTTCTATGGGGTCAATCTCTGGCTTTGCTTTTGTTTTGGCATTGAGTGACCTGTCAATATTCACGTTGATTTCCTCATTGCCCAACTGAAGCTGCAATCTCCCTCTGTATATCTCTGAGCTGGTGATGGCTGCGATTGGGATCCCTACCGCAATCAATGGTGTGGATCCCTCGAGGATGTCAAATACATGGAAGTCCAAGAACACCTGAGTATCCCGCAAGGTTGTTGGTACTACCCGGAGCACGCCATAGCATTGCAGGTATCTGCCGTCTGTCCATTTCAAACGGATGGCTGATTTTGATAGGGGCTCGACGGGGAAATGATTGTCCATCACATACTTAGGAATTATGTTCACTCCAATGCGTGGGTGTCACACCCCAAAATTTTTAATTTTGGAATGTGAATAGATAACAATAAATAAAATGAAGGATTTCTTAATTTTGTAAAATTTCCTAACTTGTATGTTTTGTTGGATTAAAAGAAGTGTATGCTTTTAAAAAGTTTTTCTAATTAGAATTTATTTGTTTGTTGCATTCATGCCGAAGTGCATAGTGTTTATGTGTGTAAAATGAGGTTTCAAAATATTTCAAAATCGGCTAGGTTTCGAGTCCATCTCAATCCATAGCTCTAAAATCCTGCCTTTCTCTTTCTCACCAACTCAAAGTAAACCGTTGAAACCTTGGTCCAATCCCTAAAGTTTCGTTGACTCAAAATCCTAATCCAATCATGTTGACCATTCTCCATACAAAGTCAACTATTTCTATTGATCCAAGTCAAATTCTGAAAACCCTAAATGATTGCACTCGGACTTCACTATTTTTTTCCCTCTTTCGTAGATCTTCGACACCTCATCCTCAAGGTTACCTGTTCATCATTTCTTTCCATTAACATCATTCTCTATTGTATAACTCAGTGTCATTCTCAAGCTCATGTCCCATTTATGTTATCTTCCCTTTCTCTTTCCATAGACCCGAGAAATTCCTAATTCAGATCCAACCGTCAAATTTTGTTCTTTTTTTTTCTTGCGTGCATGACAAGCACAAGACCCATGACCATATCACTAATTGGTCAAGGCCCGACATTCCTCTCATTTTGACTTTGGATCAAGGCCCAGAATTCTTTTTTTTATTTCCTACTTCTGTCCATAGCTTGGGCCAGTCTTACGCAAGCCCAAAACAGCCCAAACTAACCCTAATCCATCTCTCCCTAGCTGCCCCTCCTCTTCAGGTCGCCCCAGCCCCTTTCCACCCCTTCCTCCTCACGAAGAAACAGCAAGGGTACCCCTTCTGGTCACTCCCTCCCCCCTGGTCGCCCCCTCCTCTATCCCTTCACCTTCCCCCTTCTAATTGCTCTTAAACTCCTGCTATTACTCCCTCCCTTAATTCCCCTTCAATCTGTTTCAGTTTTCCCTCATCAAGTCCATGAAGAAAGGATGAGAGTCCCCATGGCTGCTCCTCTCCCTGTCCCATGGCATCCCTCCATCCTCCTCCCTCCTTCCTCTCACTTTCCACAAAAATGGACTGCCCTCACCATGGAAAATCCGTTCTGCTGTTGTGTTCATCGTTCTGAGCACCGGCGCCGTCGACCTCTTCGCTGTGCTGCAAGTCTCGTCCATGGGTGAGCTGTGACCCTCTCTGTTCTTCCTTATCCTAGTCATCTCCCTCACCATCATTGCTGCACAGGACCCTGAGGACAACATCTTGATCAACCCCGACACCGATCAAAGGCCTGCAGCCCCGATGGATCGACCGTAGCAGCAGGTGTCGCCACTCTTCGTCACTCATGACACCGTCAATCCCTTCTACGGCCAACAAATTCCTAATGTGAGGTTTCCTCTTATTTTCTTCTACCATTTATTTATGTTATCCGCTGTGAATCATCGCTCATATATCATGTTCGCTCGCATTCCTGTAATATTTTCCTATGTAAAGTTTCTCTCTGCTGTACAGCCCCACTGCTGTCAATGGCAATCGCGTTCTAATCATCGAATTCTTTAACTACAGCAAGTGTTTGTCATCGAACACGTCCCTATAAAATAGTATGATCATAGATGTATCGATGCGAGAGTTATGGCTATCACCGTGCATGTTGCTCCTGCTGCAGAACAGCTGCGATGCCGTCGAACTCAATCTTCGTTTCCCGCTGACTGGCAATCTATGGGCCACAATATTTCACCAGTTCCTGCCTTGCATCCTTGAACATGTCCTGGTAAAATGGTTTGTCCATAGGTGTACTGATGTGAGAGTTACGGCCACCACCGTGCTCGCTGTCAGTGCAGTCCAGACAGCAGCACTGCTGCCGTTTGGGTGCCTATTTTCTCAATGATCCACGAGTCCAATCAGCAAGCCCTTTGACTAAGACATGTCTTATATCCTTAATCATGCTCCTGTAAATTGGCTTGACCATTGGTCCAGCAATGAGAAAGTTATGGCTGTCGCTGTGCTTGCTGCCGCTGTTGTCTTGGCAGCAGCACTGCTACCCCTTTGGCACATGCTTTCCTAGTGATCAAGTGGTCCATTTGATGAACCCTCTGGCCAGAGCGTGCCTCATATTCTAGAACATGTCTTTATAAAAGGGTTTGTCCATAGGCACAGCAATGCGAGAGTTATAGTTCTTGCCATGCCCGTTGTCGCTGCTATTAAAACAGCCATGCAGCACAGCCTTACGCTCGCGTTCTACATTGATCTAGAAGGGTTAAGGGTGACCCCTTTGGCCAAAGTACTCCTTATATATCAATGCACAGTACCACAAATTGGTGCAGCATTTGGTTCTGGTTTGGACCAATTTTGCCAATGGTTTTGTTCTTATTATCCGGCTGTCCAGCAGATTTCAGCACACACCTGTTAGCAAACGGTGCATTTTCTGTTGATCCAGCAGTCCTCATGAACTATCCTCTTGTCATAAACATGTTCACATGTGTGTCCAACATGATCCCAGGAGATCAATCTCAAATTTCCTAATAGTGACCAGAACACAAACAATCCATTGACACCTCCACAGACCACCGTCCCGCTAGCTAGTCCGTTGTCCTTGGAAAGTTTCAGTGAGTCTACCCACTCCCGGTCATGGCATGTTTTTACTTAAGAAGTTTAACCTCATTACCAAGGTCTTGCTGCGAGTCTTTGTCCCTTAACCCATGATCTGCTCCTAACACTCATTGGCCATTCGACAAACATGAAACTCATCGCAAACTCTAATCACGATGTTTCCCATACCCCACCTAATCCTTTTGTTCTACCTTCGTATCCTTCATCATGAGTCTATTCTTTTCTAACCATCTTTATCTTCTTGTTAATCGTTTTGTTCCAATTGTTGCGCTCCCATGTCAGTAGTAACGACTAGCGTTCTTTTTATGTTATTTATAAAATTATTTATTGTATGGTGTATTGTTCTTAGTTCCCCTTTGTTTGCTGTTTCAATTGTTTGCTCTGAGGATCAACGTGTGTGAGCAACAGCAAGAGTACCTTTGTGGAAGGCAAGTATAACATGAACACAACCCAATAACCATTTAATCACTTCATATGCATGTGTCTAATTTTGAATGCCAATAAGGACTGTACCTAGCCTCTTTCATCGATATGTTTACCTATGGGATGCATGTTGGTTAAGTTTTGCTAGTTGCTGCTTGAACAAATGTTACTTTTGTTAATAATATTGTTAATGGATCTATGCAATTTATCTCGGAGCATGACCTCTGTGTTGTGTGCTTGAGTGGTTCATGTCTCTTTAAAAATGGCTTTTTAGCAACTTGGTTTAGGGGGCATGAGCATGTGCTTAGTGGTTTGCTCATAGCCGCTTTCCGTAAGGACCGGTTCGCAAAGCGACAACCTGGGACAACCGTGCTACCAGGAGACTGGTATGGGACGGTCTTAGCTGATTAATTAGATCGTTTTGGTTTGGAGTAACTTACCTGCGGGGCAAGAGAGGGAGTAAGCTTTTGTGGTCGCTGCACTACCTTAGGTTGAGTGTGCTGAGTGCTTCTCCCTTTGAGAGGCGGACACCACAATTGCGGCGGTTGATTCCTTGCGGTTACTTTTTACCAACGTGATCTTTGTAAAGACTTCGTAGTGTTGTTTGCTAGTCATCTCATCTAAGGCAATGTGATGAACTCCTAGCGTAGCACACGACTTGTGGGTAAAGATGTACAACCTCTCGAGAGTGTAAAACTGACATGTCAGCCGTGCTCACGGTTATGAGCGGCCCAGATCCTTTATGCAGATTAGTGGTTCCTGGTTGGTTGGGAAGGTGGATCTTATGTTAATAATATTGACTAATGTTCATATGCAATATCTTGGGTTTAATGGTTTATCTACTCACTTGCAGTAATTAGCTGTTTAATAAAACTTGACCAACTAAAAGCTCATGCTTTGTGTCAGCCAACCTTAGAGCCTCATGGTTCATGTTATGCGTGTTGAGTACGAGTTGAAGTACTCACGCTTGTTCCTTTACTTTTATCCTTGTTGGGGGGAAAATTCCAACCGCTGCTCAGAAGATGAAGGCCTAAAGGAGTACAATTGAAGGTTCATGGAGTTCTAGGCGAGCGACCCCCAGTTGGCTTCCCTGTGAATGGCTCGGTGTTTTAGTTACGCTTCCGCTACTCTGTGTTAAGGACTTGATATCTTGATGTAATCTTGTTTAAACGATATGTAATAAAGCGATATCACTGTTAATTGTCTCTATATGTGTGAGATTAGATCCTGGCACACATATGGATTTGCTCTGGTTTGCCTTTTGAAAACCAGGGTGTGACAGTGCGTCGTATATGATGTCTTGCGGTTGAAGCCTTGATACCTGGCCAGGGATGACGCTAGGGTCTGGATAGAATTTGATTGCTTTTGTGTCCAGGCGTCTCTCCTCTAGCCAATCCCGATTGATTGCTGATGAAAGCCAGAGCAGGTCCTCCTTCATGTGTTCTCTATGTTCTGCTAATGTGTATGATGGTTTGGAGGGCCTGGTGAAGCGTCGGTCTTGTTTAGGCAACCGAGAGGCGTTGCCAAACTCCATGAATATTTCGTCCTCGAAAGAGAACGGAGGTGCCGATGGAGGAATCGTCAAGGCTAAACTGACCCTCTCAGTCTGCCGTGACGATGGTTCTGGGATTTCTTTGATTCGAGGAGATGGTGGTGAAGTGGGAGGATGTGTGATTTGTCGCTCTTCATAGGAATTCTGCTCGGATGGCTTTTGTGGAGGTTGCTCTTCTAGAGTGCCGAGGTCAGAGGCCTTCTCGAGGATTTTGTCGAGGACTCTTCGTCCGTCGGCTGTTTTAAATGTGAGAACGATCCTCCTGAGGCTAGGTCGAGGCAAAGGTCAGCACCAGGTGAGAGACCTCGGACAAAGTGCTGTAGTAACATTGCCTCGGGAATAGCCAAGTCCGGTCCTGACGATGTCAGGTGGTTGAAGCGTGCCCATGCTGCCCCCAAGGATTCTCTTTCTCGTTGCCGAAATGAGAGCACTTCACAACGAAGATCGACAACCTTGTTTGGCGGAAAGAAGTGCAGACAAAAACTTGATTTCAGCTCTTCCCAACTCCCTTCTACTTTGCTGACTGTCTGATTGCACCAGATTTTTGCCTCCCCCGTTAGTGAAAATGGAAAAGGCAACCATTGTAGTGTTTCTCCGGACATTCCTGAGATGACCAAAAGGCGGAAAGAAGTGCAGACAAAAACTTGATTTCAGCTCTTCCCAACTCCCTTCTACTTTGCTGACTGTCTGATTGCACCAGATTTTTGCCTCCCCCGTTAGTGAAAATGGAAAAGGCAACCATTGTAGTGTTTCTCCGGACATTCCTGAGATGACCAAACAGCTACATAGCTGCTCGAACTCCCGAAGGTGCGAGTAGGGACATTCAGATTCGAGTCCTCCGAATGATTGATCCCGAACCATGGCTATCAAGACAGGACGTAGCTGATAGCCATCTGCTGTGATGGGTGTGGATGATGGTGGAGGCTCCAAATAATCGCTCTTTGGAGCGGCGAGTTAATAGATAGGCATGGAATCCATATGGTGGTAGGTGTTATGTGGTATTTGGTGGGGATATATGTGGTGGTTGTGTATGGTGTGAGTATGGACGATCTTGAGTTCTAGTCAAATTAGCTACCGTTTCCCCGGCAACGGCGCCAGAAAAGCTTGTTGGCGTTTCTTAGCCTACTGAATAAATCCGCAAGCGCACGGAAACACGTTGTAGCTTTTCACCTAAGAGTATTCTAGGATATCGAAATCCACGAGGAACGAGGAGTAACTCAATGTAGAAAGGTAGGAACGAACAGCGAAACCAGCAATTGTAGAGATAAAAGACAGAGGATAGCAGGTTCACTACTTTAAATAAAACAACATAACTTTACTAAACAAACTAGTATTCTACTCAGCAGGTTTTCTTGGACACTGAGGCTATAGAACCACTTTTGGGCACTAGAGTGCTGATAACCCAGATGAAAAAGGCGGGCACTACAGGACTCAGCTATGCGTCGATGAAAACTTATCCGAACAACAGGGTTGGACTACACAGGACACACACCCGCTGTCACCAGGTGGGACTACCAACCAAAACTGTGTGGGACAATACACCTTCCAAGGTAAACTCTAGTCTAGACACCACGTCTACACAGCGTAGTTTACTACTACACTGGTTCGAAGTCAGAGAACAAGCACAATTGTATAGCTAAACTACACAGAGCACACTTGGCACCTGTAAACTACTGAGCAAACCACTGAGTATGTAAATAAAGTAAGTATGAAATAAATAAAGAAGGGAGCAAGGAACTTTACTCAATCCTAGAAATAGAGTAATAATCCCTCTAAGGCTGAGAGCTCAGGAATAGAATATCGAAGAGAAATCCGACTCCTTCACACTACAACTCACTACTCACTCTTGATACAACTTGGCTCTCACTACAATGCCAAGGGTGGCTTCACTACTATACTCTACACTCAACTACACAACCACACTTGTATTCTCTTGATCCACCACACCTTGCAAGTGACCTCTCGGGGGGTATTTATAGCTTGGAGACCGAGGGGGTACTTGCAGGTGCTCTAGGCTGGTAGTGGGGGTAAGTCGGTGGCCGAGCGGCCAGGGGGTGGCCGGCCGACCATCAAGGGTGGTCGGGCGGCCACTCATCCTGCCGCCTTTGACCATCCGATGGTTGATCTTGGCTCTTGATGTCGGTTAGAAGCTGCCCAAGTCAGTTGCATGCAAAAATGATAAGATCACGTGGTCGGCCGACCACCCTAAGTGGTCGGGCGGCCACCTGATGTACCGACTTTGACCATCCAATGGTTGAGAAAGCCTCCAAAGTCGGTTGACAGTTGGAATGACGGTTGCACGTGAAAAATGCTGCCGAGGGGTGGTCGGCCGACCACCCTAAATGGTCGGGCAGCCACGTGTTTTCTCCCAATTGGATGCATGTTGTTCCCCTTGGATCCTTGACATCACCAATCCTTGTCCCAACACGTTGTGACCCTTGGATACATTGGATGCTCTCTTGGTTGGTTGGATTTTCACCATTCTGTGTTTGTTGCACTCAGGATCGGAGACGTGGCAACTGAGGTGGCCTGGAGGTCATGCCACCTGGTCAGGAGACCAAATGGGCCCAGGGGGTAGCCGGGCGGCCACCATACATGGCCGGGTGGCCATGACCTGTCGCCATTTCAGCCCATCTCTGGTATTTGGTGTATTTTCAACCTTTTTATGTGCATTTTGGTCATGGCATGCTCTTGCATCCAACTTTTGTACACAACTCGTGGAACCAGTTAATAATACATGAAACCTTGATAAATTATGCTCTCAAACATGAAATGTTGGTGGTCAAAATGGGTTTTACCGACCACCAACAGCCACTAGAGTTTGACGCTTTTACGCGTTTGAGAGGTGAGCTTGGAGTGTGCTATCTCTTTTAGTCAGGGATAGTGTGCTATTCCTTTTAGTAAGGAATAGCTTCTGTAGTTTAGTTTTGCTTTTATCTTGCTTTTATTTTTCTTTGTTTCTTTCGCATATTGTATCATATCATGCATTACACTGTATCATATGCATTTTCACTTCACTAGCACTAGAGCTCTTTTGGAATGATAAGTTAAGTACTTGCTTGTGCTAGTTTGTATAGATGCATGCTTGATCATGGTTGGCTAATCTCTCTTCAGTTTGTGGAATACTAGTTGTGAGCTAAGTCATTTTATTCTTTGTAAATCAAAAACCATAATCACCACTTTATTTGGCTATCTAGCATGTGTAGGAGTGTTGAATGCTATGCTATCTTTCCATGCCTGGATATGCTAGTTGTATGCCTTTGCTATGCTGTTGCCTAAGCTTTTATGACACCTTGCTTAAATTGAAATCTGAATCAAATTGCTTATAAGTGGTGACTTATGTGCTGAATTGAGAAAGATCCAGGTGGATTTGCTTGTCACACTGATCTAGTTTGAGATTGCTTGTCATTGCACTTTGACATGAACTTGGACTAGGCTGTGTATGACCAAAACCCTGTCTTAAGCTTTTGATGGTTCTTTGAGCCTAGGCTTGGCATTGGTTGGTAAGAAGTAGCAAATGACAAGTAAATAACCCCTGGCACAAAAAGAACTTGCTTATGAATACCAATGTTTAAATCTGAATTTTTGCAAGTCTCTAACATGCTTATGGCTAGTTGTATATGCTTTGGTTGAGAGTAGCACACCTTATATGCTTTGCTAGCATCTTGTTGTTCATGCCTATCTTGCTAGGTGCCCTTTATGTTTGTGATGCTTTCTTTTCAATAACCCTGAAAAACATGCTCCTGATTTGTGTAAGGATTCATTTGAGCTTGTTGTATGCTTTCTTGCCCTCACTTGCTCTGTGTGCTAGAACTTGTGATTACTAGCTTTCCATCCCTTCTGAGCTCTTTCGGTTACACTCCTTGCATTTCATGGCATATTTTGAGGGGGAGTTATATAGTTCAGGGGGAGTTGAGTTCAATGGACCCTTGATGTGTCCATTGTCAACAAGGGGGAGAAATTTGGGGAGAAATTAGTGTACCTTTTCCAAGGGGAAGAAATTTAAAAATATGGGCAAGGGGGAGAATTCAGGAGAGTTTTAGTTGAGGGGGAGCTTTGCACTCATTTTGCATTTGTGAGGATGCATTTCAGGGGAAGTTGAGTTTTTAGCATGCTCTTTGCATCGGTGCATTGAGTCTTTTGCCTCTGTCTTGAGGAGCCGATGCTTTGTTTTCTTTTATTGTCTCATTGTGCCCTGTTTCTTTGCTTGTATCCGGTTCTTGGGCATTTTGAGCAACCTTCCTCTTTCTTTATTTCTTTTTCGGTTTTACGCTTTTCTCTTGTCTTTGTTCTATTTCAGGTTACACGTTGAAGGTGTTGACAATGCACTCATCAAGGGAGAGATTGAGAGCCAATGGACCGGCCTCATTGCTTTCCTGGTGTGATGAGTGATTGTCAACGTGCTCAAGCCCTCCGATGGACTGGAGGCCTTCCGATGGACTGGAGATAGATGATGAAGACCTCGATGGACTGAGGCAAAAGCCCTCCAATGGACCGGAGGCAATGTTCGGCGTCAGTCGGCCATGGAAGCTCAGTACACGGAGGGGTGGTTCGGCAACGGTGGTGTAAGCCCGCAGAATAAAGTTTTCCGATTTCTGACTTTAAAACCGGGGGAAGTTTCCGGACTACTGGCAACGTGGCGTACATCCAAGCAAGGCGTGGAGAAGAAGAAGATCAAGGCGTCATCGTAGTCGTCCGATTGTATCTTTTACATTTCAGCCCCTTTCGGGCATTTTAGAGTAAGGGTCTTAGTGTTAATTTTGTCGTCAGGCCTAGGGCTATAAATACCTAAGTGGCTGGTCATTTAGGTGACTCTCCAACTATTAGAAAACCCTAGGCTTAGTTTCTTGCAGCCGTGTGCCTAAGAGAGAAGAGAGAGCATTGGGGCTAGGATTTGAGTCCCCTAACTAGTGTTCTTCTCACAAGAGGGAAGGATGAAGGCTGGTAGACTGTAGGAACCTTGTATGCACTTAATTTCGTGATTAATCCAGCGATATTCCTCTGAAATTGAAGTGCTTGTGTGCAGCCCTCTCCCTTCCTCTCCTCTAAGTTGATTTTTGGGTTCAATCCTTGGCTTTTTGGTGTTTTCTTTGGCCATGGGTGAATCCTTTCTTTTGCCAGTGTTTTAGACTTGAAAGGACATGGAGATTATGCCCTAATGCATCTCGAACCAGCAGGTTTGCCGCGAGCAAGTCAAATTTGAGTTTTCCTCTTTTCTTGCCCAAAGCTTGCCTCTTCACGCGATCTGAAATTCCCGCTAATCCCATGATCATTTTGAGTTGATCTTTTGGGAAAAGCTTTGGAATAGGCCTCAGATAGCCTGTGTCAAATTTTGTGAAGATTGGACAAGGTTTGGTCAAGTTTAGGATTGGAAAGCTCAAGTTCCAGCCCCCCACTGGAACATCCGGTGCCAGCACCGGAACATCCGGTTCACCGAACAGTCCGGTGCTAGGCATCGGACAGTCCGGCGTTGAGGACTTCTAGCCGGCTGCTACCGGATCATCCGATCCAGTCACCAGACCATCCGGTTCCACCGGACAGTCCGGTGACCGCTACCGGGCAATCCAGTAGAAGTCTGGTTGTGGGCTGTGGCGTTTTTCGTTGGGGTTTTCGCTGCCCGGCTTTTGCTTTGACCTCGCCTTTAGTATTTCTTGTTGCTGCCCATACTCTTGACCTGCTGTGAACCAGTAGGGCGCATTTCGGTGCGTTGAGTGGCGAACAAGACACTTGTGCGTGAGTCATTGTTTCGCTTGACTTGCGATCGTGTGATCGTTGAGTCTCGTGCTTCCGCTTGCTTGGTGTGTAGCCGTTCAGTGGGCGACACCAAGTGCTGCTAGACACGTTTCCTTTCAGTGGACGGTGTCAGCGCTTATTGTGTGGAGTAGTTGTTAGTTTGCACCGGGGGTTCATGAGTTTGAGTTTTTAAGTGCTCCTATTCACCCCCCCTCTAGTCGCACGTCTCGGTCCTACAATAGTGTCTCAAAGTGGATAGCATCCAAAACATCTAGCAGCGGCAACATACTCTGCCTCACAAGTGGATGTGGCTACACTAGACTGCTTACGAGAAGACCAGGAGACTAGAGAGGTACCCAAAAACTGACAAGTACCAGAAGTAGACTTGCGGTCTATCCGGCACCCAGCGTTATCAGAATCCGAAAAGCCAAGGAGGGAAAGAGAAGAATCCGCAGAGTACCAAAGGCCAAACTCTGGGGTGAACTTGATGTTCATCAGGATCCGCTTGATAGCGATGCAGTGTGACTCCCTCGGAGACACTTGAAAACGAGCGCACAGACCTACAGCGAACTGTATATCCGGCCTCGTAGCAGTCAAGTACGGCAGCGACCCGATCATCCCTCAATACACCTTCTGATCAACCTCCTTGCCATCCTCATCAGCGTCCAAAGCGGTAGATGTACTCATCGGAGACATCTGAGGCGAAGCATCCGCCATCTCGAACTCCCAGAGTAGATCCCTCGTGTACTTGCTCTAGTGGACAAAGTTACCCTGTGGGGTCTGCCTGATCTGGAGCCCAAGGAAGAACTGAAGTTCTCCCATCATGCTCATCTTGAACTCCCTACTCATCTGCTCAGAAAACTTGCTACACAAAGCATGAGAAGAGCCACCAAAGATGGTATCATCCATGTAAATCTGAACAATCAAAAGATCTTTGCCATGCCTAAGTAGAAAAAGAGTCTTGTCCACACTCCCCATCTGGAAACCCTGGTCAACTAGGAATTTTCTAAGTCTCACATACCAAGCCCTAGGAGCTTGCTTTAGGCCATACAAAGCCTTTTGCAACTTGAACACTCGGTTAGGAAATTTGGGATGCTCAAAGCCTGGGGGTTGCCTCACATAGACCCCTTCCTCTATAAACCCATTTAGGAAAGCACTCTTCACATCCATCTGAAACAGTTTGAACCCTTTCGAAGCTGCAAAGGCTAAAAGAATGCGAATGGCTTCTAATCTGGCTACAGGGGCAAAGGTCTCTTCATAGTATATCCCCTCTTTTTGGCAAAAACCTTGAGCAAGTCTTGCCTTGTTTCTCACCACAATTCCATCCTCTCCCTGGTTGTTTTTGAAAACCCATTTGGTTCCTATAGGATTGCAGTGTGGTGGAGGCTCAATTAAAACTCAAACCATGTTTCTCTCAAAGTTTTCTAACTCCTCATGCATGGCATTTACCCAGTTTGCATCAGATAAAGCATGTCCAACATCATGGGGCTCAAAAGAAGCAACAACTGCAGAATGTGCAAAGTGAGCAAGAGAAGTGGACTTCGATCTCGTAACTCTCTCATTTAGGCCACCAATGATGTTCCTTGAATGGTGATTCCGCTAGACCATCCGAGACGGCTGTGGCTCGGTGGTCACCTCCCCTAAGTCCTCTACGGGCCCTGCTGCATGTACAGGTGGATCGAGTGGATGTTGCTCCCATGTGGTCGAAGGAGAAGATACTGAAGCTCCCTCATCGTCCTCTAAAAGTGAAGCAGCAGGTTCTGGAGCTACAGCTGGCACAGTATCACCAGAAACACCAACATCTTCCTCATCATCCTCAAAGATGGTAATACATATCTCATCATCACCTGCAAGCTCAAAGCCAAAGGTTGTGCAAGGCATAGTTTCATCAAAAGTAACTTCACAAGTCTCTACAATCCTGCCGGAGTCCAAGAGCCAAACGCGGTATGCATGCGAGTGCGTGGCATAACCAAGAAAAACTCTGTCAGAACTGCGAGGTTTGAACTTGTCCAAGTTCCCCTGCTTGAGCACAAGCACCTACAGCCGAACACCCGCAGGTGGCTCACTTTGGGCTGCCGCCCAAATCGTAACTCATACGATGTCTTGTTAAGGACAGCTCATAGGAAAATACGATTTGACACGTAGCACGTGGTATTGACTGCCTCGGCCCAAAACTTCCTAGAAGTCCTATGCTCATCGAGCATCGTCCTGGCCATTTCAACTAGGGTCTGATTCTTGCGCTCAACCACCCTGTTCTGCTGGGGAACATAAGGAGATGAAAACAGGTGTTCAAGACCTTGGCTATGGCAAAAGGCTTTGAAACGATCATTCTTGAATTTCGAATCATTGTCACTGCGTAAAGCTCTCATGGCATGTCCTGATTCGTTTCTCAACCTCAAAACCAAGTCATAGACAAACTCAAAATCCTCATCCTTACTCCATAAAATGCACCCAAGACCAACGAGAAAAGTCGTTCACGATCACAAGAACGTACCACTTCCCATCAACAGACCGCACCCGAGAAGTTCCCACAGTATCCATGTGGAGCAACTCCCCAGGTTGAGCTATCATCACCTGATTGATAGGTGTATGAGAAGCAGCAACCATCTTCTCGTGACAATAAGGATGGCGCACAAGATCACGCTCACTCTTCAACCTGGGCAATCCTTAGATTAGATCAAGTGAGCTAAGCTTTGCAAGCAAATCAAAACTCAAGTGACCTAGCCTCCTATGCCACTTTCACAAATCAAAGGAGGGACCGGCCATCAAACAACGAGAAGGACCAGAGGAGCTCAAGAAGTCAACACGAAAAACCTTTCCAAAAGGAACAACAGGACAAACCAAAGACTCTTGAGCATCCAAAACACGAGAAAAGCCCTTCTTAAAGCGCACCTCATATCCTTCCTTGAGAAGTTACGAAATAGACAGAAGGTTGTAACCAAGGTTACCAACCAAAGCAACATCCCTCAGGATAAAACTCAGAAATTAGAACAGCACCAACACCCTTTACCTTACCTATGTCTTTATCCTCGAAAATGATATGGTCGCTAGAACTCACTGGGGTGAGACTGGAGAACCATCTATAATTACTGGTCATGTGGCGCGAACAACCGGAATCCATTAGCCATATGTTCTCCAGGCCTCTGTCCTTGGGCTCAGGGAAGGAACTGTTGCAGATGCCAGAGTCAGTGGAGCTGGCTTGATCACCTTTGATCACCATGGTACAGTAGCCGATCTTGTCACCAAAGAAGCAGAGTCCAGCAAGCCCGACGATCTTCTTCTCACCATCATTGTCGCTGTCGGAGCCGGAGTCGCTGGAGCTGCCATCGCAGTCACTGAAGCTGGCGAGGAAAGCATGATCTCACTCTTGGGCGTGCTTCTGGTACTGCTTCACGAACTCCCTCTTGCTGAAGTACGGCCGCTTCTTCTTGTCACCCTTATACTTGCCCTTCTTCTTCTCAGAGGTGTACTCGCCCTTGTACTTGTGATCACCCTTGTCGGTGGAGTATTTCTCCTGAGCTCTCCTCTGTGGGCAGTCTGCGATGAAGTGGTCTGTCTTCCCACACTCATAGCACTGGAGGTTGTCATCTCTTCTGCGGTTCATCCTGTTGGAGTAGAGGCGCTGGAACTTGTTGGAGAGTAAACACAGCTGATCATCATCAAGAGCCTCCAGTTCCTCCTCCTTATCTGAAATCAAAGACAAAGCATAGCCAACAGAAGAGTTAGCGTTAGCAGCACCGCCACTACTAAGGCCAGACATAAGAGCTAGGGACTTAGGAGTTGGTCCACTCATTCTGGACTGCGCCTGAGCGTGAACCTCCGAAGCCTTCAACTTGCTATACAGCTTGTCTGTGGTGAGAGCCCATAGCTACTTGACTCGACTATAGACTCCTTCATTTGCCAAATACTATGATCCAAGGCAAAAAGTAGCTTGCAAGCCTGCTCATGGTCGTCGTACGGCAAAGCCCCATTTCTTGCATTAGCACGAATCTTGTTGGCAATCGATTGAAACCGACTGAACAAGTCGTCAATGCTCTCGCCAGGTTGCTGGGAGAAGTTCTCATACTCTCGTTTGTACATCTCATACAGCCTAGCCTTGACCTGACTTGTCCCCTCATGGAAGTTTGCGAGGGTAGTCCAGATCTCATTAGCCGTCTTAAGATGACTCACTCTATTGAACTCTGAGTGGCTCAGGGCTGTCAAGAGGAAATTCCTAGCCTTGTTGTTCGCTTCGTGTTCCCACTGCTGCAGCTGGGTAACAGGCTCCTCAAGCACCTCAAAATCAGCACGCTGACAAATATCCTAGACGGACGAATGTTGGCTCTGGAGGAATGCCGACATGCGGATCTTCCAATATGAGTAATCGGAGCCATCGAACCCTAGAATCTTGCCAACGGACTGATCCATGGTCGTCCTTGATGGATCTAGAACTGGTTAAGGTATAGAAGACCTTAACTTGGCTTTGATACCAATTGAGGACCGAAAGAGCGACCTAGAGGGGGTGAATAGGTCGACACCTAAAAACCTACAACCCCAAAAACCCTCTCTTCTCAAACGTGCAAGATCACGTAGCAACAAGTGCTACTGACCCTAAGACATAATAACGAAAGCACTACGGAAGCACTAAACAGCACTCGCTCAAACGCCAAGAGAAAACGACGCAAAACGAGCCTAGAACAGCCGGGAGCAGGACCCACCGGACAGTCTGACACCAAGGCACCAGACAGTCCGATGGCACCACTGGACAATCCGGTGCCAAAGCGCCGGACAGTCCGGTACGCCCACTGGACGATATAGGCCGAGGGCTTGACCCTCAAACAGCCACCACCAGACAGTCCGGTGGCTCACCACCGGACAGTCCGGTGGCTGCTAAAAGCCTGAGAGGCCGACCCTCGTGAACTCCGCCCAGGCAAAACCCTAGGCCACCAGACAGTCCGGTGCCTCACCACCAGACAGTTCGGTGGTATTGAACAAGGCAGCCCGAGTGAAGAAAATAGCCCGAGAATCCTCAAAATTGAATCAAATCTTGACCAAATGGACTCTAAACTTCACCAAACTTTGCAAGGACTTTGACTAGGCCATAGAGAAGCTCTTCCCAAAAGATCAAGCCCTAGGCTTAAGTTTTTCTCCACGGATTTGACTAGACCTCGAAGTGAAGTCCACTTGCCAAGAACGAAAGAAGAAGGGCTGCTCGTGGATTCAAAGATTGGGCAACACAACCACAATTAAAACCACATCCTAGCAGTCCAAAACACCATCAATAGAAAGATCTTGCTTTTGCCCAAAACCAAACACACCAAAAGGCAAGAAAACGAAGATCAAAAACCAATCAAGAGAGGGGCAAAGAAGAGCACACAAGGGGTTGCACGAAATCCATCTATTGATAGCCTCAAAGAGGTCATAGATCCAGATTACAAGATGAATCTCGTTCTCCAAGCTGCCATCCTACTTCCTACCCTCTTTTTTTGGCCCTAGATCACTCTAGAACACTAAACTTCCTTGCTCTTGCTTGGGAGAACAAAACTTAGGGTTTTCTAGCCCTAAGCAACAATCCAACCAGCCAAGAGAGGTGGCCTAAGGCAGCCAACTCCTTATTTATACTACATGACTCAATCTATGCTGTTTTACAAACAGCCCCCTAGAATACATACTCAATTACACTAAAACGCCTGTAGAGGCCAAAAAAGACGCTGGAAACTTAGATGAACAGCCACGATGGAGTCCTTAATCTTCTTCGGCTCGAAGTAATCTCTCGATGTCCTCCACGTGGTCAATAGCTCATCCCTTTGGATAACTACCGGTTTTGGGATACCGGTAGGCCAAGTCCGGCCCAAACGGAGACTTTCTAAAGTTTCCTGGTTTCTGACTTCAAAACCGGGGGTGCAAAGGTGGATTGGACTACTGGCCACGTGGAGAACATCCAAAGATTGCGTGGAAGCTAAGAAGATGAAGTCTTCATCGTGGTCGTCCGTCCCCGATATTTCGGGTTCTTTTCTGTTTTAGCCCCTCCAGACGTTTCTAGTGTTAGGGGTCTATGTGTAAAAATACAAAAACTGAACCGGTGTATAAATAGCCGAAGAGCTAGTCATTAGGACTCGTCTTGGCAACTAGGTTTTCATTTTCCTTAGGGTAATTTTTGTCCTCAAACTTTGAGCTCCAAGTTTAGGAGGGTTAAGGTGAGATCTAGCCTCCAAATCAAGAGGAAAGGTGAGGGCGGTTGCTTGGGATGAAATCCTTCGTTGTAATCTGACCTAAGACCTCATTTGAGGCTCATAATCGAAGTGGTTTCGTGCAGCAACTTTGTGCGCTTCTCCTCCCCTTGTTCTCTTTGGTTTTTTGGTTTCAATCCTTGGCTTTTTGGGTGTTTGCTTTGGCCAAGGTTGAATCCATTGTTTTCCTTGTGTTTTGGACCTACAAGGACGTGGAGATTATGTCTTAAAACGTCTCAATCCCGAAGGATTGCCATGAGCAAGTTGTTCTTGAGCTTTCCCCTTTCTTGCCCAAATATTCACTTCTTCACGAGATCTGGAATTTCCGCTAATCCCTCGATCCTTTTCAATAGATCTTTTGGAAATAGCTTTGGAATGGAGCGAGGTTAGTGTGTGCAAAATTTCGTGAAGATTGGTGAAGGTTTGGTCAAGTTTTGGCTTCGGAAGTTCAAGTTTCGTGTGGCTGTTTTTTTGTCTGTCTATATCGTCCGGTGGTTTTCTATTTCGTCCGGTGTTTAGTTCAGTGGTCAAACGTGCTCCAAATGGCTTGAAATTTTGTGGAGCTCTTTTTCTGTGAATCATAAAGCTTTCATAAACATTTCAGAATATTTAAAGGTGTTTTGACTTGATTTTCGTATTTTTCTTTGGAGGTAGGTCTGTCTGTTTCTGAGCACCAGACGGTCCGGTGTGCATATCACCGAACGGTCCGGTGAGTGTTGGAGTTTCATTTATTCTCCTTTTGAGCTGAAATTTTGTCGAGTTGTTCCTTGGTCCCTTCTTAAGTTGCTGTAAAAATTTCATAATTTTTGGAGTTGATTTGGTTGGGTTTTGATTGAAATCGTTTTGGAGTGTCAGTCTGTGAACACCGGACGGTCCGGTGCTCGATCACCGGACGGTCCGGTGATCACAACTTGCTCCATTTGGTCTGAATTTTTCTAGAGCTGTTCCTTATTGTGTTGTGAAGGTGTGTTAATTTTTTTGGATGGTTTGGAGTTTTACTTCTAGGGTTTTTGAGATTTTTCTTTGCAGCGATGTCTGTTTGAAATCTGCAGTTTCTTGAAATTGGTTCCTTTTGCGCTCTTTGTCTTAGCCGTTTGAGCGTGTGCTTTCGCTTTGTGCTTGGTACGTATCTGTTCAGTGGATGGAACCAAGCACGTGTTGTGAGATAGATACGTATCCTCTCAGTGGACGGTGTCTAGCTTTGTTGTGGGTGTTGTTTCAGTTTGTACTACGGGGGATTGAGTTTGAGTTTTCAAGTGCTCCTATTCAACCATCTCTAGTCGCACGTCTCGGTTCTACACTGAAGTCGTCCGTGGCCACACCCATGGCTCCAACGCTGACACTTTCCAACTCGTCCATGGCCGTGGGACCGGCGCACTTGCTATTCGAGATGACCATGCCGTTCCTGGCCGACCTCAACCTCACTTTTTGTCCTTGGCGTCGTCGATAGGTGGAAACGCGACGTCGTTGGGCTGCAGTCGGGGGAAGTGGTAGGGGGCGATGGGCATGGGCGAGCCAGCGGCTACTTGAGTGCATGCACGTGCTGTGGCGGCCCACGACGGCCAGCGCATGCAGCAGCTGATGTTGGATGTTCAATGAGATAGCCTCGCCGTACAGAGACATCGAGCACAAGCTTGCACCCTACTTCCTCCAGAGACTCTTTGCGTGGCTCACGGCGTTCCGGGCTGCTGCAACATGTCGTTCAACTCCACAGTCCATACCGCGCACGACGCTGCGGCAATGTGAAATCTCGGTCCTGAGCGTTCCTGACTCACCCTTATCCAACGGCCAGTTCGTGGTCGTGTGCACGGAGATTCAGGATGTGACGTGGCATAGTAAATCAGACGTGGAACGGTAAATTTGTCAGGTAGAACTTACGTGGCCACCGTATCTCAATCCAAACGCAGAGATCGAAACGTTCCTTTATTCAAAATAATTTGAATCCACCTCCATGGCTCCACCGGTCGTGCTTTTCTGGAGGGTATTTGGATCCAGAGACTAAACTCTAGTCCGTGTCACATCGAATGTTTCGACTAGACCTGGGCATGGGCCGCCCGACCCGATAGACCCGACCCGACCCACCCGAAAAAACCCCGACCCGACCCGGCCCGGTCAGATCAATGGGTGGGCACGGGCCAAAAATCCTAGCCCGGTGCAAATTTCGGGTCGGGCTCGGGCTAGAATTTTAGCCCGCGGGCCGGCCCGGTGACCCGACAAAACCACCAGCAGGCCCAACACCTCCCCTCCCCTCCACTCTCGGCCTAGCCCAGCACCTCCTCTCCCCTCCTGTCCCGGCCTGGCCCAACACTCCCCTCCCCTCACGGCCCAACTAAATCCCCTCCTGGCCTGGCCCAGGACCTCCCCTAACCTAATCCCCTCTCGGCTCCCAGCTCCCGTGCCGCGACTCGCGAGGCGCAGACGGCGACTCGGCAACGCGCCGCCGCCCGCTCCCCGCTCCTCGGCATGGATGCAACGTCGACGCCCCGTTCCCCAGCCTTGGCCCGCCGCCGCCGGTACGCCGCCGCCTTCCTCTTCCTCTTCCTCTCCGCCTCCGCATCACGCCGCCGCCGGTACGTCGCCGTCTTCCTCATCCTCTCCGCCACCACGTCCGCGTCACGCCGCCTTCTTCTTCCTTACCGCCACCGCCGAAGTCGTCACCTCACTCGCAGCCTCGCACCCGAAGCCGCTGCCAGCAGCCCCTGCGCGCCTCCTCTCCATCTCCTCCGCGCCGCCTGCAGCACCGCCTCACGCCGCCGCCGAAGCCGTCTGCGTCGGGCTAACGGGCCGACCCGCGGGCCGTCGGGCCAAGCGACGGGCGGGCTAGGGCTAGGAATTTCAGCCCGACGCACGGGTCGGGTCGGGCTCGGGCCAACACATCGAAACGTCGGGTCGGCTTCGACCCGACCCGAACCCAGCCCGGCCCGGTGGATGCCCAGGTCTAGTTTCGACGCTAGTTAAAAGTATTAAAATGGTTTAATTAAAAAACTAATTACATAGACAAGGACTAAACGGCCAGACGAATTTATTAAGCCTAATTAATGTACAATTATTAACGACTAGTTACTGTAACATCATATTTGCTAATCATGGATTAATTAGGCTTAATAAATTTATCTCGTCGTTTAGTCCTCATTTGTGTAATTAGTTTTGTAATTAGATTATATTGAATTTCTAACTGGCGTCAAACATCCGATGCGACGACAACTGATATATTCGGTATCCAAACACCCCCCTATTCATTTTTCTCCGTCCTCCCTTCTCCAGTTCTTTCCTGTCCCCATCCGTCCCTCTCCAGATTTGCCGGCGGTGGTGCCCATATCCGGTGGAGGCGGCGTCGGAGTGCTCCGCGGCGACGGCGAAGACGTGCGTCACGTCAGCGCCTCCCCCAGGCGTCGCAGACGGCTGGGACGGCGCCCCTCTTCCTCACCATGGCCACCTCCTCGAGCCGGATCCGGGCCTAGATGGCCGACGCGGTCTCCTCGACGGCCTCTTCCCCTCACCGGCTGCAGCGCCTTCTCCTCACCGCGTCCACCGCACCTCTCCCCCGTCACAACCACCTCTGCCCCGCCGGCTGCTCGGGCCAGATCCGGCCTCCCCCAATCGGATCCTGTCCATGGTGGCCGTCGCGGCCTCCTCGCCGGCCTCTTGCCCGCCCCAGCCGCAGCGCAGTTCGGCCACGGCTGCGTCGTCATGCTCACTGTTTGGGTCGACATGCAGGCTCGGCGTCAGGCTCTCGCTCCCGTCGCCGCGGTCCATGCGCGGGCTCGTGGACCGGACCTAGAGCATGTACGCGCAGCTGCTCTGCGGCCTGCCGCTTCACGTCCACGCGAGGGAAGGCGTGGTGCTTATGAGGAAGGCGAGGGAAGGCCAGCGCATCATCATGCGATCAATCCAACAAGGAAGGAAATGCCTCCGGCATGACCCACGAGGCTGCGAGAGCAGCAGGAGCAAGGCCAGCAAGGCCGGCACGTCCAACAAGAACGTGGCTTCGGCGGCGCCGTGCCGCCGTCCTCGTCAGGCATTAATGTTAATTTTGGGTGTATTTACAACCCAAAAAGTTCTCCCAAATTTCACTATGATTTTCCGTCACATCAAAATGTCGGCATATGCATGGAGTACTAAATGTAGATGAAATAAAAAAATAATTGCACAGTTTAGATGTACTTTGCGAGACGAATCTTTTGAGCCTAGTTAGGCCATGATAGGACAATATTTACCACAAACAAACGAAACGTGCTACAGTGCTTTTCAGTTCGGAACAGTACCAATTTCAGAGTTCTAAACACACCCTTTGGTTTTAAGTTTGTACTATGAAGGGTGTGTTTAGATGGTTGAAAAAAACACTGTTCCGAACTGAAAAGCACTGTAGAACCACTGTAGCACTTTTCGTTTGTTTGTGGTAAATATTGTCCTACTATGGCCTAACTAGGCTCAAAAGATTCGTCTCGCAAAGTACATCTAAACTGTGTAATTATTTTTTTATTTTATCTACATTTAGTATTCTATGCATGTGCCGGCATTTTGATGTGATGGGGAATCTTTTTTTTCATAGTGAATTTTGGGAGAAAATTGGAGTTAAACAGGGCCGAAATCAAACCAGGGGCGCGTGTACCATCGCAATTTAGTTTCTAAAAATATCTTTGTTGCTCTATACTGTTCCCTCTGTGGAAATGCAAATGTGCGCATGACATGTACTCATGGTTGTACCCAAAGTTTTCGCGGAAGCTTGAGGAGTGCGAGTGCTCGCCTGCCGCTAAGAGCGGAGCTGGGCAGCTAGCAAGCGAACCGCCGTCATCTGGCCACCGGTGTCGGTGGCGCATTCCTCGATGCCTTCTACCCCTGCCAGCGGCGAGTAGATGTCAAGACCTGCGAACAGACCGTCGACAAGCACTCACATGGAGAAAGAGAGGAGAGACCAGAGAGATAGGACGAAGGGAGGGACGAGTGGAGGACTGACGAGCAAATCGGAGTCAGGTCACCGGCGCTGGAGCAGCAAACAACAGCCTCTCCCGTAGCCATGGCCGGATGGCCTCCATCCTCCCTAGCCGTCCAGTTGCGTCAAGCTGCCTCCGAACAGAGCAATGCGAGAGAGCAAGCAAGGAGATGGGGATTGGCCGGATAAGAACGATGAAGGATAAGGACACAATAGACAATAGTGCTTCTGTCTACATAGCATACGATGAAGAGACCGTAGAAGGAAAATAATAAAATATTATAAGAGAGCTGAGACTGTAGAGACATCAAATGCAAATTGGTTTAAAAAGCACTGACATGTTAATTCCTGTGATACATATTTCTATGTTCCAAACATTACTTTTTATCCATTCCTATGTTTTTCCAATCCTCTGTTTTTATACTACCTCAACATTTTTTTTCCATTCCTGTATTTTAAAATCCTTCGTTCCAAACAGCTCCTGAGAATATTGGGTCGTAATACCATAAAACGCAGTTTTTTTTTCTGACACGGAGAAAGTACTGGGTTGTACTCCTGCAAGGTGAGGTTCTTAGCTTTTCATTGGTTGTCCGTATGGGTTGTGGGCAAAAAGTTCCAAAAAAAACGGCATCCTCATTTAGATTTTTGGACTTCATCATCGGGTACATGTACCTGTGCCGCATGATTTTTATTTCTATCATGGTTTTCAATTTCAGGATGCTGCATGGTTGCATGTACTAACTACTTTGGTTGGCAAAGGAGCAAGAAAAATCAACATACATAATTGTTGGATATTTGCAAAATCGTGAGCTCTGTACCACAACGGGTTTTAAAATATTATTATCGTTGACAAGGCGTGGAAGCTGCGCTTGTCGCTTGATCGCCTGACTTGTGTTTGCCTAGTTGTTTGGCTTGTAATGTTTACGGAGCGTCTTGGTTGTTTAGTGCGTGAGTAATTCCGTAAGGTTTGCAGGCTATCTCAGTGGTCTGTGTTTTGTACTTTCTTACTCATCTTCTTAATGCAAAGATATGCAGCTCTTCTGCGTATTCGGCAAACAAATATTATTATCGTTGTGTATACATAGTCCGATTTGAATTATTTGTATCATAGAATTATTTGTATCATAAAATTGTACATTGTACCGGTGGAATAAACAAATTTGTGTATGTGTGTATTTTTTTGTTGTACTTATCTCCGTTCGCGAATACTTGACAACTTTGACTTTTACTATTCACCCTTTGACTATAAATATTTATCAAAATATCTGTTTTGATATAATGACAAGAGTATTGTTGAGTTTGTTATCTAGAGTAGTGTAAGTATGTAGTATATTTACGACTAATTATGTATATATCTGAAGAAAAGACGAATGGTCAAAGTTTAAATATTAAAGTCAAAGTTGTCGAGTATTCGCAAACGGAGGTTAGTACCAAACACGTGAGGTCCCCACATGCGTGGACGTTTGACATTATCTGAGCTACGGGTCTGTACAGTGTGTGCAAGTATTTACCTCCGTTCGCGAATATTTGACAACTTTGACTTTTACTATTCGTCCTTTGACTATAAATATTTATCAAAATATCTATTTTGATATAATGATAAGAGTATTGTTGAGTTTATTATCTAAAGTAGTGTAAGTATGCAGTATATTTACGACTAATTATGTATATATCTAGAAAAAAAACGAATAGTCAAAATTTAAATATTAAAATTAAAGTTGTCAAGTATTCATGAGCTGAGGTTAGTAGTAGAAATCTAACGTGTACTCGGATCTATTACCAATATGTCAGCTCTGTACCAGCAGCTAAAGAGCATGAAGCGTCGCTTGGCCGCTTGGGTGTATGGGCAAGAGCGTGTACAGACTACAGAGTGGCAAAGAAAAGCAGCAGCCTGATGTGCGCAATAATGAACTGTATAGAGGCCGGCCCACACGTTGCATCATGAGTGCAGGCACATCTCTCACCAAGCCCAACAGGCTTTTACGTCCCATCGCACTGTTGTTTGATCAGTGCAGGTGTTGCTCAAGGGTCTGTTTAGATCTTTTGGCAAAAAACATATAGCAAAAATTTTGTTTTTTTTTTTGCCATTTGGATCCAAACATTCTTTGGTAAAAGGACAAGAGAGAGAGGGGAGAGTGGCAAATGGCAAATGATAATTTTTTTTTCCTTTTGCCCTTTTGCACTTTAGATCCAAACACTACCTTAGCTGCAACTCTGTCTCACTATGGTATTGTAGCAGCAGCAAAGGAGAAACTAAATGAGTCCATGTCACATCAAATATTTCGATGCTAAATGAGTCCATATCACATTAAATACTTTGATACTAGTTAAAAATATTAAATATGGTTTAATTAGAAAATCAAATACATAGTCGATAGTAAACGTCGAAACAAATTTATTAAGTCTAATTAATCTAACGTAATGCTACAATAACTAGTCGCTAACTATAGATTAATTAGGCTTAATAAATTGGTCTCGCCGTTTATTCTTCAAATAATTTTAGAATTATACTATATTTAATATTTAACTATCATCGACTACGAATGAGACTAAATTGAGAACCAAACACTCCTATGTCAGCGGAACAGGGTCAGCTGTTCGCCTGCCACACCCACTTGCACTGACAACGCCGTCTGCCCACGCCTCTTTGACTTGTCACGTCACCCATGTTGTGCCATCCCATCTCTCTTCCACACAAACACAACGCGTGCTGCCAGATTAGCGCAGCCCGTCCACGTCACTTATAAATGCGAATCGTAAAACTGGACGCAACGGTGATAGATAAGGGTAGGCCAAGAACATGCTAGGTTACAAAATATTTTGCGGCGCGGCCGCCGGCCGCCGCGACGTTGTCGAAGCCGCAGAGGTTCCAGGTTCCACGTCCTCAACTGAGGAACATGTTTTACACGCACGCAGTAGCCTACGCGGACGTTGCTCATGGCGCTCGCAACGTGGTCCGGCGACGGCGCACCGCACCTGTCGATCACCTCTGCTGTGTCCGCGGCGCCGTCCGCGCCTATGGCCGCCATGCAATGCGAGATGTGGGAGTTCAGCTAGCGGATGAAGAAGCTCGCACGGCCAACACGCCGGTGATCTTGTGCAGCTCGACTTTGATGCGCTCGACCTCTACGACGGAGGAACCACCACCGCGGATGCCGTCGACTGCATCAACTCGCTCAGCCATGCGGTGTCTGGCGGCGCCCGCTGGAGCGATGCTGGCTGCCTGCGTCCCTCCGCCATGGGTCGTTACTGTTTTAGAAGGGGAGGCCGATCGATCTCGTGGCTTCTGACGTGACGGAGCCATTGTACGTAGAGGAAAGGAGTCGTATATATGAACAGCAGGAGACATCGTCGAGCTAGACGGCGGGTGCACGTAGCTCCGGTGGGAAAAGATAAA
This sequence comes from Paspalum notatum, assembly GCA_022530915.1. NCBI lineage: Eukaryota > Viridiplantae > Streptophyta > Magnoliopsida > Poales > Poaceae > Paspalum > Paspalum notatum. Next base: position 57,171,624 of record CM039683.1, on the reverse strand, counting down.
AACACAGGTTGACAGATCAGAGGACCATGGGCCATCTAAGGGTGGGTAAACAATTGGATAGACGAGTTTTTAGTATAATTTTTTTTAAACTCGCATTTTATAGGGTAAATTTGGAGATGTAGTACTTTTTTTCTAGATGCCAAGTAATAGGAGTACTAAGTTACTGAAGAATACAGTACTATCCAGGCAAAAATGGTATTTCAAACCTTCTAGAAAATTCTGTTTTAATTTGAAAACTTTGGTGTTGGTAATGGTAAAATATATTTTTTTGACTGTCAAGTGTCAACGGGGGAGAGGCTCCCCACCTGATTGTATTGCTATAATATTTTTTGTTATACAAAATTTTAGACCTAAGTTTCTAGTTCGTCACATTAAGTAATTGAACCATACAGATGTATACATTGGTTTTACCAAAAATATGGTATCAAAAATATGGTATTGTTATAGCAATTGTACGTAGACCATAATATTTGTATATGGTAACAACCTAGCTAGGAATATATTATATCCAATTGATCATGTTACCAACCAACCACAGGATCACTAAACCCATTTCTCGGGCATACAATCCTTAAATTTATTCCTCCCTTCATCTCACGAAATAAGGCGTGCATACATTTAGAAAAGTCAAACTTTAAAATTTTTGACTAGCAATTAGCCAAAAATATATATTTTTGATGTATGCATGTTATATAGTTGGATTCGTATTCAAAAGTACTTTAAAATTATAATATTTTGGTATTTGTTGATGCTATATTTTAGAAAAAATAAATGGTCAAACTTCTACTTTAAAGACCGTGCTAAATACATGCACGTCTTATTTCATGAGATGGAGGAAGTATCTCTTTACGAAGAAGTCTCTTTTGTTTTTTTTTCTTAACTCGTAGTATTAGAATTTAAAATCTTCAATCATAATTATTTTTTCCAATCCAAAATACTCATCGCACAAATGTTTCATTACCGTAAATTATAAGATAATGTTTTGAATGGCCAAGGAATACCTTTAAAGCCACTTTCAAATTATTGCCGTCCTTGCGTATGGAAATGATGGCCGCGCGCGTCTGTTTCGTCGACCTTGACACGGGAGTCAGTCAAGTCAACGCAGTGGGGTGGGGAGAGAGAGAGAGAGAGAGAGAGACTCAGCGCCAATCCATTCCTTGGATCTCTGGGCAGATATCCTCTTCCTTCGGCGGTTCGGCCCTGAGGTGCAGTTCGCAGTGCAAAGCTTCAGAGTTCGGAGCACCAGGCCAGAGGGAGAGGGAGTGTGCCCGGAGAGCCGCCACAAGTGCAGTTGCCGGCCGCTGCATCTTCATCAAGTAGGTGATTCTGATTCCCTGATGATTTTTTTTAAAAAATTCTTGCACGAAGTTTATGTTGCTGGTTGTCGTAGGATCGTAGCTTTAGTTGGATCAGAGGGTTCTCTCTGTTGAAACCTAAACTTTCGGTGATGCTAATGCTATGCTGTTATTCATCTGGCCGGCCATCAAATTAGTGCTACCAACCCTGGCCCTGAGAGCGCCGGTGCAGCCGGCCGCATGCAGCGGCCTCGCCGGCTTCCTCGGTCGCTTCCCCCCCCACCCCCCCCCCCCTAACCCACCGCCGCCTTTGATGGATTCGTACTCCTTTTTATCCTCTATAAGTTTGTTACGGCAAGCGCATAGCAGGGGTTTCGCGTCGCGTTAGAGTCTGGACCCCGCTCACACGACGACCTGCTTGACGAATTGCTTGGCTGCCATGCCCCAACAAAAATATATGGCTACATTTTTCTACCTGCCGTATTCTGGATTCTTTTTTCTTCGATTTTCATTCTGCTCACGGTCATGACGACGGATTGGCGATTGCAATTTGCCAATCGATATGTCATGAGAAGTGCTACTTCCAAATTCCAAAAGCAGCCTTCATCACCTGGCTGTTCAACGGAGGGCATTTTTAAATCTCCATGCCATGTAGGTAGCTAAGGTAGGGTCCTCCATTATCATTTGTTGAGATGAAATCAACTACTCCATCCGTTCCAAACTATAGCTCACTTTAGATTTGCCCTCGGTGAAATTTGTCAAACTTCAACCACGTTTTTCGAAACATATATGAACACTACGTTATCAAATAGATACACTATTGAAAGATAGTTCATAGTGAATTTAATGGAACTAATTTGATACTATAGATGGTGGTTCTCTTTTCTATGAAATTAATTGAATTTAGAGAAGTATGACATAGGACAACACTAGAGTAAACTATATGGGCTAATTTGGCAACCTCATTTCTCTTAGAGATCGGAGGGGATAGGAGGGGAATGGAGAAAAAATGAACTAATTTTTTTCTCTTTCCTCTCTATTTCCCAAGGGAAATGAAGTTGCCAAACTAGCTTTAATCTGGAATAGATGAAGTAGTAGGGTTTTAAAACTTTTAAGTAAAAAAGAAGCATTCTTCTCTTCTGTGAACTTTTATATGAATATTTTTGTTACGCATCCAAACATCTGCACATAGTCTCATGACTCATGTACTGGTTCGAAATTGTGAATGGCAGTAGTACAACCTGTATGTCTTGCTCTATCTTATTGTATATTGAGATGGCCACAAATTTAAAATGGCTGTTCCAATTTTGGTGTACTTTTTTTTTTTTTGAACGTATTGGCAGGAGCTCTGCCTTTCAATTAAGAAAAAATAGAGTTGATCCGGTTTTTAAAGAAAACCGAGCCAAAAACCTTTACACAACGGCTGTTGGATTGGGTCATCAACAACACCGCACAACGCATAGCATTGGCTAGTTGGATTGGGACATCAACATAAGCCACACGACACTAACACCCCACACAAAACCCGACGACAACCCTTGCAGTCCGACGCAAGTCATCGTTGCCGAGCTCAGCTACAAGCTAAGCAGCTCTGATTCCTCCACCGAACCACCACCATGCAGTAGCCAGAAGAGCGTCCTAAGTGTCATCGTTGCCGAGCTAGGTTGCAACAACAGCGTAGCAGCTCCGACTTCACCAAAGCACACACCTTCAAGCGAGCCAGCCCCGAAGGAACAAGCAGCCACCCAAACCGAAGGAGCCCACTGCATGTCATCGTTACCAAACTTGTCACGTAAGTGACAAACAGCTCCGACTTCCCGCAGCGAACAACAGCCAAAGCCACCAAATACTGATGACTACACATAGCTCGCCCCAACACGACGGGAACGAGGAGTGACTTCATCCTAGACGAGGTGATCCATCATAGGTTGGTTCCATGAATTTTGGTAGGATGACCCCATTCCTCATACTATTACTAATTATTTGGTAGTGAGGAATAAGGTGATGATTGACCAACCCATTTCATTCCATAAACCAAATAAAAAAGTGAGGAGTGAAAAGGTGATGTACTACATAATTCCCCAAACCAAATACACTGAGTTTAGACTTAGTAGCTAGAGTTTTTCTACACATATACATATCCATGGCATAGTGTGTGCACGTTATAAGATATGTAAAAACATGTGCACGCTGTGATAATGAAATACAAATAACAGAGTTATTATTAGTTCTCCAAAATCGACTAGACGGAGTCTCTGTTTATAAAATAAGTTCGAGCTTCCACAATATGTTGTATGCAACTTCATAATGAGTTTTATGCTTTTGCTTATGTTTTTGCCTATCCTTTTCTTTCATCATATACATTTTGTGTAATCTGACCATGCTTTTCTGTTTTCTCAACAGACATGGCTGAAGCAGCTCTCCTTGCTCTCTCAAAGATCAGTTTCTATTTAGCAGGAGAAGCTGCCACTTTTGTGGGGACCAAATTTTCTAATTTGATAGAGCTGCCAAACACAGTGCAGCGTGTGCGGAGGCAACTGTTGATGATGAATCTCTTCATACGAAAAACTGGTGCACTGTATCTCAGTGATGAACTCCTGAAGGGATGGATCTCAGAGGTGCGAATGTTGGCATACCGTGTTGAGGATGTAATGGATAAGTTTTCATACAACTATCTACAATATAAGAAAGACCAACTCCTGAAAAAACTGGGGAAAGGAGTAAACTATGCTGTGGTATTTAGTGGAATATCTGATGAACTAATTCAGATAGAGAAGGAAATTGTCCACGTCTCCATGCTGAAGGAACAATGGTTGAGACCAGTTCAAGAGCTTCTTCCAACTCAAGTCCACAACAGCGAACTACAATTCCCTCAGTACAGTATGCCCCAATTTATGAAAGATGAAGACCTTGTGGGGATCGAGCAAAACAGGGAGCAGCTAACAAAATGGTTGAGGTCAGATGCACGAGATCTCAAGCTGGTCTCAGTTTGTGGTATGGGAGGAATGGGCAAGACCACCCTGGTTGCAAATGTATATGAGAAACAAAGGGATAACTTTACAGTGCTTGTGTGGCTCACTGTTTCACAAACATACAATAGCATGGAGGCATTGCTGAGGAAGCTACTTGAGCTGACAATGGCTGACAGTGACAGCATTGAATTGGGGAAGAAGAAATCAGAACACATTGACAACATGGACATTTTCAAGATTAAAACAAAGTTGAAGTCACTGTTTGGAGAAAAGAAATATTTGGTTGTCTTAGATGACATATGGAACCTCCAAGTGTATGAAAGAATGCGTGATGTATTTGAAGATTCTAAAAATGGAAGTTGCATTGTCATCACAACAAGGAAAGAAGATGTGGCTTCTGTTGCTCCCAAGAATTATCAGCTCAAGCTTAGTCCGTTAGGTCTGAACGATTCTCTTTGCCTACTGTGCACCAAAGTTTTTCCTTACAACAACTTTGAGCCCGAGGGCCCAAAAAAGTTAAAAGAGTTAGCTACTGATACTGCAAATGAGTGTAATAAATCAACTCCTGTGAACTGTCCAGCAGAGGTACGGGAACTAGCTTCTGCCATTGCAAAGAAGTTTGAGGGCCTACTGCTGGAGCAGTGCCCAGCTGAACTTCAGGAGCTAGCTACTGATGCTGTTAGAAAATGTGAGGGCCTGTCAAAAGCAAAGAGCACATCAGAACTGTTAGATCTAGCTAATGATATTCTAAATAAAAGTGTGTCCCTTCCACTTTGTAAATGTCAATCAGAGATGCAAGTTCTAGCTGTTAATATTGCAAAGAAATGTGGCGGCTTGCCACTGGCGATTGTATCTATAGGAAGCTTACTTTCAACAAGGAAGTTAATTTGGCCAGTTTGGAAGCAGATATATGATCAACTTCCTTCTGAGCTAGAGAAGGATGCACAGGTTCGTGGTATTTTAAACCTGAGCTACTATGACTTGCCTGGTGAGCTTAGAAACTGCTTCCTATACTGTAGCATGTTCCCTGAAGATTATCCCATGCCAAGGGAAAAGCTTGTGCGGCTATGGATTGCAGAAGGGTTTGTGGTAAAGAAAGGGGATAGCACTCTAGAGGAAGTCGCAGAGGGCTATCTCATGGAGCTGATCCATCGAAACATGTTGCAAGTTGTTGAATATGATGAACTTGGCGGTGTGAATACTTTTAAAATGCATGATATCTTGAGAGAGTTGGCACTTACAGTCTCTAAAGTTGAGATGTTTGGTACTGTTAATGATTTTGGTGCCATAATTCAGATGGATAGAGATGTGCGTCGCCTATCTGCATTCAGATGGAGGAAGATGAAAAATGATGCATCCAAGATGAAATTCCCACGCCTTCGGACACTAATGGCAAGTGAAACCATTGTGATGTCTATACCTTCAATATTATCTGAATCCAAGTACCTTACAGTCCTTGAATTGCAAGTCTCAGAAGTCACGACATTACCTGCATCAATTGGTAATCTGTTTAATCTGCGTTATATCGGTCTGAGGAACACAAGAATAAGCTCACTGCCAGACTCTATTGAGAATCTCATTAATCTTCAAACTCTCGATGTCAAGTCAACTAATATTACAAATCTGCCACCTGGGATTGTTAAGCTCACCAAGCTTAGGCACATTCTTGCTGACAGATATGCTGATGAGAAGCAATCACAATTCCGGTACTTTGTTGGAGTGAAAGCACCTAAAGGGCTATCCAATCTGGAGGAACTTCAAACTCTTGAAACTGTGCAAGCAAGTGAGGATTTGGCTGAGCAGCTTGAGAATATGATGCAATTAAGGAGCGTGTGGATTGAAAACATAAGTGCTGCCCATTGTAGCAAGATTTTTAAGGTTTTGTCAATGATGCCGCTTCTTAACAGCTTGCTTCTCTCTGCTAGTAGTGAGAAAGAGCTACTTTCTTTTGAGGACCTCAAACCAACTTCCGCGATGATGCACAGGCTGATTGTCAGAGGCTGTTGGGATGGCAGAACAATGCGGTGCCCAATATTTGAGCATCATGGAGTAAATCTTAAGTATCTAGCTCTAAGCCGGTGTCACCTTGGGAGAGAAGATCCATTGGCATTCCTTGCGTCACATGCCCCCAACCTGTCATATCTAAGACTTAACAACATTAACAGTGCACATAAATTGGTTATTCCTGCAGACTCTTTCACTCATCTAAAGACACTAATTTTGATGACTATGCATGATGTGAGTTTGCTGGACTTTGGAGATGGTTCACTTCCCAGTATCGAAGGTCTGTACATTACATCACTGCCAAAGCTAGCAACAGTCCCCCAAGGGATTGAACATTGTCACTGCCTTAAGAAGCTCTGGCTAGTTGGTCTCCACGAGGACTTCAAAACTCAATGGAAAGACAAGGGGATGAAACAAAAGCTGCAGCAGGTTCTAGAGATTCGCATCTAGGATGATTTTTCTTATTGCTTCAGCAGGAATCTTGTAAGGTGTGCTTTCTCATGTGTGTTTCATCCTTTACAAATTCGGCCTTTTCCTCACCTGCTGAAATTGTCTAGCATCGCATCACATTTATGTTTTATGTTGAATCAATAACAGATTATCATAATAATTGTTATAAAAATGACTTTCTACCTTTGCCTTTATAAGTAGTTGCCTACGTCAGCCTGCTTGTTGTAGTTGTTTTTGGATGAGTTCAATGAAAGAACTCTACCTTTTTTTTTTTTTTGGAACTACATTTCAAAGCCTGTATGTGTTCTATCTTTTGTTGTATTTGTATTGAACTTGTGCTGTCCACTCCATAGTCCATACTGCTGCTTTGCTTCAAAATTTTGCTGTGTTGGTCTGCTAGAGCAGCAGTACAGTTGCAACCGTTCCTGCCTTCTATTCCAATTTAGAGTTCTTATGAGCAGGTTGAGTTGTATGCTGAACAATGTCATCCTCACTTTTTAAAATAATGGAAAGCTACGGCGTCATGTAGCACGCGTTCATTATTACAACAGTTAGGAAGTGTTTGGGACTGTTCCACTAAAAAAACAGTTCTACTTCAACTTCTTCCATGCAAATGGTGTCAATTCTAAAAACTCAAACTCCAAGGAAAAAATTGAATTCATCTTCCAACTCCATGTTTTCTCTGGAGCCTTACAAGAGATGCTATGAAAATGAGCTAACATACTAAACCAGTGTTCAGTTTGAGAATATGGGAACTGTTGTAAGGAACGTGCAGGCGGAGGGCGTGAATTGGGTTGCTAACCGCTCTTCTAAAACCTAGGGCATTCTAGTGCATTGAATAAACTTATTGGGTCCTACACATGCCAGTTAATCTAAAGTTTATCTATGCGCTTTCTAACTTATCCAAAAGACTCGCAACCTAGAGCCAAACCTAATTAACTAACTAGTAAAGCAAAAGGCCCACAAGAAAGTAAATGCGGAAACGTAAATGCGGAAAGTAAAATGGTAAGGGCAAGAGATGCAAACTCTCGAGAAGAAATAAGGATTTAACGTGGTTCACCATTAAGGGCTACGTCTATGGGCTCCTGAGCTACCAAGGGCTAATTCAATAAAGGCAATATTCGAGCCGGGCAACAAGACTCTTTCGGTCGCCGTATTGCTCTCGCCACCAAGTGGCTCCCAGTAAGCAAAGGCTAAGTGTCACCAAGCTACCAAGGCTTGGCCATTGCCACCATCTCTCCCGGTCAAAAGGCTGGATTACACTACGGAGTTTGAAGGGTCTCCTCGTCCCCGCACAAGTTGTCACCGCCGTTCCACACCAAGGAAGGAGGGTCTAGCAGCAAGTGCAAGTGGCTTGACCATAGCCAAGTCTTCTCCTCTAGCTCACGCAGGAGCTACACTCAAGAAGAGCTCGCAAGCTCACTTCCTCTAAGCTCTATCCTTAGCTTTGATGATGCACTAAGCTCTCATATGGTGTTTGAAGTGGTAGATATGCTTTGAATCCTCCTTTACACTTGCTCTGAACTTCAGTGGCTTCAACTCACTTGAAATGGCTGGGTGGGGTGGCTTATATAGCCCCCAAACACAAACTAGCCGTTGCCAAAAGACTGCCATAAAGTGTATAGACCGGATTGTCCGGTTTGTTCACTTTGGCATACTTCAGATTGTCTGGTAGCCGTTTAACTAGCCGTTGTATTGTCTGGTCTTACACATCGGACTGTCCGGTCCATTATAACTCATCGGCTGTTCGAACTGCATAGCCTTGGGAAACTTTGTCCGATGGTTTGACCGGTGTCACAGACCGTACCATCCGATCCGTTTTATTCCTCTACGGCTTCAATCTTCATGCGCTTGGGCACTTTTGTCTGAACTTTTGTCCGGTCTTCTAGACTGTACGGTCTGATCCATGTAACTTGGTCCCTTCTGTTGTTGTCTTCTAGTTCGTTTGGTCCGTTCATTGCTTGGGACTTTGGATTGTTTGGTCTTCACAACATGCCAGACTTCCAATTCTTCACCCCTTCGAGAAAACTTATCCGGAGGTATGTCCGGTCTTGCAGAATGGATTGTGCGGTCCTCACAACACTGTTGTTGGGGTGGCCCTTCAGGCCTTGCCTTGGGATTTTCTTTTTCTTCATCCCTCGGACCTAAACACCTGAGAATGTGAATCTAGACAACATTATTAGTCCAAGTGGTGGTTATCAATCAATCACCAAAACACAACTAATGGAAATATGGCATGTGAGGTCATTTTCCTTACAACTATTAGAGTGGTGCAGCGGATTCCAGCCTAGTTCGTTTGGCGCCCATGAGCCGTGGCCCACTAGGCCTAGATTCATCGGAGTCTCCGACATACAAGGCTTTGGGCCTACTTCAACTCAAAAGACTAGTTTATTAGGTGAGAGCTACTCATGCCTTATGTGCCATGCTCCTCCACCATTAATTACCAATATGGAATAAATCTAACATGAACAATCTTTTCTTTTCGTAGTGTTAAAATCCTTGTTTAGTAGCGTCCCCATCAACTCGAGAACTTTGGTTGCCAAGGCCTACCCCATGCTAAGTTTGATGTGTGATTCTACGGAGCCATCTTGGATCAGGCCCTTGAGAGGCCTTAGCATAGAGATGGATGGTGTTTCGGAGCTAGTGTTCACTAGACAAACCTGCACTGAGTCATCCAACACAACTAATATAACCTCCAGACGCACCAAATTGCCCATGCTCAAGACATTAACCGTGCTCCAGAACATAACACCGGCGTAGAGGTCAAAGATGGGCGTCTTGTTTTGCCGTATATGAACTCAACACGCCATCAAGGAAGCTACGCATGTGGAGATAGCGTTTTCCCAAGTGTCTGTGTGATATATCGGGGCGAGATGTTGAGGTTCAAGCCGGTGTCGGTGAAGGTGGTATTTGGGGCATACGATAGCTTGGTGGTGGTCTATGGATCAGAGTTCACCATCATCAATAGTCCACAGTCTATGCTGATGAATTCTTCAAATGCACAATAGCTTCCGTTTTTCGTAAATTGCGTGCATGGGCACGTATGGATCTGAGACATTTGTGAAATTCAAACTCTGGAGATATTAAGCAAAGTAATGCTATTATTGGGCTGAGCTTCAAGTACCCTGGCTGCGGCAAGGCCAATAAGCAGTAGCGATGATGTTGTCACCATCATTCTTGGCATTATGATGCTCATTTGCACAAGCTAGCAGCCAAAAAATTATGTGCCTAATAGCAAATCACAATAAATCCATCATTTATAGATACTAGATCTAATTAGCAAGTCAAACACAGTCTCCACCCACTTCAAGCAAACCTGGTAATGGCTTGGTCTCAAACCGGTTTGATGATTTGATTTATTGTTTGGTTTGACTTGATTTGGTGGGAAATGGTTTGAGGTGTGTATTAGTGGTGTGGTGTAGCTTAGGTAATATAGCAATATAGATCAATTTGGTTTTGGTTTTAATCGGTTTGAATGGCTCATCTAGTAAATCCCAAATAAAAAGTTCGACCCTAGAATTAAAATCTTGCATTCAAGCTTTAAAATTTTATTAAAACAAAGGGAATTTGTTGCAGGTGACTCAATATATCGATCATCAACTTTAAAAAAATTATTGTGGCTATATCAATTTGTGGGCACCACGTTAAAAATCAGACCCTAAAACTAAAATCTCACGTTAATATTTTATAATTTAATCAGAACTGACAGAAATATGCTGCACGTGACCCAGTATGTTTTGTAGCTATATCAATACATGGGCCCTGCATCAAAAGCCCTAGAACTAAGGTATCGTTTGGTTCGTGGACATGGTGGGATGGAATGGCTCTATTTCTAGGACCTCGGATAGAATGATTCCATTCTATGTTTGGTTTAAAAATGGAATGGCTCCATTTTTACGTTTAGTTGGAGGAACTAGAATGGACCATTCCTAACTCTGTCTACCATCGTTTGAGGCGAGACCCACCTGTCATACTCATCCTTTCCTCACTGCCCCCGTGCCCTCCCCGCCGGCGCACGCTCCTCCGCCACCACCTCGCTCCTCTGCTCCCGGCTCCTCCTCGGCGCACCGCCGCCTCGTCCTCCTCCGCGCTTGATCCACCGGCTCCACCTCGGTTCGCCGCCACCTCGTCCTCGGCGCGCCGCCGCCTCCACCTCGGTTCGCCGCCGCCTCGTCCTCAGCGCGCCGCCGTCTCCTCCTCGGCGCGCCGCCACCTCGTCCTCGGTGCGTCGTTGGCTCCTCCTCAGCTCGCCGTTGCCTTGTCCCCCGCGCTTCGCTGGCTCACCTCACGTGCCTGGATGGGCTGGCCGTCGCCGCGGCCCTCCTCCTACGCCCAGGATGTCGTCGCCACGTCGTCCTCCGTGCGCCGCCGGGCCTGGCCGCTGCGGCTCTGCTCCTGCGCATGGCTGCCCTCGCCGCCGGGCCTGGCTGCCGCTGCGGCCGTCGTCGATGTGGCGCTTCCTGCGCCTAGTAGCCGCCCGCGGAGTGGCTGTCGTCGCCGCCGGCCAACGGAGAGGCGCGAGCGGAGAAAACGGAGTGCGATGGCGTCGAGGTGGGACGAGCGTGTCCGGGATTTTTCGGGGACGAGCGTGTCCCAGAATCTCGAGGAATATTCCCACCTTGGAACCGTTCCATTCCTATGTCCATCAACCAAACGACCTCCGAACTGGGATGGAACGGCTCTGTCCCTCCATGTCACTGCAACCAAACGGACCCTAAAACCTTGCATCCACACATTAAATTTTTATCCGAAGTGGAATTTGTTGGAGATGACTCATTATGTTGATCAACTTTGTATAGATTATTGTGGCTGCATCAATATATGGGCCCCACGTTGCCCAAGAATTAAAACCCCACGTTCACACCTTAAAATTTTAGTGAAACTGAGTGAATTTGTTGGAGCTGGCTGAGTATGTCAGAATGCTACTATGTGTGCATTAGTGTTGTACGTGAGATCACTTTATTTTATTTCATTAATGGATAGATACGAGAGAGAAATCTAACCACTTTTGTCGAATTGGTTTAAAACTATGGTTTAGAAGGTGGGCTGCCCTAATTTAAATGAAATCATTCCCTCAATTTGGTTTGGTTTTGTTTGTAAGTTTAAGGGTTGGTTTGAGGTGAAAATGGTTTGTAAGCGTAAGTCTTTGGTACAATTGTTTGGTATAGTTTTGATGCAGTTTTGAACCCATTACCACCCTTAACTTCAACTCCATGGTGGAGGTGTGGAGCTGCTTGGAGTTTAGATTTCATAAAGTGGAGCAGTTTAATCATGAAAAGAGAGTAAACATAGAAAAATTAAAGTGCATAGCTTATTTTTAAATTATTGCAAGGAAAATGGGTCTTAAGCCTTGTGCTTAGTTTCCATATGTGATTTTGGTGGTTGAATTGACAACACGTGCCATGGGACTAATATTTGTGTCCAAGTGTTTTTGTCTAAAGTCCCAGGGTGTAAACGGTGGACTTGGGGTACAAACACCTCAAAGAAGGATCTAAAAGGCACAAGAGAAGACCCAAACCGCCATCAAGTTGCAAGCAAGGGTCCTGACTCGGCGGTCCCGCTAACCGGTCAACGGACCGATTTTTAGGCTCAAGAACCGAAGAAAATGCATGCACCGGACAGTCCGGTGGTGCAGCACCGGATAGTCCGGTGCCTACAAGGAGCCGAGCCAAAAAGCTGAAGGTCCGGCGCAAAACCTAACGCCGGACAGGGTGGCTCACCACCGGACGTTATAGGCTGAGAAGGAAGGGGAAAGGTCTGGCGCAAAACCTAACGCCGGACAGTCCGGTGGCTCACCACCGGACAGTCCGACGGTGCCACCGGACGATATAAACTGAGGACAATCACGATTGAAGACCCGGCGCTACAACGCACCGGACAGTCCGGTGGCTCACCGTCGGATAGTCCGGTAGTGCCACCGGACAGTCCGGTGGCCCCCAACGGCTATAATTCCAGTGCAACGGTCGACTGGAGACAGTGGGGTTTTCACCCACCGGATGGTGACGCAGAAAAGTGAAACATGGCCTCAACGGCTAGTTTTTGGGGAGGAGGCTATATATACCCCCTTGGCCGGCCTCCCACTTGTGGTTGGAGCATCCTGAGCCTAGCACAAGTGTTGAGACACATTTCCATGCCCATTTAAAGTGTATCAACCACATTTGTGAGCCCAACCACCATATGAGAAAATAGACACATCCTGGCATAGCGAGAGCTTGTTAGCATCTTGGCTTAGGCCTATTTGTCTAGTATCCGTGCCTGCGTGCACGACCTTGTATCAAGTGCGGCTGTAAGTCTTGCGAAATCCTCCAGAGTGTGGAGTGGCCGCCACCATCTTGTGAGAGGGAGGAAGGCCCTCGGCTAGTTGGCCGAAGCTTCCCATAGTGGAGACGGCGGGGTAGCTCCGTGAGAAGGACTTGGAAGGCCTCAACGACCTATCCATCCTCTACCCTTGCGTGGGCGAGGCCGTGGTACGGGAGGACCACGCGAGAGATAGGTTCGGGTGGGTGTGTACCGAGGATATCCGGAGACACGACCGGGGTTGCTTGACTTCCGAGGAAGTTGCTTTGCCATCCTCTACCCTTGCAAAGGGTGAGGCCGTATTCCTTTGAGGACCACGCATGAGCAAAGCCCTTAGTGGAGCACCAACGAGGACGTAGGGGGTAGAGACCGCGAGTCTCCCCGAACCTCGGGAAAAACATCGCCGTGTCCTCGCCGTGTGCCACCATCATCGTCTACGGGAGTTTGCATTCTCTATCTCATCTCCTTAGCTTCCGCATTTATTTTCTTGCAATTGTGTGCTTACATTCCTAGACTAGCTTGATAGGTTAGTTTCTAGGTGGAACTAGGTTGCAAGACTTGGCCACAGTAGAAGTAGCAACACTTAGCAAAACCTTAGTGCACATAGCTGGAATTACTTGCATAGGTTTTGCTTAGCAGTTGTAGTTTTTAGTGAGCCTTGTTTTTAGAAATCCTAATTCACCCCCCTTCTTAGGCGTCGGTCCTACCTTCAATTGGTATCAGAGCCGGGCCGCTCAATCTAGTCCATTTTATTGTCATAAGAGCTCACAACTTATATTTGGATTTTTTGGCTTCACCGCCGGATTGAGTACTAGAGACGTCTTAGAGTGGGAGGATGAGTACCGGTAGCGCTCCTCACTTTGATGGCACGAACTACCCCTATTGGCGTGTTAGAATGGCTAGTTATCTAGAGGCCGTAGGGTTGGATGTTTGGAGAGTGACGAAAGAAGGAACGAAACCCCTCTCTCGGCCGGCAAAACCGACCAAAACCGATGAGAAAGATATACAATTCAATGCCATTGCTCATGACATTTTGTTCGGGTCTTTGAGCATTGATGTATTTAGTAGAGTATGTAGCCTCTCAAGCGCTCATGAGATTTGGGAATCACTTCAAGCACTCCATGGCGGCACAAGTAACATCAAGGAGCAAAAGCTTGGCTTGGTTAAGCGTGCTTTAAATTCCTTTACTATGCTTCCTAATGAATTGGCTAATGACATGTACTCACGCCTAAATTTTATTGTCTATGAGTTCAATTCAATAGGTGAAACCAAGCTAAGTGATGCCGATGTTGCAAGGAAGATCGTCGAAGTGCTTCCAAAAGACAAATATGCAAGCATCACCACCTATCTTCTTCAACAAGATATGAGCACCTTGACGCCCACCAAAGTTCTTGGCAAGATCATTGCATTTGAGCAATACCAAGGGATTGGCCAAGACACCTCTCCATCCAAGTCACGTGCACTCACCATTCATGGTGAAAAGAAGAAGATGGAGAAGGGCAAAAGCAAGAAAGAAACAAGCTCAACCTCAAGTGAAGAAGAAGATAGTGATGAAGATGATCAAACCCAACGCTCCTCCTCCGATGATGATGAAAAAGAAATTGCAATGTTGATCAAGAGGATGGAGAAGGCATTGAAGAAGCTCGACTCCAAGGGCGTCCCTATCACCATTGAGGAAATTGAGCACAACTGCCAAAGGAAGAAGGAAAGAAGAGGTGGTTGCTTTGGATGTGGTGAGAAAGGGCATTATATGGACTCATGTCCTATCATTGCCAAAGAGGAAAAGAAGAAGAAGAGGCACAAGCTCAAGAAGAAGGAAAAAGAACAAAGAGATAGGCACAAGGCGCTTATGAGCATAGGCATGTGGGTAGATGTGTTAAGCGATGAAGATCATCATAAAAAGCACTCCCACAAGTCTACTTCGCGCAAATCATCATCCACATCGCACAAATGCTTTATGGCCCAAGGTAAAAATGAAAGCGATGTAAGTGATGATGGTGCCCTATCCCCTAATGAGCTTGAACAAAAAGTAGCTAGATTAATTTGTGAAAACGTGAGTCTTAAAGCTCAATTGGCTAGCTCATCAACCAATTATGAAGAATTGGTGCTTAAGTTTGATATGGTCCTAGACCATAATGATGAGCTAACAAAGAAAGTTGAGGCTCTTGAATTAAAAACTACTTCAAATGATGCATCCACACTCTCTTTTGAAAAAACTAAAAAGGATGCTTCTACCTTTTGCTTTGATTTAAATGTTAAACCTCACTCACCTCCTTGCAAGCCGTTTGTTAGTTGGTATGAAGAAACTTGTAGGGAGGATGAAATTGAGGTACTTAAGCAAGAGGTGGATCGGCTCAAGAAGGATGTGGCAAGGCTACAAGGTCAAAGGGAGCAAGCCCAACCTTCTCAAGATAACCGCCTCAAGGTGGTGAAGAAGCTTGAGGAGAGTCAAACCACGGTGTGCTTCTTTTGCAACAAAGGAGGCCACAAGTCCTATATGTGTAAGTTAAAAAGAAGAGAGGAGGACATCAAGAGAGAGGGAAAACAAAAGAAGGCCGTCACTCCCAAAGCACCATAGAGCCGCAAGGGCAAGGAGGACTTGGAGACTTGGCTAAATTGGATACGAGGTTTCAAGTTACAAAGCCAAGTGAAGAAATTCATTTTATACCCAAGTCTTCCTTACGTTGGTAAATAGGCTTGTTTTCTTTTTGTATTTCCTTTAGCATCTAGTTATCTTTCTTACCTAGGTTTGCATGGGCATATTTAAATTCAAGTAATGCATGCCTCAGCTATCTTTTGCTAGGTTGCTCGTGTCTCATGACTAACCCATGAGCAACCTACATGGTTTATTAGTTTAGGTCCAAATCATAGGGTAAGCTCCTCCAGTGGACTTAACGTCTAGTGCATGGCTCTCACAAGCAATTCAAAGCTTGTATGCATATATTTAGGGGAGCCTATCCTATGGTTTGTTGCTTTGAGACTTACAATGTTTTCAAAACTATCATGTATGTAGTCTCACCAATGTCCCCGGAGGTACACATGAAGTTAAGGAAAATGAGCTTCAATTAGTAACACCTTTCTTGGTGTACATTTAAATTATTTAGAGCTACCTCCTTGCATAATATAGTTTAAGCTTCCCCTTGTCTCTATGGACTAAATGTGCATATGGTTCTTCTACCATCTTATATATGCACACATTTAGGGGGAGTTTAGCCTATGTTATGCGAGTCTCATGCATTGTGATCCATTTGACTTCTATATCTTAAGGATCATAGTGTGTGGGACTCTCCCTTGTGCTTTTTATGCTTTCCTTTTCGGTGTTTGATTCCAAAGGGGGAGAAATTGTGGACCCAAGCAAGCATGCAAGGAGTTGAACATGAACCGAAAAGGGAAGATCAAAGAGGACCAAAAGGGGGTTGCCGCATGATCAAGAACAATGGGGGAAAAATAAAGATCAAGATCAAGGCAATGGTCCAACAATAAGAGGGAAGTGGCATTGGAGTAAGGGGGAGCCTTATGTCCATTGACCACAAGAGGGGACAAGATCATGGCAAGGGCAAGACATGAGCAAATTCTTCCAATCTTTGGTGGAATAAAATGTCAATTGGTATTATTGCATATTTCAATTAGCATCTTTAATCTTGCCTTTGCATTGCATCCTAACAAGTAGCATGGTTGTGTTCTTCAATTAATATCTTTTGTTGCTTGCTTGGTCGTGTTGTCATCAATCACCAAAAAGGGGGAGATTGTAAGGAAAATGGGCCCTAAGCCTTGTGCTTAGTTCCCATATGTGATTTTGGTGGTTGAATTGACAACACGTGCCATGGGACTAATATTTGTGTTCAAGTGTTTTTGTCTAAAGTCCCAAGGTGTAAACGGTGGACTTGGGGTACAAACACCTCAAAGGAGGATCTAAAAGGCACAAGAGAAGACCCAAGCTGCCATCAAGTTGCAAGCAAGGGTCCTGACTCGGCGGTCCCGCTGACCGGTCAGCGGGCCGATTTTTAGGCTCAAGAACAGAAGAAAATGCATGCACCGGACAGTCCGGTGGTGCAGCACCGGACAGTCTGGTGCCTACAAGGAGCCGAGCCAAAAAGCTGAAGGTCCGGTGCAAAACCTAACGCCGGACAGTCCGGTGGCTCACCACCGGACAGTCCGGTGGCTCACCACCGGACAGTCCGGTGGCTCACCACCAGACGTTACAGGCTGAGAAGGAAGGGGAAAGGTCTGGCGCAAAACCTTTCCATGCCCATTTGAAGTGTAGCAACCACATTTGTGAGCCCAACCACCATATGAGCAAATAGACATATCCCGGCATAGCGAGAGCTTGTTAGCATCTTGGCTTAGGCCTATTTGTCTAGTATCCGTGCTTGCGTGCACGACCTTATATCAAGTGCGGCTGTAAGTCTTGCGAGACTCTCCGGAGTGTGGAGTGGCCGCCACCATCTTGTGAGAGGGAGGAAGACCCTCGGCTAGTTGGCTGAAGCTTCCCATAGTGGAGACGGCGGGGTAGCTCTGCGAGAAGGACTCAGAAGGCCCCAACGACCTATCCATCCTCTACCCTTGCGTGGGCAAGGCCGTGGTACGGGAGGACCACGCAAGAGATAGGTTCGGTGGGTGTGTACCGAGGATATCCAGAGACCCGACCAGTGTTGCTTGACTTCCGAGAAAGTCACTTTGCCATCCTCTACCCTTGCAAAGGGTGAGGCCATGTTCCTTTGAGGACCACGCGTGAGCAAAGCCCTTAGTGGAGCACCAACGAGGACATAGGGGGTAGAGACCGCGAGTCTCCCCGAACCTCTGGAAAAACATCGCCGTGTCCTCGCCGTGTGCCACCATCATCGTCTACGGGAGTTTGTATTGTCTGTCTCATCTCCTTAGCTTTCGCATTTACTTTCTTGCAATTGTGTGCTTACATTCCTAGACTAGCTTGATAGGTTAGTTTCTAGCTGTAACAGGTTGCAAGACTTGGCCACGGTAGAAGTAACAACACTTAGCAAAACCTTAGTGCACATAGCTAGAATTACTTGCATAGGTTTTGCTTAGTAGTTGTAGTTTTTAGTGAGCCTTGTTTTTAGAAATCCTACTTCAGCCCCCCTCTTAGGCGTCGGTCCTACCTTCAATTATTATGCAGCTCATGCTTGGCCCAAATGTAATGTCATCCTCAAGTGGTCATAGTGTGTTTAGCTGCACTTATTTTGTCACTATTACCATCATCCTCAACATGGAACATCTTCAGTACGTTTTAGTAATAAATGGAAATATGGAAGGGCCTCTTTTCTTCATGCCCCAACTTTGGAGGCCATTGGGACTTTTCCCTTGGTATTTTCTACTTTCTGATTTTGACATTTTATTTTTTAATTAAAACTGAGTTTTCCAATATTGCATCTAGTGCACTTAATGGTGTCGATTCTGGCATAGAAAACTAATAGCAATTTGTATGGCTTAAGGCCTTGTATTCTGTCTGCCCTGTTGGGCTTAGGATGTGGTGTGGCTGGCAGGCCCATTATGGTCGCCGGCCCCCTCTGATAGATTAGGTTAAGGATTGGAGTCTAATACGGATAGGACTCTTCTCCTTCAGAGTATATATATATGTACATGCACCCCTGGTCTATCTATCAATCAATATTCGATTGCCCTACTTTCATGGTATCACGAGACTGGGTTTTACCCTAGTTTTTGTTTCCGCTCCCTCGGCTGCCCTAGCGCCGCCTTCCCCTGCGAGTGGGCGCACCCTCTCCCTTCGGCTGCGCCCTGCCGCCGCCCTTGCAGCACAGGAGCGCTTCCATCAGCTGCGCCAAGCTGCCGCCTCTCCGGTGCCCTCCCATGTGCGCATGCACTCCCCGCACAGCAGCCATGACGGGCACCCCAGCGATCTTCGACAAACAGTCTGCCACCAACGCTGCGAAGACCAAGCGCGACTAGGAGCACGCTGCCGCCATCGCTGCAGCGGAATAGGCTGATCGCGACGCCGCCACCGCCACTGACTAGGAACGTGACGCCGCCATCGGCCACGCCCGCGACGCCCTCGCGCGGAATGCACGCGCCCACAAGGCGCTGGCTGGTGGCGCTTCCGACGGCAAACCCCCCAAACACAATGAAAAGGTCGCCAGCTATAAGGACGCCGACGCCGCGGACGACGCTACCTCCTCCGCCGCTGAGATGACCGAGCCTGATCCTCTGGAGATCCATGAAGCCACCGCCCTCCTCAACCTTCACTCCCAGGCAGTGGCTGTCCCGAACATCAGGGCTCACGTCACCATCGTCCATGACGTCGGCTCCGATGACTATACCCGCTGGCGTGAGCAGATGCTGTGACCACGGCCTGACCAACAAGAAGGCACCTTCATCCCCCGACTGGACTCGCATGGACAGCGTGGTCAAGTTGTGGATCTACGGCACCCTCTCCACTGACCTCGCCAACACCGTGATGGAGCGGGCATCCACCACGCACTCGGTCTGGCTTGCCATGGAGACACAGTTCCTCGGCAATAAGGAACACTGGGTGCTCCTCCTCGACGGCTGGTTCCACACCTTCATCCAAGGCGACCTCTCCATCACCGAGTACTACCACCGCCTCAAAGGCATGGCTGATGCCCTTGGTGACCTCAGCGAAACGGTCTCCGATCGCACACTTGTCCTCAACGTCATCCGCGGCCTCAAAGAGCACTTCACCGACATCGGTCGTCATCTCCGATGCGGCCGACCCTTCCCCACGTTTCTCAAGGCCCGCTCCGAGCTTGAACTCGAGGAGCGGACCACCTCCAGCGCCCCACCGCCACCAGCCACCGTCTTGGCAGCCTCCTCGTCGGCCGCCTCTTCACCACCGCAGCCGCCAACCTCTCAAGCTCCTGTTGCTCTCCCGGCTCCTCCTGCTGCTGGGTCCAGCAAGAACAAGAAACGTGGCAAGTGCGGCGGCAAAGGCGGCAGCAGCGGCGAACAAGGCCGCCGCGGTCAGAACCTGGGGCAAGGATCCTAGCCCTCAATCTACAATTTGTGGACTGAGACCATCCATATGTGGCCCGGCCCTCGACCGCCTCTCGCGCCGCTCCCGGTCCCTCGATCAGTGGTGCCCTCTCCACACCACCAGGCGTACGTGGCCCAGCAGCTGCCGTCGTCTCTTGCTGCTGAACCTCCTACTGATTCTATGGGGCCCCTTCTGCTCCGCTCTCCTGGGATCAGCAGTCCCTTGCATCTGCCTTCCACACCATTTCTCTACAGCAGCCCCAACAACACGAATGGTTCTTTGATTCAGGTGCTACCTCCCACATGACCTCTCATCCCGGTACCCTCTCTCACATTACTCCCTCAGGTTCCAATTTCGCCTCTTCTATTATTGTTGGTAACGGTTCATTGCTTCGTGTCATGAGCCGAGGCTCTGCCTCATTACCTGGCGACCTTCATCTCTCCAAAGTGCTTGTGTCTCCACAACTCATTAAGAGACTTATTTCTCTTTGCCAGTTTACCATTGACAATAATTGTTCTGTCGAATTTGACCCATTTGGTTGTTTTGTGAAGGATCTTCGGTCTCGGAGGGAAATCATCAGGTGCAATAGAACTGGACCCTTGTACCCGTTCTGTCTTCCTGCTGCCTCGCCTAGCTCCTTCGTCGCCACGGCTGATGATGCTACCGCTTCTCTTTGGCACCGTCGTCTTGGTCACCCTGGACGTGAAGCGCTCGGCCAGCTTGCTCGGTCGTCATCCATACCACTCGCTGCCGCTACTGTTGCTCCACATCTTTGTCATGCTTATCAATTAGGGCGCCATTGTCCGAATATAGACTATGTGACTATTTAGGATAATACACGGAAGGAGGTCACAACAAAAGCGTCGATTCGAGGCGTCAGCAAAACACCGCCGTCTGTTCCTAAAACAAAACCGGCTGCCGTTCTCTAGTTCTAGTTCTCGTGCAAGTCATCCCTTCGATCTCATACATTGTGACCTGTGGACATCTCCTGTTCTTAGTGTTTCAGGTTATAAATATTATTTGGTCGTTCTTGATGATTGCACTCACTTTCTGTGGACTTTCCCTCTACGCCTCAAATCTGACACTTTTACCTCCCTCTTTACTTTCTTTCAGTACGTCTCCTTCGGAGTATATATATGTACATGTACCTCTGGTCTATCTATAAATCAATATTCGATTGCCCAACATTCAAAGACTAGTATGCCCATAAGAATTTTTCTCTGCTTTTCTAAGTAGTCTATGATTGCACCCCTATTTTGACGGAAAATATTTGGAACTGCAGTTGTTTTAGTGAGGAGCAGGTTGTTGGCGCACGATAACGACGGTTTTTATGCTCTATATTGACATGATTTCATGCATTTAATCATATGATGAAGTCATGTTTTACTAACAATTAACCTCATATTCGAGTATGCTCTGTGTTTTTGCACTTTATTAAATATTGCAGGAAAATGAGGAATAACTGCAATAATTGAAAATGCTACTCGTTGATGGATCAATGCTACAAGTCCATGGAGGTGACAATTGAAGCCCAAAAGAAGGTCCAAGCCCAATAATTAAGAAGGTTCCGAAAGGCAAAGATTACTTGAGTACGAAGGAATTGAAGATAAGAAAGGTTTATTATGATATCCATCCAAACTCAAATTAAATCTTGAGATATTCTCGGAATTCAGGACAGCAGCACCTTGTGGACCCAATCCTGAAGCCTTAACGATGTTAAATGAAGAAAGTTTGAATACCAAAAATGTAGATCTCTTGGAGCTCTACAATTTAGAGTCCAAGTGTGCCTGATTCGGATTTCGTACGAGGAAGTTATGGTCGAAATACTAAAAGCTGCAGAATAGGAAAGTTGGATTTCGGAAAGGACAACGACAATAGGTCATAGAAACCTCATCAAACCGATCTAATAGTTTCCATGTATAGGGCACCATCCGGGGTATAAAACCAGAGCCTCCCAAGGGGAAGAGGGCATCCAATTCATTGTAAACAAAGCTCCAAAGCTAGGTTTAGGGGGTCCATCTTTGCAAGACTCATCGAGAAGGAGATCTCGGCGAAAGGAAGAAGCGAGAGGAGGCAGGAACAGAGGGGGTCGGCTAACCTACCCCCCTAGGGTCAGCCGATCCCAGCTATTTCCGGAGAGTTTCGAGCTCATCTTCGACTACGTGCTTCATCTCGTCGGAATCGACAACTTTGTGCATCGAGTTTACGATGTTCTTTGAGTAAACTCTCTGTTCTTCTTATTTATTGTGATAAACCTTGAGTTCGATCAATGAAATTATCCTTTGACTATTAGTTCTTTGTTTATACATGATATACGATCCATGTCTTTGCAATGCTTCATCTCTACATGTGATCCGACCGGATTTGATATTCACATGTCTTTTAATAGACCTTTTTACTTTAATGAGTTGATTGAATCTGTTCATGTTTAGACTTAGTTTAGGCTTGCTAGTTTGTCGATTAACCTGACTTATATGACAAGTGGTTGGAGGGAAATGTTCTAGTAAATCTATGGCGTTCGTTATCATGTTTATTCTATGTTGCATGATAGATCTTTGCTCAGGATGGTTCTTAGTTTAGAAGAAGTTTGTCACATATCTCTCGCTAATTCCTTAGCCGTATTTAGCCTATCTTGATCGTGCCTAGTTTGTTATAAGCAAGCTTTCATCTTTGATTTAGTTTATTCTATAGTCTAGTGTTATATCTATTCTTTAGCTTATTAGATCTATTAGAGCCAGCTAGTAATTGATTAATCCTTGATTAATAGTAGTGAAAGCCTAGTTTTCCACAGATTGACAAAATCTTGATAGTCATCTTGGGAAAAGGCTACAACCGATACTGTCGCTTGCAGTATAAGGTTAGGCGTGGTTAAGTGTAGTCAACATGGGTATGTCGCCACCGCTGATCACTGTGGATGACCTTCTGTAAAATTATTTGAACGTGGATGTAGAGAAACAATAGCTGCATTTTCTGATTGTGTCGTGCTTATTTAAAGATGACAATAAGCAAACCATGGCAGGCATGATGACAAGCTCACATGCCATCCCCACCAACAACAACAAACGCACCAAGTGGTCCTAATAAGGACGCGCTCCACATGAACCACCTGCGTGCGTCAAGCTCCACAAACAAGAACCGTTCATGACATCTGACAGAGCTAGAACAAAACACAAATAAAAGTAACTGAAACTACAAAGCTAGAACTGTTGAACGTGAAAGAATACACAGCATAAGAAAAGATCTTATTCCGGAAGAAATTTCAGGTGCTTTATGAAATAGTTGAAGATGCTTTATCAATCAATATATTTGAAGCTTGGAGCCTGAGAGACCTGAAATTTCCATAGGTTATGTTAGCACCGGCAGAAATGTATCAGAAACCATATTATTTTGGCATGTGTTGGCTTTCAGCAGTATTTTAAATGACTAATTGAAGACGTGTACATAGGGCTTGTTGATGTAAATATCTTGATCTTAACTCTTTTTGCTGCACAACTCCGATCTTTGTAAACATACGAGACTCAGGCTACTTGTACAGTCTGTGATGCAAAGGATGGTTCCTCTGTTTCTATCATATACTACCTTCACTCTTTTATATATATGACCCATGATAGTTCAAACTGAGCTACTTGCTATTATATATAAAATAACAGAGATGGTGGTATCTAGTTGGACCCCAAAGTTAAAGTCCTTGGTGGCCAGCATCCCAAAATTTCAAATCATTACAACAGAGTAAATCGACCAGCAAGTTTTATTCAAAATTCAATGGCTCAATCACAACTGCGAAGTGCGACCAAATTGGCCTTAGGTTTGTCAAAAGCATAAACCATGTGTGCAAGAAACTGGTCAAAACGGATTAATTATTCAGTGTTTATATTTTTTTGAACTTAACTGGCAGGAGCTCTGCCTTTCATTAAAGAAGGAAAAGAGTTATAGAACAAAGATAAAACACCCCAGGAACACACTCCCTGCAGAACACTACCGGCAGGAAACAAAAAACAGCACAGCAAAACTGCTAGTGAACATCAGTGTAAAGAATGAGGCCAACGTGCCGCTCTCCTTGGAGCGTGTTCTATTTATAGAAGGTTTCAACAATTACAACGGATTCGTGATCCGGTTTACCAGGGCCACCGCGTCAAGCACCTCCTGACGAGAGACTCGTTCTTATCTCTAACTTTCTGACGAGATACTCTCATCTCTAACTAACTAGGCTATCTGTTACATGAACGTTCCACACACAATGTATAATTCTAACAGTCCCCCTCAATCCCAACAGGACCTTTGCATGTTGAGATTGTGACAGTGTGTTGTGAATGGAGCTCGTGAGAGAGGCTTGGTCAATACATCAGCGACTTGATCATTTGAAGAGATGAATCGAACCTCCATGGCCTTGCGTGCTACCTGTTCTTGGACAAAGTGGAAATCCACTTCTATGTGCTTAGTTCTTGCATGGAAGATAGGATTTGTCGTTAGGTAGGTTGCTCCTAGATTGTCACACCAGAGTCTAGGTGTTGTTGGCAGGGAAACACCTAACTCCTTTAACAGAGACTTTACCCAGATCATCTCAGCTGTCACATTTGCAATGGCCTTATATTCAGCCTCAGTACTTGATCTTGACACTGTGGCTTGCTTTCTTGAGCTCCATGAGATCAGATTCACTCCAAGAAATACTGCAAAGCCACTAGTAGACCGACGATCATCAGGGCACCCTGCCCAATCAGCATCAGAAAACTCTGACAGCATCATTGTTGCAGATTTCTGAATTTTCAGACCTAAGTCAAGAGTTCCTTTGACATACCGAAGAATCGTTTGACTGCACTCCAGTGAACATCAGTAGGTGACTGAATATATTGACACACCTTATTGACTGCAAATGACAAGTCTGGCCGGGTCATTGTCAGGTACTGCAGTCCCCCAACTGTGCTTCTGTATTTGAACTGGTCATCTTCTGAAAGAGGAGTTCCTTGCTCTCTAAACAGCTTTTCTGCAGATGCCATTGGAGTGGAAATTGCTTTGCATTTCTGCATATTAACTTTCTTGAGTAAGTCAATTGCATATCTCCTTTGTGACAGCAGGATTCCATTTCTTGCCTTCTTCACTTCTATACCCAGGAAATAACTGAGTAGACCTAGATCCTTTACTGCAAAGTCAATCTTCAGTTCTTGGATCAATTTTTCGGTGGCCTTGTCCGATGAACTCACAATAATGATGTCATCCACATATATGAGCATGTAGATGGTCAGTCCCTTTTCCTTAAATATCAGGAGAGAAGTATCAGCAACTGAAGACTTGAAGCCTAGATCATGCAGTTTACTGGTCAGCCTTGAGTACCATGCCTTGGGAGCTTGTTTCAGCCCATAAATAGCTTTCTTCAGCCTACATATGAAGTTGATTGGTTTCTGTGGATCTTCAAAACCTGGTGGCTGCTTCATGTACACTTCCTCTTCAAGTACTCCATGCAAGAATGCATTTTGAATATCTATTTGCTTCATACTCCATCCTTGTGTGACTGCCAGAGAAAGGATGATCCTGACAGTGCTTGGCTTGATCACTGGGCTATATGTGTCTCCATAGTCAATGCCAAACCTCTGTTTGAATCCCTTGGCAACCAATCTTGCCTTTAATCTTTCAACCGAGCCATCTGCTTTCCTCTTGACTTTATATACCCATCTACTATCTATGAGATTTATTCCTGGTTTTGGTGGAATTAAATCCCATGTTTCATTTCGGATCAATGCTAGATACTCATCATCCATTGCCTTCTTCCAGCCAGGACTAGCCAAAGCTTCTTGCAGACTACTAGGTTCAGAAACAGACTCTGAGCCAGCATTTGAACTCTGTCTTGCTGTTGTCGGATTTTGGACAGTGGCTGCTGCAGCATATTTTCTTGACTTCTCTGGGTATCTGATGGTTCCATCAGTAAACTCCTTGGTCTGTACAATATTATTTCTCAACCTTGTCCTCATGGGATGCTGGTTTGCTGTCTCTATTGCAGGAGTAGGATATGGATCAGGTACAGTATTAGGGTCTGCAGCAGGTGACATTTCAGTGTTGGTTTGCCCATCATCTTCAGTTACTCTGTCAGTAGAGCGTGAGTCTGAATCACTTGGCCCTGCTGTTTCACCACCTGTAGAAGGTGAGCTAGTACCAGACACATCACCATTAGTAGTTTGGTTAGTTTGTTCACCCCTCATGTGAGAATCCCCAAAAGCTGGTTGATCAGAGATGTGGTGCTCTATGAGAGAGTGTTCAGAATAAATGGACTTATTCAGGGTTGGAAGCAGAACAGGATGATGTGAGTTACTAACAGGAGCTGGGTTCTTGAGAGTTTCAAAGGGGAAGATGTGCTCATTAAATACAACATCTCTAGAGATATACACCCTCCCTGTGCTTGGATCAAGACACTTATAGCCCTTGTGAGAAGAGCTATACCCAAGAAACACACACCTTCTAGTTCTAAAATTCAGCTTCCTGTCATTATAGGCTCTCAAGTTGGGCCAGCATGCACAGCCAAACACTCTAAGCCTGGAGTAGTTAGGAGCAGTGCCAAAGAGTTTATGTAAGGGTGTGTCTTGATCAATCACACGTGTGGGCATTCTGTTGATAAGAAAGCAGGCTGTGTTGAATGCCTCGTCCCAGTAGGTGAGGGGCATAGGAGATTGTGCAAGTAATGCAAGGCCAGTCTCTACAATGTGTCTGTGTTTTCTCTCCACTAAACCATTTTGCTGATGTGTGTGAGGACAAGATACATGATGTTCAATACCGGTCGCCTTAAAATAGTTGTGCAGGCGATGGTATTCACCCCCCCAATCGGATTGGACCGAGCGAATTTTGGAATTCAACATTTTTTTCAGCATGTTTCTGAAACTGAAGGAACACGGCTTCTACATCAGATTTGCATTTCAGGAAATAGACCCACACATATCTACTGAAATCATCGATGAAAGAGACATAATATTTTGCACCATTAATGGATGGAATAGCAGGTCCCCATACATCAGTGTGAATCAATTGTAATGGTGCTGTAGATACATGTTGCGAGGAAGTAAAGGGCAACTGATGTGCTTTTCCTAGTTGACAGGCATGACATATCAAGGAAGGAGAAACACTAGCATCTACAGCTATATTATTATCCTGAAGAACACGAAGAGTGATTGGTGAAGCTGGATGTCCTAGCCGTGTGTGCCACTGCTCCTTGGAGATTTTGGAGGAGAGCAAGGCTTGGCTGGAGTTATTATTGGGCAGAATGTAGAGTCCATTTCTACACCTGCCTGTGAGAAGAAGTTCCTTCGTGGCTCGGTCCTTTACAAAGAAACAGTTGGGGTGAAATTCCACAAATGCATCATTATCATGTGCTAGTCTTCTAACAGAGATCAAGTGCTTATTGATTCGTGGAGCATATAAGATGTGCTTTAGAAACAAAGGACGTGATAAACTAGCAATTGATGAATTCCCTACATGAGAGATAGACAAACCTGAGCCATTGGCTACTTGGATCTGATCAGTGCCGGTGTAGCGTTCCTTCGTGGTGAGGCGATCGAGCTCATTGGTGATGTGGTTGGTGGCGCCTGTGTCGACGTACCAGTTGGCGTCGCTGGTGTGGGCACTCGCCGCCATAGCTGCCTGCTTGGTGCTGTCTTCAGCTTGGTACGTCTGATCGAACCGATGCCAGCACTGAAGTGCGTCGTGGTTCGATTTGCCACAGATTTGGCAAGGGTCTCTGGAGTTGTTCTGTGACTTGGCAGGGTTGTTGCGCCCACCTTGCCCACGGCCGCCATCGCCGAAGCGACCGCGTCCACATCCACCTCGTCCACCGCCACCACGGCCGGCAGCCCTGTTCACGTTGTTAGCTGAGGATACTTGAACGATCGTACCGTTGCGGATCTGGCGCATCTCGGAGCTCAGCATATGTGCGTACACATCGCTGATGGTGTAGACGTCGTTGCGCGTCATGAGGCTGGTTACCAGGGGCTCATATTCCGACCCGATACCTTGGAGCATGTACGCGATCAATTCTTCGTCATCGAGTTTCTTGCCGATGGCGGCAAGGGTGTCGCCGAGACGCTTGACTTTGTGGAAGTAGTCGGCGATGGAAAGATCCTTCTTCTGGATCGTGGCGAGCTCCATGCGGATCTGCATTGCCCGCGCCCTTGACGTGGACGCGAACGTCCTCTCCAGCGTGATCCAGGCGTCGTGCGCAGTGGCTGCGCCCACCGTCGTGGCGAGAACGTCCTCGGTGAGGGAGGAGTTGACGATGCTGAGCACCAGCTGGTCCTGGGGGTACCATGCTGTGTACTCTGGGTTGACGATGATCCTGCGACCTCCAGTTTCTTCACTTGGCTCGACGACGATAATCTGGCTTGGCGCCAGCGTTGATCCATCGACGAAGCCGATGAGCCCTTGACTGTGGAGGTACGGCAGCATTTGTGCCGCCCACAGCAGGTAGTTTTCTTGGGTGAGCTTGACGTTGATCACATGTCCAACCGCCGGCGACGGCATGGTGTTGAACGATGTGGACGAGTGGCCAGAAGAGCTTCGCGGGGAAGCAGACATGGCGTGCTAGCGGAAAGCGCGGATCTCGTGGATCTTATGGCTCTGATTCCACGTAAAGAATGAGGCCAACGTGCCGCTCTCCTTGGAGCGTGTTCTATTTATAGAAGGTTTCAACAATTACAACGGATTCGTGATCCGGTTTACCAGGGCCACCGCGTCAAGCACCTCCTGACGAGAGACTCGTTCTTATCTCTAACTTTCTGACGAGATACTCTCATCTCTAACTAACTTGGCTATCTGTTACATGAACGTCCCACACACACAATGTATAATTCTAACAATCAGCTCTCCTGAAAAGAAAAAGATTCTCTCTAATCTTCCCTGCCACCTGTCAAAACGGATTAATTATTCAGTGTTTATACCTCGAGCACCATTTAGACTAACATTGGTTGAGTCTGTCAACAATATCCACTGTGGGTGGTCTGTTCTTGCGTTCTTGTTCTACACATTGTAACCCAATTTTAACACACATTTTAAGCTGCTGGAGGCAATCTGCACTAAACGATTGGTACTTGGATGTTATGTACTCATCTGTCCATTTTTCTTGTACCTACAGAATTAGATGTTTCTCCTGTTAAATATCATTGTATGAAAATTAAATATAATCTAGTCATCTGGAAATGATACAGAATCTCCAAAACATGATGCACAAGATCTTACTTTCTCAATAAATTTTCTTCCACACTTGTCATCATAGTTGGGTGCATTTTTTTCCCCGGTGCTGATCTCAATGATTTGGAGTCCTAAACTATATATGTCTGATTGAGTAGAGATTTCACCTCGATATAGGTACTCCGGAGCCATGTATCCCCTAAATAGTGTTAATTAAACATTTAAGTGGAACTACTGACGAGGAAAAAAAATCAATTCACTATAAATGAAAACAGTCCTATTTCACAACTTATTTTGACTTACAATGATCCCACAACATTTTGAGTGTTCATCCGGGTTTGCTCTTGACCAAATTGTCATGAAAGTCCAAAATCCACGATTTTTGGGACCATATTATCATCCAACAAAATGTTTTCAGGCTTAAGATCCATATGAACAACAGGCCCATGTATTTTGTTATGTAGGAAATATAAACCATTGCAGATTCCTCTGATTACTTTGAACCGTATGTCGCAGTCAATTCTATTAGATTGGGCTGAAGAAGTAAAACAAGGAGATATATAAGTAGTGTATTTACTAGAAACAATAAATGAATTATTATTGTACTAGCTCATCTCGATTTTGTTCCTATTGGTAATATGCATTATAATAATTCATCTTTCACATAGTAATTACTACTCCCTTCATTTTTTTGTTTGACATTTCGACAACTAGATTTTGCCTACGCACCGTACAAAAATGCTGTCCGAAACGTCATCTATTAAAAAACTGAGGGAGTACTATTTTATCTTTAACTCAAAACTCAATATAATGGGAGCATGGAAGGAACATTGCATTACATACCAAATATATACTTGTCCAGGCTTCCTTTAGGTAGATATTCATTCATAGCAGAGTAAAACTTCAGCTATTTCTACGATGATGTATCGTCCATTGTGCTGCACCACCTTCTTATGTGTTTCATGGCAGAAGCCAACCAATTTCACTATATCTTCATGTTGAACTACCATAAGATTTCCGACCTCATTACTAAATGTTTTCTCAAGTGACACAAGAGAACTTTCCACAAGTTTCTTCACGGCAATCACTTCTCCATCCTCTAGAATCCCCTGTGTTAAAAGCTCAAGCTTCACATACATACATATGTATAATACAGGCTGACATGCTCTTAATCATCTTTTAGAGAGGCGTAAAAAGATTCAGTCAGAGTCATACCTTGTAGACTATTCCGAACACACCTTTACCAAGTTCTCGTTCAGGAGAGAAATCATTTGCGATTTGTTTAAGAAAGCTTGCTGGTATATTCTTTGTCGGCAATGTACTTAGAAGAGTAGCCTTGCTTGTGTCAGTGGTTATTTCTGACATCATATTTAGATACTTGTGGTATGAGATGCAGAAGGTTGGACAGTTAATAAACTTCTAATTCCTGGAAATATGACACAATGTTTAAACAATTTATGCACAAAAGGATCAGCATTCAGCAAAAATATCACAAAATCATTAGAAAACAAGCAGCGTATTAAAATAAAGAATATGCATAACCTATTGTTTCGTCAGGAAACATGCATAACCTATGGTCACAAAATAATTCTAAACGACCACAATACTACAAAACAGTTTCATATATGCTGTGGACACTTAACTCTGAATATGCTGTGGACAGTTTCATAGGCAAACACTAGGCTCAGGGATAAGCATTAGTCTGTCGTCGACAGCAAGAGTTAATTGGGGGTTTTTTTTTTTTAGTTGTTTCGGCCAGCCTATATCTATAGCTCGTCTAATTATCTGCAATAAGCAGAAATATATTAGTTGTTCAGAGGCAAGCTTGATCTGTATGGGCCTGTTTGGCAGCTGCGCCAGGCTCCTAGCCGGGCCACGGAGGGCGCAGGCCCGTGTTTGGACGCCCCAGCCGCAGTCGTAGCCAGGCCCCGCGCGGCCATTTTGCGTGTTGGAGCCGGGCTCTGGTGGGATCACCGAATCGGTGTTTCTCCCGTGGCCCAGTCTCTCTTGGCTCACCTGCGCTCCGCGAGGCCATAGGCCCTTCGCCGCCACACCCCTTCTCCTCTGCTCACTGCCGCGCCTCACCGCCCCGTCCGCCGCCGCGTGACCTCTTCCGTCCGTCACGCCGCCTCCACCTCCCCCTCCGCCCGCCGCCCGCCTCCCAGCCCATCCTCCGCTGCCGAGCTCCACCTCCGCCGCAAGGACGGGAGCAGGCGACGACGGGAGGAGCTCGCTCGTCCGGTGTTCCCTCTCCCCTCGCCGCCCCATCCACCACCGCGCAGCCTCCTCCACCCGTCGCCGCCGGACATGAACCCCCTCCTTCCAAGCCCATCGTGGCCCCTCCTTCCAAGCCCAACTCCCTCAGGCGGCGGTCTCTTCCATGGAAGCTCGGGGAGGAGGCAGCCTCCAACAGCAGCGTGACGAGGCCATCTCCGGCGGTGCGGATCTGGTGGAGGTTCGCACTAGCATGGCCGACGGCGCAGATCCAGTTGCTCCTCGTCACATCAGCCTCCCCCTCCTCCTCCTCCGTGGTGGCTATGGCAAGGAGCGCGGCGGCCGTGGTGACGGCTGCGGCGGCCACCTCGCACCGGGAGGAATGCGCGCAGCGCGTGGATGGAGCTCCTGCCGCTCAAGCGCAGCAAGTCCATCAGCGCCGACGGGTCCGTGTTCGCGCACGCGGCGGCAATGGCTCTCGTCAGTGCGGCCTCACCGCCGACAGCGACTCCAGAGGTTGGTCGTAGTGATCAGTGGTGGCGGGGCTCGTGTCTTCGTTCTTGCCGTCGCCGGCGCCGATGGTAGCAAGGCGGGGGAGGACGATAGAGGGCGGCGTGCAACCAAACACAAGCCAAGGTTGGACACTTCACTGGCCATGGACAACCAAACATCAACTAACCCTGTACACGAGCCAGGTGTAACCGGACCATATCTAGCCTGGCTTATGCGGCTAGCCGAGCTATATGGGGAAGAGTTGCCAAACAGACCCTATCTGAAATAGGCCAGCGCAGACATAATTTGTGATGAAATTTCGTTCCCCCTCTCATCATTCTACTAATAATCTACACCGTAAAAGAACCTACAAAGACATAGGTATACCCCTCACGCTGATCCCACTGTGCAGTTTGAAAAATGTTGAAAAGAGGTGGAAAGGCCCAAAACCTATAGATGCAAAATGTTTCATCCACTTTCTCTCTTTATTTCTCACCTCATTTTATATCCATACCCCTTTTGGTTTTTAATGAGAAAAGAATGATGCTAATCAACCAAGACTTCTTTCTTTTAATTTTTTTTTATTGTCTGTTTGATTATCTCACAACACGTGCATGTTGCACGTACATCTATGCTGGTAGAAAAAATGAGTCAGTGCCAAGTTTTCCTCAAATCAGAAAAGGGAGCAAAGATTTTAAATGTTTGGGTGCAGCGTACAAACGTTCTTACAGATTGCATCGATTCATAGTGATGCTTTCTCTGGTAAGCACACATGCATCAGCAAGAGTAACTTGTGCCAAAACCGTCTGAAGGAAAAACAATGAAAAAAGAGAGTAGCTCTGAGAAGAGTGACCTGGAAGTGAACAGGCGAAGGATGCAGAGCAGCAGGGCGACTGTTGGACTGGGACATGTGAAATGAATCGCGGGTGTATAGAAAGATAATGGGGGCGAAGCGGGGACTCCAGTCCCTCCTAAACCAGCTGACGGAGGGGAAACACGGGTCCATGTGAGAAGTCAATGACAAAACGCGGGGGTATTGGTGCCATTCAGTCGTGTCTGAATTGCAGGTGAGTTGCATTGCGTCGAAGTTGCAGAGGACGTACCCGCGGGTGCCGGGAGCAAGTCAAGTCAACCCAATGGTCATCCTTATTGTATTTTTTTCTTTTTTTTTGTCCGGGACAGTACATCAGCATGCTAAACCTAAAAAAAGATTCAATCAAAACGAAACCTTTGAGTATGATCCTGTGGATCTATAGGCTGATTTCAACCTCTGTCATGTGTTTAGTGTTGTATAGTATCTCTGTATTTTCTTTTTTGGAACATATCGAGTGCAATCAAAGTTTTGGTGTAGCTACGATATAACCCTACTAAAAAAGTGTTAAAAAATTCTGAAAAAACATAAATGTACATCTCAACTTACCTTATCTATGTATAAAATTTTATGATAAATTTAGGGTACATTTAAATTATTACTATTTGTCAGAAAATGTCTTTTTTTTTGTTACTGATAGAGTAGAACGAATTTGACTCTAAAATTTTATATGTAAATGGGGTAGACTGAGATGTACATTCATGGTTTTTTCAGAATTTTTTGGTATTTTTAGTAGGGTTACACGGTGGTTACACCAAAACTTTGATTGCACTTGATATGTTGCTTTTTTATGCTGCAAGCCTGCAACGGGTGGTGTTAGAGTCCACCTTGGTGTAGGGGTGCAATCGGATCCAATACGGACGGATATTGCTGATATCATATTTATTTGCATACTTTGGATTCGGATCGGATACGGATATTAATTAAATGTGTCGGATAAGATTTAAATGGTTATCGACATCATATTTATCCAACTGATTACTCGAACACGGATACAGATTAAATAGTAAATATCCGAACTTAAATACAGATTGGATCTTAACTTTTCTAAACGGATCGGAACTCGAATACAGATGGATAATATGCGTACTATTTACACCCCTGCCTAGGTGGATGGGACTCCGGTCCACCCACCCCTGCCGTGATTTTTACTCAGCACATAGCGTTTTCCGCTATTTGGGCCCAATCAATTTCGTTGCCTAGTTCCCGCCCAGTTCTCCTCGCTTCCGTTCGCGATTTATTTCAGCGCGCAGCGCTTTCCGTTACGCTTTTCCGCGCTTCAGTTTCGGTTCGCAAACTGCTTTCCGCGTGATAACACTATTGTTTCATAGTCTATTCATTGCAGCCAAAAAAATTGAACGCACAACATTACAGATATGTTTAATAATTTAACTATCGTGTTTTAAGTGTAAAGAACATCATGCACATCATTACAGTAACCATCAACATAGAAAGAACTACAATTTTTGACACCCAAGGCTATGTTACTAGAGTCATAATGATAAATATATTCCTAATATTCAACCATATTTTTTTATCTTCCCAAATTTATATAAATAATCAAATAGCTATTTGAAGGCCTTATTCCCACATGTGAGAGTGAGCGGGTGGGAGCTATGAGGCTCGGAAGTTTTATTTAGACCTTGTTCCCACAGGTGAGTATTGGAGGTGATTAAATCATTTTCTATTCAAATTTGACTATGGAAGGATTTAATGGCCTTTAAATTTTAACCATCAACATAAAAAGAATTACAATTTTTGCCACCCAAGGCTATGTTACTAGAGTCATAATGATAAATATGTTCCTAATATTCAACCATATTTTTTATCTTCCCAAATTTATATAAATAATCAAATAGCTATTTGAAGGCCTTATTCCCACATGTGAGAGTGAGGGGGTGGGAGCTATGAGGCTCGGAAGTTTTTTTAGACCTTTTCCCCACGTGTGAGTATTGGAGGTGATTAAATACCTTTCTATTCAAATTTGACTATGGAAGGATTTAAAGCGCTTCAAACCCCCTTTCAATCAAACAAGCCTTTAAGCTTTTGCAATCCGAGTGAAACGATTTTACGTGAGGCAGTGAATGATTTCATGCGTCTGATGTCATCCAATGGCTGGCCCTTACTTCAACATGTGGGCAGGAAATGAGCTGGGTTGGGCTGAAAGTACAAACAACTTGGCCTCCAATTTAACCGGGCCACATATATTCCTTTAGACAAAATAAAAATAGGCTACGCTGGGTCCGAAGTACGTATACAAAGGCACAACCTGTCCTCCAATTTAACTGGGCCACATATTTTCTTTAAACCAAACTGAGTTTAAGTATTTCTATGAGTTTTATTTGGTGAATTTTATTTTTTTAGAGTAGGAATTGGGAATATTTGCACTAAGATTATGTATGATTTATGTGCATTAGTGTTATGAGCTATAATATCTTTTCATAAATTTTATTTATGCATTGCCTAAATAATTCTATGTTTTAAGTGTGGTTTTATTTTTTTGGTGATTCATGAGTATTTCGTTTAAATAAGTCTCATGTTTAAGTTTATCTAATTATATAGAGTAAATTCAAAGTGTGAGTTTTTGGCTTAGAAGTAGTTTAATTAGTTATATCATAATTGGAAAAAGTATAGATAACCCCCCAAACTATACGGTGAAAGTTCACCCCCAAACAAAAAAAAGGTATGAAATACACCCTAAACTACCCTAAACCGGATATATCACCCCCAGAGGAGGTGGTTTTGGGGGCGATCAGCTGACATGGACACCAATTTGTGGAGGGCAGGCTGTTTTGGTCGTCCACCGTGGCCTCCGCCGTCGCTCCTAGGCCGCGGCCTCCTCCCCGCCGCAGCTCCGCTCCCGCGCCGCAGGACGGCGGCGGACCAGGGCAGGTGGTGCGGAGGCGAGGCATGCAAGCGAGGTGGGGCGCATGGGCGCGGTGACGCGACAGTGGCGGTGCTCGTGGATCCGGCGATGGAGAGAGCGGGAGGCGATGACATTGAGGGTACGTGGGGAGCCTCGGTGCTGACCACCCCGGCCATGGCGTTGAGGAACGCGGGGACTCCGTCGCTGCCGCAGCCTCCTCCGCTGACGGTGGCGCGCCCTCCCGCGTGGACGCCGCCGCTGCCGCTGCCGGCGCGCCCTCCCGCGCGGCTGCTCCGAGCTGCCACTGCTGAGGTGCCCTCCCATGCAGCCGCTCCGACCACCGCAGCCGGAGCGCCCTCCTGCGTTGGTGCGAGTCGGTCGCGGTGGAGCTTGGTGGTGGGAGTACAGGAGTGGAGGCTGCAGCGGGTGGGGAGCATGGAAGCGGAGCTGCGGCTGGAGGGGCGGGGCGGCGCGGGCGGGGTTAGCACGGGTGTGGAGCGGCAATGGGAAGGAGGGCGCGGGAAGGAGCGTCGGCGGAGGCCACGGTCGACGACCAAACCAGTGTCCATGTCAGCTGGTCGCCCCCAAAATCACCCTAGGGTGTGATATATCCGGTTTAGAATAGTTTAAGGTGTATTTCATGTCTTTTTTTTTTGTTTGGGGGTGAAGTATCCACCACCGTATAGTTTGGGGGTCATCTATACTTTTTCCTATCATAATTTATTCTACCGATTAATCTATGACATTTTAAGGCATTGTATTAATTCTAATTATTTAAATATAAAAATCAACCATTAGATGAGTCGGTTGGTTCTAATTCTTACTTCATATTTCTTCTTTTTAGCTATATAACAATGAAATTAGTAATAAAAGGTAATTTTAAAACTCACATGTTAGGTTCATCGCAACGTACTAACCATCTCACCACCTATAATTCAAACTTCACTCTATGGCGTTAATATGCTTGACTGAGTTTTAAATTTAAGAGTTAGCTTATATATTTCTATATCTATAAATACATTTAGTTGAGTTATTTAAATATAAAAATTTCGTATACATCGGCCTGGTAATTAGATCAAAAATATTGTTTTTTAGATATATAAGATATCTTTTTATGAAAATATATTCATATCCCTCTATATTGAATATTTTTTGCTCCAATAAAGTCGTGTCACATTCATATTCCCTCTATATTGAATGTCACATTCATATCCCTCTATATTGAATATTGAATATTATTTTCATGCAAATATGCGCGTGAGGCATGATCTGCACAATTCTTTCTTACAATAGACTTTTGCCTTTTTATTTAAATGAATATTTTATTTAATAAATTTTAATAATATCTTCATTTAGCCACGTGCGTCCCACACCTGCATTCTTGCTTATGGGCCGACTGGCATGCAAACACCAATTTGGTGCAAGCATGCAAGCAAAGTCCGTGGAACGCAGGATATCCAACAGTGGTATTTTTTTCACATAAGGCTATGCGCAATGGGTGGCTCAAATAGTTTCTCAAAACACTATTTTATATTCCTTGCTACACTGTAGATAGTTAGAATAGTGATAAGGGATGGAATTTAAAGAGTCATATTGTGGATAGCCTAACCGCCTACATGTCTCACCATCAGCCCTGCCCAAGGCAATTGATGGGGATGACCGTACGCCCGGGAATCTCGATCTCCAGACTCCAGCGCCGCCGCCCGTGAAAGAATATCAAGCGCTGCCATGTGGGGGACTGCAGGGATCGGGAGGGATCGCTGCCTTCGCCACACCTGCATATGACCTCTGCTACCATGCCGCCCCTGCTTGGGCCTCCACCGTCGCCAGACAGCATAGTGGAGCACTGCCGAGAACCTCCACCGCTGCCGAAAATTAATTAAAGAACACTGTAAATTCATCAAGATGTGGCGAATCATTTATATTGTGCTGGCATCTCCCGTACACAATACGATACACATCACTTGAAATTTGTAATGAAACCAGCAAGCTTGCCCTTGACAAAACTGACATTTCTTTTACAGGTTCAACACGGTTGACACAATTCATAGGGCAAGCTTCTCCATGGCGCTCCTCATCTGACACTTCTTCAGTATTGTCGTTGATTCCCAAGAAAGATTTCTAAGAAAGATTAGCATGATCGAAATATAGTGATGGGAATTCACCTGTGCGGCAATGCCCCCAAGCAACCAAGCTTGGCCATAAACACCATCGTCCGACACTGGCCGCCTGAGCATGGCACGCATGACAAGACCACATGTAGGAGCAGCAACCTCCGTCACGGCGGACCTAGGGTCACCAGAAAGTAGATATGGGTGTAGAAAACACTGTTTGCACACTATATACAGAGTGGAAAAACACTGTTTGCACACTGTAGACAGTACAAATGCACGCCCTGATAACCATGGTAACCTGGGGAGGCAGCGCGTGACGTAAATCGTCTGTCCAGGGCAGGTGGTGGAGCATAGTAGATGGGGCAGTGGACTTGGGTCTGGGGGCGGCACCGCAGGCCGTGCAGGTTCGTTTTACAATCAGACCATTTACAGTAATATAGTTTATGCCAGCTTATCTGTCCTATAAAAAAGTGAGTTTAATCTAAAGTAATTTTCACCCTAATCTAATCTAGCCAAAGATATACCCACCCGTTGGATTCTCTTCTTCTCTTTGATCCAACCTACCTCATCTAAAGATTATGAACAGGGCGTGTGGCACTCAGACTCTACCTGAGAAAATTAAGTGACACACAGTTTACAACGATTACTTTGTGCGTTTCTGCCTTTCTAGCCCGATTTTTTTTACCGGAGAAGATTTGTACCCACGGGTCTGTGGTCAGATTCGTTCAACCAAGCAATCTTGAAAAAAAATCTCAAAAGTCCATCACGGCCTATCTAGGGATCAAATCCACAATACCCAATGTACTTTAATCCCAAATCGTCATATCAACTCCGAATAATTATGTACAAGTAACAAACAACCAAGAATTCACAATGTCGAGGCAAGAAGAACCCCTGGATCTCGATCTAGGGCAAAAGGGGGAGAAATCAAACTGCAATCTAGAAAGAAGAAGGGGAGGACCGGCTGGCCCACATGCTTGATCTTACCGGCAGTTGGGGAGGCCGAGATCCGGCCGCTTGCTCCGGTTGTCACATGAGAGTGTCCCGTCCTAGGATCGGTTTGGCCATAGGGAAGGAGACGGTGAGGCGATGGCGAAAGCGTCGGGGGGACGCCGGGTTCCAGCTGTGGCATGCCGGATCTCCTCGATGGAGGTGGAAGGATGGCGATGGTGGCGGGATGAGGATCAGGGGCGGCGGAGCAGAGTGGAGAGAGGGCGCGGCGGAGTTGTGTGAGGGTTTAGGATTACGTCTATTTCGGATTTTATATGCCCATGAATCTCCACTGCTGCCAACCGTCAGATCAGAATCGGATGGAGGAGAGCGACACCCGTAATCCGTAATGTGGGTTGGGCAGAATGTGCAGCCCTAACCGTTTTAGGCCTGGTTTCATCTTAAATATTTTTGTAGCTATGGATTATAAAAAACTCTAAACGCGTTAAGTCACATTACAAATATTATTTTGTCAATATATATAAATAGCCCTCCCATATAGGTCATTTGATTTTTTGACACAAGTTTGACTTACTTGACTTATTAAAAATATTCATAATTATCATTTATTTTCATTTTGAGTTAGTTTAGTACATAATATACCTTAACTAAGACTTGAATTTTTCTATATTTTCGCAAATTTTTTGAATAAGATGAGTTGGTTAAATTTAGTGTAAAAAACAAACGGTCAGATGGAGTAGTTTTTTAAGAAAATTTATTCATATTTCTCTATATTGATTTTTTTGCTTTGATAAAGACGTGTGTATATTTTCATTTATTCATGTGCAGGAAGCACGTGCATTTTGACTAGTTAAGATTTAAGAGTTGTATATTGCCCCTTTTTTCTGTCCATGTAACATATACAAAGATTAAGTTTTCAAAATTTCTAGACAAGGAGTAGAAAATAGCTGATAACAAATTGCCCTTATACCCAACCTATTTGGTGTGGACTCTACTGCTTCACCAGTTTGAGGGACGAAATATAGCCGCATAAATATATCAAGTCTAAGCTGTGAACTAACTGATTCATCTAATTGCTCAACTTATTACGATTCTGCAAGAAAGAACACAACCTCCTCAAAAGGCTACCCTAGGCAATTTTGCACCTCCCATCTCATGCAATTTTGGATCGGGGAGCGAGACCACCATTTTCTTCCTTGGTAGGGTCAAGAACATGCCCAGCAAAGACAACGGCACCTGACCTCTCCTCCACGATGAAGAAAGCAAACGGATGATCGGCGACGAAGTTCACTGGCTTTGGTTGTGGTGGGTAGTCGTCATACAGTGAGAAACCGATGTCGTCGTCCGACTCAACGGTGACAGCTGCTGCCTCACACCCTTCCTCGTTCATCTCGATCACTGCCTTGTGGATGACCCTGCTCACATACAAACCCTGGCTATCGCCATCATAGAGCATGCCGGTCATCTTCGCCGCCGTCTCTTTATGGAAGGGCAGTTGAAGGCCCAAATTCATAAGGTCATCGATGATCATTTTCTCAAAGCTCAGCTTGAACTTGGGCAGCCGGAACTGGTTGACGGGGACATACTCCTTCGGTAGGTGCTCATGGAGGAACTCCGGCGAGGATGCAATCTTTTCCACCAGGTTTCTTAGACCCTTGCGGCCTTCGGGGAGGAAGATGCACATGGAGAACCTGGGAAGGCTGTAGTAGAGCTTCGTGTTGAACTCAGCCATCATCTGGTACGGCATCTTGAGCACCTTGAACCCGGCGTGCAGGCAATGTACTGGGAGCACCAGCTCTGCAGGAAGGGTACCTCCACAGAGTTCCCGTCGAGGCGGTGGAACTCGCGGTCGACGGTGTTCTCCTTCTTGAAGGGGTCGCGCCACTCGGCCTTGAAGTAGATGGCGTTGGCAACGACGTGCACGGTGTCAGTGTTGCTGTCGAATGGGTCGAGGACCTCGGTGATCTTGTTTCTGGTGGCCTTGGCCACCCATGCATTGATCTGCATTCTTGATTCAACTGGCTGTAATGTAAATATGTGATGCAAAAAGATTCAGATTTTATGTTAACTACCGATCGCAGCGGAAAAATAAAGCAAGATCATCGAATTGATAGAACTACAAATTTTAAGTCACCTCGTCCTGGAAGTCGACGGCCCAACAGTTGCCTTGAACGTGCCGACGATGGCGTCGACGTACTCGGGCCGGGGCTGCCACCGCTTGTCCGTCCAGGTGCCGCAGGCAAACGAGATGCTTGGGCCGCCGATGGCAGACTGATCGGCTAGGACGTGGTCCACCACCTTGGCCCTCACGAACGAGGCGAGCTCTTCCCGAGACGGCGCGCCGGCCAGGAGGAGGATCTCATCGAGGTTGTCCCCCACGGCAGCCGTCGACATCAGCGCCAGCGCGACGTGGATGGACAGCGGCGAGAACACGAGGTTGTCGCCGACGTCTTGGGCGGCCGCCGAGATGCACTTGAGGAGGCCCGCGGCCAGCGCCGACTGTCCGGCCTGGCAGGCGCTCGTGGCTTTGCTGCCCTTGGCCGACGACATGGCCTTGTCGATCTGCTGGGATTAACGTGTGCAGAAGAGACAGACTTTATGGGAGTTTGAGTTTCTGCGTTGGTGCGTTCACGTCTGGACGCTCTTACTCAAATATGGCCACGGGCCATCGTAATGCGCGTGGAAGTATATCGAACATGAGATCTGGAAAGACACGAGCTGCCTTGTTTAACGGGGACCCTGCGTATGGAAACGCCGGAAAATTAATACAGAATTGGCAACACAGCCGTCGCAAGAATAGTAATCCATCCGTATAGTTATATGGTCTTATCCGGGCACAATATGCAATTCAGAATTCACATATATTTCAGTTTATTTATCTGTGGTCCCAAAGAATTAGGATATCACCGATGAATTTATGGCATTTTGAAATTTATCCCGGGAGCCCAAGAAAAATATACCAAACATGGCATGCAAAAGCAACATACTCCCTTTTGTTATGTGTAAGTTATGAAATTCAACATCTTGGAGGAGAGTATATTTATTCATTTCTATACAAATTGAGGGTTTATTTAAATAAATTTTGCTCAAACAAATTTTATAGCACAAATAGAAATTCGATATTCCGGTTCTTGGTAAGTAATGTCCGATACTTTGATAATCATAGTGTCATCAAACTAGAGTTGTGTTAGCAATTGTGTATGTCCATCTATAGATCTTACTACTGGCTAAGACACCATAATGCATAAAAATCATTAAACAAAACTAAAATGTCAATAAAAATGTTCTTCAATTAGCATACCATACAAGAGTGAAGTACGTGCACTACGTTAGAAACAGGTAATCACGTGTCTAACGGTCCATCAGCGACGCATTAGGCACATCACTACTACGATAAGTTGCAACAGGAACGGCTCTAAATACCCCTATAGGAACGGTTTTGGCAAGTGTTCCCGCTCGTGGGTTCCTGTAGTGTAACATGCAGTAGGAGCGGATCCGAACCGCTCCTGCAGCGGTCACAGCAGGAGCGGGC
The DNA here is from genome assembly GCA_022530915.1 of Paspalum notatum. Lineage (NCBI taxonomy): Eukaryota > Viridiplantae > Streptophyta > Magnoliopsida > Poales > Poaceae > Paspalum > Paspalum notatum. The sequence goes on along the minus strand of CM039683.1, from coordinate 57,129,437 downwards.
CGTGATTGCACCGCATCTGCGGTGGTCACAGTAGGAGCAGGCCACGATTGCACCGCTCCTGCAGTGGTCACAGTTGGAGCGGGCCGTGATTGCACCGCTTCTGCTGTGACCACTACAGGAGCAGCTCTTGTTTCAGCCGCTCCTGCTGATGATACTAGCAGGAGCGGCTATATCATAATGCGTATTTTTTGAAAGTTCCTGTTTCTTTCACGCCCTATATTTTGAAAGCCCTGTTTCTTTCCCGCCATATTTGAAAAAAAAAAACCCTTTTCTTTCCCGCTATATTTCTCGAATATTAATGCTTTCTCGCTATATACAAATCCACATATATACATTAATTATCGAGGCACATTTACATACGCATTCAAATTTGTGAGTCTTGTCGTGCGTTCTGCCAAGTTACAAAAGAAACAGCATAGGTCGTATACACATACATCGTACACAGCAATTTAATTACACATGGTGATACTCCCACTCGATCAATGAAAGATATTTTCATCTTTTGCTAATAAATCATCATGATCGAAGAATTCCCCTCGCCGATTGAATACCTCGTGCATCGTGAAACGGCATAGGTCGCCAACGCTGTTCATGAGATGTAACTCGTTCAGAGGCCGATCTTTCAAAGGGACAGGGGGATTGAACAAAAAAAAAAAGATGATATGAGTGTTTGTGCCAAGGTATTCTTCATTATATGTACACATGCAATACATATAATGAAAGTAGATAATGAGAGATGTGTTTTTAAGCACTTACATCTTCAGTATTTGTTCTGTACCTTCCATTGACCTTAAGGAACTCAAATACATATAAGTAACTCAAATACATAGTATCCACGGTATCCGCTGCCCATTGGTTGCTTGTGGCACTATTTTTTTCATAACAATTTAATTAGTTTTAGACTTATAATACAATATTTGAACTTATGTCGGGAATTAGGCTCTGTAGAGTATACCGGGAAGTAGGCTCTGTAGACGATGTTATCCTGGCGGTTAGGATGAAATGTCGGTCTATACTTTTCCTTCGCCATTTTGAAGGCTCTGTTATATAGAAACTCATATTAGTAAGACGAAACGACACAAATATATATATATGGTAGGTATATTCTACAGCCAGCCATAGAATAGGCTATTCTGCATCCAACTAATTGGACCGGCCATCTACGGCGTTGGGCTTCCATATCCAAATGGACACGAGCGAGCCGAGTGGACAGCATCAAGCCGGCTCGTTGCTAGCCTCCGGTAGACATGGTGATTAAATGGTAATTACTTCACGTTGATTAGTTCGCTGTGATTAGGGAAAATCAAGTTCACGTGACCACTGCTGCATCACCGGGACATGCAAGCTACTGGATTCAGGTGGCATTACGAGAATTCGAAATGTTCCATACAGTGATTTAGAATTTTGTAAGCAATTTACTACAAATTAGGTTTTGTGCTTGTGGTTAGTCTTTATTGCCATCCGGTAAATGATTTACTAGAATCATTGTCCCTTGATTGTGACCTGTTTACTAGAACATATACAAAGCTAGCACCTAAACTTTTTTGACTGAGACAATATGCCCTTGTGTATGGTTATCTTTTTACGAAAATTTTGTAACGATCTTTAATCAAAGTCTTTGTCTGTTATTTACTACAATACATGCATTGTTACCCTTGTATACGTTGTAAGTATTTTACTAGACATAACCCTTGTATATGGTTAACCTTTTACAAGAATCTTTGCGTTATTTACTACAATATAAATCTTTGTTTATGATTTACTAGAACCAGTGTTAGCCTAAACACTAAACGGTAAACAGTCGGTCACCATTCGTTTAGCGTTTAATCGGACTACACGGCCTTTAAACGGACTAAAAAACGGATTATACGGAATTAAACGGATTAAACGGGCAACACAGTTGACTACTGAATAGCGTTTAAACGGTGTGTAAACGGTCTAAACGGCCGTTTAGGCGAACAGAGACTAGAACTACAATATAAATCTTTCAAAGAGGCCAGGTGCTATGATGATAAATAATTTACTACAAAATACATATGATAATTCAAATGGCACAAAGCGATATTCCAAGAACTAGCTGAAATAGATAACAACTATGTTGGAGAGTATACAAAATATGCCATTTTTTTGCAAAAGATAGGTTACTATAATAATAAAATATTTACCATCCAATACTGACGAGAATTCCAATGCCATGAAACGATATTTAGGATGAGTTACAACAATTTTACAAGAGCAAGATGTAACACGAAGTCATAAACTAAGACTCCACTCGGTTCCCTAGGACCTTCCAGGGGCTTCATTCACTCCGATGGAAGAATCATTGGTCCAGAAAACTCCATGGGGCCTCTAGCTCGCATCACTCCCAACGATCCGATTCCAGGGCAGCAGTATAAGGCTTATTTGGATCCATTTGTCTGTTAAAATCAAACAAAACAAGGTACAACCAATAAAAAAGTTGATAACTGAATTTTATGCCGGCACCAGAGATGGGCCCTGGAGGCCAACGTGCCTCAAGTACACACTTGAGCAAGGAGCTTCTTGATCATGTTTGCTGGAGCGATGGGTATAGTAGATAGGACATGATAAACTGAGCCATGTTTTATTGCGTGCATTCATCGTAATCCTTTGTTAGTTGGCTTTCTTCTCCACTGCAGTTGTCAATGATATCCTGTTTCCTAATAAAAAAATCTAGTAAACAGCAGTAGTAAAGTAAGGTTCAAATAGTTACCATAATGGCATCATCAAGTTACCACAGAGTGATACTTACCACAAAATGGTGTAGTTGATTTGCTATAAACTATAAAAATGGTAGGCACACAATTTATTAATCCAAAAATATTAGGTATTTGGTGGAACATGTAAGGATTACCGCAATGGTAACAGCAATCTTCCAGAATTTACATTGCGCTAATGAAAAATATGGTTCATTTTTCACAAGAGGCCCCATCTCCTAAAAGTTTAAAAATAAGAACAAGGAGAACAATAGAAAATAATATGTTTATTCCGCATTTATAATATTATAGGAATCACATTTTTATACCATCTATAAATAAATATTTTAGCTGTTGCTAAATGATCGGTAGCAGATATGCATGCAGTTTAGGCATAGCCATACATCAATACCTGGGCATATGAATTGCAAAATATAAAGAATATATCAGGGCACTGGAATGTATTCACTATAGCAGGGAAACGCATTTGAGAGGAAATACTTCCAGATCAGTCCGTACATATGGATCACAAATCTAGTGGTAGTCTGCAACATATTGAGGGATTTGGTGGTTAATTCAACAGCATAACAGAAATAATTTGAAACCCATATTATTCTTTTGAATTCAGATTGTGGTTTGAACCTACAAGGCTACAAGCTAGTAACTTAATCACCACTAATGCAACAAAGCAGTTTTTATTCTATAGCTATAGCTATAGAAAAACAGTAAAACATGCTCCTCTGCAACCTAGGCCTCACCCATAAAACAGTAAAACTGAGGATTCACCCATAAAATAAGAATTCATGTCTGCTTCAATGATCTGCATCAGAAAGAAAAATTAGGAATTATTCACCCCCTTGTGCTTGTGGTTTCATGCTCCTCTGCAACCCAGGTGGCAGAGTATCTAGCACCGGCATAGTGGCCATTTGTGGCTAATCTCCTAGAGGAAGAAAACATTGCACTAATTAGGCCACACTCAATTACCAATAGACGCATTCACTATAATAGCAAAAACATTTACAGTAGGTCAGTTCAACAAACAATTTTACAGTATGCATCAATGATAGGACGTTTGAATCTAACACTGCAAGAAAGATAATCTAATCATTTGGAAAGGCAGGAAGATGATTGGAATGGTTTAAAAAACCGTAAATAATCAACAAATTATCAGATGGGTTCGGAGTTTTACAGATGAAAACTTGTATCTTGCGCACATGATGGGAGACCGAATGAACAAGCTGGATCCGTTCGGCGCCACCATGGATGCAGGATGAGGAATAGCAGCGCAAATGTTCCTCTCACATGTGAATTATCGGACACAATCAGCTACAAATCAACGAGTGAGGATGAGGAACAACAAAAAAAATTAGCAGCAGCTAAATCTCGATCTGGTAGAAAGAACGACAAACCAAATCTCACCCGATCTATCGTAGCACACAACACACTCATGTGGCGGTGACTAGTGAGGCACCTCATGCAGAGATCTCATGCGCGGAGCCTGGTTTGGACGCATCTTCTGTGCTGCGTCGTCGGTGCCGGATGGATGCTGCTTTCGTCGGCGACGGCGGCAATACTAGCGGATGGGGAATTCTAGGTCTGCTTTTTTTTTTTCTTTTTGACCTCCTGGGAGCTTCTGCTGGCTAATGGGAGACGGTCAAATGGGGATGGGCCGATGGACAGTGGAGCCGAGCCGAGCCAGAGCCCGGAGCCCAGAGGACTGCTACGCGAGCCGAGCTGATGTGGGCGAGCGTATGCGTGCGCGAGGGGATGGGTCAGGCTAGCGCGCAGGGTCGGTTCTCCGAGTTGGGTTCGGCTACAGAATACTCTATTCTGCGACTGGCTATAGGATAACAGTAATATATATATATATATATATAAAAGAACCGAATATGGTAGGTATATATCTTACACTCATAGTATATTCATAATGGGCTTATATCTATTGGGGTCGACATCCAATGAGTCCAAAACTAATACTTTACTTTCTTTAGGTATGATGTATAGACAGATCCGGTGTCCGCCGCAAATAGCAAAGCGCATCAAGTTATATAGATGATCGTGTGTGTTTAATTTTCACTTAGTATCAATGCAAAGGTATTTGACATACTCAAAGTTGTATGGAGCAAATATTTGGTTTTGGTTTTCTTCATAGAAGAACGTCAGGGCAGTGACAATATATGCGGCAACGGTCCTCTGCGCTTGTTTGTGTAATTTCTGCCGGATTGCCTCCTTCTCACTTTTTGTTTGCCCTGCCGCAAGTTTCTCGCTATTGTCCTTTAGCTTTAGCGGCCAGTCGTGGCTATCCTGATTAATTAATGAAGGGTCCAAGAACCCGATTCTTTTATCACCCATGCTTTTAGCCATTTGCCACTGCATCCTGAAAGATATATTATACAGCGAATGGATGTTAAATACGAGAGTATATTACGTTAATTATGCACACTTAATGGGATTGGCAGGGAGACTTACATGCACCAAAGGGTCATCGCAGTGATGTCCACCTGTCCTAAGCGGAACATGTTATGAAACTCCGAAAAGTCAACGATTGTACTCTTGGTTAGTGTATTAAAACATCGACTGGGAATGGAGGCCATTACTAATGAAACCCCAAGTCTACTTGCCCTCAGGTACCAATTGTGAAATCTTTTCATCTCCCCTGGCATGTATTCACCATTAAGAGCCCAATCCGGTAGAAATGGTTTGCCACATTCGTACTTCACGGGGCAATCTGGCAAATCGGCAATTTTGTCCAGTCCAATGAAAGATTTGTAGTCTTTTAGGTCGGGGACCGGAACTGATTTTGTTGTCACCTCCTTATCCTTTCCAGCCTATTTTTTCTTCAACCACTTGTCCACCTCCGGTATCGCATCTTTTTGATATGAACGTACCAATGTTGGCACCGCTGGAAGTGTAGCATCTTTAGCTGCTGCTGGCTCCTCGGCCTCTGGAGGTGTATCCGACTTCTCAACGGCCTCAGCCGGCTTCTCAGAGGCATCGGGAGATGTAGCCGGCTTCTCAACATGTTCCGGACAAACCGGATCTACATGTTCGATTGCTAGTTGTCCGGGTTCCTGTAGTTGTTCTTGTGGTGTCAGGTTGAGAATGTATTTCTTATTCCACAAGATGAACTGTTTCACAGACTGACCGAAGAAGTGGGTCCCCTCTGGCGTGGAGATGTCTATCATTTCTTTTTCGTGTTTAGCTTCAACGCTAAAGACCTTGACCCTTGCATATTCCGGCGGGATTGGAGTGCCACGGAAAATACCGCTGCCAGGAATCGCTATTGCCTTTGCTACCTTCTCTGTCCTTCCATGTATTCCAAGTGGGATGTGCAGCTCGCAATGGGTCAGAGACTTGATGCTGTCAACTGAAAAACCTGGGGGGTAGTTGGATCTCAGGACTACCAGCAGTGTTGGCCGGTGCAGAAAGTTTACCCTCAGCAACCAAGAAACTTCTGAACTCTTCCATAAACACCTCCTTTGCAGTTTCTTTTATCTGTTGCTTGAAGCGATCACATTTTTTATATTTGTGCCTGTCCGTGGTGAACCCATCCCTCCAGTTCATCTTGGACGAGAGCCCTCGCACTCTGCCTCCATGCTCTTTTGTGCCTAATCTTTGGGTCAAGGCATCTTGCTCCCGTTCACTAACAAATTTGCCCTCTTTCTCTTGCTCAGCCCAAAACTTGATTCTTTCCACTACCTCTTTGGTCCGAGGTTTAGCAAAATCTCTTTCTCCCCCAGGCACCTTGACCTCTCGGCCCTTGACCCATTGGGACCTCCGTTCATTTAACCCTTTGTACGGGTCAGGTAGACCTTTAGCTATTAAATCTTCCCTTTCTTTCCGCCATTTATCAGCTTTGCCAGTGTACCTAGCAGGCCCAAGATGTGGCTTGTGCACGTCTCTCTTTGCAAGCGCTGAGTTCGTTTTGCTAAGCTTTATGGCTTGCTCAGTTGTTCTTTGCCTCTTGAACTCATCCCACTGGGCTTGGGTGATCTTACCGTACTCCTCAAATGGAGTAAGGTCATTCTTCAAATACTTGTTAGTGAGGTCTTTTTTCCATTTACGATAAGAACACCCCACCTGCTTAAGAGCGTATGCCTTTGCCTTCTCCTCGGTACCATGTGGGAACTGGAACCATTTATTCAGCTCTGTCCATAAGAAATCCTTTCTTGTTTTTGGTACCTCCTGCCAATCAGGCCACGTTATCTCCATCCATGTCCTCGTTACCACCCCTACGGCGTTGCAGAACTTTGCTCTCGTCTCAATAGGTTCCAATGGTTCTTCAGCAACACCAACCTCCCTCACAGTGAAAACTGTTTCTAATAATTTGTTCTTGGCTCGCTTTACTCCACGTTTCCTCTTGCTTGTTCCGGTTTTCTGAAGGTCAGCTTCGGTCATTTGTTGTTCAGGTCGAGTGTCAGCTTCGACCATTTGTTGTTCCTGCTTCGTACGTGAGTGTTAACGAAACGATGAATTTATATCCTTACAACTAAACGATCGTGTTTGGACTCACACCTCGAGGGAGGGCACGTAGTTAGGATCCTTCGCGACTTCTCGATCGCGTTTGGCGGCAAGTACGTCCGCGGCATGGAAGACGGTCTTCCAACTCACCATTGTCATCTGCCGAGTCGGAATTGAGTGCATTTTCATCGAGAAGAATTTCTTTGAGAAATGCATTGTCCTCTGAGACTCACGACGGTGACCTAACCATTTTTTTCTAGAAGACGAAGTAATCTAACAATAGTATATCCATGATAAATAAAGATCATATACATGGGAACTGAATATACATGAAAAATGAGTATATACATGAGAAATGAATACACATGAAAAATGAGTATACATGACACATGATTATACATAAAAGATGAAAATACATGACACATGAATATACATAAAAGGTGAAAATACATGAAAAATGAGTATACATGACACATTAATATACATGAAAATCAAATATACATGACAAATGAGTATACATGACACATTAATATACATGAAAATCAAATATACATGAAAATTGAGTATACATGAAAAATGAGTATACACGAAAATCGAATATACATGAAAAAAATGTACATGAAAAAAAATATACATGAAAATAAAATGAATATACATAAAAATTAAAGCAACTAACTAATAACTAAACTAACTGGTCACTATTGTCAAAAAAAACTTGTCACTATTGTCAAAAAAAAAAAAAAAACTAGTCACTATTGTCAAAAAAAACTAGTCACTATTGTAAAAAACACTATTGTCAAAAAAACTTCTAACTAGTCAATAACTAAACTAAATTAAAGCAACTAACTAACTAAAATAACTAGTACTAACTAAAAACTAACTACTAATTAAACTAACTAAAATATACTAACTAAAATATACTAACTAAACTAACTACTAACTAAACTAAACAACTAAAATATACTAACTAAACTAACTACTACTACTAACTAAACTACTAACAGAGAGGTGGAGGAGGCGTACCGGCGGTGAGGAGGCGGCCGCAAGCTGCGGTGAAGAGGCCGGCGGGGCGGCGGCGGTGAGGAGGATGGCGGCGGGGCGGCGGTGAGGAGGACGGCGGCGGGGAGGCGGTGAGGAGGACGGCGGTGGGGCGGCGGTGCGTGAGGAGGAGAGCGGCGGCGGCGGAGGAGAGCAGCACGGTGGCGGAGGAGAGCAGCCTGACGGTGCGAAGAGGAGAAACTGAAACACCGGGACTTAGAATTTTTCGCCTCCCGCGCACTCCACTTATACGTGGAAACAACAGCAGGAGCGGTGGTCCACCGCTCCTGCTGATAACAGGAGGAGCGGTGCACGAGATCCACCGCTCATACTGAGTCCACCGCCACCGCTCCTGCTGTTTCACAGTAGGAGCGGTGACGGGTGAGGGAGCGGTGGAGAGGGTGGGAGTGGTGCCCTAGTGGGCCGCCCCGGCCCACTGGGCCTCCACCGCTCCGTTTTTTTTAATTTGTTCTTTTCGATCCTTCTTTTCATTTATTTGTAAATTAAATCTTTTATTTTATTAATTGAAATACATGCATGTTTAAGTTTCTAAATTGATTCTTTTATTTTATTAGTTGAAATACATGCATGTTTAAGTTTCTAAATTAAATCTTTTATTTTATTAATTGAAATACATGCATGTTTAAGTTTCTAAATTGATTCTTTTATTTTATTAGTTGAAATACATGCATGTTTAAGTTTCTAAATTAAATCTTTTATTTTATTAGTTGAAATACATGCATGTTTAAGTTTCTAAATTAAATCTTTTATTTTATGAATTGAAATACATGCATGTTTAAGTTTCTAAATAGATTCTTTTATTTTATTAGTGGAAATACATGCATCTTTCACAATAATTTAAACGCATATACGAAGGCATAAAATGACATTCATTAATTATCGAACATTAAGCGTTTACAATTCTTGGCTCTCCATCCATGCGTACCCAAGGCTTCATTCTCTTTATCGTTGCTTCTACTTACTTGATCTTGGTCGGTAGGTCCGTAAAAAACTCCATGTTGTCATAGTCATTGAATGTCTCGACATCATCGACACCATGAACTCCGATAATACTCTGTTTGCCGGCGACAAGTATGTGCTTCTGATTCTTAAGACGTGGGTCGATGATATATAGAACTTGTCCAACGCGTTTGGCTAGCACCCAAGGGTCATTTTTATAACCAACCTTGGCAAGGTCAACTATTGTGAGTCCATAGTTGTCAACCTGTACACCTTGTGGGTGTTTCACCCATTGGCATCGAAAGACATGAATTTGTATGTTCGATCCGTAGTCCAACTCCCATATGTCTTCTATGAAGCCAAAATATGTGACCTTGCTGCGAGTTCCGTCATCGATGGCGTCAATCCGGACTCCACTGTTTCTGCACACACTTTTCTTATCTTTTGCAGCTGTATAGAATGCCTGGCCATTGATGTCATACGCCTGCCATGTCGTGACCCGTGAAGATGGGCTGGACGCCAACCTTTTCAACGTTACTTCCTCGGCAGTTGGTCCTTCGGGTAAGTTGAGGTCCATGAGCCAGCTGGTGAAGCGGTGTTTGTGCTCTTTCATGATCCAGGAATCTGAGCGTTCGGAGTTTTCCGCGCGGATAATACCTATGTGCTGCTCGATGAAATGAGTCATCATCTCTATCTGATGCAGAACTCTGAAATGAACCTTTGCCACTTCTTCATATGCATTATCGATGAATGTTTTCCTCCCCCTCGTGCCTTTTCCCGATAACCTTTCAATATGATGAGAAGTAGGTAAACCGATACCTTTCTTATCAACCAAGTAATCCTTACAGCACTTTACCACCTCCTCGGTGCAATAAGCCTCGATCATAGATCCCTCAGGGTATGCACGGTTGAGAACGTAATGGTTTAGGGTAGACATGAAACGCTCATATGCCCACATCTCATGTAAGTAAATTGGACCAAGTGCACGGATCTGGTCAACCACGTGTACAATGAGGTGCGGCATTATATCAAAAAATGAAGGAGGGAAGCACATCTCGAGTTGAGCCATAGTCTCCGTACAGAATTCTTGCAGCGAACATCTTTACGAATCTCCTTTTGTGAGATCTTGTTGAAGAAATAGACCATTCGAGGGACCACCATCCGCACAAATACTGGATTGATAGCCCGGATAGCAACGGCAAGGAACACCGTAATCATCATATGACAATCATGAGCGTTGTACCCACTTATGGACAAATCTTTCATGGAGACTAGACTCCTGATGTTAGACGATAACCTAGTGGGCATTTTTAGACCTCGTAGACACAGGCACAATTCCCTTTTCTCAGCTGATGTCAGGTTGAAGCTCGCGGCAGGGAGCATAAATTTTCCATTGCCTTGTTCCACAGGGTGAAGCCCACTTATGATCTTCATATTTACCAGATCACGACGTGACTTCAGGCCGTCCTTTGTCTTCTCTTTCACATCCAACAATGTACAAATAGCTCTATCAAACACGTTCTTCTTTAGGTGCATACAATCGATGGCATGTGGAACCTCCAAGTCCTTCCAATATGGCAAGTACTTAAAGAAGATGGACTGCTTTTTGAAAGGCACACCTTCAATTGGGGGTTTAGTTCTCTTGATCTTCTTCCCGTAGACAATGTTGATCTTCTTGACCATATCGAAAACATGTTTGCTATCGTGTCTTCTTCTTGGTACTGAACCTTTCTCATCCTTGCCATCAAAGTGGTTGTTGAACTGTCTTCTGCAGTATCGATGTCCTTCCACTAGGAAGTAGTGGTACTTTGTGTACACAACCTTTTTGGATCCATCGAGATACTCAGACGTCGTTGCATCCAAACAGGATAGACATCCTTTCTTCCCTTTGATCTGTCCAGATAGCGAGAAGTTAGCAGGGTAATCGTTGATCGTAGTGAGTATCATTCCTCTGAGTGTAAAATCCTTCTTTGTTAATGAATCAGTCATTTTGACCCATCGTTCCAAAGCTTCGCCATATATTCCATCAAGGGCTCAAGGAAGACATCTATATCAATGCCTGGTTGTTTAGACCCTTGTATCAGACCGCATAACATTGTGTACTTCCTCTTTTGACAAAGCCATGAAGGTAGATTGTATATGGTCAATATCACCGGCCATGTGCTGTGTGTGCTGTTCCTTTCTCCAAAAGGATTCATTCCATCAGTACTAAGTGCAAACCTCACGTTTCTTGGATCCTTCGCAAACTCTGGATACAATTCATCGAACCTTTGCCACTGAGTGGCGTCAGCTCGGTGTGAAAGCTTTTCGTCATCCTTTGTTCGCTCACAAAACCACCAACGCATCAACTTTGCAAAGGCAGGGTTTGCAAATATCCGTCTTAAGCGATCGATTGGATTGAGGTACCACATGACTAGGGCGGGGATTCTTCTCTTCTTCTCGTCGATGCCTAGGCATGTATCTTCTTTAGAAGGATCGGGTGCACCATTCTTCTTCATCTTCTTGCCATTGGTGGAAGCTTCATCATCACCTAGGAATATGTCATTCCACTTGTAACGGTCGGCGCCACAAGTTGGGCATTTATCTAGATTCTCATATTTGCCTCGATATAAGATGCAGTGGTTTGGACATGCATGTATTCTTTCAACTCCCATTGTCAAGGGGCTAACAACCTTCTTCGCTTGATATGTGTTGGTAGGCACGAAGTTAGGTTTCGGAAGCAACCAAGATAAGAGCTTCAACAGATCGTTGAAGCTAGAGTCAGACCACCTGTACTTCGCCTTTAGAATCAACAGCTCGAGTACAAAACGTAGCGAAGTCCAATGAGGAGGACAACCCTTTCACTTCTCATACACATTCTTCCTTGCAGCATCCTTTACTGCTTTCAAATTCTCTACCCCTTTTGGACTTGCATATAGGATATCGGCCATGAAGTGTTTCAGCATTTCTTCAAGGTCACGTGCATCTGAATCACCGTCAAGTCCCAAGTCTTGGGATACACTCTGAAGGTACGGAGCGATATGTTCCACCAATGTGTCGTTGTTATCATCAACATCTGCATCTGAAGGTCCTTCTTGCTCGCCGTGATGGATCCAAGCAGAGTAGTCTTTCACAAATCCGACAACAATCAAATGCGATCTAATGTCGGTTGGATCTGTCCAAACCTTCATGTTTTTACAGTTTTTCCAAGGACAACATATGCTTTTTAACCTGATTCGTTATTGCATCCTTTTTCGCAGCTTCAATAAATTTGTCCACTTCATCACGGTAAGGACGCTCCATCCTTGGCCAGTTGTACATCCAAACACGTGCTATCTAGAATATATAAGAACAAGATAACAAGAATGTACAGAGAATAAATAATGAGGATCTGGTTGATGGTATATTGTACATTATTATTTATGACAGAAATTGATGTGGTATATTATCATGAATATTGAATATTCTATGACCTAAAATATATTTATGACGAAAATTAATGAGGTATTATTATGAATATATGAACATTTACATTATAAAATTAAATAATATACAATCCTTTACCTAGGGTTTCACACTACATCTAGATCTAGATCTAAAAGAGAAGAGATCCACTAATAAAGACCAATACAACACCTAGAGTAACCCCAATTGCTAATCCCAAGTTGAGAAAACCCTAAAATAGTGCATTACCATCTAGATTATGTGGTCCCTAAAGTATTAAATGCTCATTGATGATGAGAGGAGAGAGAATGACATTATTAAATCCTAGCTATTTTAGCACCTAATGATTTGAAGATACTCAAATTAGATGCATAGATTGAGGAGGCTTACCTTATGGAGCTTCTAACTTCCAAGAAATAGAAAAAAAAAGCTCTCCCTCCTATTTTTCAATTTTTGGCCGCCATTAGCTTCCAACAATGGAGCTCCTCCACAGGCATACTGTAGCCCGAGGAAGAAGAAGGCTATATATGTGTGGAAAAACAGCAGGAGCGGTGGACCTTACCAACCGCTCCTGCTGTTGCTTTAGCAAGAGCGGGTGGTAAGGTCCACCGCTCCTGCTGTAGGGAGCACAGCAGGAGCGGGTGGTAAGGTGGCCCGCACCTGCTGAATGAGCTCTGCAGAAGCGGTGCACCTTACCAACCGCTCCTGCTTTTTGTAGGAGCGGTTGGTAAGGTGCACCGCTCCTGCTATTGTTGCAGCAGGAGCGGTGCACCATGTGGGACCCACCCTGGGCACAACAGGAACGTCCCTAAATTGGAGCCGTTCCTAGTGCTATTTGGGTGGTATTCCCGTAGCGGACTTTTGTAGTAGTGATGTCACATTTTTTTTGTCTTTCATGTGGTCTCCTTAGTGACATGTAACCAACATCACTAATGGTAGTAATCGGTTGCGTGTATTACTAGAACCATGTCACTAATGGTAGTGGTCAGTGACATGTTTTGATAGAACCGCGTCACTAAGTATACATAACCGATACATTGGAAAATCTACCGCGTCACAGATGGTATACTCCAGTGACACATTTTGGTAAGAACATGTCACTCTTTGTGCATATCGGTGACGTTGTTTTCTTGATCCGGGTCACTGATTGCCCACGTCCTTTAATTGATGTGTTCAATTTAGTGATGTGTTGTTGTAAATCCGTGTCTCTAAAATATAGAAATCAGTGATGTGGTTTTTTAATAATACACATCTTTGATTTCTGGGTTCCATTTGTTGTTTCTTTCCATGCATTAGAAGCTCACATCACATCAATAAGAAATACAAGATCACATATATCACTTCTTTCCATACATCACAGCTTTGAAGTACATCACATATCACATCAATGCATATAAGTTCAAATTGACACAGGTTTACAACCATGGATTGTAACTTGTTCATGGTTCCACACTACTAATAGTTAGAGGAAAAAGTCTATATAACCCCATGAGGTTTGAGGAGTCAGATACATCACCCCCTCAATTTCAAAACCTGTTTTTTAACACCCCCAACTTTGGAAAACCGACAAATCACCCCTAGACGATTTTGGATCAGGGTGGTTTTGATGACGTGGCACACACGTCAGCGCCACCTCAGTGCACATGTGGCACGGGGCCTACCTATCAGCCCCAGCTCTTCTTCTCTCCCCCTTCTCCAATCTCTACACAGCCCGTCGCTCACCTCCACCACACTTGGGCACGAGTGGGAACCGCTCAGACGCTGCAGCCGGGCGCACGCGAGAGCCGCTCCACCACCGCGGCAGGTCGCGCGCGGGATCTGCTCCTCTGCCGCCGTGCCCCACCTACTGCTCGCCTCCTGCAAACCTGGGCCATCGCCTCCCGCACCTGGTCCCCCGACATTGCCACGCCCTCCTCCAACCATGCCCGCATCCATGAGCTCCATACCGCGCTGCTGACCCCCTCCACCTCTGAGCATTAGGCCGCGGTCCATACTGCTGAGGCCGACCGCCTTCTCCAAGCCTTCCTCCTCCTCGCCGATGCGCACCGCGAGCCCGCCCCTGGCACCTCCGCGGGCCTGCGCTGGAGGAGGAACAACGGGATGTTGTGGGCACCCGTCAGTGGTGGAGGCCGCGGAGGAGGAAGCCCGCACCAAGGAGGAAGGGGCACCTAGCACACACTGCGAGCCCACGAGCGTTGGCAGGAGGCTGCGCAGCTCGGCAACAATGGCGTCCAGCACCTCCCGCACGGGCCGCATCGGCAAGAAGCATGCGGAGCGACTCGCGTGTGCCCAGCCACGGCGGCAGAGCGGCCCATGTGCCAGCGGTGGCGGAGCGACGGGGTATCAGCCGAACAAAGAATTGAGAGGGAGGGAAGAAGAGCTGGGGGCTAACAGGTGGGCCCTGTTCCACATGTGCACTGAGGTGGCACTGATGTGTGTGCCACATCAGCAAAACCACTCTCCAAAAACACCAGGGGGTGATTTGTCCGGTTTTCAAAGTTTAAGGTGTTAGAAAATCGGTTTTGAAGTTGAGGGGGTGATGTATCCAACCCCTGAAATCTTACAGGGTTATATAGATTTTTTCCTACAGTTAGAGGAGTTAAGTACATAAATTACTTTAAGAAATCTATAGGACTTGAGAAATGGAACTCTCCATTTATGTCGATGACTTGTGACATTAAGAAACTAACAATTTCAGTTAGAATGTTGCACATCACGTTGTTGCAATGTGGTCAGTAGTCCAATTAAAGTCTTGTTACTTGTACAGTAAAAAAACCATGTGTTAGACACACATACAGGGAAGTTGGATTTCAGCCTACATATGCATGCCTATAGAACAAGAATCAGGTAAGGACATATAGGTGCTCCAGGTTTGCCTAGTAGGTGTGTTGCTGCTGCCTGCAGCTCCAGTGAACTCCATACAAAGTTGTAAATTCCATATAATCACATAAAATGCAACATTGCTGGAGGCAGACAAAACTTACCTCAACATAAACCAATTGCTCAAAAAATGCAGAACCCGTAATCACATAAACCAATTGTGACTAAAGTAGATCTCCATCAAGGCCTTAGTGATGCAAGTGGCGTAGTTACCATCACACCAACATCAGCTCATGCTGCCCTGCCCATGTCTCCCCTAATATGAGAACATAATATATATATCACTACTCCAAAATGAATTGGGTTTCTAGTCAACAGCACGAATGAAAAAAAAAAAAATCATTGTGTAGGACGGAGCACACCACCTCAGCTCGGCACCTCTGAATGAAATCGACCTTTCCCCTCGCTACATCACATCCAAATTGAGCATCCCAGATAGCTAGGCAGGAATTTACTGTCGATCTATATTCACAGAATTTTAGCATAGGGTACTAAATGTGATACCGTCGTCGTGGAAAATCGGCAGGCGATCATACGACGGCCGACACACGATGAACTAGGAGATGCACTGTTACTGCGGTTGTCTCTTGTGACGCGACTCGACCGGCCCCGCGGTTTGGGGGACAGTCCGGCTTGACGTGGTTGCGGGCATGCCACCTGACTTGACCTACTAGCCTTGTGATCATCAGGGAATCGCCCACCAGATGCACTACACAGCTAGAAATTAAATTCTAGTTGTATCCGCAAACTTGAAAATTCATTGGACATATATATCCTTTGAAAGAGCACAAACTGAATCCGCAAAAGAAGTGAAGGAAACATAACCATGGTGAAAGCAATCTGCATACATAAATGTGAGATATGCCTCCAAAAATGTTTTTTATTTCTCTTAAGAACATTCACAGAGCTGGTAACAGAGGAAAAAAACCATACCTGAATAGTTTTGATGGGAAAACATGAAAGGACACCAAACAGTGCTTCTGTCCCTGGAGCAAGACCCAAAATTTTTGTCCTGTTTATTACCATTAATAAAGGACAAGGCAATATATTCAGACCAATTTAATAATGCTAAACATAATTTCTCCTACAAGAAGCCTAGCTAGTCTTTCTTTGCTTTAGTTAGACTGTTAGAGATATACACAGATAGAATTAAACTGCTTTAAAACGATCTCAGCATTATGATTATCCGCTTACACATATAGATAGAAAGAGTAGAAAAATATACAGCAAGATGCCTTAAGGCTTCGAAGGATGAACAGCCTGCAAATAACAAATAATTAGTGTTATGGTTGTAGCAATTTCATTTATCAGTTAACTGCTAAATGATAACAATTAGGTTCTGAAAACCTGTTAAATATCCGAACACCATCTCCTAGTGTTGTTCCCAAGTGCTTAATATTCAGGGCACACCCACAAATACATCCAGATACAAAGCTATAAAAGAACATGCGGCTTTTACTTTGTTTATTTGCATATTTCAATGGGACAACAGATGCATATTACGTCCACTTATTTTAGTTTGATGTACAGAGAGCTTCTGCATGTAAACACTAAACAGACTCATTCAGTTCCACATATGTAACCATATGATACCCAATTATTTTCAGCATATTTAGTGAACTTACTAGTGGCCGGCGTCGGCTGGACCACGACTTTGTAACAAATTCTATAGCACAAAATTAGAGTACAAACTCAGTGGAACAAAATGAATTATAGAGAAGAAAAATTTTGGAGGGGGCTTGTTATTGTGCATATAGGAACCAAAGGTTCCTTCTCTCTATAATAACTTCTCTCACGCCGTCTTCCTCCTTCCCTTTGTTTTCCACGAAATGTGCACAAAGATCTCACATGCATTCAATGGAGCATGGGCGTTGCCGACCCGGCTAATCCAAACTGTCTTGTTGCTCCTCCATTCCAGCCCAGCAAAAACGTAGCTCCCCTGCTCCTAACGGTGACCCACTGCACCAACGTCTCAGCCATTTGTTGCCGTCTAGGTTTACAATTTCGGAAGTAAAAAAAAAATCGGCATCCTCCGAAAAACTCAAAATTTCAGGAATTTCGGACCATTTTTAAATATATTTAATTATTTTCTAAATATTTTTTGGCATAATGTTATTAGAAAAGCCGAAATTTCGGTGGTATTATTTTTTCGGCACCCTCCGAAAAACTCGAAATTTCGGAAATGTCGATCCGAAATTTTAATCCTGCGCCACAAGGCTCACCGCCCAGCCAACCTCGGACCTTTATCCATGCCCTTGTCAATACGCAACCAGCGGTGCCCTTACCTATTGAGGGTCGCCTATGCACAGTAGGGCTCCTTTGACCTCGCCTGTGCCAACGCCATTGGCGTCCAACACTAGCAGCCGAAGCTTTTAAAGAATAGAATGACACATCAAATCAATTCATATGCTTAGATGATGATAGCCTTATTTAATTTCTGATGATACATAGATCGATCAATTTTATCAAGACGAGTGCTGTTACAGTGCTACTCTTGTTTACATATTCATTATAAAAACTATAAACGTTAATGTACGAATACGAATATACTTCTGAAAAACAAATATATGAAGGATAAAACTCTAACCCGACTAGAGATAAAAGAAAAAGATTCACAATTTTGGAAAGGTCTTATGGAGGTTAAAAACCATTTTCTAAACCTTGGTAGGTTTAAGCTAGTAAGCAGAAACCAACTCAAGTTTTGCGAAGACACATGGTTAGGTAACTAAACTCTGAAGACACACACACACACATGCATGCATACTTTTAGTGTTGTAATATGCTAAATACAATTATATTGTCACATCAGATTATGTTTGCATGGAAGCAGGTGTGTATGCGCATTCCAAGTGAAGATGTGTAACGCTTGGACACCAAATATAGTCTGAGCAACTGATGAGCCAACTAAGTTCTACATACAATTTGAATTCATGACATTTGAAAGTTTCAATATTGCAATAGATAGATAATTAGTAGATTAACATAGAGCATGATCACACACTGCAACTTTTGACAAAAAGAGCTAACAAATATGAAAAGTAGGAACACATATATATGATATCACAAAAGTGTAGCTGACTGAGAGGTTCCCTCTTCTAAATAGCAGTGACCACTACCTGTGCATTACATTTCACTGGTCAGATTTAGAAGATCCTTCGTCGGTTCCATAGTCATCATCATCTAAGGACGAACCTTCGTCGTCATAATCAGCGTCATCATCGTCTGAGAAATCTTCTTCTGAATCGATTTACGGTATTTCAGAATAGTGGGTGCACTTACAGTAATTTGCAAATACTTGGGCGAGGGTGAATGGTCGGAAACCTTCTGGTAAAGGGCTTATATCCAGAGTAGGCAGTTGCACTCCATCAGGGAAGCGAACAGTGGTCAGGAACAAGCTCTCGAAGTAGCCGGCTTGGGTTGTGATGTGATCCACGAAGTAGACGCAGCCACCTTCGACACCGCCGCCCTGGAACTTGTCGGCGTCGACAGAGAGGCACCTGACACTGCCGAGGAAGAGGGCGCGGCTGCCGATGCTCCCCACTGGCTCAAGCACTTTCGTCGTGGTGTCCACCCTGTGGATGGCGACCTTGGCGGGCACACCGTACCATGGCCTGGTCACAAGCAGCAGCTCGTCCCCAGACTCCACGAGGTAGTAGTAGCGGCCTCCCTCCACCGACGCTGGACCAAGAGCAGGAACGGCGGTGGCCATGGAGATGCTTCGAGCTGTGCCTGTGCACTCTCCTTCTCCTCTGGCAGCAGTAAGAGACAGCACGGATCCCTGTCGGTTAGTGAGGTACACATCGCCGCCGAAGCGGACCATGCATAGAATATCGTCGGGGAGAGGAACGTAACACTTTTCAAAGTACTCGCTTTCCTGATCCGCCCACATCACGGCTCCTCCATCGTAATAGTCTAGGGTGGAGATGAAGACCATGGTCTTCGTCACGGCAACATCCCTAGCCTGTGCCACGGGAATCGGCGCCTTGTAGCGGGCGAGTGAGCCCGTGAAGGGGTTGAGCACGCGGACCTGGTAGGGGCACGCTCGCTCTGCCAGGAGGACGAGGCCACCCTTGGAGCGCCTGAGCGGCAGCCGGCAGACTATTCGTTCTCCCGCCCATGTTAACGTTGGTCTGCAGTCATCAGAGTCTAGCATCAATCCAGTCCAAAAATGGCACCCTACTTTTAATTTGGGGAACATGTTAATTACTAGACTGAATTCAGTTTTCACACCTTCATCTTTCTGATTATTTGGAAGGCGGGGGTTCAAGCATTGAATGCTGTTTCTTTTAAGCGAATAAAAGAAAACAAGCACACGGTTTCGGACAGCTGTGTGAAAAAAAAAAGGCTTCCTATCTATCTCCCCGAAGTTGATTAAGCTACGTATCTTTAAAGCCCAGTACACCCAGTAGTATAAATTATTTTATTTAATCGAATAAGCAGCTATAACGGTTTATAGTTGTATCATACCATCACCGAAAAAATAGTCCACCAATATTTAACATAAATATTGTCGTCATTTTTCAAATGGATTTAACCAACATTTTAAATCTCTAGATTCAACACTTCTTTAAACTTTGTTCAACAACTTAAATAAACTATTTCAACAACTTAGTGTTGACATGCCACGTTGCCAAGAGACCAATACATGGTCAATTAATGGTCAATCAATGTAAAGTAGTCAACATTTCAAAACAATAAATTCAACATTTTGTAAAATGTTATTCAACATCTTAAATAAACAAGATCAACAATCGTGCTCGTACATGAATCTCAGGGCAGATATCCAAGGAATTGTAACTCAATAAAACATAGTCAACATTCTGAAACAACAGCTTCAATATTTATTTATTTTTTGTTCAACATCTTAGATAAACTAGTTCAACATTACGTTCTGCACGATTATTAAAGAGGAAGATTGCATGACTTGCAAACTTTCAGAAATTATATAGAAATTCCGAAAGAAAAGAGGACTAGAAAGTTTAGGCCCACTGGTTCTATGGCCCAATGAGCTCATGTCCACAATGCAAGCTGAGACCGACGAAGTTAAATAGTTTCATAAGTCGCACGCTCAGCCCGACAAACTTAATTAGCCACTAGTTTTTTTTTAATTTTATTAACTTCGTCGGCAGCATGTGGACCGGGAAAATTAATTAATTAATTCATCGGTTTGGCGGAGAGACCGACAAAGTTATTCGCGCTGATACATATAGGATGGCTTCCCCCTCCCCTGTCCATCGTGCCTCCCACCGGCTCACCCCTACCTCTGGCCCCACATCTTCCACCGGCTTGCCGCTTCCCCTCACCACCCACGGCTGCCAGAGGCCTTGGCATTGACCCCGTATCCCGCACCGCCGATTCCTGTGCATCAGGCCTCCCATCACAGCCGCTGCGGAGTTGCCCGTCCCCTCGCCGCCGCGGAGCTGTCACTGCCTCGGCAACGTGCCTTGTCCATCCCGTACGTCATCGAGGAGGACAGGTGGAGGCTACCGCACGGCATAGCCGCCGTGCCCCTCCATCTTCTCCACTCGCGGACTTAAGCCTTTCCTTCTTCTCCACCAGCGGACGCGGGCCACACCTCTCCTTGAACAGGTGGTCGCCACATATCAGTAAAAACCACTCTATAAAACCACTTTGAATAGGTAAGGGGGGCTAATTTGTCCGGTTTATAGATTCTGGCTAAACTCAGAGACAAATTCAGGGGGTAATATAGACTTCACTCTTACTATTTCATGGAGAGCCCACATAAGATGTAAACTAAAGTATGTCATAACGGTTAATCGGTAAATTAAAATTACTAATCTCACCATCGCCCTCGTGAGAATGAAAGCTTCAAAATATGATCACACTTAGAGTACATTTTTTTTAAAAACAATTTTTTAGAAAAGTAGGATCTTTGTACATTAGAGCAAAGTTCGATATGTGCCAAAAAATATTTTGACTGCACTAACAAAATATTCTATCTTAACTAAAAATCAATATTTTAAATTTTAAGAAAATATTATAGATTTATAATGCAATATTCTACCTCCATAAGAAAAATACTCGTCTTCACAAATGAAAATATCTATACACAAAAATAATATTCTATAATGAAGAATGAAATATTCTACTGTTGGAAGTAGACTATTCTCAACTCATATAAACAAAAAATAGTATAAATTAAAATAAAATGAATAAAATAAAAGAAGAGAAAATAGAATGAAAAAAGCATAAAATAAAAATGAATGAAAAAATAGAAAGAATAAATGAAAAATAGAACAAAATGGAAGAAAAGGAAAAATAATGGACGAGGGACTCAAGTGGAGTCTGGCCATTGCTTCTGGCTGTGACATGTGTTTGTCAACGAAGTCCTACCAAGTGGACCAGTAAGCACTTCTAGAATATACTTGGAGGAATAGCATTGTCATAGGGCTCGCTACATAACCTTCAACGGGCTAGAAAACATGTTTTAGGTTGAATTTTTTTAAGGCTCATATTCACCCCCTCTAGTCGCCTTTCTCGGCCCTTCAATTTGACACACCATGTAATGTGTATATCCATGTACTTTAGAGATGTGCTCAAGTTGCTTAGACACTCCCCCTGTTGTTCTACTATGTATGTCAGTATTATTTTGTCGACAAAGATTCTCTGTTTGAAAATAACCACTTAAATTTTAGCCATCAACATACACAGAATTACAATGTCTGAAACCAAACTCCGAAGGGACATGTTACTAGAGTCATAATGATAAATATATTCCTATTGTTCAACCATATATTTTTTATGTTCCTAGATTTATATAAATAGTCAAATAGCTATTCGAAAGCCTTATTCCGGGCAGGTGAGAGCGAGTAACTAACTAGAGCAGAAGATAAGTGCATAAAGTAGGAAAGTAAAGTACTTACACTAGTCAATAATCGGAAAGTAATGCTTAAGATATCAAAATAGAATACATTACCGAAGATTCCGACTGACTCCGAAACAGCAGAGCCTTCTCTAACTCCTAACTAAACACTGCTTTCAGAATGGAAGCACCTCCTGTGGGGCGCCTCCTAGAGGGAGAAAGAGAGGATTCACATGGTGAATGGTACATTTTGGAGTGGGGGGAGTGAATGGTACATGGTGAATGGCGAAGAAGGTCGGTGGGGGCAGCAAGTCGGTTGGTCGGGCAGTCACGTGGGTGGTCGGCCAACCATCATGGAGGTCGGCCGACCAAGCCCATGGTTGGCCGACGATCCCCCAAGGTCGGTCGACTGTCCGATGCACCGCCTCACTTCTCCAACGCCTAGGATGCCTTCTGGAAGTCGGTTTTCGTTGATACACGTGTTGAACATGTCCGGGCATCCAATGTGGTGACCGTGCAGGCCAAGTAATGGGCCGGGCGGCCATTTGAGGTGGTCGGCTGGCCAAGCCTAGGGTCGGCCGACCAAGCCCTAGGTCGGCCGGCCTAGCCCAAGGTTGGCCGGCCATCATTTCAACCTTTCAGCAGTTCCTCGGCCCGTGTGGTGGCCTTCCGACGTTGGATTCGACATGGGCTTGTTCCACCTTGTGTATTTGGGCGCTTGGTGACTTCCTTGGATGAATAAGATGAAGTATGAGGCATTTTGGGAGAATAGATGGTCGGCCGGCCATGCCTTTGGTCGCCCGACCAAGGTCATGGTCACCCGACCATCTCTCACAGCCCATGTTGTCAACCTTGCGACGGCCATCACTTTAGCGTCCGGACTTCAAATTGAGTGAACCAAAACTCCATTTTGATTGTTTCGACGAGCTCTTTGCAATGGCTTGGTCCATGAGGGCATTTGAGATACTTCATAATGATGTTATTTCCCATTCATTCTCAAGCCCTTTTATGTGACGATTCTCTCTTACTCCATATGATGTTCATTTGCACAGATTGTGAGCTTCTCCCTGTGACACATCGAAAACAACCAAAACTCGTGGAATTCATCAGTGTTAGATAAATAATGCATGGAACTTTATGTATACCCCATTTATTCATCGAGGGACTGACGGTCGAAATAGGAAAATAACGACCGTCAACAAGCAGCAGCGAGCTGAGCTATCTGGGTATCTAACATTTTATTAAAGCTCAGTTGGCTCTTCATGGCGCTGTTCAGATTTGACGATTGATGTGACAAAGGTTCAAGAACTCTATCATTCGCATGGAATTTCTTACTAATGCTATCGTTCACAGCTTTCTGATCGAAAGGATTTTTATTGAACTGCTGAGAATTGCCAGAAGACATACCTTGGCCAGCGAAAGGTAAGTTGGGTCGTGAGTTCCAACTTGGTTGAGTACGAGGCCCGTGTTGACGGTTGTAATCTCACGATATCTACCGTCAATTACCAACCAAATGGAGAAATGCAAGTGCATAAAAATGGACTAACCCTTCTACTAATGAGTTCCACAAGATGTACATGAATATTTGGTTCCAGGTACACATTTACATGCAAAAATGGAGGACACAAGGCAAAGGAAAGGAAAAGAAACGAACAGGCCAAATGCTGGTGGCAGGTCGGCCGACCACCTAGCTGGCCGCCCAGCCACCTCACCAAGCCGGTTTGCCCATTTCCACTCCTGCATGCAAAGAAACACATATGCAAGTCAATCCAACCGTTGTATCAAGCATCCAATGTATCCAAAGGCCGAAAGTCCACCAAGTCACGGATCCATGATGTCAACAATCCAAGGGAAGAGCAATGCGGCCAATCCA
Organism: Paspalum notatum; assembly: GCA_022530915.1. Lineage (NCBI taxonomy): Eukaryota > Viridiplantae > Streptophyta > Magnoliopsida > Poales > Poaceae > Paspalum > Paspalum notatum. The sequence goes on along the minus strand of CM039683.1, from coordinate 57,105,265 downwards.
AGGCTGACATGTGGTCGGCCGACCACCACCAAGGTCAGCCGACGTACCCTCGGAGGCATTATACACGTGCAACAACCATCCTAACCGCCAACCGCCATGGGGACACAAGATCAAGCCGTTGGAGTGTAAAGGCGGTGGATCGGAGGGTCGCCCGACCTCGGGCAAGGTCGGTCGACCTCCCCCTAGGTCGGCCGACCACCGACCTTGGCTCTCCACCGACCTTTGCCTTCTACAAGTACCCCTCTCACATATTGGACTATAAATAGGCCTGGAGAGCTCATTTGTAAAGGTGTGGAGAAGTTGAGAGCCATATTCTACCTTAGAGAATGTTCATTTCCATATCCTAGTAGTTAGGATAGCCCTGGGAGTTAGAGTGAGTCGAGCTTTGCCTCGGAGTTCTCGGAGATTCTTTTGAGTCTGCAGTAAAAGCTCTTGTATCTTTTGTACTCTTATCCTCAATATAATTCAGTTATATTTTACTTTATTTCTATCTCTTGCAAGTGTGGTGTACCCTTTATTTTGCATACTTGCTAGGCTTAGGCTGTGGTTATCTTAGTTAGTCAAGTCCCATTTTTCTTGCCGGTGCTATAATCCAACCTATACGCCAGGCTCTGGTTAGGTCCTCTCCTCTGATCAAGGATGATCTATTATTGCTCAAGCTTTGCTTGAGTACATTTATAGCGTGCCAGCCTATCCACGCAGATTTGCTTGGTAGCCCCACTCGGTGATAGCGTGTGGTGTGCCTGTGTATCCCAGGCCCGTTCGTTCGGTCGGCCCATAGGCGTTAGTCGGGTCTCCTTCGGTGGTCTACTATCTACCACCTGACCCCTCGAGGCGCCGGAATTTCGCTCGACGCGAGACCCTGACTTGCTACTTGAGTTTCTTATTTCACCACGACATAGTCTTTGCAGCCGAATAGAATAGAGTTTGGGAACTTTATCTCTCTCGTTGTCCTCCCAGGCAACTATACCTTTCTACGTGTATCTTAGGTAGTTTAATTTACTTCTTTCCACCATACACCTATACGTTTACCAGACTTACCCCTGTCTAGTGACTAGCTGGTATATTTATTTAAGTACGGATCATTCGATTTCAGTTTATTCAATTATCCTCTCTCACTTGCCGCTTACCTGTCGATAAAAATACGATACTCGGAGTACTCTAGGTGAAAAGCAACAGCGGTCTCCGTGCGCTTGCAGAGTAAAATCTTTTAAGGCTAAGAGAAGCCAACAAGGTTTTCTGGCGCCGTTGCCGCGGAAGCAGTAGGCAGAGATATAGTTGATAATCACTTTTCGAACCCCGTGTCTTTCATAAAAATACCAACTAGTCTTTAGCAGACTCACTTGTCTCTGTTGTTTATGTTATGGTTGCAACAGAGAGGTGTATGACCGGTTTCGACCTGCCGGAAAACTTCCACAATAATCCAGAGTCACTGCTCAGGAGGGTTTGTCCCAAGACCATCCACAGGCAGATACCTGTTCCAAGGGAACTGAACCTTGAAACGGCCATGTCAAGTAGTTCCTCAAACACCGACGACATGGCCGCAGGTCCTGAGAAGACCATCCACGAGTTCTCTATCCCATCCAGCAACAATGTCCCTACGGGACCAGTAGTCAACGCAGGGGAGAACTTTGAACTCAAGCCGGGAGTCATTCACATGGTTCAAGCCATTCCCTTTTGCGGATTAGCAACAGAGGATGCCAACAACCACCTGCAGCAATTCCTGGAAATCTGCAGTACTTTTACTATGAAAAGTGCATCCACCGACGCCGTCAAGTTACGCCTCTTCCCATTTTCATTTGTCGGAAAGGCAAAGCAATGGTTCTACCTCAACCATGCAACACTGACAACATGGAATGCATGCTCAAACGCATTCCTTGACAAGTACTTCCCTATGAGAAAGACCAACGCGATGAGGAACAAGATCTCAAGCTTTCAACAGCTCACAGATGAAATGGTGGCGGAGGCCTGGGAAAGATTATAGAAATATATAGTGGCCTGCCCCCACCATGGAATGGAAGAATGGCTGATCATTCAGAGTTTCTTTCACGAGTTAAACCGTATTGCTCAAGAGCACCTATTGATGCAGCCGCTGGAGGATCTTTCCTATCCCAAAGTGTGAGAGCGGCCAAAAATCTGATTGAGAAGATCGCCACTAACCAGGGATGGAAGAAAGAAAGGTCACACATACGATCCCGTGGAGTCCATCACATCGATAGCACAGACATACTGGCTGCTAAAATGGACTTACTCCTAAAGAAGCTGGAAGACAATCCTGAGATTGCACCAGTCCAGGCCCTCGACACTCGCATGACTTGTGAAGTCTGCGTGAGCACGGGGCATTCAGGGAGCTGCTGCCCTAAAACACGATCGGAAGACGCCAACTTCATCAGTAAATCTAGCAACTTCAACAATGGGAATCGTTCCCAACCAGATTGGAATTCATGACCATTGAAACTCATCTGGCAATTCACAGCAGCTCAATAAGCCTAGCTCTTTTGATCCAAAAGCTGTGTATGATAGCATCAGTAAAAAATTTCATGCAAATGATAGACTTTTTGAATCTATTTCATTACAAACGGAAACTTTTAACAGTGCTATGAAAAATCAACTGAGTTTCAATAAAATGTTAGAAACACAAATAGCTCAGTTGGCTGCCTCTTTGCCTAAAGCTAATGCGGGAAAGCTTCCGGGACAACCGGAACCTCCTCCCAAAGAGCACATCAATGCTGTCAACACTAGGGGTGGTAAGTCCACTCAGGACCATCCACATCCTAGTGGTGCATCACACACTAACCATACAGGCAAGGAACAGGAGAAGACCACTGAAACAGAAGAGAAGGATGATCCAGAAACCAGCACTGAAGCCGCGAAGGAGAAGGCACCATCGAAAACTCTTCCACACGAGTTTTATGACACAACGGTGTTGCCCTTCCCTCAGCGCAACAAGAAGGCTGCCGCCGATGAACAATATAGTAAGTTTGTTGAGGTCATTAAGAAGTTATATGTCAATATACCCCTACTAGATGCTATGCAGGTACCGACATATGCGAAGTACTTAAAAGATATACTCAACAATAAGAAGCCATTGCCATCAGCGGAAATTATGCACATGACCGAATAGTGTAGCGCAGCTATACTCAACCAACCTCCACAGAAGAAGGACCCTGGCAGTCCTACCATTCCATGCTCCATTGGGAGCCAAGTCTTCAATCAAGCCTTATGTGACCTCAGAGCAAGCGTCAGTGTTATGCCCAAAATTGTCTTCGACAAACTCAATCACGCTGCACTCGTCCCCACAAGTATGTGCCTGCAACTTGCGGACCAGTCTATCCGACACCTCGCAGGAATCACCAAGGACGTTCCGGTGAAGATCCGGAATTTCCTCATTCCCAAGACACCGCTCATTCTTGGGCGGCCATTTCCGAGCACCGCGGAAGCAAGCATAGATGTTGGAGCCGAAGAAGTCCACCTCAACATCAACGGAATGAGGGAGACATTCTTCTTCAAACCAAATGTGGAACAGTGCAATCAAGTGAAGTTTTTCAAGTGCCAAAAGTAAGTGCCGAAGCCACCAGTCTACGACGCTTCTGGGAAAGAGATGGATAGTCTCGTAGCATTCATGAAACGGAAGTTAGCCACCGAGGCTGCCATCCGACAACGGGAAGAAGACGAATGGAAGAGGGCAAAAGCAATGAAGGCTAGCCGCAAGAACCAGGAAACAGGAGGCAAAGCTCCTAGTAAGAAGGTCGGCACCCATGAGCCTATAAGACCCATCAATCAAGGGTGTAATAGAAGTCAGCATACCCATGGAGAATCTAGGATAAACACTATGGGGCATGTTGAAAGCAAGCGCGCCCAGGACCCATCCACGACAAACTCCAAGTGGCTTGCGAAGGTACCACTTACCTCCCCGTACGTACGTCCGTGCGACATCCCGAAGGGTGGTAAATGGATCACTTCCGCTAAGAGGTAAATCTAGCATTATCATTCGACGGCATATTTATTTCCCGCCAGCTTTAATTTTCCGTTCCCACTGCATATTTAAATTTTTGCAATGCACAAATTTAATTTCTTGCATTCAGTTTAATATCTTCTTTTACTCTCGAAAAAAAAAAGTATAGAGGGGTCAGCTGACCCCAACACAGGGCCGGCCGACCACCTGCACAGGTAGGGTAAGGGGGGCACAAGAATGGCCGGCCGACCAGGCCAACAGGCCGCCCGAACACCCCTCTCTCCCTCCTTTTTGCTCCTTTCTTTCTCTTCCTCTCCTCTCTCTTTTCTTTCCTCTTTCTCTTTTCTCTTTCACCTTCCTCTCTTTTCCCTTCCTCACTTTGCTCTTTGCTTCCAACCAAAGCAAGCTCAAGAGGCAGCACCTACGTGGCCGGCCGACCGCGCCCTGTGGTCGCCCGACCAGCTACTCCTTCCCACTTGCTCTCTTTCTCCTCCTCCCTTTCACTTTCACCTTTGGACAAACACCCAGCAGCAAATAGGCCGACCACGACCACTTTTGGCGTGCACAAGCTCGAGTGGTCGCCCGACCAAATGCTTAGGCCGACCGACCTCATAATGAGGCCGCCCGACCATGGCTGACGGTCGCCCAACCTCCTCTTTCGGTGCATGCAACCTCTCTTTTCTTCCCCCATTTCCTCACTCCCGGAATCAAGCAATCATGAGGTCGGCCAACCTAGCACCCTCGGTCGCCCGACCAGCACCTCCCCCTGTCAGTGCACTCTCCCCTTTTCCGCTGCTACACACACTTGAGTGGCCGGCCAACCCATGGAGTGGCCACCCGACCCCTTTTTGTGCTTTCGGTGCATGCAAGTCCAAAACTCCTCTCTTACTCTTCACTTTGCTGATCCTGACCAGATTTAGCACTAACTAACTCACCTCATCTTCTTTGCTTCACTCGCATGCAAGAAACAAAGGGCACCAGGGCCGGCCGACCACGGCCAAGGCCAGCCGACCTGTTCCTCAGGTCGCCTGACCTCCTTGCTGTTCCCTTTGGCCTATAAATAGCACCCTCACCCTCCTTGCTCAATGCACCAAGCACAAGCACCCTTCTCCCCCTCTCAAATTCCCTTGCTTAGTAGTTAATCTAGTTCTTTTGCTTAGCCAAAATAATGTTCGAATAAAAATTTAGTTAGCCAAATAAATTAGCTACTAGTCCTTCTCTTTTGGCAAGACCAAGAACAAGTTGTGGTGGTGTTATGCCCCACAAGGACGACTAATGACTATTGACGTCTCTTAGCCTAACAGATTTTACTCCACAAGCGCACGGAGATTCGCTGTAGCTTTTTCACTCAGAGTATTCCGAGTATCGTAAAAATCCACAGGGAAGCAAGGGTGAATAGGTGGAATAAAATGTCAAACCTTCAAGCAGTACTATAACTTAGATAAAATACCAGCTAATCTTACAACGGGGGTAAGATATAAAGATAGTGTATGGTGGTAAGAGTAAAATAGGGACTGAAGAAGCCTAACACTTAGGTAGTTGCCTGGGAGGACAACGAATGAGATTAGATTTCCAAACTCTACTACTTAACTGCTGCAGAGGAGTATTCGCGGTTGAACTAAGTTAACTGGATACAAGCTAGGATCTTGCGTCAAGTGAAATTCTGGCGCCTCGAGGGGTCAAGGGGTAGATAGTAGACCTCCAAAGGAGACCCGGCTAACGCCTACGGGCTTACCGAACGACGGGGTGGATTACTGAGACCTCTAGAGCTATCACCTAGAGAGGCTACCGACCAGATCTGCGTGGGTAAGATGGCACGCTATACTAGTGTTCAAGTGAGAACTTGAACACTAAAGCTCTTCCTTGATCAGAGGGTGAGAACTAACTTAATCTTAGATCAAAAGCCTAAGACAAGCTTATAGCACCGGCAAGGCTAACAAGATTCAGATAACTTAAGAACAACACAAACCTAAGCCTTGGATCTAGTGTGCAATAAAGGTACACCACACTAGGCAAGCGTTAAGAAGTAAAGTAAAGTATAATAGAAGATAGATCAATGATAAATATTATACTGGAGTAACGAGTACAAAAGATAGAAAGATACAAGAGCTTTACCGAGACTCGAAGAAGACTCCAGAATCCCTGAGGCAAAAGCTCAGACTCAACTCTAACTCCCAGGACTAATCTAGTGATACAAAACTAAACGATAGTGTGAGCTACTCAACTTCCACACTCTACAAGTGAAGCCTAGGGGGTATTTATAGCTTCTAAGGTTGGTGAGGCAGTTGGAGAGGCGGTTACAACCGGAAGGCACCGAGGTGGGGCCGGGTGGCTGCCGGGCGGCTCCACCCCAAGCCGAGCGGCCCGGGTGGCCGTCGGATCCACCGCCTTTCTCCATCTTGTGGCTCATATTACCTCCCTAAGTCGGTTGCATGGCGGTTATGGAGGTTAGAAGTGTGCTTTTCCCTCAACCGTTGATCTTCACTTGTGTATCTTCCTTAGCCGCAGGATTGAAGTGCCCAGGATTGCTGACTTTACCAATCCAAGTGTTGGATCGGTGATGTGGCAACCTTCTGGTACTTGACATGGTGCATTCGGCATTTGGATTTCACAAGTGTGGTGACACGTCACTTAAGCACATGCAGGTCGAAGATGAGCTGATTTGGCTCCTGAGTCAGGCCGGGCGGCTTGGCATGGTGCCGGGCGGCCTGGTGGAGCCGGGCAACCTGGCCCACTAGCCAGTGACCCTGTGAGTTAGCCAAATTTGTCTGTTTTCTGATGATCTTTGTACCTACAATCAAATATTCAACACAACTTGTGGAAATATGTTAGTAGCACAGGTTTATCCATACTTTGGCATGTTTTCCTCCATATTCATGGATAGTTGACGGTCATTGGTAGTGCAATAACGACCGTCAACACCCCCTAAGCTTAGACCTTTGCTCGTCCTCGAGTAAAGCCAAGATGGATTATGGATCAGGAGTTGCTGCAATATCGATGCTCATGAATAGGAGTTATGCATAGACGACACCCATGCTTTTACCTCGAACCATAGTGTATGCAATGATCACTCTCACTCATACCTGTGGTGCATCTTTTGGTCTAACCATGTCTTGGGCGGTTGAGAGGAAGAACGACTTAGCTGCAAGTTCTGCTCCAGGCATGTCTTTTGGGATTCACATCTCAGGTGTTTTTAAAGATTTTTCAAAAGAAAACAAGTTTTCCCAAAGGTACTCTTGATCGCTCAAAGTGTATCCTCACCATTTGAAGCCAAGAGTATGGCTAAGAACTTCCTATACTAAGGCTTATGTGGAGCTCAGGGTCATGGAAGAACTTAGCTTACTTAAATTGTTTGTTTTGCAAACCCAAAGATTGGACCAAAGAAATGTACTACATCCTCTAGCCTTGTTCATTGTTGGAGCTTTATTTGGTGGATGGATGGATGAATCTCCTTGTTTCCTTTCCTTCTCCTTTTAGATTGCTAGGTATGAATATGGAGCCTTTTTGAATTTTTCTCTCTTTTTGCCATGCTTGACTAACATGCTTTTCTTTTTCTCATATTTTTGTTGGCTCCATACTCTACCTCTTTTTGATTGGAAGGAGTAAGGCTAAGGGTATTGTTTTGGAGATATATGGATGCATAACCAGGATAGGTAAATACATTTGTGGTGATGGATTTTTGCTCCAACAATTCACAAGATAGAGATGATTCCATTCTAAGAGACTCAAAATTTGACAAAGCTCAAAACAACTTTAAGTAGCTTAAACAAGCTAGGCTCAGATATTTCAGTGTATTTGGCTCTGGTAGGTATTTAAAACCGATGGGGGAACTTCATTTTATTTTTTAAAAGAATAAACCTGAGATGTTTATCTTATTAAGGACATGTGGAGAAAACCTAGTGCTTAACCATATCATTTCTCACAACAACTTAGACAAGGTTATGCAAATGTCATCCACTAAGTACAAGATCAAGTTTTCAACTTATACACACAAGCTCAAAATTAAGCCAAGTGTAGAACGTGCATAAACAACTAAGCATGGACATAATAGAGCAACTATTCATCATTTCCACATAAAGAATATATGCATCAAAGTTGGGAGTTGTTTTTATTGACACTTTTTTTTAGATAAAGCAATAAAAAGGGAAATAAATGAAAACATTATTGAAAGTACTTACCTCGGTAGGACGGTGATGCTGCTGCTCGGTCGGATGGGGTACTGCTGGTACTGGTAGGACGGGTGATGTTGCTGCTTGGTCGGACAGGGGTACTGCTGGTGCACATGGGAGAAGACAAGGACAAGAGATGGGGACACCTTACTCTGAGGAGACACAGGCGCGAGGAGGCATGCTCATAACGGTCTACCATCCCCCCAAGCTTCAATGAAGCTAGGGGTTTTGGTAGTAGTAGTTGTAGAAGTTCTGAGCATTGAGTAAGCCGGCTCCAACTTGCTCGTTCAGGTTCTGGAGCATTTCCGTGTTGGTTTGGAGCCGTTGACCCATCTCTTCCATGCGTTGGTAGATGTCACCTACCTGCTGATACAGCCTCTTATCGTACTGGCCTAAGTTCATCCTCCCCATTGCGGAGTTGATGTCGGCCATGTCAGGTGTGTGGTGCCGGGCTGAAGCAGAGTGACCTAGGTCTCTACTGAGTGCACGTGATGCACTACCGCCTCCGTAGTATTGTGTACTATGGGAAGGCTGGTAGGAACTCTCACCACCGGTATTGGAGAAGTACCAGGATGGCTTAGATGGTATGGTAGCATGGATGGGTTCCTCAGAATCCTCTCCTCGGGCTCTGCGGTGTGACTCCTCCGCTCGCCGTCTCTGGGCTCTGGTCATGACGCCGCCGATGTTTTGGCATGGTGCCTCCATATCTAGCTGCATGGTTAGGCTCCTAATGGTGTACATGTCGAACTGCAGGGCTGGAAGCGACAGCTCAAGACTATGCCCGAACCATGTCATGATCAGTTTCCCAGTTTCGGCGTCTCGCTTCATGAAATGTGCCTGGACAAAGTGCTGCTCCCCCACATAGTGTGATGTGTCGTCAGGAAGGTAGTCAAGTTGGGCATTCTCTAGGAGGCCCAAATTGGCTGCTATCCTGGTGACAAGGAAGTGATGCTTATAGGGGTGTTGGTCGCTCTCATGCCCATCCAGTGGTGGACAATGTCAAGGACCGGAGCATAGCGCTTCTTTTTGACCATGGCATAGAGGCATTTGAGGTCTTCATTGGGTGCACAACGAACCTCGCCTCTTGGAAAGACGATGAGCGAGACCCAACGAGCTAAGAGTCTCAGAGTGGGATTGTGAATTTAGGTGGTGCTGTGTTTCCCCTTCCCATACTCTCCACATATTTCTACCCAAAAAGAATTTCGTGTCATACCCGGCTGGGTCACTCAACGAGCAGTTGGAGTGAAAACCCAGGAGGTCGGCAAACTGCCGCGGGTAGACAGAGAATTCAGTGTTGAACAGGCAGAAATTTATAAACGTACCTGTTGTATGCTTATCTATGCAGAGAGTCATCAGGAACTCTTGTGTGAGAAGAACGGATCCTTCCTCTATAATGTTAGCGAAATCCGACCAACCCACATAATCAAAGGCTTTAATGAACGGGTCCAACATACCTATCTCGACGAGGAAGAAGGCGTCGAAGCTCTTGGTCCTCCAAAAGGCCTTGGTGGTAAGGGCTTGTAACACCTGGGCTCCCTGATCGCCTTGGATGTTGATGTCCTGCAAGTTCATCAGTTGGCGCTGCGGTTGTTGCTGAGAAAAAACTCCTTCATCTTGCTCCTGGTCCTGGCGGCTGTGTGTACCGCTGACAGACATCCTATCGGACACTACGGGAGTCCTGTCGGATGCTGCTGGGGTCCTGGAGCTTCGCTTTGTGAACGAGAGCACGAGCGATCGTCCGATGAAGACGGGAACTTCAGGTACAGTCCCTTCTCTGTGTTGCTCAGGGCCTTCTTCGCTTTCCTGAAGAAAGAAGACATCCTGCAAAAATAGACAATATACTACACAAGGGACAAAGCAGACACAAATATTAGCGTTAGCGGTTAGTCGTCCAGAAATCAGTCGTCCAAGAGTTAGTCGTCCTTGCAGGGCAGAGCCTCCACAAAACGTCCAAAAACGGAGGGTGTAGCATTTATTTTATTGGGCAGAATTTTAACAAAGTGCTAGAATTAAACTAAGTGCTAAACTAAGCTTAAGAGAGTGATTAGAGGAGAGAAAGAGAATGCTCACGCTGCTGAGCGGTTCAAGGAGCAAGTGCATGCATGCACTTGTATTTATAGGCGCGAGGGGTGCATGCATGCAGGCAGGCGAGGCCGGGTGGCCTGCCTTGGGGCCGGGCGGCGCCGGTGGGTGGCTGGGCGGCCTAGGGGCTATGCCCATAGCCTTGTTGGCGTTGTGCGCGCGAGGACGGGATGGCAACTGTGCAGAAGGAGCGGGCGGCGTCGGTGCGCAGGGGCCGGGCGGCGCCAGCCGGAGCCGGGCGGCCTGGTGCGGTGCGCGCGCAGAAGAGGGATAGAGGGGGCCGGCCGGCCCGTGGTGGGGCCGGGCGGCACCAACTTTTTTTTCGCAAAATTAGAATTAGCTAAATGCAAACTTAAGCAAAAAAATTGATGAAATTAAAACATGCAATGGTGAAATTCAAAGTAAGATGCATGAAAGATAGGAAAATTATAACGCGGAAAAGTAAATATGCAGTGGAGGATAAGGCCAGTTTACCTCCTGGCGAGGGCAAGTCATACCTTTGGTTTGATGTCAGCCCTCGGCGGAGACTTAGCGGCTGTCTGTGCTGCAACTTTTGCTCGCCAAACCTTCTTAGTTACCACAGCCTTTTGTTTCTGAGTTTTAGTCTTCTTTTCTGGCTGGGCTTTTGGCGTTTCCTCTTTCTTCCGCCATTCTTGAGATGTGTTTGTTGCCTTGGCGGTGACCTTTGTCTCAGGAGCTTTGCCTCCTGAGTCCTTTGTCGGCGGCTGGGCCAGTGAGGCACATCTCAGTGACTCGGCTCTGCGATCGGCTATGAGCTTGCGGGCTTCCCCATCGTACAGGAGCTTTTCCATGGCTACGAGGAGAGAGTCCATTTTTGGCTTGCTTGGCGAAAGCTCGATCTTCTCTCTTGGTGTTTCCCGGGGTGCCTGACACTTTAATTTGAAAGTTTTTACCTGTCGGCATTGTTCGACCTTTGGTTTGAAGGCGAACGTCTTCCGTCTGCCATTAATGTTGAGGTGGACTTCTCCAGCTCCAACATCAATGTTGGCCTCAGTGGTGCTTAGGAATGGTCGCCCAAGAATGAGCGGCATCTTCGTGTCTACCTCCACATCTAGCACCACGAAATCCAACGGGACGATGAAGTTCCGGATTTTCATCGGGACATCTTCGGCGATCCCGACGGGGTAGCGAATCGATTGATCCGCTAGCTGCAGGCACATAGCAGTAGGGGCAAGTGTAGTATGCGTAAGTTTATCAAAGACTGAGAGCCAATGGACCAGCCTCATTGCTCTCCTGGTGTGATGAGTGATTGTCAACGAGCTTAAGCCCTCCGATGGACTGGAGGTAGATGATGAAGATCTCGATGGACTGAGGCAAAAGCCCTCCAATGGACCGAAGGCAATGCTCGGCGTCGGTCGGCCATGGAAGCTCGGTACATGGAGGGGCGGATCGGCAATGGTGGTGTAAGCCCTCCGATGGACCGCGAGGCAACTCCGATGGACTGGAGAAGCCGGGTGCCACCATGGTGCTCGGTGCTCCATCCCGAGTGCATGGCGCGTAGGCGTGCGAGGGAGGCTTTGGCGGCTTCGGCTCAAAACCGCCACCCAAGCTACCCAAGGCTTGGTGAGTTGGGCCACGACTCGCCAAGATAGAGAAGATGGGCCAAGTCCGGCCCAGACGGAGATTTCCTAAAGTTTCCCAGTTTCTGACTTCAAAACCGGGGGTGCAAAGGCGGATTGGACTACTGGCCACGTGGAGGACATCTAAAGATTGCGTGGAAGCTAAGAAGATCAAGTCTTCATCGTGGTTGTCCATCCCCGATATTTCGGGTTCTTTTCTGTTTTAGCCCTTCCGGGCGTTTCTAGTGTTAGGGGTCTATGTGTAAAAATACCAAAACTGAACCGGTGTATAAATAGCCTAAGAGCTGGTCATTAGAGGTAGTCTTGGCAGCTAGGTTTTCATTTGTTTTGTCTAATTTTCGTCCTCAAGCTTTGAGCTCCAAGTTTAGGAGGGTTAGGGTGAGATCTAGCCTCCAAATCAAGAGGGAAGGTGAGGGTGGTTGCTTGGGACGAAATCCTTCATTGTAATCTGACCTAAGACCTCTTTTGAGGCTCATAATCGAAGTGGTTTCGTGCAGCAACTTTGTGTGCTTCTCCTCCCTTTGTTCTCTTTGGTTTTTGGCTTCAATCCTTGGCCTTTTGGATGTTTGTTTTGGTTAAGGTTGAATCCTTTGTTTTCCTTATGCTTTGGACTTGCAAGGAAGTGGAGATTATATCTTAGAACATCTCAATCCCAAAGGATTCCCACGAGCAAGTTGTTCTTGAGCTTTCCCTTCTTGCCCAAATATTCACCTCTTCACGAGATCTAAAATTCCCGCTAATCTCGTGATCTTTTTCCATAGATATTTTGGTAATAGCTTTGGAATGGGGCTAGGATAGCCTGTGCCAATTTTTATGATGTTTGGAGAAGGTTTGGTCAAGTTTCGGATTGCTTGTGTGTGAGGTTTCCTCCTGTCCAGTTTTCCGGCTGGTTCTGTCCACTTTCAAGTCTTGTTTGGTTTAGGGGTCAAACCTTCAAATTTTGGGCTGAAATTTTGTGGAGCTCTTTATCAGTGAATCATAAAGCTCCCATAAAAATTTCAGATTATTTGGAGGTGTTTTGACCTGGTTTTGGTATTTTTCTTTTAGGGTTAGTCTATCAGTTTTTAACCACCGGACAGTCCAGTGGCTCTAGGAATTTTATTCCTTGTCCAATTGAGCTAAAAATTTGTAGAGTTGTTCCTTGGCCCCTTCTTAACCTACAGTAAAAATTGCATAATTTTCGGAGTTGGTTTGATAGGGTTTTGGTCCGAATCTTTTTGGAATGTCAGGCTGTAAGCACCGGACAGTCCGGTGGTAAAAACTTGCTCCAATTGGCCTGAAATTTTCTGGAGTTATTCCCTTTTGCCTTGTGAAGGTGTGGTAATTTTGGAGGAATTTTTGAAGCTTCTCTTGAGGGGTTTTGAGATTTTTCTTTGCAGCCCTGTCTGTCTGAAATCTGAAGTTCCCCGGAGTTGGTTCCTTTTGCGCTCCTTTTCTTAGCCATTTGAGCGTGTGCTTCCGCTTGGTGCTTGGTACGTATCTGTTCAGTGGACGGTACCAAGCACGTGTTGTGAGCTAGATACGTATCCTCTCAGTGGACGGTGTCTACTTTCGTTGTGGGCGTTGTTTCCGTTTTGCACTGCGGTGGGGGTTTGAGTTTGAGTTTTCAAGTGCTCCTATTCACCCCCCTCTAGTCGCATGTCTCGGTCCTACAAGTGGTATCAGAGCCGGTTAGGTTTTCGATACCTTAATCGGTGAAGAAACCATAGCGACTATGACTTACTCTGGGAAAATTCCCGTCCTTGGCTCTGATGGCTATCCCTACTGGAAGGATAGGATGGAGGCATTTCTTGTTAGCCTGAGTCAGGACATATGGAATGCTACTCAGAGTACGACTTTTGTGGTGCTTCCAGTCGCTGAGCGTACTACGCAGGATATCGTGGCTCAGCATGAGGCGAATGCCAAGGCTGTTAACTTTCTCTTCTCCAGGCTTGGTCCCATGGATTATGAGAGAGTGAGTCACCTTAAGACTGCGCGTGAGATATGGTCACTGCTTAGTGCACACCATGAGGGTACTGCGACGATTAAGGTTAGGCTTGTGGAGACTTACCGGCGCGAATATGAGAATTTCGTCCAGAAGCCGGGAGAGTCAGTAGACGACTTGTTTGGTCGCTTTCAGTCGATCATCAACAAGTTGCGTGTCAACTCTGCCCCCGCTGCCCTCCCATATACCGATCATCAACAAGCTGTCAAGTTGCTGTATGCTTTGGACAGAAAAAATATGGGAGATCAAGGTGAACTCAATCATTGAGTCGGCAGGGTATGATACGATTGGAGTAGAGGCGCTTTATAGTAAGCTCAAGGCCACCGAGGTAGATTACAAGATGAGGGATTCCCTCGCTTGTACAGGTTCTAAGAGTCTGGCCTTGGCTACCCCCTCTAGTGAGTCTGTCACTAACCCCATGTTACACAACTTCTCGTTTTCTGCTTTGATGTCTGTTACAGAGGAGCAGCTAGCGACACTTGGGGATGATGAGTTGTGTCTGGTGTCTAGTCGCTTTCAGCGCGCCTATGACAACCGGATGACCAAGAAGAGGGGGGAGCGGCCCAAGTGCTTTGAGTGTGGAGAGGTCGGCCACTTCATCGCTGAGTGCCCCAACAAGAACGACTACTACAAGAAGGGCAAAAGCTACTCCCGCGACTCCGACAAGTACCACTCCAGCAAGGCAGGCTTTGACAAGCACCGCTCCAGCAAGCACGGCTCCGACAAGCGCCCCTTCAGCAAGAAGAACTTTCGGAAGGCTTTCAAGAGCTACCAGAAGGACAACCGGAAGCGGGACAAGGCCTTCTTCGCCGAGATCGGGTTTTGTAGCAGCGGATCTTCTTCCTCTTCGTCCTCGTCGAGCTCAAGCGATGAGGAGATCACGTACAGGAAGGACAAGAGGAACGATCAAGGCGGTCCAGCTGGCTTGTGCTTCGTCTCCACTAAGTCCAGGCGTAGGAACAAGGAGAAGAGGAGCTTGGTTTGCTCCATGGCGCTTGAGGACAAGGAGGACAAGGATGACGGCAGCAACTCTTCTTCCGATGATGAGGTAACTCCTGAGCAAGCCAAAATCCTTGAGATGCTAGAGCAGAACAGCCGAGAGTTTAAGGCCCAGGATAAGATGCTGGAGAAGGCAGCCAAGAAGCTGTAGAAGTTGAAAGCCCAACTTGCTGAGGCTTTAGAGGAGAATGAGAGGTTGAGGAGTGTGAGACTCCAACCCAGTGAGATTGAGTGCCCTACCTGTGAGTCTTTTATGACGGAGCTTGGTGACCAGAGAGATAGGTATGCCAAGCGGGTAGAGGAGATAGATGAGCTGAAGGCTGAGCTAGGCAAATTCCAGTCCAAACTGGATGAGCCTACTTTGAGTGGAGAGCTTGAGTGTGAGTCTTGCCCCTGTCTAGCTAGAGAGCTAGCTGTTCTGAAGGAGAAGTTTGAGGGGCAGCTCATGGAGCTTGAGGAGCTTAGGGCTAGACCTACGCTTTTGGATGCATGTATGGTCTGTCCTACCTTGAGAAGTGAGTTAGAGCAGTTGAGAGCTGACTTTGAGGTGCTTTCAGCACCTACTGACACTTGTGCGAACTGCCTAACCCTTAGAATGCAGCTGATGGATAGGGATGCCACCATTAGGAAGTTGGAGAAAGCTGTTGTGGTTCCCTCCCTAGACGGTGACACTTGTGCTATCCAGACTATAGTTCTGGAGGATCTAAGGGAGAAGGTGTTGTCTTTGCAGAATGACAACAACAGGTTGAGAGAGGTGCTCAGTTGGGTATATGCTAGGCAACCCCAACTAGAGATGATCATAGAGAGCACCAAGAGAGCTGAGGGTGAGACGAGTGGTGTTGGGTTTGGAGAGTGCAGCACTTCGGGTGAGAAGAGTGCCCCAATTAAGGTCAAGACTGCACCTACCCAGCCAAGAGAGACTATTGATGGGGTTTACCATGAGCCACCCAAGGCTGCCCCAAAGAAACAGTACTGGACACCCAAGCCTTCTAAGGCTAAGCTGGACAAGATTGTTGAGGAAGAGCTTAAGCCCAAGGGCAAGAAGCCAGTCCAGCAGCCTGAGCCACCCAAGGCCACACCACCTAAGCCCAAGTCCCAGGCTAACCCAGTTCCTAGGAGGCCTGTCTACCACTGTGAGTTTTGCCAGCGGAATGGCCACCTAGAGGAGTTTTGCTTCAGGAGGAAGCGGGTTGAGAGACAGGAGAGAGCTTGGGGGAACCAGGATCAGTTCTACCAGGGTGGTAGGCAAGAGGAGCCCACCGCGGTGAGATGAGAGACCGCTTTGCCGGTGGTGAGAGAGGAGGCGGCTTTTAGGCTCGTGCACCTGGTGGTGAGAGACGCTTTACCGGCCGAGCTCCTAGTCGTTTTCAGCGCGGCTATGGACCTCGTGACCGAGGCTTTGAGAGAGCTTTCGAGGGTTCACACTTTGGAGGTCGTGGTTACCCGGATCGTCGTAATGATTTCTTTGATTGTGCTTACCCCACTTTTGAGCAGATGGCTCGGCACTGGTATAGCAGTTTTGGGACTAACCCCAGTGCCGGACCGTTTGCTCACCGTCGCTTTACTTGACTTTGCAGGATCGAGGCATGGAGGACGTGTGGATCATGGACTCCGGTTGCTCTAGGCACATGACAGGGCACCGCAAGTGATTCTCCAGCCTCAACCCCGTAAGCACCAAGGAGTACATCACATTCGGGGACAATGGTCAAGGTAAAGTGATGGGTGTTGGTTCTGTTTCGCTCTCTGCTAAGCATTCCCTGAGAGAAGTTGCCTTTGTCCGGAATTTGGGGTTCAATTTGGTTTCTGTTTCGCAACTTCTCGATGAAGGATTTGAGGTTCGTTTTAAGAAAGGTGCGTGCTGCGTTCTTGATGCTGAGGAGACCCTTGTTTGCTCTTTGCTGCCTTTTGGTCAGATTTTTAGGGTCGACCTCACATCTGTTTCTGGCCCTGCGCGCTGTTTGGTTGCTAGTCCTTCTGCTGATATATGGAAGTGGCATAGGAGACTTGGTCACTTGAGCTTTGATCTGCTAGTCAGGTTAAGTTCAATGGGCCTAATCCGAGGATTGCCCAAATTGAGAGCTGAGAAGGACTTAGTTTGCCACCCCTGTCGTCATGGCAGGATGGTTGCCGCCTCTCACATTCCTGTGTCTCAGGTTATGACCTCCTATCCGGGTGAGCTACTCCATATGGATACAGTAGGTCCCGCTCGGGTAGCGTCGGTCAGTGGGAAGTGGTACGTGCTTGTCGTTGTGGACGATTTTTCATGGTTCTCGTGGGTATTTTTCATGGAGTTTAAGGATGAGGCATTTGGTTTTGTTCGGGATCTAGTACTGAGGTTGAGAAACGAGAGTCATAAGGCCATGAGGGCTATCCGCAGTGACAATGGTGGAGAATTCAGAAACTCTCGTTTCGAAAACTTCTGTCGTGACCTAGGTCTTGAAACACCAGTTTTCTTCTCCATATACCCCCTCCGCAGAACGGTGTTGCGGAACGGAAGAACCGCACACTTATTGAGATGGCACGGACGATGCTCGATGAGCATAGGACTCCGAGGCGCTTTTGGGCTGAGGCAGTGAATACAGCTTGTTACATTGCGAACCGGATTTTCTTGCGAGCTTTCCTTGGGAAGACCTTGTATGAACATCGGTTTGGTAGGCAGCCTAGCGTCAAGCATTTGCGAGCGTTTGGCTGCAGGTGCTTTGTGCTGAAGAAGGCGGGGCATTTGGACAAGTTTGAGTCTCGTTGTTTGGATGGGATTTTTCTGGGGTATGCTTCTAGTTCTAGGGCTTTTCGTGTGTGGATTTTAGAGGCCAAGCAAGTTGTTGAGACTTGTGAGGTTTCTTTTGATGAAACTATGCCCTGCACTACCCCTGCCTTTGAGCTTTCAGGTGATGATGAAGAAGGCACCCCCATCTTTGAGGATGAGGAAGGTGCAGTTAATGATGGTGATGCAGGAGCCACTGCACCGGCTGCAGCTCCTGCCCCCTCTGCTACGAGCTCAGATGATGAAGGAGGATCCTTGCCCACGGCTTCCTCCTCACTCCCTCGACAGCAAGCTCATGCAGAGGCTAGACCCGCTAAGGACGCAGGGGAGGTGACCTCCGAGATTGTACCATCTCGGCAGGTCCAGCGGGATCACCCTCCACACAGGATGATTGGAGATATTCACCAGCGTGTCACACGCTCTTCGGTTAACTCTCTAGCATTTTTCTCCCACTCTGCATATGTTGCTTCTTTTGAGCCCCGGGATGTATCACATGCATTATCTGATCCTAACTGGGTGAACGCCATGCATGAGGAGTTGGAGAACTTTGAGAGAAACCATGTCTGGGATTTAGTTGAACCTCCACCAAACTGTCGCCCTATAGGTACCAAGTGGGTTTTCAAGAACAAACAGGGTGAGGATGGGATGGTTGTCAGGAACAAAGCGAGATTGGTAGCCCAGGGTTTCTGTCAGAAGGAGGGGATAGATTATGAGGAGACCTTTGCCCCTGTAGCTCATTTGGAAGCCATTAGGATTTTGCTTGCCTTTGCGGACTCTAAAGGCTTCAAATTGCAGCAAATGGATGTCAAATCTGCTTTCCTGAACGGGTTCACAGAGGAGGAGGTATATGTGAGACAACCTCCTGGCTTTGATAGTGCTAGATTTCCAGACCGGGTGTATAAGTTGAGGAAAGCCCCTTATGGTCTGAAGCAAGCTCCTAGAGCTTGGTATGCTAGGTTGAAGAGTTTTCTGCTCAAGTCTGGGTTTGTGATGGGTTCAGTAGACAAGACCTTATTTTTGTTGAGTCGTGGTGGTGACACGCTGATAGTTCAGATATATGTTGATGACATAATCTTTTGTGGTTCATCTCACGCTTTGGTGTCTAGTTTTGCTGAATAGATGAGCAGGGAATTTGAGATGAGTCTTATGGGTGAGCTCCAGTTCTTCCTCGGGCTGCAGATCAAACAAGGCCTTGAGGGTACCTTCGTCCATCAAGCCAAGTACACAAGGGACATACTCAAGAAGTTTAACATGGGAGACTCTAAACCCATGACAACTCCTATGAGTACAAACATGGTGCTTGATGCTGATGAAGATGGGGAGGCGGTGGACCAGAAGGAATTTCGAGGGATGATCGGCTCACTTCTGTACCTGACGGCGACCAGGCCAAACATTCAGTTCGCGGTCTGTCTTTGTGCGCGCTACCAGGCTTCTCCTAGGACTTCTCACCCTCAAGCGGTGAAGCGCATTTTCAGGTATCTGAAATTCACTCCTGAGCTTGGTCTTTGGTATTCCTCGGATTCTTCTCTTTCTCTTAGAGGGTTCTCAGATGCTGACCATGCTGGCTGTCGGATTGATCGCAAGTCAACCTCCGGCACATGCCAACTCTTAGGAACCTCTCTTGTCTCTTGGTCCTCCCGCAAGCAAGCTAGTATAGCTTTTTCCACCACTGAAGCAGAATATGTTGCTGTTGCTAGTTGCTGCTCGCAGCTTTTATGGATGAAAACCACCCTTAGTGATTTCGGCCTTAGGTTTGGTAGAATCCCTCTCCTAGTTGACTCTACTTCTGCTATTTCTGTAGCTAAGAACCCCGTTTTGCACTCTAGAACCAAACACATAGACGTGAGGTTTCACTTTCTGAGAGATCACTATGAGAAGGGAGATATAGACTTGATCCATGTAGTATCAGCAAACCAGTTGGCCGATATCTTTACCAAGCCCCTAGAGTTTGACGCTTTTACGCGTCTAAGAGGTGAGCTTGGAGTGTGCTATCCCTTTTAGTCAGGGATAGAGTGCTATTCCTTTTAGTAAGGAATAGCTTCTGTAGTTTAAATTTTACTTTTATCTTGCTTTTATTTTTCTTTGTCTCTTTTGCATTTTGTATCATATCATGCATTACATTGTATCATATGCATTTTCACTTCACTAGCACTAGAGCTCTTTTGGAATGCAGAGTTAGTATTTGCTTGTGCTAGATGGTACAGTGCTTGCTTGATCATGGTTGACTAAGCTCTCTTGAGTCTATTGAATACTAATTGTGAGCTAAGTCATTTTATTCTTTGTAAATCAAAAACCATGATCACCACTTGATTTGGCTAACTCGCATGTGTAGGATTGTTGAATGCTATGCTATCTTTTCATACCTGGATATGCTAGTTGTATGCCTTTGCTAAGTAGATGCCAAAGCTTTTCTGACACCTTGCTTAAATTGAAATCTGAATCAAAATGCTTACAAGTGTGTTTTATATGATGAATTGAGAAAGATCCAGGTGGGTTTGCTTGTCACACTGATCTAGTTTGAGACAGCTTGCCTTTGCACTTTGGCATGAACTTGGACTAGGCTGTGTATGACCAAAACTTTGTCTTAAGCTTCTGATGGTTATATAACCTAGGCTTGGCATTAGTTGGTAAGAAGTGACAAAAGACAAGTAAATAACCCCTGGCACAAAAAGAACTTGCTTTTGACTACAAATGTCTAAATCTGAAATTTGCAAGTCTCTAAAATGCTTATGGCTAGTTGTATATGCTTTGGTTGAAGAGTAGCACACCTTGTGTGCATTGCTAGCATTTTGTTGTTCATGCCTATCTTGCTAGGTGCTATTCATGTTGGTGATGCTTTCTTTTCATTAATCCTGAAAAACAAGCTTACTCTTGATATGTGTAAGATAGATTCATTTGAGCTTGTTGTATGCTTCCTTGCCCTCGCTTGCTCTGTATGCTAGAACTTGTGATTACTAGCTTTCCATCCCTTCTGAGCTCTTTCAGTTACACTCCTTGCATTTCATAGCATATTTTGAGGGGGAGTTGTCTAGTTCAGGGGGAGTTGAGTTCACGGAACCCTTGATGTGTCCATTGTCAACAAGGGGGAGAAATTTGGGGAGAGATTAGTGTACTTCTCCAAGGGAAAGAAATTTAAAAATATGGACAAGGAGGAGAACTCAGGAGAGATTTTGTTGAGGGAGAGCTTTGTATTCATATTGCATTTGTGAGGATGCATTTCAGGGGGAGTTTGAGCTTTTAGCATGCTCTTTGCATCGGTGCGTTGGGCCACGAGTGCATGGCGCGAAGGCGTGCGAGGGAGGCTTTGGCGGCTTCGGCTCAAAATCGCCACCCAAGCTACCCAAGGCTTGGTGAGTTGGGCCACGACTCGCCAAGATAGAGAAGATGGGCCAAATCCAGCCCAGACCGAAATTTCCTAAAGTTTTTCAGTTTCTGACTTTAAAACCGAGGGTGCAAAGGCGGATTGGACTACTGGCCACGTGGAGGACATCTGAAGATTGCGTGGAAGCTAAGAAGATCAAGTCTTCATCGTGGTCGTCCGTCCCCGATATTACGGGTTCTTTTTTGTTTTAGCCCTTTCGGGCGCTTCTAGTGTTAGAGGTCTATGTGTAAAAATGCCAAAACTGAATCGGTGTATAAATAGCCTAAGAGCTGGTCATTAGACGTAGTCTTGGCAGCTAGGTTTTCATTTGCTTTGTGTAATTTTCGTCCTCAAGCTTTGAGCTCCAAGTTTAGGATGGTTAGGGTGAGATCTAGCCTCCAAATCAAGAGGAAAGGTGAGGGTGGTTGCTTAGGACGAAATCCTTCGTTGTAATCTGACCTAAGACCTCTTTTGAGGCTCATAATCGAAGTGGTTTCGTGCAGCAACTTTGTGTGCTTCTCCTCCCTTTGTTCTCTTTGGTTTTTGGCTTCAATCCTTGGCCTTTTGGATGTTTGTTTTGGTAAGGTTGAATCCTTTGTTTTCCTTATGCTTTGGACTTGCAAGGACGTGGAGATTATATCTTAGAGCATCTTAATCCCAAAGGATTCTCACGAGCAAGTTGTTCTTGAGCTTTTCCCTTCTTGCCCAAATATTCACTTCTTCACGAGATCTGAAATTTCCGCTAATCCCGTGATCTTTTTGCATAGATCTTTTGGGAATAGCTTTGGAATGGGGCTAGGATAGCCTTTGCCAATTTTCGTGATGTTTGGAGAAGGTTTGGTCAAGTTTCAGATTGCTTGTGTGTGAGGTTTCCTGTTGTCTAGTTTTCCTGCTAGTTCTGTCCACTTTCAAGTCTTGTTTGGTTTAGGGGCCAAACCTTCAAATTTTGGGCTGAAATTTTGTGGAGCTCTTTATCAGTGAATCATAAAGCTCCCATAAAAATTTCAGATCATTTGGAGGTGTTTTGACCTGGTTTTGGTATTTTTCTTTTAGGGTTAGTCTGTCAGTTTTTAACCACCGTCCGGTGGCTCTAGAAATTTTATTCCTTGTCCAATTGAGCTAAAAATTTGTGGAGTTGTTCCTTGGCCCCTTCTTAACCTCCAATAAAAATTTCATAATTTTTGGAGTTGGTTTGATAGGGTTTTGGTCCGAATCTTTTTGGAGTGTCAGGCTGTAAGCATCGGACAGTCTGGTGGTTAACCACCGGACAGTCCGGTGGTAAAAACTTGCTCCAATTGGCCTGAAATTTTCTGGAGTTATTCCCTATTGCCTTGTGAAGGTGTGGTAATTTTGGTGGAATTTTTGGAGCTTCTCTTGAGGGGTTTTGAGATTTTCCTTTGCAGCCCTGTCTGTCTGAAATCTGCAGTTTTCCGGAGTTGGTTCCTTTTGCGCTCCTTTTTTTAGGCATTTGAGCGTGTGCTTCCGCTTGGTGCTTGGTACGTATCTGTTCAGTGGATGGTACCAAGCATGTGTTGTGAGCTAGATACGTATCCTCTCAGTGGACGGTGTCTAGTTTCGTTGTGGGCGTTGTTTCCGTTTTGCACTGCGGTGGGGATTTGAGTTTGAGTTTTCAAGTGCTCCTATGCACCCCCCTCTAGTCGCACGTCTCGGTCCTACAAAGACTACCTTTGGCATGACGCTGATGCTTGCTCACAGATCACAAAGACCTTGATCAAAATTCTGGGTTCCGATTGAGCATGATATGGAGGGGTTCCTAGGATCCTTCTTCTTTGCAGGCGGCTGATTGAGTATAGCAGCGCTACACTCCTCAGTGAGGTGCACAACTTCGGTCGATGGCAGCGGCTTTTTGTTGTTGAGGATGTCCTTCAGGTACTTAGCATATGTAGGCACCTGCATCGCATCTAGCAATGGGATATTGACATATAATTTCTTGATTACCTCAACAAATTTGCCGAACTGATCGTAGACCGAGGCCTTTTTCTGCCTTTGAGGAAAAAGGAGCACTGTGCTGTCATAAAACTCATGCGGAGCTGACTTTGGTGCTTCCTTCACCGGTGGTGGTTCACGATCCACCTCATCTTCCTCCTCTGTTGTGGCCCGCTTTCCCTGTTCTTTTCCTGCAGCTCTAGGATGTGGGGGGTCTTGTGTAGACCTTCCACCCCTAGTGGTTACAGCATTTATGTGTTCCTTCGGGGGTAGCTCGGGCTGTCCCGGAAGCTTCCCCGAAGTAGGACTGGTAGAGCGGCGGCAAGCTGAGCTATCTGAGTTTCTAGCATTTTATTAAAGCTCAGCTGGTTCTTCATAGCACTATTCAACGTTTCCAATTGATTTGACAAAGATTCAAGAAATCTATCGTTCGCATGGAACTTCTTACTAATGCTATCGTTCACAGCTTTTTGATCGAAAGAATTTTTATTAAACTGCTGAGAACTGTTAGAAGACATACCTTGACCAGCGAATGGTAAGTTGGGTCGTGAATTCCAACCTAGTTGAGGACGAGGCCCGTTGCTGAAGCTATTGTTGTTGATGAAGTTAACGTCCTCCGATCCATTTTCGGGACAGCTGTTCCCTGTGTAGCCGGTGTTCCCACAATGCTCGCAAGTCATGCGAGAATCCAGTGCCTGGACTGGTACAGCTTCAGGAGTGCCCTCTAGCTTCTTTAGTAGGAGGTCCATTTTGGTGGCAAGCATGTCGGAGCCGTCAATATGGTGGACTCCACGGGGCTTATTGTTCGTCCTCTCCTCTCTCCATCCTTGGTTGCTTGCCATCTTCTCGATGAGAGTGCAGGCAGCGGCAACGCTCAAGGACAAGAATGATCCTCCAGCGGCTGCATCGAGGTGTTCTTACGCGGACCAGTGTAGTCTGTGGAAGAAATTCTAGATTATCAACCACTGTTCCATACCATGGTGGGGGCAGGCGGCGATGTACTCTTGTAGTCTCTCCCATGCCTCCGCCACGGACTCATCAGCGAGCTGCTTGAAGCTCGAGATTCAGTTCCTCAATGAGCTTGTCTTCCCCAGAGGGAAGTACTTTGCAAGGAAGGCATTGGAGCATGCCTCCCAGGTCGTCAAGTTGTTGCGGTTCAGGTAGAACCACTGTTTCGCCATCCCAATCAGAGGGAATGGGAAGAGGCGAAGCCGAATAGTATCGGTGGTTGCACCCTTGATAGTGAAAGTGCTGCATATCTCCAGGAATTGCTGGAGATGGCTGTTTGCATCCTCTGACGCCAATCCGCAGAATGGGCTAGCTTGGACCATGTGGATGACACCTGGCTTGAGCTCGAACCCATCTCCAACAGTCACACTTGGCCCCGTAGGGATGTTGTTGCTAGATGGGACAGAGAACTCGTGAATGGTCTTCTCAGCCATATGTGTTATGTCGGATGTGCTTGATGATCCAAACTCCAGTGTAGCTGGCACAGGCCTCTGCCCGTGGATCGTCTTCTGACAGACTCTCCTTCTGAGCAGCGACTCCGGATTGTTGTGAAAGTTTGCCGGTAAGTCAAAACGGGTCATACACCTCTCTGTCACCCAACAATAAAGTAGACAGAGGCAAATAAGCCCGCTAAGAAATAGCGGTATGTTATCAAGTTATAGGTACCTAGGTTCGAACAAATCAAACTTCTATTGCCAATTGATTCCTCGGCAACGATGCCAGAAAAAGCTTGTTGACGTCTCCTAGCGTAACAGATTTTACTCCGCAAGCGCACGGAGATTCGCTGTAGCTTTTTCACTTAGAGTATTCCGATTATCGTAAAAATCCACAGGGAAGCAAGGGCGAATAGGTGGAATGAAATGTCGAACCTTCAAGCAGTACTATAACTTAGATAAAATACCAGCTAATCTTACAACAGGGGTAAGATATAAAGATAGTGTATGGTGGGAAGAGTAAAACAGGGACTAAACAAGCCAAACACTTAGGTAGGTTCTTGGGAGGACAACGAGTGAGATTAGATTTTCAAACTCTACTACTTAACCGCTGCAGAGGAGTATTTGCGGTTGAACTAAGTTAACTGGATACAAGCTAGGATCTTGCATCGAGTGAAATTCCGGCGCCTCGAGGAGTCAAGGGGTAGATAGTAGACCTCCGAAGGAGACCCGGCTAACGCCTACGGGCTTACCGAACGACGGGGTGGATTACTGAGACCTCTAGAGCTGCCACCTAGAGAGGCTACCGACCAGATCTGCGTGGGTAAGATGGCACGCTATACTAGTGTTCAAGTGAGAACTTGAACACTAAAGCTCTTCCTTGATCAGAGGGTGAGAACTAACTTAATCTTAGATGAAAAGCCTAAGACAAGCTTATAGCACTGGCAAGGCTAACAAGATTCAGATAACTTAAGAACAACACAAACCTAAGCCTTGGATCTAGTGTGCAATAAAGGTACACCACACTAGGCAAGCGTTAAGAAGTAAAGTGAAGTATAACAGAAGATAGATCAATGATAAATATTATACTGGAGTAATGAGTACAAAAGATAGAAAGATACAAGAGCTTTACTAAGACTCGAAGAAGACTCCGGAATCCCTGAGGCAAAAGCTTAGACTCAACTCTAACTCCCAGAACTAATCTAGTGATACAAGACTAAACGATAGTGTGAGCTACTCAACTTCCACACTCTACAAGTGAAGCCTAGGGGGGTATTTATAGCTTCTAAGGTCGGTGAGGCAGTTGGAGAGACGGTTACAACCGGGCGGCTTCAGGTGGGGCCAGGCGGCTCCACCCCAAGCCGGGCGGCCTGGGTGGCCCTCGGATCCACTGCCTTTCTCCATCTTGTGGCTCATATTACCTCCCCAAGTCGGTTGCATGGCGGCTATGGCGGTTAGAAGTGTGCTTTTCCCTCAACCGTTGATCTCCACTTGTGTTTCATCCTTAGCTGCAGGATTGAAGTGCCTAGGATTGCTAACTTCACCAATCCAAGTGTTGGATCGGTGATTTGGCAAGCCTTCCGGTACTTGACGTGGTGCATTCGGCATTTGGACTTCACAAGTGTGTTGACACGTCACTTAAGCATATGCAGGTCGAAGATGAGCTAATTTGGCTCCTGAGTCAGGACGGGCGGCTTGGCATGGTGCCGGGCGGCCTGGCTTGGAGCCGGGCGACCTGGCCCACTGGCTAGTGACCCTATGACTTAGCCAAATTTGCCTGTTTTCTGCTGATCTTTGTACCTACAATCAAATATTCAACACAACTTGTGGAAATATATTAGTAGCACAGGTTTATCCATACTTTGGCATGTTTTCCTCCATATTCATGGATAGTTGACGGTCATTGGTAGTGCAATAACGACCGTCAACAACGACTAGCGCCAATATTATTCTATCGCCTTGTAGTTCTTGTGTTTATTTTTTGTGCAGGATGAGGCGTGCTCTCAAGAGGGCCAGAAGTGCGATTAGCAGGGCGGGGCAGCACATTCGGTTCCCGACGTCCTCTGGCTCACACTGCCAAAACTCTTGGATAGTGTCCGACAGAGGCTCCTCAAGTGCTGGACCGGGAGGAGAAGAAGCTACATCATCAAACACCGGGTCCGTATTGCTGCTGGATTCCCAAATTTAGACACGCAATCAAGATGAAGCCGACCTGCTGAGGCAACTCCAGACTAAGCCTATCGGCCTCACCAAGTGCTTCGATGAGGTATGAATGATGAATTTGATGAAATTTTCAGTATGGTAGGCTGGGATAATTTTGCAAATGTTAGTGAGGGAGGCATAGTGCTCCTCACCAAGGAGTTTCTAAAAACCCTCCGAGTAGTATCACTGCAGTCTGACACGACTGTTCAGCAATGCTGGCACTTCATCAGTTCAGCAATGCTCTCGGGTTCTCACCTCGCTGCTCCATAGCAGCCAAACGCGTAGGTTTTAATGCAACAAAGTTCTGGAAAGAACTAGCCGGTCCGGACTATAAGGGGAAGAAGAGTATTACACACATTAAGCACCCCACCATGTGGTTCATGGACCGTTAGATTACCATGGTAGTCCTTCCCCGTGATGACACACGCTGTGTGACCATAGAGGATTTAAGAAGAAGTATGCATCTATTATCGCCATGCTCTATCACTAGATGAAACTAGTTTGGGATGAAAATTCCATAACAATCACGTCCTTTGTGACGAGGATTGCATCCGAGCTAGGGTTTTAGCAAATACCCAGGTGGCATTCTTACCCCCAGACACACCCAACCTAGTCACAGAGAGCTATTTTATCCGGGGACACTTTCTGCGCAAGAACCCCAGCACAGATACCTATGTCATAATCTACAGGGGGTACAACTTTGAAGTGCCTCTACCAGCACCACAGTTCAAAATCTACCACGTGGACACACTCTCTATGCCAATAGAGGGTGTCCTAGTAGAAAAGCCTTTAGCGGAGCCCAGACATAGTGTGGCGGGAGTCATGACCAGAGCACAGGGGAGAGCAGCCTAGGAGCGCCTACAGAAGCAAGCACAGGACGCACAAGCCGCCAGGACGGGACCTACCTGGTTCCATACCGTGGCTGGCACATCCTGGCAAACCCAGGAAACAGACCCAACGTGGCAGCCCCATAGAGGATTTGTAGACACACCATGGGGACACGAGCCGAGTACTGCATTATCTCAGCAGCAAGGAGGAGGAACCTACTATGGCTATGGGTCAGCACCGTATGAGGTAGGACCATCTGCCCCTGCACGCTTTGCAGGAGACCCTTTGAGCGCCATCTTTGGGTCCCTAACCATTCAGGACCAGCGCACAGCTGGGATGGCCCAGCAGCTTAATCAAGTCGATGAGCGCACTCAGGTCATCCAGCAGACCCAAGACGAACAATATAACCACCTCCTAGAAATAGAAGCGACGGCTCAGCGCACCTTCGATGAGTCCCAGCGATTCTTCCAGTACTACGGGTATTACCCCGAGTAGCTTCGTTGAAGCTTGGGGAGAAACCCAAATCGACGGCTGGGTACGTATGACAGTCTCCTAATTTTTGCACCACCCATGTATCATGCTTTGAGAGTTTGCTAGTTTGCTTAATTCAGTTTGCTTAATTTAGTTTGTTTAATTCAGTTATATTTAAAAAAATCCCATACTTTAATGATAACTTCACATGCTATCTTCATTTTGGAAATGATGAATAGTTTCTCTATCAAGTGAATGATTTAATTCTTGCATGTGACTTATGCTTAGCTTAGGTTTGAGTTTGTTAATAAAAGAAGTAAACCAAGGTTCTATCTTGTGGATGCCATTTGTGATAACAAGCCTAAATTGTTGTGATATGAATGATATGACTTTAATATGGAATAATTCTTTCATGCTCTTAGTAAGATGAACATCTCAGGTTTTTATTTTTGAAAATAACAAATTATAGCTCCCCTTGGTCAAAATACCTACCAGAGCCAAAATTGCTTCAATTAGTTGAAACTGCTACAAAGAGCTGCTTAGTGATATTTTGAGCTTTGTCAAATTTTGAGTCTCTTTGAGTAGAAATATCACCTTTTGTTGATAGCTGGAGTACAAAAGTAAAAATGCAAATGATCCATTCCGTACTTTGCATCCACCAAAAAGTCTCCAAATACTTCTCATAATCCCCTAGCATTCAAATCCAATGGAGTAAGGGTATGGAGCAAAAAAAAAAGTATGCAAAAGCATGGCAAAAAGAAAAAAATGCGTACAAAAGCACGGCAAAATGAAAAGCATGTAAGTTAAAGCATGGCAAAAATAAATAAAAGCTCCATATCCACTCCGAATCAACAAAAGGGCTACAAGGGATGAATATCAAGAGGAGGCATAAAGTATCACCACTTATACTCCAGTGATCAATTAGAAGAAGTGATAGAGTACACTCTTTGGTCCAATCTTTGGCTTAGCAAAATAAATATCCTAAGTGTGCCACATTCTCCCTACCTAAAGCTCCACAAAGGACTTAGTGTAGGAAAGTGTTGGCCAAATCTTGGCCCTTGGTGAGGAAACACATTTGGGCGCCTGAGACCACCTTGGGGAAGCTACTTTTGTTTTGAAAATCTTGAAAACACCTGAGAAAGACATCCAAAAAGAGCAAGTTAGAAGAACTCCTATACAATGGTCGTTCCATCTCTCAACCACCCAAGGCAAGGTAAGCAAAAAGATGCACCACAGGTAGTACACAAGGTCAGCTTCAATTATTTCACTACTTGAAACAAAAGCATGAGTATTGAGTCATGTATAAGAATTTCTCTTCATCTTCGATATTGCAGCAACTCCTAATCTACTTTCAGTCTTAGTAACGAGCAAAGGTTTAAGCTTGGGGGGTGTTGACGGTCGTAAACTCACGATATCTACCGTCAATTACCAACCAAATGGAGCAATGCAAGTGAATAAAAATGGATTAACCCTTCTACTAATGAGTTCCACAAGATGTACATGGATATTTGGTTGCAGGTACACATTTACATGTAAAAATGGATGACACAAAGCTAAGGAAAGGAAAAGGAACGAACAGGCCAAATGCTGGTGGCCACTCGACCAAGTGGTAGGTCGACCGACCATCTGGTAGGTTGGCCGACCCACTACCAGGTCGGCCAACCACCTGGCTGGCCGCCCGGCCACCTTACCGAGCCGATTTGCCCATTTCCACTCCTACATGTAAAGAAACACATGTGCAAGTCAATCCAACCGTTGTATCAAGCATCCAATGTATCCAAAGGCCGAAAGTCCACCAAGTCACGGATCCATAATGTCAACAATCCAAGGGAAGAGCAATGCGGCCAATCCAAGGCTGACACGTGGTCGCCCGACCTCCACCAAGGTCGGCCGACCTACAATCGGAGGAATTTTACACGTGCAACAACCGTCCTAACTGCCAACCACCATGGGGACACAAGATTAAGTCGTTGGAGTGCAAAGGCTGTGGATCGGAGGGTCGCCCAACCTCGGGCCAGGTCCGCCGACCTCCCCTTAGGTCGGCAGACCACTGACCTCATCCCTCCACCGACCTTTGCCTTCTACAAGTACCCCCTCATATATTGGACTATAAATAGGCCTGTAGAGCTCATTTGTAAAGGTGTGGAGAAGTTGAGAGCCATATTCTACCTTAGAGAGTGTTCTTTTCCATATCCTAGTAGTTAGGATAGTCCTGGGAGTTAGCGTGAGTCGAGCTTTGCCTCGGAGTTCTCGGAGGTTCATCTGAGTCTACGGTAAAAGCTCTTGTATCTTTTGTACTCTTATCTTCAATATAATTTAGTTATATTTTACTTTATTTCTATCTCTTGCATGTGTGGTGTACCCTTTATTTTGCATACTTGCTAGGCTTAGGCTGTGGTTATCTTAGTTAGTCAAGTCCCGTTATTCTTGCCGGTGCTATAATCCAACCTGTACGGTAGGCTCTGGTTAGGTCCTCTCCTCTGATCAAGGATGATCTATTGTTGCTCAAGATTTTGTTGAGTACGTTTATAGCGTGTCAGCCTATCCACGCAGATTTGCTTGGTAGCCCCACTCGGTTACAGCGTATGGTGTGCCTGTGTATCCCAGGCCCGTTTGTTCGGTAGGCCCGTAGGCATTAGCCGGGTCTCTTTCGGTGGTCTACTATCTACCCCCTGACCCTTCGACGCGCCGGAATTTCGCTCGATGCGAGACCCTGACTTGCTACTTGAGTTTCTTAGTTCACCACGACATAGTCTTTGCAGCCGAATAGAATGGAGTTTCGGAACTTTATCTCTCTTGTTGTCCTCCCAGGCAACTATACCTTTCTACGTGTATCTTAGGTAGTTTAATTTACTTCTTTCCACCATACACCTATACATTTACCAGGCTTACCCATGTCTAGTGACTAGCTGGTATATTTATTTAAGTACGGATCATTCGATTTGAGTTTATTCAATTATACTCTCTCGCTTGCCGCTTCCCTGTGGATAAAAATACGATACTCGGAATACTCTGGGTGAAAAGCTACAGCGGTCTCCGTGCGCTTGCGGATTAAAATCTTTTAAGGCTAAGAGACACCAACAGCCCGTTGCTGAAGCCATTGTTGTTGATGAAGTTAACGTCCACCGATCCATATTCGGGGTAGCTGTTCCCCGTGTGGCCAGTGTTCCCGAAATATCACAAGTCATGCGAGAATCCGTTGCCTGGACCGGCACAGCTTCAGGAGCAACCTCCAACTTCTTCAGCAAGAGGTCCATTTTGGCGGCAAGCATGTCAGTGCCATCAATCTGGTGGACTCCACTGGGCTTATTATTCGCCCTCTCCTCTCTCCATCCTTGGTTGCTTGCCATCTTCTCAACGAGAGCGTGGGCAGCGGCAATGCTCAAGGACAAGAATGATCCTCCAGCGGCTGCATCGGGATGTTCTTGCGCGGACCGGTGTAGCCCATGGAAGAAATTCTGGATTATCAGCCACTGTTCCATACCGTGGTGGGGCAGGCGGCGATGTATTCTTGTAGTCTTTCCCATGCCTCTGCCACGGACTCATCAGTGAGCTGCTTGAAGCTCAAGATCCGGTTCCTCAGTGAGCTTGTCTTCCCCAGGGGGTAGTACTTTGCAAGGAAGGCATTGGAACACGCCTCCCAGCTCGTCTAGTTGTTGCGGTTCAGATAGAACCACTATTTCGTCTTCCCTATCAGTGAGAATGGGAAGAGGCGAAGCCGAACAGCATCAGGGGTTGCGCCTTTGATGGTGAAAGCGCTGCATATCTCCAGGAACTGCTGGAGGTGGCTGTTCGCATCCTTTGACGCCAATCCGCAGAATGGACTAGCTTGGACCATGTGGATGACACCTGGCTTGAGCTCGAATCCCTTTTCAACAGTCACATTGGGCCCAGTGGGGATGTTGTTGCTGGATGCGACGGAGAACTCGCGAATGGTCTTCTTAGCCGTGGGTGTCAAGTGGGATGTGCTTGTTGATCCAAACTCCAATGTAGCTGGCACCGGCCTCTGCCCGTGGATTGTCATCTAATGGACTCTGCTCCTGAGCAGCAACTCCGGATTGTTGTGAAAGTTTGCCAGTAGGTCAAAACCGGTCATACACCTCTCTGTCACCTAACAATAAAGTAGATAGAGGAAAATAAGCCAGCTAAAAAATAGCGGTATGTTATCAAGTTATAAGTACCTAGGTTCAAACAGATCAAACTTCTATTGCCAATTGCTTCCCCGGCAATGGCGCCAGAAAAAGCTTTTTGACGTCTCTTAGCGTAACAGATTTTACTCCGCAAGCACATAGAGATTCGCTGTAGCTTTTTCACTCAGAGTATTCCGAGTATCGTATAATCCACAGGGAAGCAAGGACGAATTGGTGGAATGAAATGTCGAACTTTCAAGTAGTACTATAACTTAGATAAAATACCAACTAATCTTACAATGGGGTAAGATAACAAAGTAGTGTATAGTGGGAAGAGTAAAACAGGGACTAAAGAACCCAACACCTGGGTAGCAATCTAGGAGGACAATGAGTGAGATTTAGATTTCCAAACTCTATTCCTTAACCGCTGCAGAGGAGTATTCGCGGTTGAATTAAGTTAACTGGATACAGACTAGGGTCTTGCGTCGAGCGAAATTCCAGACTTCACCGAGAAGGCCAGGGGGTAGATAAGAGGCCAACCGAACGGCAAC
Organism: Paspalum notatum; assembly: GCA_022530915.1. Lineage (NCBI taxonomy): Eukaryota > Viridiplantae > Streptophyta > Magnoliopsida > Poales > Poaceae > Paspalum > Paspalum notatum. The sequence continues at coordinate 57,072,779 of CM039683.1, read as the reverse complement.
TGGCTAACATCAACGGGCTTACCGAATGACGGGGTGGAATACAGAGGCACCTAAAGCTGTCACCTAGAGGGGCTACCAACCAGATCTGCGTGTGTAAGATGGCATGCTATACTAGTGTTCAAGTGAGAACTTGAACACTAAAGCTCTTCCTTGATCAGAAGGTGAGAACTAACTTAATCTTAGATCAAAAGTCTAATACAAGTTTATAGCACCGGCAAGTCTAGCAAGATTCAGATAACTTAAGAACAACACAAACCTAAGCCTTGGTCTAGTGTGCAATAATGGTACACCACACTAGGCAAGTGTAAGAAATAAAGTAAAGTATAACTCAAAAGAGGGAGCAATGATGTATATTATACTTGAGTAACAAGAGTACAAAGATATAAAGATACAAGAGCTTTACCAAGACTCGAAGATAACTCCGGAATCGCTGAAGCAAAGACTCAGACTCAACTCTAACTCCCAGGACTAACCTAGTGCTTCTAGACTAAATGATAGTATAAGCTACTCAACTTCCACACTTCACAAGTGAGGTCTAGGGGTATTTATAGCTTCTAAGGTCGGTGTGGCGGTTGGCATGGCGGTTACCAGGCCGCACGGCATCTGGTTGGGCCGGGCAGCCCGGGCAGACGTCGGATCCACCGCCTCACTTGATCTTGTGGCTCATCTTCACTCCCCAAGTGAGTTGCATGGTAGTTATGGCAGTTATAGTTGTGCTTTTCCCTTAACCGTTGATCTTCACTTGTGTTTCTTCCTTAGCCGTAGGATTGAAGTGCCGAAGATCGCTGACTTCACCAATCCAAGTGCTGGATTGATGATGTGGCGAGGCCTTCTGGTACTTGACGTGTTGATTTTAGCATTTGGATAGTTAATGGTCGTAGGTAGTGCAATAACGACCGTCAACATTGCTCTCACCACTACCACCGCTTCTTCTTTCCTTGCAAGAATGGCGGGTTCTCTTAGGGAACTGCTGCAGCACTCTCTCCCCGAGCCAAAGCACTCCCTACGCGACATCGTGGAGGCGCTCGGGACATCAGCGGGTATGGGTTGCGAGAAGATGAAGCTGGGCTCGGCTTCTTCGCGGTCCCCGAGGTAGGATGAGGGGAGGACATCACTTTCCTCACCTATGTGAAGGCTGGGGCGAACTTCCCCCTTAGCCGCTTCATCGAGGGGGTCCGAGATTCATATGGGATCCGGTTGGAGAACCTCACCTCCAACTCCGTGTTGATGATGGCGATGTTCGCCTACCTCTGCGAGGCATTCATGGGGGTGGGGCCCTGCGTCGAGCTAGGGTGCCACTTCTTTGTGCTACGTTCCTCCGGAGGTGTCTCGAAGACATTTGGGTCCTGCCGGTTTTAGATGCGCCCACATCCGCGGATGGAGTACATCTACTGTGACTTCATCGGCTGGTGGGAGAACTCGAGGGAGTCGTTGTTCTACCTCCATATGGCGGAGAACCATTGTCTGAGGGTCCTGTGCTAGGTCGCCTCCTCCGCGCAATGGGAGGCGTGCCCAGAGATCGATTTGGGTTGGAAGTCAGTCCTTGACCGAATTGAAGCCCTGCGGACCGTGGGGCTTCACTCGACAGCACTGCTGGCGCACTTCATGGCATGCTGGGTTGTGCTGCTGCAACACCACGATGAGCCAATGTTGCTCTATACCGCTGATCTTTCAAATCTGACGCGTGCATCCACCGGTGCGCTTGACCGGGCCGCCGTAACGGCAATCGTTAGGATCTGCACCACCATGGCCAGCCTGGCGGACATGAGTCTCCGTCTGGGGCTAGCCCCGCTGGTGGGTTTGCCTAACGCCGACGCCCCTAGCGGGGAGATGCTAGAGACGACCCGGAGGGTCTCGCCCACCTGCTGGGGATCCAACATTTCGCAGCGCTGGAAGCAGCGACCTCCATTCGGTGAGCCAAGATGAGAGCGTCTTCTAGATCGAGCCATGACGCCGGTGCCTCCAGGGCTCCCGGTTCTTCAAGCTCCAGAGACATGACAGCCTCCTCCATGCCGGACCTGAGTGGGCGAAAACGTGGACATGATGCCGGGGCTAATCCTCTAGTGAGGCCACTGCCTCGCCCAAGGACATGAGTCGTTTCCATTTCCTTTTGCCGTTTCCTTGCTGTGATTCCATATATTTTTGCAAATTCTAATTTCTCTCTTTAGGCGAGAGGCTTCCCCTTTCGGAGTGGAGTCCTCCCTACTCTAGTTGGAAGCACCTACAGGTCAACCTACACTAGGGCAGAGCTTTGCCTCGGTAGTGTTAGGGGCTGCCGAGGCCCTTGGATTTGAGGTGGACCCCGACCAAGCGGGAAGGGTGGAGATTCTGCCCTGGGGGTAAACCCCGATGACAAGCCCGAGCAGGGGACCTCAGAGTTGTTTGGGGCAGGATCCCCGGAGATAACCCCGGTCGTGGCGGTTGCCCCGGAGTTGCAACCCGATGGTTCCCAGCAAGACTCCCAGCCTGCCGGGGTTGAGGGCGGTTCAGGGGTTGTCCCAGTGCTGCCCCTAGTGCCAAGGTTGAGGGCGGTGCCGGGGTTGTCCTAGGCACTGCCCCTATTGATCCGAGCCCCAGCGAGGTGAGGCTAGAGAAGCCCTAGGCCGGTGATGTGGTCACTGCCAGCCTAGGGGTTGCTGCACCCCTAAGGGCGCCTTCTGCGGCACCTTCTGATACCGCCGCTTGGGACGCCGCTGTCAAAGCCACAAGAGTTGCCACAACGGCATCTGGCAACGGGGGATGGCCAGAGCCCTCCTGTCCGGATGAATTCCCGGCAGTTGCCTAGTTGAGGGCCAAGTTCACTTGGGTGCGCCAGGGGCTGTGGCACCTGGAGGATCAACTGGTCACCAAGTGGCGCTCATATGAGGAGAAGCTGGCCGCTGCCACTCTGCTGCCGTGGAGGCCGCGACCGCCATTGACAAAGCCCACCGCAAGCGAGATGAAGCGTGGGATATCATGGCAGAGGGCTACGCCACCTCCTAGGCCAAAACCGAGGAGATGATGCAGGCTCGCGACTCTGCCCGGGAACAGGCCCGGAAGACAGCAGAGGAGTTGGATGCCGCCCGGAAGATGGCTCGGAAGGCGATCGTGGAGAGGGACGGCGCCTATGCAAGCGCGCTGGCCTCCGTGAGGAAGGAGGAGGAGTACTTGGAGCTGAGGTGCTGAGAACTCGATGGCGAATCATCGAGGCTGGAGGCACGCCACACCGACCTCCAAGCTCGGGAGTCCAAGGTGGCCATGGACACCAAGGCAGCAAGCAGCGGGAGGTGGTGCTGTGGTCCAAGGAGGAGAAGCAGGCTGAGCGGGAAAAATCCATGTTTAGCGCGTCAAGGACCACCTCGCCACCATCGCGGCGTTTGAGGATGAGAAGAAGGCGCTCGCCGCCTCCAAAGCTGCTTTGAGCGGCAACAGGAAGAGGTTGCCGCCCGCGAGAAGGATATTGCAGCTCAGGAGGAAGTTGCTGCCAAGGCCATTCAGGAGCTGGTGGTTCTCTCCTAGGTTGCAGACCGGGTGATGAAAGTTAAGAAAGGCCTCGCAACTGCGAAGGCTATCCACGACGACCACATGGGCCTTTGCTCGTTCGCTTGCAACCGCGGGTGGGATGCATATAAGATAATGCGCCAAGCCATCGTCGGTCTAGACATTCCTGTTCCGGACGCTCTGCCAATGCCATCTATCGGCTCCCTTGGAGGCCTGGAACCCGCCTTTCATCGCTTGCCGGTGTCCTGACAAGCGGCAAGGCCCTGCTAGACGTTCAATTGGAGAAGGGGAGACGTCATGTCGGGCTCACATGTGCACTCAATGCACTTGGGCTGGCCAAGTGCAAGGTGCCCAGCCTCGACGTTGCGACCCTTGCTGACAAGGAGCCCAGCAGTTACAAGATGCAGCAGCCATGGCAGAGTGCTACAGCGTGGCCGAGCAGATAGTGGCGGACTACTTCGCCACCCAGGAGTCCGAGTCCTCAAACGATGATTAGTTGGCTGTCTCCCTTCAATATGTTAATTAGTTGCTATTTTTGTATCCGACTGCTGTCTTTTGCACCGCACTTGTTTAAAGTTCGTTAGACGTTAATGTGCAAGCGATTGCTTCATTTGAGCGCAGAGAATTCGGCCTGCTTCAGCGCTGTTTAGGTGTTGTCTTGTCGTCTCACCATGTGGCACCGTGCGGCGGCAGCGAAGAGGGGCCCCCATGCCTGGTTCTTCAAGGGCACAGCCATGAAGCCCTTTCCCAGCTCAATGTGTCTCATCAAATTGGGGCAGGTCGCATACACAAAAGCCACTTTTTGACTTATGGCATACTTGTTTTTATTTATTTTGCTGCGTAGTTGGAGATGGCGCTCAAATAGTCTTGTCTAGCTGCTCAGCGCAGCGCTTTAAGTGTACCCACAGACTGCGGTGTGGAGTAGTCACTTCACTTCTCCGGCGCAAATCTGGGCCAGTAAAGGGACGCTTTTTTATCACCTAGGGCAAGGCATTGATGGCATGCCGGCTTTTTACTGGAGTGTCTTAAAGTCTCACCCTTTTGAGGGGATGAGCAGTATTGAATTGTCCTTTGGGTAGGGTGAAAAGGCGCAACTGTAGCAGCCGGTCCAGGGGGCTACAGAGATCTTGTGACCCCTACCGTGCCAAGCAGTTGCCTTACCCAAGCTCTCATCACCTCGGCTATAAATAGGGGGCGTCTCCTGCCTTCCTCCACACCCAAACTTGGAGCGTAGTAGCAAAACATCCGCAGCCCAGTAGACCTTTTGAGCCATGAAATATCTCCCTTCCTTCCAGACCTCTGCAGTGGAGCTAGGCTCACACCACCGTAGAGGCAAGGATTATTCTTTGTCGGGCGCTGCCACTTGAGCAAGCAAGGCAGATCTTAGATTAGCTTGGTTTAGCTTCCTTTGTGCCATTCACAACCTCTGGTTATGAGTTTCTTCATATATGTGCCGATGTCTGGCTAGGAGTATCTTCAGAGGCGATAGTCCTAACCAGATCTTCCCCCTCCCACCCCGGACCCATCCGCAGCACGCGCTAAACCATTAAGAGATAAGGGGTGTAGGTTCTCCAGCATCGGCCCTCTAAGATGAGGTGCCAGTACTGTGCCGCCACCGACGCGCAAGGAACACTTGTTCCTGCTGCCCTGGTGATGCATGGCCAGTATGGTTCGCACCGGAGCCATGTTGCTTGCCCAACTGCCTGCCACATCCATAGGCAGTGGCTGAACATGAGCACCCACCGGTACGAATACGGCTGATGCATTGCCATCTCCAAGGCAGTGGTGCACGCTCTTGGGGATGAGGTTGCCAAGGGGGATTCAGCACGAGGTGGTGATGCCTAGGCCACTTGGCACTGTTGACGTCTCTTAGCATAACAGATTTTACTCCGCAAGCGCACGGAGGTTCGCTGTAGCTTTTTCACTCAAAGTTTTCCGAGTATCGTAAAAATCCAAGGGAAGCAAGGGCAAATAGGTGGAATGAAATGTCAAACTTTCAAGCAGTACTATAACTTAGATAAAACACCAACTATTCTTACAATGGGGGTAAGATAACAAGATAGTGTATGGTAGGAAGAGTAAAATAGGGACTAAAGAAGCCTAACACTTAGGTAGTTGCCTGGGAGGACAACGAGTGAGATTAGATTTCCAAACTCTACTACTTAACCGCTGCAGAGGAGTATTCGCGGTTGAATTAAGTTAACTGGATACAAGCTAGGATCTTGCGTCGAGCGAAATTTCGGCGCCTCGAGGGGTCAAGGGGTAGATAGTAGACCTCCGAAGGAGACCCGGCTAACGCATACGGGCTTACCGAACGACGGGGTGGAATACTGAGACATCTAGAGCTGTCACCTAGAGAGGCTACCAACCAGATCTGCATGGGTAAGATGGCATGCTATACTAGTGTTCAAGTGAAAACTTGAACACTAAAGCTCTTCCTTGATCAGAGGGTGAGAACTAACTTAATCTTAGATGAAAAGCCTAAGACAAGCTTATAGCACCGGCAAGTCTAACAAGATTCAGATAACTTAAGGACAACACAAACCTAAGCCTTGGATCTAGTGTGCAATAAAGGTACACCACACTAGGCAAGCGTTAAGAAGTAAAGTAAAGCGTAACAGAAGATAGAACAATAAATATATTATACTGGAGTAACAAGAGTACAAAGATAGAAAAATACAAGAGCTTTACCAAGACTCGAAGAAGACTCCAAAATCCCTGAGGCAAAAGCTCAGACTCAACTCTAACTCCCAGGAGTAACCTAGTGCTACTAGACTAAGCGATAGTATGAGCTACTCAACTTCCACACCTCACAAATGAGAGCTCGGGGGTATTTATAGCCACCAAGTGAGTGGGGGTACTTATAGGGTCGATATGGCGGCTAAGGGGACAGGTGGCAGGTCGGGCGGCCTGGTAGGGAGCCGGGCGACCCCACCCTAGGTCGGGCGGCCTAGCCAACCGTCGGATCCACCGCCATTCTTCATCTTGTGGTCCATCTTGGCTCCCCAAGTCGGTTGCATGGTGGTTAAGGCGGTTATACTTGTGTTTCTCCCGAGCCATTGGATCTCACTTGTGTTTCTTCCTTAGCCGCAGCATTGAAGTGCCGAGGATTGCTGACTTCACCAATCCAAGTGTTGGATCAGTGATGTGGCAAGCCTTCCGGTACTTGACGTGTTGGTTTCGGCATTTGGACTTCACAGCTGTGTTGACACGTCATTGTTGTGCATGCAGGTCAAAGATGGAGTGATTTGGCCACTTTCCCAGGTCGGGCGGCCTGGGGTGGAGCCGGGCGGCCTAGCCCACATGTCAGGCACCTCCTGACTTAGCCATATTTTGCCTGTTTTTAGCTGATCTTTCACCTGCAATCAATTATTCAACACAACTTGTGGAACTATGTTAGTAGCAAGGGTTAATCCATACTTTGGCAGGTTTTCCTCCATATTTGTGGTTAGTTGATGGTCATTGGTAGTGCAATAATGACCGTCAACACCCCCCCAAGCTTAGACCTTTTCTCGTCCTCGAGTAAAGCCAAGATGGGTTATGGATCAGGGGTTGCTGCAATATCGATGCTCATAAATAGGAGTTATGCACAGACGACACCCACACTTTTACCTCGAACCATAGTGTATGCGATGATCACCCTTACTCATACTTGTGGTGCATCTTTTTGTCTTACCATGTCTTGGGCGGTTCAGAGGAAGAACGACTTAGCTGCAGGTTCTGCTCCAAGCATGTCTTTTGGGATTCCCATCTCAGGTGTTTTTTAAGATATTTCAAAAGAAAACAAGTTTTCCCAAAGATACTCTTGATCGCTCAAAGTGTATCCTCACCATTTGAAGCCAAGAGCATGGCTAAGAACTTCCTATACTAAGGTTTATGTGGAGTTCAGGGTCAGAGAAGAACTTAGCTTACTTAAGTTGTTTGTTTTCCAAAGCCAAAGATTGGACCAAAGAAATGTACTACATCATCTAACCTTGTTCATTGTTGGAGCTTTATTTGGTGGATGGATGGATGAATCTCCTTGTTTCCTTTTCTTCTCCTTTTTGATTGATAGGTATGAATATGGAGCCTCTTTTTTTGTATTTTTCTCTCTTTTTGCCATGCTTGACTAGCATGGTTTTCTTTTTTTTTCATATTTTTGCCATGCTTGACTAGCATGCTTTTTTTTCTCATATTTTTGTTGGCTCCATACTCTACCTCTTTTTGATTGAAAGGAGTAAGGCTAAGGGTATTATTTTAGAGATATATGGATGCATACCTAGGATAGGTAAATGCATTTGTGGTGGTGGATTTTTGCTCTAACAATTCACAAGATAGAGATGATTCTATTCTAAGAGACTCAAAATTTGACAAAGCTCAAAATAACTTTAAGTAGCTTAATCAAGCTAGGCTCAGATATTTCAGTGTATTTGGTTCTGGTAGGTAGTCAAAACCGATGGGGAACTTCATTTTATTTTTCAAAAGAATAAACTTGAGATGTTTATCTTACTAAGGACATGTGGAGAAAACCTAGTGCTTAGCCATATCATTCTCACAACAACTTAGACATAGTTATGCAAATGGCATCCACTAAGTACAAGATCAAGTTTTCAACTTATACACACGAGCTCAAAATTAAGCTAAGTGTAGAACATGCATAAACAACTATGTATGAACATAATAGAGCAACTATTCATCATTTCCATATGAAGGATATATGCATCAAAGTTGAGAGTTGCTTTTATTGACACTTTTTTTTAGATAGAGCAATAAAAATAGGGAAATACATAAGGACATTATTAAATGTACTTACCTTCGGTTGGACGGTTGATGCTGCTGCTTGATCGGACGGGGTACAGCTGGTACTGGTAGGACGGGTGATGCTGCTGTTTGGTCATACAGGAGTACTGCTGCTGCACATGGAAGGAGACAGGGACAAGAAACGGGAACACCTTACTCTTAGGGACACAGGCGCGAGGAGGTATGCTCATAACGGTCTACCATGCCCCCAAGCTTCAATGAAGCTAGGGGTTTTGGTAGTAGTAGTAGTTGTAGAAGTTCTGAGCACTGAGGAAGCCGGCTCCAACTTGCTCGTTCAGGTTCTGGAGCATTTCCGTGTTGGTTTGGAGCCGTTGACCCATCGCTTCCGTGCGTTGTTAGATGTCACCTACCTGTTGATACAGCCTCTGATCGTACTGGCCCAAGTTCATCCCCCCCCCATTGCGGAGTTGATGTCGGCCATGTTAGGTGTGTGGTACCAGGCTGAAGCAGAGTGATCTAGGTCTCTACTGAGCGCACGTGACGCACTACCGCCTCCGTAGTGTTGTGTACTATGGGAAGGCTGGTAGGAATTCTTGCCACCGGTATAGGAGAAGTACTAGGATGGCTCAGATGGCATGGAAGCATGGACGGGTTCCTCAGAATCCTCTTCTCGGGCTCTGTGGTGTGACTCCTCCGCTCGCCGTCGCTGGGCTCTGGTCATGACACTGCCGATGCTTTGGCGTGGTGCCTCCACATCTAGCTGCATGGTTAGGCTTCTAACAGTGTACATGTCGAACTACGGTGCTAGAAGCGGCAGCTCAAGACTTTGCCCAAACCATGTCATGATCCTTCTCCCAGTTACGGCGTCTCGCCTCATGAAATGTGTCTGGACAAAGTGTTGCTCCCCTACATAATGTGATGTGTCGTCGGGAAGGTAGTCAAGCTGGGCATTCTCTAGGAGGCCCAAGTTGGCTGCTATCCTGGTGACAAAGGAAGTGATGTTTATGGGGGTGTTGGTCGCTCTCATGCCCATCCAATGGTGGACAGTGTCGAGGATCGGAGCATAGCGCTTCTTTTTGACCATCGCATAGAGGCACTTGAGGTCTTCGTTGGGTGCACAACGAACCTCGCCTCTCGGGAAGACGATGAGCGAGACCCAGCGAGCTAAGAGTCTCAGAGTGGGATTGTGAATTTTGGTGGTGCTGTGTTTCCCCTTCCCATACTCCCCACATATTTCCACCCAAAAAGATTTCATATCATACCCGGCTGGGTCACTCAACGAACAGTTCGAGTGGAAGCCTAGGAGGTCGGCAAACTGCCGCGGGTAGACAGAGAATTTAGTATTGAACAGGCGGAAATTTATGAACGTACCTGTTGTATGCTTTTCCATGCAGAGAGTCATTAGGAATTCTTGTGTGAGAAGGACGGATCCTTCCTTTGTAATGTTAGCGAAATCTGACCAACCCACATAATCAAAAGCTTTAATGAATGGGTTCAACATACCTATTTCGACGAGAAAGAAGGCGTCGAAGCACTTGGTCCTCCCAAAGACCTTGGTGGTAAGAGCTTGTAACGTCTGAGCTTTCTCATCGCCTTGGATGTTGATATCCTGCAGGTTCATTAGTCGGCGTTGCGGTTGTTGCTGAGAAGAAACTCCTTCATCTTGCTCCTGGTCCTGGCGGCTGCGTGTACTACTGATGGACATCCTGTCGAACACAGCTGGAGTCCTAGAGCTTCCGCTTTGTGAACGAGAGCGGGAGTGCTCATCCGACGAAGACGGGAACTTCAGGGGCAGCCCCTTCCCTGTGTTGCTCAGGGCCTTCTTTGCTTTCCTGAAGAAAGAAGACATCCTGTAAAATAGATAATATGCTACACAAGGGACAAGCAGTTACAGATATTAGCGTTAGCGGTTAGTCGTCCAGAAGTCAGTCGTCCTTGCGGGGCAGAGCCTCCACAAAACGTTCAAAAACCGAGGGTGAAGCACTTATTTTATTGGGCAGAATTTTCACTAAGTGCTGGAATTAAAACTAAGTGCCTAACTAGTGCTTAAGAGAGTGATTAATGGGGAGAAAGGAGTTGCTTGTTGTTGGTCGTTATTTTCTAATTTCGACCGCCAATTCCTCGGTGAATAAATAGGGTATGAGCCAAATTCTATGCATTATGTATTTTGAACTAATAGCTTCCACGAGTTTTGGTGGTTGAGACTATTTTGCAGGGAGACATTCATAAATACACATCATTTGGAGAATGAGGGGAAGTGACCAAGTGCCAGGGCATTGGGCACAGGTCGGCCGGCCCCACCTTAGGCCGGCTGACCCCACCAAGGCCGCCCGGCCTTGTCATCGAGCCCAAATGCCACACCGACGTGTCGACATGCAAACAAACACACTGTGAGAGGTGTGGAACCGTGGGATCAACCAAGAAATAATCTGATGGGCCGGAAGGCCTCACGCATGGATCCAACCCATGGATTGATTATGTAAGCAATCCGACAACTCACCCCAACTGCCAATCCTCAACGTCCAGACGTTAAGGCGGTAGATCGGACAGCGGCGGGCGAAGCACATGGGCCGCCCGACCTATGTAAAACGTGCCCAGTTGGTTACCGACCTTGAAAGGAGTCCTGGACCGTCGATGAAGCAAAGGCGGTGGATCTAAGGGCCGGCCGACCAAGGGGGACGCCGCCCGGCCCCACATGCAGGCCGCCCGGCCCCACATGCAGGTCGCCCGGCCTGAAGAGTGGTCACTTGGCTCCACATGTCATCCGCATGCAAGTTCCTTCACTCCTAAGTTGCCATGCATGCAAGAAAGGAATATTCCTAGGATCAAGGGAGCATCTCCACCTCTCCAAGGCACCTCCTCCACTATAAATAGAGAGGCACCCCCTCACTCTCACTTGCACCATTATACTCTCTCCACTCTCTCCTTTGGGGAGGTGCCCCCTTTTGGGTGGCGCTACCCCTTTAGTTCAATGTTTTAGTAGGAGTTAGAGTCGGGCTCTGCCAGTTCCGGAGCAGTCTTCAGGAGTTTGGTATGAGTCCCTTGTATCTTTCTTTTCTTGTAAGACTTTGAGTTTATTTAATATATTCCTTTATTTAAGTTCAAGCATTTACTTTCCTGCCTATGGTTATGATCGTAGTGTAGGGATGTCATTAGACTTAGTTAGTGTTGTTCTATGAGGTTATGGTTAATCTAGTCTATTTACTTGCGGGTTCCTTGTTCACGCTGTTAGTTAAGTCGTAGCAGTTGTGATGCTTCCACTTGTTTCTAGCCAAGTGGAGGATGTGAATCACCAGAGTTTACTCTGGAAGTTCACCTTGGATTGCAACCAGCCCCACGCAGCTCTGGGTGCCTCGTGTGTACCGCACAGGCTTTAGGTAGCTCCTCTCGGTGAACAGCGTTAGGAGTCTCAGTATTCCACCCCGTCGTTCGGGCTGGCACCAGGTTGTGATCCAGCATGGATGTAGACGCATAGTCGGGCTCCCTAGAACCCGCCTTTCTCGGCTGGGTAATCAGCACTCTGGTGCCTGGCAGTGGTTCTATAGCCGCGATGTCCGATGCAGTAAAGATGACTAGACCAAACCATAACCTCAGTCGTGTCACGACCTTAGTAGAGTGACAGTTGGAGCTAGCTTTGTCTTTTGGCTTGATCTTAGTAAAGGAAGATCTCATCAGGAACCAGATCCGTCTCGTTGTCCTCCTAGCTTCACGTTGAGCTGTGTATCTTTGTGGAGTGAGTCAATGTGCCGTTATCCTTTCTTTTACCGTTTAGAATGAAAGAGTAAAATAACAAGATGTTTGATAAGTTAATATCTCTATCTCAATGCTTCCCTGTGGATAAATACGATACCTTGGAATACTCCCGGGTGAAAGCTACAGCGGTCTCCGTACGCTTGCGGAGTAAAATCTGTTAGGCTAAGAACCGCCAACAAGCTTTCTGGCGCCGTTGCCAGGGAAGCGGCGAGATAGAATATTAATTTGTTATTCAACTTGTTGTTGTTACCCTTTCTTTCTATCTTATAAAAAAACAAAAAAAAATGATAAAATTGAAAACTCCATGCTACATTTTGCTCTATCCATGTGAGTAAATCTTGACCATGTTTTTCATGCAACCTTAATCTGCTGGGGGTAGTCATAGTTTGGGCCAGAATCCAATGTGTGCCCGTAGGCCTCTTAAACTGAGCGTGGTGCTTAGGTTAAGGGCCTGCTTTGGTCAATTTGAAAACGTTGATCATTGAACTATGAGTAGATTTTGGTTGTGAAATATCCACCGCCGCTATCGATTGAATCGAGTGCCGGTCGATTTTCTCAAGTTTCCATGGAGATAAAAATCAAGGTCCTAAGTAATCTCTTTTCACATGTCATGACCTTAGATTTGAGTAGATTTTTGAACATGGTAATGATCATGGCAACAACATGGTTTTGTGCTTCTGAGCTTTTAAAAATGCCAATTTTTTTAGCACATTGTGTACAACGGGCCCAGTGTTAATACTCTTTACACATAGGCCCATTATATATGTTGTCCACTAACCTGTTGTAGGAGACATTCATTCTCTAAACCCCACTGAGAGGAAGGACCCGATGTCCAACCTATCATATATGGTTGATCTCTGCGAGACTTCGATCATGCTCTGCATCACTTGGGAAGCGAATGTCAGCGGCATGACACAGAAAAGAACACGTAGACATCTCTCATCCCGAGAGGCTGTCCTCACAAGATCAGGTGACAAAGTCATGCAAAGCATTGGATCACATGAGATATATGAAGGGACATCACCCAAGTTATGGAGGAACGCGAATAGAGAGCCTTCCTTAATTCTTTTCTACCCGGCCAGTTGAGAAACAAGCCAATTAGATGCCAAGCTAAGCTACTCTACCCATCGGATGCGAACACCCATCAACCAGAGGTTGGTGGCAGATGCAAATGGCAATGGAGTCAAATCCAACAACATCCATCTCCGTTCTTCCCCACTCAAACTATTTGGAAAAGAAAGTCTGCTCAATGTCAGAACTGGATTCAAGATCAACCCTTACTTCAACTACATGGGCTAAGTGAGACGTCACCGCTGGCCATGGAATAGAAGAAAGGTGGAAACGCAACCTGCCATGAGATCAATCCATTCTGGACACTCTTCTTGAGAAGAGAAGGACCCTTGGTATTCTTCCATTTCACGCGAACAGGATGAACCACAGCTGAAGGAAAATATGATGTTGGAGCTGGGAGGAACCTGACATCAACTACAAGGAGACATTCACCCAAAGGGAGTAGAATACCAGGACTAAGTTGCCTACAAATCAAAAACTCCTGACACCATGTAGAAGGTCCAAGTAGCAGTGTCGGAGATATGATGGATAGCCCCTAACATTTGAGAGATGAGGAGGCTATACAAGAGTAGAGAAGGGAGTTTGCCTAACATAGGTGAGCATAACAGAAAGTAAGCAGCATCGTCGTCACCCAGGGAGCAAGCTAAAGAGTAACGTACAACAGTACAAGCTTGGAGGAGGATTTGACAGGCACCCCCACAAGATGCTATGGACACATAGGGAGATACGCCAAGCACAAGCTTCAAGTTTGCATTGAGTTGCAAGATCTAAGCTTGGGGGAAACGCTGCACCAGGTATGTACCCTACGCCGAATGTCATGCATTTCATGATCATATCTTTTATCCTATCTGCCATGACCCTAAAAATATGCTTGCTTTATTCCTTTTCTAATCGCAATAAAGAAAAACACCATAAAAATTTGCATATCTAAAAAAATACCAAAAATATTTTGCTTAAACCATGAATAAAATAACTCCTACTCATAATGCTAGAGTTTTGTTTATACCCTTTGCTTAAAGGAAATGATGAATAGTTGCTCTGTTAATTTCTTGTAAGTATTTCGTACACAACTTGATACTCTCCAACAAATTTTGAACTTATTGGCATAAGTTGTAATCCTTTCTCTAATGTTCAACCTTGTGGGAGCAAGTACTTTCAAACCAAGTCTAGGTTGTTGTGAGAATGTGATATAACCAAAGTTTGAGTTGCACCCGTCTTGATCCTAGTAAGGTGAATTCTCGGAGTTTTCTTTTTGAAAATAAAAATGAAGCAAGTTCCTTAGTGGTTTGAAATACCTATCCAGAGCCAAATGCTTACATGATCAAACCTCTACATATGCTACTTATTGTTGTGTTGAGTTTTGTCAAACTTTGAGTCCTTATGAAGTAGTGACACCTCAAATCCCGATCAATTACCCCTTCATATCCACTTCCATATGCTAGCCATCCCATATCTGGTTATGCTTAAATTCACATTGAATTCAAGCATCCACAGTCACCAGATATTACACCACCATACCAAAACTACATCCATCATCCACTTACCCATCCACAAATATGGTCTTCCAAATAAATACTCCAATCATTTTCCACAAGATATCCTAGCAAGGGCAAGTCATACCTTTGATGCCGTGTCAGCGCTTGACGGAGACTTAGCGGCCGTCTGGGCTGCAACTTTTGCCCGCCAAACCTTCTTGGTTGCCACAGCCTTTTGCTTCTGAGTTTTGATCTTCTTTTCTGGATTTGGCTTTGGCATCTCTTCTTTCTTCCGCCATTCTTGAGATGTGTTCATTGTTTTGGCGGTGACCTTCTTTTCAGGAGCTTTGCCTCCTAATTCCTTTGTCGGCGGCTGGGCCAGTGAGGCACGTCTTAGTGACTCGTCTCTGCGATCGGCTTTGAGCTTGCGGGCTTCTCCATCGTACAGGAGCTTTTACATGGCTACGAGGAGAGAATCCATCTTCGGCTTACTTGGCGGAAGCTCGATCTTCTCTCTTGGTGTTTCCCGGGGTGCCTGACACTTAAATTTGAAAGTTTTTACCTGTCAGCACTGTTTGACCTTTGGTTCGAAGGCGAACGTCTCCCGTCTGCCATTGATGTTGAGGTGGACTTCACCAGCTCCAACATCAATGTTGGCCTCAGTGGTGCTTAGGAATGGTCGCCCAAGGATGAGCGGCGTCTTCGTGTCTACCTCCATGTCTAGCACCACGAAATCCACCGGGATGATGAAGTTCTGAATTTTCACCGGGACATCTTCGGCGATCCCGATGGGGTAGCGAATCGATTGATCCGCTAGCTGCAGGCACATAGCAGTAGGCGCAAGTGTAGCATGCGTAATTTTATCAAAGACTACCTTTGGCATGACGCTGACACTTGCTCCCTGATCACAGAGAGCTTGATCAAAATTCTGGGTTCCGATTAAGCATGATATGGAGGGGTTCCTAGGATCCTTCTTCTTTTCAGGCGGCTGGTTGAGTATAGTAGCTCTACACTCCTCCGTGAGGTGCACAACTTCGGTCGATGGCAGCGGCTTTTTGTTGTTGAGGATGTCCTTCAGGTACTTTGCATACGTAGGCACCTACATCGCATCTAGCAATGGGATGTTGACATATAACTTCTTAATTACCTCAACGAATTTGCCGAACTGATCGTCGACCAAGGCCTTCTTCTGCCTTTGAGGAAAAGGGAGCACTGTGCTGTCATAAAACTCGTGCGGAGCTGATTTTGGTGCTTCCTTCACCGGTGGTGGTTCACGAACCACCTCATCTTCCTCCTCTAGCGCGGCCTGCTTTACCTGTTCTTTTCCTGCAGCTCTAGGATGTGGCGGGTCTTGTGTAGACCTTCCACCCCTAGTGGTTACAGCATTTATATGTTCCTTCGGGGGTGGCTCAGGCTGTCTCGGAAGCTTCCCCGAAGTCGGACTAGGTAGAGCAGCGGCAAGCAGAGCTATTTGGGTTTCTAACATTTTATTAAAGCTCAGTTGGTTCTTCATGGCACTATTCAGAGCTTCCAATTGATTTGACAAAGATTCAAGAACTCTATCACTCGCATGGAATTTCTTAATAATGCTATCGTTCACAGCTTTTTGATCGAAAGAATTTTTATTAAACTGCTGAGAACTACCAGAAGACATACCTTGACCAGTGAAAGGAAAGTTGGGTCGTAAATTCCAACCTGGTTGAGGACGAGGCCCGTTGCTGAAGCCATTGTTGTTGATGAAGTTGACGTCCTCCGATCCATTTTCGGGGCAGCTGTTCCCCATGTAGCCGGTGTTCCCACAATGCTCTCAAGTCATGCGAGAATCGAGTGCCTGGACTGGCACAGCTTCAGGAGCGTCCTCCAGCTTCTTTAGCAGGAGGTCCATTTTGGCGGCAAGCATGTCGGAGCCGTCAATATGGTGGACTCCACGGGGTTTATTATTCGCCCTCTCCTCTCTCCATCCTTAGTTACTTGCCATCTTCTCGATGAGAGTGCGGGCAGCGGCAACACTCAAGGACAAGAATGATCCTCCAGTGGCTGCATCGAGGTGTTCTTGTGTGGACCGGTGTAGCCCGTACAAGAAATTCTGGATTATCAGCCACTGTTCCAAACCATGGTGGGGGCAGGCGCCGATGTATTCTTGTAATCTCTCACATGCCTCCGCCACGGACTCATCAGCGAGCTGCCAAAAGCTTGAGATTCGGTACCTCAGTGAGCTTGTCTTCCCCAGAGGGAAGTACTTTGCAAGGAAGGCATTGGAGCATGCCTCTCAGTTCATCAAGTTGTTGCGGTTCAGGTAGAACCACTGTTTCTCCTTCCCTATCAGAGAGAATGGGAAGAGGCGAAGACGAACAGCATCGGTGGTTGCACCCTTTATGGTAAAAGTGCTGCATATCTCCAAAAATTGCTGGAGATGGCTGTTTGCATCCTCCGATGCCAATCCGCAGAATGGACTAGCTTGGACCATGTGAATGACACCTGGCTTGAGCTCAAATCCATCTCCAACAGTCACACTGGGTCCCATAGGGATGTTGCTGCTGGATGGGATAGAGAACTCGCAAATGGTCTTCTCAGCCATATGTGTCGTGTCGGATGTGCTTGATGATCCAAACTCCAGTGTAGCTGGCACAGGCCTCTGCCCATGGATTGTCTTCTAACGGACTCTCCTTCTGAGCAGCGACTCCGGATTGTTGTGAAAGTTTGCCGGTAGGTCAAAACCGGTCATACACCTCTCTGTCACCCAACAATAAAGTAGACAGAGGCAAATAAGCCCGCTAAGAAATAGCGGTATGTTATCAAGTTATAAGTACCTAGGTTCGAACAAATCAAACTTCTATTGCCAATTGCTTCCCCGGCAACGGCGCCAGAAAAAGCTTGTTGACGTCTCTTAGCGTAACAGATTTTACTCCACAAGCGCACGGAGATTCGCAGTAGCTTTTTCACTCAGAGTATTCCGAGTATCGTAAAAATCCACAGGGAAGCAAGGGCGAATAAGTGGAATGAAATGTCGAACTTTCAAGCAGTACTATAACTTAGATAAAACACCAACTATTCTTACAACGGGGGTAAGATAACAAGATAGTGTATGGTGGGAAGAGTAAAACAAGAACTAAAGAAGCCTAACACTTAGGTAGTTGCCTGAGAGGACAACGAGTGAGATTAGATTTCCAAACTATACTACTTAACCGTTGTAGAGGAGTATTCGCGGTTGAACTAAGTTAACTGGAAACAAGCTAAGATCTTGCGCCGAGCGAAATTCCGGCGCATCGAGGGGTCAAAGGGTAGATAGTAGACCTCCGAAGGAGACCCGACTAACGCCTACGGGCTTACCGAACGATGGGGTGGAATACTGAGACCTCTAGAGCTGTCACCTAGAGAGGCTAACAACCAGATCTGCGTGGGTAAGATGGCACGCTATACTAGTGTTCAAGTGAGAACTTGAACACTAAAGCTCTTCCTTGATCAGAGGGTGAGAACTAACTTAATCTTAGATCAAAAGCCTAAGACAAGCTTATAGCACTGGCAAGTCTAACAAGATTCAGATAACTTAAGAACAACACAAACCTAAGCCTTGGATCTAGTGTGCAATAAAGGTACACCACACTAGGCAAGTGTTAAGAAGTAAAATAATTCAGAAGATAGAACAATGAACATATTATACTGGAGTAATAAGAGTACAAAGGTAGAAAGATACAAGAGCTTTACCAAGACTCGAAGAAGACTCCGGAATCCCTGAGGCAAAATCTCAGACTCAACTCTAACTCCCAGGACTAACCTAGTGCTACTAGACTAAGCGATAGTATGAGCTACTCAACTTCCACACCTCACAAATGAGAGCTCGGGGGTATTTATAGCCACCAAGTGAGTTGGGGTACTTATAGGATCGGTATGGCGGTTAAGGGGACAGGTGGCAGGTCGGGCGGCCTGGTAGGGAGTCGGGCGGCCCCACCCCAGTCGGGCGGCCTGGCCAACTGTCGGATCGACCGCCATTCTTCATCTTGTGGTCCATCTTGACTCCCCAAGTTGGTTGCATGGTGGTTAAGGCAGTTATCCTTGTGTTTCTCCCGAGCCATTGGATCTCACTTGTATTTCTTCCTTAGCCGCAGGATTGAAGTGCCGAGGATTGCTGACTTCACCAATCCAAGTGTTGGATCGGTGATGTGGCAAGCCTTCCGGTACTTGACGTGTTGGTTTCGGCATTTGGACTTCACAGCTGTGTTGACACGTCATTGTTGTGCATGCAGGTCGAAAATGGAGTGATTTGGCCACTTTGCCAGGTCGGGCGGCCTGGGGTGGAGCCAGGCGGCCTAGCCCACTTGTCAGGCACCTCCTGACTTAGCCATATTTTGCCTGTTTCCAGCTGATCTTTCACCTGCAATCAATTATTCAACACAACTGGTGGAACTATGTTAGTAGCAAGGGTTAATCCATACTTTGGCATCTTTTCCTCCATATTTGTGGTTAGTTGATGGTCATTGGTAGTGGAATAATGACCGTCAACAGGCACCACCATCGTCAGAGCATCCCGTCTAGTTAATGGAGCGTGATGGGACACTCACGCAGCCTGCAACGTGCAGGCACACTTTTGACCCCTCATCCCAACCGCATTTAATGCGGTTGGCGGAGGGCTCTGCTCTCCCTGGGGGGTTTCCCCGGGGTTCCTTGGGCGTGGCCTGGGGGTTGTGCCGCTGGTCGCCACGCATCCCCCTAGCCACGATCTGCTCCTGTGACAGCCCTGTTGCAAGGCCGCTGCGGCTGTGGGACCCCTCTCCTGGCCCCACGGCCTTGTTTCCCTTTCCCACGGGATGAAAGTTAAGTCTTCCATATACTGGCGAGGCTCTAATCATGCGTCTCTAGGGTATGGGTCCCCTAGGGCGCTAACATCTTAATGTGTGGTCCGCAGACGCCAACATGATTTACTCTTCGTTGCTATTCCTTCTTTTGCTTTTTTGTTTCTGGTTCACAGCTAGAGCCCCCCATTATAGGAAAAATGTGTTTCGCTGTAGGAACTATGTTATTCACTTTCTGAACTTTGGCTACTTCTTCCTCCTTTACTTTCTCTTGAAAAGGTTGTTGCTGCACAGGCATAACTGAATAATTTTGCTGGGATGACTGAGGCTGGTGTTGGTTCAAAGAGTTTGCTTGCCATTGTTGTTATATCGGGGAGTGGTAGGGGTAACGTCTGTTGCTGCGGATATGTGAGGGCTGATAGTTGTCCCATCGGCGGTGGTGGCAATGGCTAGTGATGAGCATATGCTAGGAGGGGTGGTGGGGGCGGTGGAGGAAGAGCTTGTCGCTGATTGTATGTTAGGGTGTGTATGTTTGGGATTGCATAATTGACAGGATAATACTGCTGAATGTTATTGGCTTCCTTCGGACCAGGCTGTCGCTTTCGTTCTTCTAGCTCTTTTTGTTTCTAAATAGTGTACTCACAATATTTGGAAGTGTGACCCTTGTCTTCTCCACAAAATGTACAATGCAATTTCTTTTGCGATCAGCCCCCCTAATTTCGTCCTCCGAAGCCTCGGCCTCCCTAACCTCCTCTCGGATTATGTCCCCCTCGAAATGGCTTCGTTACATGCATGTTCTCCGACTTTTGTTCCTTTATGTTAAACACATTTTGCCCCTGAGATTGATCATGTTGTCCGAAGTTGGATTTGTTGCTTCTATTGAAATGCTGACTTGATTCCTTGAATTTCTGTTGTTCTTGCTGCCTGAAATGAAGATCATTGTCTGCACTATAGAATTCATCCATCTTTGCACATAATTCCGTCATTGACTTCAGACACTTGCGAGCAAAGTACTGCGCACACTGGCCAATTCTGAGCCCACTGATAGCTGCATGAATTGCCACATCATCAGATATTCCTGTCACTTGTGCTTTGATGTTGAGGAATCTCCGAAAGTAGCTTTGGTGAGCTTCGCCCGCCTCTTGCTTACACGCAAACAACATTTGAGGTGTAACTGCCTGTGTGTGAAAACCTTGAAGTTTGAGAGCAGAGCCTCTCTTAGTTGCTGCCACGATTGGATACATCAAGGCCTCAAGGAAGAGTACCATGGCTAAGCGATTCCTTGTAGTGCCATTATCAATGATTTTGCCAAGACCGATGTGTTTCCATCAAAGGAAGCCATTATAGCCTCGTATGTCAACAAGAATTGCTTCGGACTTGATTGTCTGTGATAACTAGGTAGCATTGTTGGTCTGTAACTAGGTGGCCAAGGTAAAGCTTGTAGTTCTTGAGACAACGGAGATGCAACATCAAATATGTAGGTTGGTGGTTGTTGACGGCACTTAAGCACGACAAACCTTATACTGCAGCGATAGTATCGTGTGTAGCTTTTCCCCTGATGAGTATCATGGGTTTTATCAATCTAGAAAATTAACTAATTGAGAATCAATTAACAAGAGTTTAAGGTAAACTAACGATATAAAGTAAGCCCTAATCTATCTCTAAACTAGCTCTAAACTATATCTAATATATGTCTAAATTATACTAATATTATATGATAAACAATTAGAACACAACTAGAACGCTAATTAAAGGGTATTAACTAGAGTCTAATCAAGCTCTAATTGGATCCAAGACACGCATAATAAGGACGCCACAATTAGATAAAAGGGAAAATTGGCTCAGTACCACTAAAAGAGTGCATCTTTAGCGATGTACCATTGAAAGTTCTTTAGTTTGCTATGTACCATCAAAAGATAGCAGTTCTTTGAAATGCATCACTTCCGTGAAGTCTCTGTTAATGGAGACACTAGTGCCCTCGACCAAGCACTCCGCCGCTCCCTTGTCCCCTCTGTGCTCTGCTCCAAGGCTGCAGGCCATCATGCGCCATCACCTCCCGCTCGACTCCTCTCCAGTAAGTTTTTCGTGTGTGCCCCTTGCCCATTGCGCTTTGTGCAAGCCAACTCCGCTCTAGCTGGTGCGCAATCCATCAATAGCGGTGTGTTGGTGACATCGTCCTTGGTCTTCTCGCACGCCAGCTTCATCTTCATGGTGTCGGTGGATTGGTACTCGCATGCCTGGAGCTCCGCTACCACCGGAAGAGCGCGATGCCTGGAGCTCCACCACAGGCAGAGAGTGCAAAGGGGATCCTGGAGCTCTGCCGCCGCCGGGAGCCGAGATCCCGCTCGCCTCCTGCAGCCTCGTGTGTGTGCTTGCGAGCCTGGAGAGTTCTCTTCAGTGAGACTGCTGGTGTGCGTGTGCCTTGTTGATTTGGTCAAGGGTTAAAAGTGTCCTTTCATATTTCATTCCTTGGCAAAACAAAAGTAAACTCCAACATTTTATAACAGAAGGTGATGGAATGCTATATGGACCTATAACGTTCTAACCTTTTAATGGTATATGGCAAAGAACACATCTTTAATGGTACATCTCTAAAGTTGAACTCCTTCAGTGCTATAGAAACTCTCAATAGGCATACATAATTAGAGAATTAGCTTCTAATTACTTTACAAAGTCTAATAACACAATTAGCATAACTAGAACCTCTAATCACCATGATTACAAGAACTAGAAATACAACTATATCATTAGTAAGCTAGATTAATGATGAAGAATGCTAGAAGAATATAACCCTTGATGACATGCTCTAATTAACATGCATCAAGACCTAAGGTTAATTAGAGCTAGAACAAGCATAATTAGAACAAGAAGATGATAATTAAACATAATCAATGCTTCATTAATAAACTGTATCATACTTACAACCATGGCCATACCTTCCCTTGATGATACAATTAGACCTCTGAAGCTAGTTAATTAGAGCACCGTGCAAGGCCTCTAATCACCTCTACAAATTAGAAGAACTCTAATCCTAGACTAGAATCTCGACCCTCAGCTCTCCTCTAGTTGATGTCCCTCTTCTCTACATCCTATCGCCTTGTTAATGAATTGGATGGTCTTGAGGGTCTCATGGGGGGTTGTATTTATACTACGGACATGCCTTGGGGTGCCCGCTCCTTTCCTTTAGGGAATTCCTACTTGGAGATGGAGTAGGACACTTGTTTGCCCCGAAACCAGACTTTCCTGTTTTCTGCACATTTCGTATTTCGACCATAACTCTCTCATCCGTACTCCAAATAAGGCAAACTCAGACTCTACATTATAGAGCTCGAAGAGATCTACAACTTTGGAATTCAATCTTCCTTCATTTGATGTCGTTTTGGTCTCTGAATTAGGCCCGCAAGGTGCTGCTATCCTGGAATCCGAGAATATCTCGAGTTTTAATTTGAACTTGGATAGATCTCAAGATAAACCTTCCTTATCTTCAATTCCTTCATACTCAAGTAATCCTTATCTTTTTAGAATCTTCTAGAAGAGGCATGGTAGAAAGGGGAACACGAGACTGTGTCGGAAGGGAGACGGTCGGCCAACTATGGGGGGACTGGTCGGCCGTTTCCTTCCATCTTTCGCGGGACGTTCCTTATTGCTTGGGGATCAAGTGTTGGTCTCAGACTCGGCTTGATAAGCTTTGGAATCTTCCGTATCGGCCGAGAGGTGATGAAGTCTTCTGGTTTTGAATGAATAGATATGAAGTGTCTTGGCACCTTCCATGTAGATTTCTTCTAGTAGCTTCCATGCCCAACGTAGCATATGATATCTTCTAGAAGTTCCCCGAATCGGAAGCCTTGATCAACTCATGGGGGAATGAATCAACCAATCTTTCCTTCCTTACCACCTTCTAGAATAACATCTCAAGGGTCTTTCTTTACTCGACGTAGATTATGATGAATTTTACGAAAAATAGCTCAAAAACCTTCAAAAATCAAGTATAGCAATTTTTCAATACAATGTTGCAAAATCCATAATAATTGGTGATAATTGTTTGTGAAAGATATGATTGACGTTCAAAATTAGTGGAAAATCACATAAAATGATTCAAAATATTAGTCAAAATCTTGCGTCAACAGTGGTTGCAGAAATGGTTCCGTTCTATTGTCTTGGCCCTGACTTTCTTCACCTAACCTGTTCTGCTGACTATTGTCCTGTTGTACATTCTTGATGTAACCTGAAGCTTCTATGATTTCCTTCTTCGGCTGACTTAGCCTTGCTTTGCCTGTAAAGCTTGATTCAGTGGTTCAAGCTCATCTAGATTTTCTTCTGGAATGTCAGGCAAAGCTGCCAACTCTTCGAACACTATCTTCTTCTGCTGTGCAATCTGTTGTTGCCACATTTGCTCCTCACTACCGACATCAGCCTATACATCACCTTCTTCAAATGTTTCATCGTTACGTTCTCCGGTGTTTGCAGGAGGATCTACGGCTCTGATGGTAAGCTCAGCCGAAGTCCCCCCCCCCTCGCCTTGAGCACTCGCTTCACTTTCATGTTTTCCATGGTGAGGGTACACCGCGGGTGGACGCCAAATGTTAGTTACCTGTTACTGCATACGCAACATAGCAATAAGAGGGCAACATCAAATATGAAGAGGCTCTTTGACTGAAGCTCTTCTGATCAATGTAACTATCTTCGTATATTCCATATGTGGTTAAAAGCGAGAAAATGAGATCCATACAAGAACAAGTAATTCAGAATAGAAACAAAATATAGAGGGGAAAAGAAAGACTTGGAATGAACCTTCGGATTAAATATTATGGCTGACATCACGTACAATGCGAAACTGCCAAGTGTCCAAACCCCCTGTCAGTTGATCTTCCCGGTATTTATAGAGGTCAACCGACCGACTACTTTACACGGAATTTACAATATTGACCTTGGTCATTCCATACATTTCTCCTCTATCCTTAACATCAATTCTACCTATTTAGTAATTTCAGCTTTGAAGTCAACTCACTCACGTAACCTCTTGACAGTTGTATCCAGCCCGACTCTCCTTGAGCTTTGAATCTCCAGATGCTAGCTTCAGCTTCGGATGACGCCACCTAACCATTGATCTTTGGACCAGTCAACAGGCTTCGAACTTGGAGATGGTTCCCTTCCTTCGGACTGCGGAACTTCGGCTCCTGCGAACCTCATGACGCCTCATTCAAGTAAGTCCTTCGAACTACAACATGTAACTTTCATTTGGAAGAAACAAACACAAACGTATCCGAAGCATAACCAACCCTAACCTTCGGGCCCCAACAGTTGGTCAACGAAGGCGATTAGCATACTCGTGAATATACCTAGTGTAAGGCTGTAAGCTCCATCGCAAGCACCACAGCTGAGGAGCCCGACGACTTGCACGTGTTACGCCATGGCAGCGGAACCAGCACTACTCAAATAAGGGACTTTGATCCTAGACATTAGCTGGTGACAGCCGAGCGGATATTAATACTAGTTAGTTGGTGCTACGAACAGGTAATAAAGATAGTAGCAACTACTGATCGTTACTAACACTTGTTTAGATAAAAGATTGTGTTGCTTGCGTGGTGCAGTAGTAAAGTGGGATCGCGAGCTATGCTACAGTACTCAGTTGGAGCGAGTTTCTACAACTAGGACTATATACTCGATAAGCATTACTCTTGGAAAAATGCTCCAATGAACCCTTTTTAATTTGTACGAATTTTAAAACAAACCTAGATAATTAAATGAATTAATTTCACCTGGGTAATTAGGATCCGACCCTGACCAAACCCTATCCGGTCCAGCCCAGTCTCGGACGGCGTCACACGTCATCCCTCCGTTCCGTGTGCTCCAGGCGCATCGGTCTATTCCCGTTCCATGCACGGAGCGGTCATCCCGTCGAGCCGAGAGAGAGAGCACTGGTGGCTTCTGCACATCGAGGCGGAGAGGGCTCGGCGCCGCCAGGGAGTCCGCGTGCCATTGCCCTCGGTTCCACATACTTTGGATGGGCGTCGCGGCTAGATGGGGTCCTTCTTTCTTGGCATCAACTACTGCACGGCCAAACCTCAAGAACTCAAGAACACTTGCGCTACCACCTCCGCAAAGCACGCGGATGCGGCGTCCTTATGCTGCCCAAATACCATGGCACAGAGCTGCCGCACCGATTCGAGGAGGCGGAGCAGTACAAACTCCAAACGCCACCCCCACAGCTCAATGGGAGGCCCCAAGGCTAGCGTCACCACACTCCCGCATGCATCAATGTAAGCGGCCACGCAGCGGCCGTCCCTGCCATTGGAAACGAGGTGATTGAGAATCAGGCAGAGCTTCTGGATGGCGGCGGCAGGCACGCAGGAAGGAGTGGTCGCTCCACCAGGCTGCAATATGGTGAGCGGTGCGGAGTGGTCAACGTCCAGGAGGCCACAGTCGAGCTCGGGGCGGGGCGAGCGGCGGTGCGGGCGTGGGCGCGACCGGCGGCAGGCCCTAGCGGTGGTAGGGGCGAGCATGGAGGCTCCGTCCTCAAACTCGTCCGGAAACGGGAATAGACCGATGGCGCCGGACGGAACGGACACTGGGCTGGATCGGATAGGGTTTTGGTAGGGTCGGGCCCTAATTACCTAGGCGAAATTAATTAATTTGATTACCTAGGTTTGCTTTAAAATTCGTGCAAGTTAAGAAAGGGGTCCATTGGAGCATTCCACTTAGTGTTGATTCCATAGCATACTAGGTGATTTCCCCGCACGTTGCTGCGGGACATAAAGAGTGATTTCAATATTTTTAAAAAATAAATAGTGTTGATTCAAATGATTACTTGATGGAGAAAATAAAACAATAGAACTGCCATAGGTCTATCATTACTCAGCCTCTAACAATAATCCTAATAAAACTATGCATTTAAAACTACTAAAAAGATTTATGGAGTGGATATTTCATTGTGGCATGAGCAACACATCTCTAGTAATGACAACTTATTACCTTTGGGTGTGTTTTCTAACAAAACGTAAATTAAACGGCTAAAAAGAGGACTCCATTTATATGTTCTTTTATCTCCTGCTTTTCTGCATAGGAGATATTACATAATTATTTGGGTAACGAAGGCAAGTGCCTTCATAGAATTCGAAGCCTTACATTTAGAAAGTGTATCGACATTAATACACGAATGAATGTGAGATGCAGAGAGTAACTTCAACTTACTACTAAATGAATTGCAATGAGTACGATGGGTTCATTTGTGTATATATGTGTGTGAGAAAAAAATACATAGTTGTATAGTAAAACAAAGAGGAGAGCGACTTGAATAGGTATTTGAAAATTCTTATTACTAGGAAACTTAGTCTAATAGAAAACAAATAATACGTGGAAAGTAAGACTCACCTTAACCAGAAATGATCAACCAACTTGTAAGCAGAAATCAGAAGTTTGGTTGTTGGAGTCTCCGATAGAACACATCATACAAAATTTATTCGTCTTAATTTAAAAAGATTGATTTTTAAATGATTGATCATCTAGTATAAAAACGTTTTTAAACATGTTATTTTTTAATATACTATTTTTTAAGCACATTATACTTGATAACTTATTCATCTTAGTGAAAGAGATTGACTTTTAAATGATTGATCATCCGTGACACATTGTTTTTTAATGCACTATTTTTTAAACACATTATACTTATTCATCTATGTTGAGAGATATTGACTTTTAAATTATTGATCATCTGCGTGTTTATGTTGAGGGAATTTTATGGCGAAGTGATCGAAAGGACAAATAGTTGCATACATGGATGATATTAGCCATAGAAGATCGGCGAAAGACATTAATATAGTGTCTCAGTGGATGATGATGTTGATAGTTTGCATGTTAAGATATGATTTTAGTGGCCTCCAACTGCATAGATATACAAGTTGATACCCCGCGCGTTGCTGCGGTAATTTTTAATCAACTTTTAAATTGATATTTTAAGATAAAAACACTTGAGTTATTGTATAAAAGTATTGATTTTAAGTTGAAGATAATATATTTGATCAGATCTTCACGTTACTGAGAGATCACTTTTAAATGATTATCCTTGCATTGTTGTGTGAAAAAAATGTGCACGCGAGGAAAATAAAATGGAAGAAAATATTGATGTGAAAGAATTATAATCTAATAGCTAATGTGTCTCAATGTATAGTCGGTTTTAATCAATAATTTTTTGTGTTTAGTGTGTGCGCTGAGATGATTCAATGGGGTGATAGATAAATAGTTAGTGATACGATTCATATAATGAGAAGAAAAACTAAAAACTAAAATTATGCAGAGAAATATGTGGGTTTTGCGTATATAGGAGTGTAAGTAAAAAAAAAAACTCATAGAGCACTGCTAAAAAAACCTCTACAGGAACGCACCTCAAATTACAACAGGAACGGTTCCAATATCGAGCCGCTTCTGTTGTATTTATGGTGGATCCCACGTGGTGCACCGCTCCTACTGCAATAGTAGCCTAAGCGGTGGACCTTTTCAACCGGTCCTGCTATTTGTAGGATTGGCTGGAACAGTGCACCGCTCCTGCAGAAGTCATGCAGTAGGAGCGGTGCACCTTTCCAATCGCTTCTGCTGGCCTGCATTCAATAGGAGTGGTTCAAAGCACAAGCCGCTTCTGTAAATAAAACAGCAGGAGCGGTTATCGCCATCCACGGCAGCAGATACGTGAGCATTTAGGAACGGTGGACCGGTGGACTTTGGTGCTATTTACTATGGCTGTGTTTATATCCAAACTTTCCCCCAAATTTTACTATGAAAAAGAAGATTCCCCATCACATCAAAAATGCCGGTACATGCATGGAGTACTAAACGTAGATGAAATCAAAAAATAATTGTACAGTTTAGATGTACTTTGCGAGACGAATCTTTTGAGCCTAGTTAGACCATGGTAGGACAATATTTATCACAAACAAACGAAAAGTGCTACAGTGCGCTACAGTGTCGGATGTGATGTTTTTGGCTAAATTTTGGCAGATTTCGCCTGCTTTTCGCCTCCACTTTTTGGATCTAAACACAGCCTATGTCTCACAGAAGAAACACACCCACACACCACCTCATCAATCCGGTTCCAACTATCCTTCCATTCCCATTGGCCGGTAGGATAAGCAGCTACCTATTTACTATCGCACTGACTATCGCACTGCATCCTGTCTGCATCATCTCTCTTCCTCATCTCATCTCTGAGCTCCTCATGGTGGCCGAATCGGAGCAGGCAAGCGCAGCAGCTCAAGGCCGGCACAACGGCAAGCAGGCGGCCACGCCCTTGCCGTGTACCAACTCGCGGCGCCGTCGTCGGCAAGTAGCTGCGCGTGGTGCGCGTCTACGGCGGCGGAGCGCGTCTGCGGCATGGGCGGCGGAGCGCGTCGGCGTTGTCTACGGCAGCGGCGCTAATGGCGAGCTATGGAGCGGCCGGCGGAGCGCGTCTCAGGGTGGCAGCGCATCCGCCGCGTCTACGGCAGCGGCTCCGACGCGGGGCTGTGGTGGAGGCGCGGCGCATCCGTCGCGTCTACGGCAGCGGCGCGGCCGGCGGAGCGCGTGGTGTCTACGGCAGCGGCGCGGACGGCAGGGCTGCAGAGCGCGTCACCAGAGCAGCAGCCACAGCGTGTGAGCGGCGAGGCACGCAGGGTGGGCGGCGGCCGTGAGCGTAGGGTGGCAGGCCATCGGCGGGCATGGTGATCTGAACGCGAAGTACTTGTCCTTCGACATGTATGAAGAACATACTTTTGGAGAAATTGATGTGTCTGTGGATTGGCGATTACGTTTCTATTTGATCAGACATCGCGGCCGCATGGCATTGGTCGAGGGATGAGACAACGCGCTTGAGCACGACGGCATGCAGGTGCTCTGCCGGCATCCTTTTTTTTTTTTGTTTTTTTATAAGACAGCAGCGACGGTGGATAAAATACACCGTTCGTGAAGATGATTTAGCAGGAGCGGTATATATTACCGTCCATTTCTGGAGATGATTTAGCAGGAGTGGTCCATGTTACGAGCCGTTTCTGCTGAATATACTGTAGGAGCGGTTTAAAATATGGTCCGCTTCTACTGAGAATACTGTAGGAGCGGTTTGTGAACCATTTTTATAGCGGGTTTTACTCTAGAAACTCACGAGTAGGAGCACTTCGCAAAACCGGGTTCTACTACAGGAAACCACGAGTAGGAACACTTCGCAAAACCGTTCCTGTAGGGAGTTTTTGTACCGTTTCTGTTGCAAGTTATTGTAGTAGTGGAGGTTATTAGACAGGGATATCTTGATGATAAAGAGCATTGATACAGTGGTCCGTGTATGTTTTTTTCTCTTTTCTGAGTACATGCATGAGTGTTGTTTACGATAAAAAATCGATGAAAAAAATTAATCAAAGTGTTAATGGAATCTTAGTGAATGATAAGATGGATAGCTTAGAATCGAGATAACTAGACAGTGAGATGTATCTTTATAGGATATATATAGGATAGGATTGGTGACGGTGTCGCTGTGTGAAATGTCCACTTGGCACGGAGGGATGTGTGAAATGTCCACTTGGCACGGAGGGATGGAGTGCATTCCAAAGTGCCAGATGGGTAATGTTTTTGTGGACGACATTGCACTAGCTCCGAACAATCAATACACAAGTCTCGTGAGCTGCGTGTGCTTCAAAATAATATCGGCAACAATCATAGAAATATGTCATCCTCCCTGTCTCTTCTAAAAGTCAACACATGGTTACCTGCAGACTACTACAGTACAGCTGCAACAAGCCCCATTAAAAGCAGCATTCCGCTTCAGCAAACACACACCAGCAGGCCACCACCAAACTTGCAATATTCCGCCGACGTCTGAAAATGGGTTTCCGGCGAAGTTGGCCTTCCTTGGTTATCATGGCTTCCCTGGTAGCCACAATGGCTCAACTACTGGCCACCACGACCGTGGCGGCGCAGGCCAGCTCCAACAGGACGGTGGTCGAGGAAGTCACCGGCTGGCTCCGCATCTTCTCCGACGGCACGGTCGAGCGGCTCACACCACCTGGAGCCGAGCCTTTCACCGCCATCGTTCCACCCTACACGGAGCCACGCGGCGGCGTGACGGTCCACGACATCACCACCGACCGCGGCGTCGACGTCCGTCTCTACGTCCCGGAGCCAGCAGGGGCTCCATCCCGGCGACGGCCTGTCCTCGTCCACTTCCACGGCGGCGGATTCTGCGTCTCGCGTCCCTCGTGGGCACTCTACCACAACTTCTACGCTCC
Organism: Paspalum notatum; assembly: GCA_022530915.1. Lineage (NCBI taxonomy): Eukaryota > Viridiplantae > Streptophyta > Magnoliopsida > Poales > Poaceae > Paspalum > Paspalum notatum. The sequence continues at coordinate 57,042,227 of CM039683.1, read as the reverse complement.
CCTCACTGCCGAGCTCAAGGTCGCCGGCATAGTCTCCGTCTACCTCCCCCTAGCGCCGGAGCACCGGCTCCCTGCAGCGGTCGACGCAGGCCACGACACGCTCCTCTGGCTCCGTGACGTCGCGTGCGGGCACAACGTCGTCGGTGCTGATGGACCCTCTGCTGCAGCCGTGGAACGTCTCCGGAAGGCGGCCGACTTCTCCCGCGTGTTCCTCATCGGCGACAGCTCCGGTGGCAACCTCGTGCACCTCGTTGCTGCACGTGCAGGTGAGGATGGCGTTGGTGCACTCCACCCGGTGAGGCTCGCCGGCGGGGTGCTGCTCCATCCAGGCTTCGCCAGGGAGAAGAAGAGCCGGTCAGAGATCGAGAACCCTCCAAGCCTGTTCTTGAATCAAGAGATGGTGGACAAGATGCTTCTGCTTGCAGTGCCGCTGGGGGACAACAAGGACAGCATCTACACGAACCCAGAGCTCGCAGCTGTGGCCGTTGCGCATGTGGCGATGCCGCCATTGCTGCTGATGGTCGCGGAGAAGGATCTGCTTCATGATCCGCAAGTGGACTATGGAAAGGACATGGTGCTTCATGGGAAGGAGGTGGAGACGAAGGTGAGTCGAGGGGCACTTGCACATGTCTTCTACCTCAACTTCTTCGCGGTGGAGTCAGACCACCTCACGGCGAAGCGAACAAAGGAGCTTATTCATACGGTCAAAAATTTTATCGACCACCACTGACACAGATCGATCAAGGAGCCGCATGTGTTTGTTGCAACGTCTATATATATCTTTCTAGTTTTTTCGTTCTGCGGTGTATCATCGGTGTCATGAGCAGCCTATTTACTCATTTGTCGTCCTTTAGTAACTGTTCTTCATTTGGAGTTTGCTACTTTGTCGATCGATCAAAAACTCAGTACTGACACACAGTCGACAGCGCTAGTGTGCACCAGATGTAATAACCTGGCTGTCCTATCAAATGGAAAAAGTTTATATAACTTCGTCACTTTTGCAAGTCATCTACTTCCCACCAATACCTTTAAAATCAGATATTTAACACCCTAAACTAAACTACGTAAAACCAGCCAAATACCCCTGTCATAATATATAAAGTGTTTTTCCAATTTAGGGTCCATAGTGAACACCACCTCACGTGACTCCTACCGCACGCCTATCAATGCATTCTTGCCTGGTCACCTCCCTGCGTCGCCGGTCAATGGCTTTTACCCTACATCGCCCGCAACCACCCTGTGAGGACATCAACACGTTGGATACAAACATTCATCCAGTTGTTTTACAAGGTCCAATTATTTATTACAAAGTCCCGAGCACGACTATTTAAATGAATATGTGAGCTCGTTCCTAAGTAATTATACTTGTGCATCTAAGACTAGATTGTTATTTTAATGATGTAATTGTTGTCAGCAACCAAGGAAAGGACCAAGGGAGACATGTACAATAACAAAGAAGTGAGGAGGAACAACAAGGGCGCTGACATCAAGACAGAGGCCCAATTCAAGTTTAGTTCGAGTCCAGTTCGGAGTAAACAACCAAGCTGCACTAAAACGGATGACCATGTCACATATGGACTCCGATTAAGGCATTCTATGCGGCAACGGAAAGCTAAGGAGATGAGCTTTCCAATCCAGTAGGTCCCACGGCAAAATTCATCAGGAGTCGATAGAAATCACACAAATAAGACAACATCCAGAATCTGTCCAGGTGTTGCACCACCATATTTTGAGCTGTTGGGCTTTGTATCAAGTTGAGTCCAATAGGGACGTGTCCTTAAGGTTTTGGACGACCATTAGACTCTAATCAGCTGCCATCACATTTGTTAGACTTTGCGATTTTCATATATTAATCCGTCTTGAACATAGTTTCACCGTCATCAGTTTGTGGAACCCCACCTTGAGCAATACATATTAGATTATGTTTTCTTTGTTCTTGCAATGTGTAGAGGCATTAGCCTTCTTGGTGAGGTTGATCGCACACGTCACACGGTTCATAACCAACAGAGCAGTGGTGTAGTGATTGCAAGGATTCAATCTCCTGCTCGGAGCCTTCATCATCAACGTCAACTTTCTACCCAAATCGATTTATGTATCGAAATATCGGGCATACTCTCATCACATGCATGCCTTGATGGACGCACACGGCAAATGATTGTTGTAGGCGAGGTAGGTGAAGAAGTGGCGATCAACGAGGAAAAGATGATACAGTGAGGTGGGCATGCATTGAGCATGTGATAGGAGACGCATGAGGTCTGTGTCATTGACAATTGGTCCTAAATGTGTTATGTCACCGAAACAAGCAAAAAGACTACACCTGAGGGGTTGACGTAGACTACCCTATATATGTGAGGGGGTTATATAGACTTTGTTTTTGTTAAAACCACTCACCAAAACCACCCAAGGGGTTTTTTGTCCGGTTTTGCATACTTTAAGGTGTTAAAAATCTGGTTTTGAAGGTGGAGGTATGATGTAGATGACTGTGCAAAAGTTTGGAGGTTATATAGACTTTTTCACTACCCTACCCGTTTGCAGTCTACCATGCAAAAGCCGCTAACACTCCCATTCAAGTGGCTGTTCAAGTTGGAGCCCCAGCATCGGATTGTCCGATGCTTCAGACCGGACTATTGGGTGCATTAGACTATTCGGCCCCTGTCACCGGAATGTTCGGTGGTTAGGTAACAATAGCAATGAGCTCGGGTCCATGTACCAGAGAAACACTGATGATTACAAAAGCTTTTGAATCTGCTTGAGTTCTAGAGCAGGAGTGTTGGCATTGGAATTTGGCCGACCCAGTTAATGGGCCTGAATCGGCTCTGGGCTGAGAGAAGCTGTCCAAGGAAGCGATGGCGCGCACTACGTCAAGTAGGCCAGTAGGCCTTATATCGTAGTTTAATGATTTGAGTTAAAAGAGTCCAATTAGAGATCGAGTCAGTTAGGGTTTTAGCTTAATAAGGGAAGGGCAGGCTTACCGCCTAAGTCCACAGGACTATAAATATGTACCCGTACCATTGAATAAAATTTGACAACACACGTTCATCAAGCAGCGGTTGTCTCCACATCCCATTGGCGCATCGCCGCCCCTAAGCAACTAGGGTTTTTCAAGGTATATCGTCATGCTGCTCTATCAATCTCTCTAAGTAGATGTTGATAGGGCATCGCAGTGTTTTGCCGATAGTAGTTCTTGTACTGAAGCGTTTTTGATGGCAAGATCTACTAGTTATCTCGTGCATTGAGTTGACATGCTTGCATATCGACTCATGCACAACTTGCTTCATGTTAATAATCGTTATGATGCATGTCTTTACGCTGCATGGTATATATTGTAAGTTTAGCATGATGCAAGCCTCATATCTAGGTTTGATCTGTCCTTAGGAGATATATCTACAGATCGTTTCCTGCTAGAAAATATCCGATGTTCTCTATGCCATGTTTTATCTTAGCCGATCTTAACAAAGATCTGTTCTTTTATGCTTGTTTCTTTGCTTAATCTTTGGCATAAGTTTATTCTCAAAGCATAATGAGTACTCAGATGGATCTCGACTGTCTAGAATAGATCTAGATAGGTTTCTTTTCCCTTTTTTTACATGCGTACATATTATTTGGATGTATCATTGGCAAGACAGCAGGGTCATGCCGATGTTGAAGATCCGACGCGGGAAGAGCCGATCTGAGCGATCTGGCTAGTATTTTACGTTTGCCCTGTTTTATCTGTCTTTGCAGGGGAAAAACAGGAGCTAACCACCATCATCACAACCTTCCTGGCTAGGTTGTCAGCTAGGTGGCACGCCCGACCACCATTGTCAGACAATCGGCCAACTGCTTAGCCAATCATGAGCCGCAGCAAGGAGGAGCGACTCTTACGTCCACATACACCTCCCGGGTCGCATTGTGTTGACTCACCAAGGGTACTTCCCGTTGGTTTCCTGGTGCAACAAGGAGATACCGGATGAAGAGATGGTTGATTATAAAGCTTCTCCTAAACGTGCAGGTATGTGCATTAATATGATTACTTTTCCCACCGATTATCATATTATCGGCAAGCGTGAAAAAGATATGGCTCAGACTTTGGGCCGAAAGACAATGTGTTTACTAAGCCAACATAATCGGTTAATCATCTAAAGCCGATATATATGTGCGGTCATATTGACGGAAAGCGGATTTCATGCAACTTGGTTGATGGTAGTGCAATTTCCAACTTAATGCCCTATTCCATGTATAAGGAACTTGGCAAGTTGGATTGCGAGTTGGTGAAGACCAACATGAGTCTCAGCGGTGTGTGTGCGCGCGGGGGCCAACAACCCTATTGAAGCCAAAGGTGTTGCTTCCATGGAGCTAACTATTGGGAGCAAGACGATTGCCGCTACATTCTTTGTCGCTAAGGTGGAAGGTCACTTCAATTTGATTCTTGGGGGGGGGGGATTGGATTCATGCTAATCATTGTGTGCCATCTACCTTGCACTTGTTCTTGATACAACAGGTTGGTGATGATGTCGACAGTGGCGGACCTAGGATTTTCCTGAGACTAGGGCCAAATTTTAGTCTGACTCGATGCATAACACATATACCACACATATATGATACGGTAATATGTTGTCTTCTAAGACATAACTAGTTTATTAAAATATGTCAAAATCTTAAAATTGTTAGTCACTTTTAAAATTTCAATGTGCAGCCCTATAAACCACATGTAGCCCTCATTAAATTGCCAATGTGAGTCTAGTAATATAAAATTAGCCATTATGGTTCAATCTTAATTTGAATGGCACAAACTAGAGTGATATTAACATCCAAATGTTAGTTGCCTTTTCTAGTGTCCAGCAAGTGGTTGCTAGTTGCTGATTAAGGAGCTCTGAACCATTTTCTCTTCCTACCTCAAAAGATGCAGAACACACCACCATAGTTCAAGCAGCCCACACAAGCTGGCATTGGTGGATAGAGCTTAGGACGCTCTCCATGCCCCCTGCTTGATTACCTTGGTGGCAAACAAGCAAGGATCAAGCATGCCTTGAAGAAGGCAAACCAAGATCATCAGTGCATGTCGTGTAGGATGTGTTGGGATATTTTGTGCCGAATGTGAAAACCAAGGAATGGACAATACAATGCAACAAGGACTAAGACTAGGGCCATGGCCCTAGTGGCCCTAGTGGCAGGTTTGCCCCTGAATGTCGAGGTGGTTCATGCTGATACATCAGCCTATGTTGCTATGTCTAATGCTCCTGTTATTTGGGATCATGACAATTGTATATTTGAGAAAAAATGATACACTTCATTTATGCAAACTATCTTCAAGGAAGCTTATTGGTTGTGGTTTTGAGCGTTATTGCATTATGAATATGCAAGAGAGACCATTCGCTCTGCAAGCAAGGCAATAGAAGTTGTTGCTCTAGATATTTCTGCGAAGAACAGATGGAGAAGAAATAATAGACTTTGTTTATGATCTTTTGAATTTGTTTATGTCAAAGTTCCCTCTTATTTTGATCAATAGGTTAGATGAATCAAACTCTATGTAAGAACATATTGTAAAGATTGTCTATATGTCGCTGCAGAGGCCGGAATTTTCCATTTTCAATAAAAAATCTGGATCTTGTTTACCCTTTACGACATCTTCATGTATGATCTCAACGCCGGGAAACAAAGAGGATTGGTCGATCAGTCAGTACGAATCCTCTATTGATGCTGGATGACCATCCTCTCACGCTCATTCAACTCCTCCTCAGATATGCCTTTGACCTTCCACGTTATGAGCTCAAGCAGTAGATGATACTCCAAAGCCTCTCAAGTCTTGCTATTCGAGAAGAAATAGCAGAATCTCGTGTCTATTACAACGACGTGACTAGAGTTGAGTATTTTGATGTCCACTATTGATTGTATAAGTTGTGCTAGCTATTTGATGCACCGTTGTTCACCTATTGTAGCTGTGGAGCATTACTATTGAGAGACCAAGGGTGATCGTTTTCCTTGGTGATCAATGATTATCAACATGTGTGCGCGTGACCTTTAGCTCGTGATGTGCAGATATACGGGCATGGTGGTGGTCGGCAGTGAAGATAGCAGTTCAAGGAGTGCTGCAAGGGCATGTCAGGGAGGCGATGGCATGTTGGTTGTGGAGTGGCTCCTTGACCGGCAAGGTGGGAGCTGACATCGGAGTGACACTTGTTGAAGCTAGAAGGTTTGATGGTTTGCTCCCTAAAAACCATCACGATGGACAGTTTGGTAGTTTGGGCCTCAAAACTATCGAAGAGCGGTGTATGGTGGGTGGGCCTGACCTTTGAGGTGCCAAGGGACTTGCTGACTTGGGTTTTGGACATGGTTCGGCATCGAGGTGGTTTGGCGGTTTTCCTCAAAACCTCCACCTGCCTCGGATTCGTAGATTCCCCGCAAAACTGCGGGCAGTTTCCCGGTTTCCACTTTAAAACCGTGGGCCCGAGGATTGGACACTGTGAAGACATTGGGTAAAGTCTTGGAAGCTAAGAAGATCAAGGATTGCGTCGTGGACGTCGGATCAAGTTTCATGTATTTTTTGGATTCAGCCCGCTAAAGGCATTCTAGTCTAAGGGGTCTTAGTGTAAAAGTGTTATGTTTAGGCTAGGGGGTATAAATAGGTATGTGGCTAGCCATTTTGACTTGTGTCTCACACTTAGAAAACCTAGCTTAGACACCCACCACTTAGAAAACCTAGCTTAGACATAAACCTTATTGCCATGTGCTTAGTGCTATGGAGTGCCCTAGATGCTAGGATTTCAGTCTGGGGTTAGTTCTTCACATTAGACGTTTCATCGCGACAGAACTTTGCAATTACACCATCAACATTCGTGCCATCCACCGATCTTGGAACGATACTCACACTATGGTAATGTCTTTTCTGACAATGTCGATTGTAACAGCTGTGATGCCCCTGGCATCTCAGAAGCCTTAACACCCAATTAGATGTACACTAATGAAAAAAAAAATTTAATGATGCTAAGAGAGGATTTAGAAATTAGACGAAGAAAGTCACTAAGTCAAAACTAGAGGTTGCATTCTAGAGTGGATCCAAATGCCTCTTGGAGTTAGCTCAAAAACCTATATTTGGAATATCCCCTAGGTCGGGACTTTCAACTTGTCCCCAGTTTTCAAACAGAAATTTCTTTCAATTTCATTATACAACTTTAGAATCTTCCTTTCTATAAAGTGAAACTAAACTTATCACCTTTTAAATGCACCTATTGTGGAAGTGTTTGGATTCCATTTGGTATTTCAAAAGTTGAAAACAAGAAAGTCACTACCTAGTTAAATCTGCTGTTTTATCAAACCTTTGGACAGGTATATGTTTATAGTTCAAAATCAGTTGAGATCTAGGCCTAACTTATATTAACAAACTTGTATAAAATTTAATGGAGGACAACTTTGTCAATTGGATCCTAGCCATATAATGAAGTTTGATTGAAGATATAGATCATTTTGTGAACATCTAGAATCTGCTAAAAATATGAACTGAGCAATAATTCAAATTTTACTCTGACCTACAGCCACTTTCATGCAAAGCTCTAATTTAATGAAATATAGGTTGTCAAATTCTAAGCAAGATTGTCAATAAGCACTTTAAGTGAATATGGCCAGAAAAAGGAGATTTGAAGTTCACAAGCAATAGGGGTCCCCTATCCAAACTGAGGGCTGCTAACTAAACCCAAATTTAAAACATGTTTACATTTCGAATTTGGTCTGAGGCCTTTTGACAAAGTTATAGATCTTAGAGAACAGAACATTTCATCCAATTGAAGTTTTTCCAATTTCGGCCGTTTAGTGGGTCAGAACAGGGCTTAAACAGGGGAAAGAAAACACATTTGCTATTTTTCTCCTAATAGCGATGACAGGTGGGGCCAAGGATCCACGGCACTGTACCTCCTCCTCTCCTGCGCGCCCACGCGGCGGCAGAGCTCTGCGCCATGGCCGACCCGGCCATACGGCCGAGCCGCGCCCCTCCCTCTCTGTCTCCGCTCCCCTCTCCCTTCCAGACGAAGGAACACCCTGCTCCTCACTCGCTCACTCCCATTCCCTCACAGCTCGCTCTCCCTCTGCCCTCTCCCTTCGCAGCGCCATGGCCACCATGGCCAGAGCTCGGCGTGAGCTCGCGTCCCCGCCGCTCCACTGCCTCCCTGCACCCTAGACCCTCACCAACGCATCCGCCTCGGTCCCGCGCACCCGCGACACCTAGCCTTGCCGCCATCCCCCTCTCCGTTCGGTAGATCGAGCCACCGCGCCGCCGAATCGACGCTCAGTGCACCATCCTCGCCGCTCCAGTTCACCGCCGCCATCGACCCCTTCCGGCGTCTCCCCGCGCCAGGGGACACCACTGCCAGCTCCGCGCCGACCCCGCGCATCCGACGCGCGGAACAACGCCGCCGCTCAGCCCCTCCCTCACCGGCCCGAGCCGCGCCGCCGTGCCACGCCGAGCCGGTGCGCCGTTCGGTTCGCCGCCTCCGCGCCGCCCGTGTGTACCTCCCCGCACGACGAGACCCACGGGGAGGAGTTCCCCGTCGGCGGGAACACCTCCCGGTGCCTCGTCGGCTCCAAGTCCGGCCTCACAGCCGCCGGCGCCGCCCCGCCTTCTTCCCTCCCCACGCGCGGTTCACCCCCGGCCGAAGGTAGAAGAAGGCCGCGGCATTTTTCCAGATCTAACCCCGTGTTTTTGCTTATTTACAGTTCCGTCCCGAGCGCTATTGAATGTGTCTTGCGAATCTCGCGGTCTAGCCCCTGAAGTCTACGGTTAATAGCATATAGGTCCTAGATCTAATGGTTTTTCCTTTTAAATTGGTTAATTCGGCTGAAAACTTCCAAAAATCATAATAAATCAAATAAAAATCATAAAAAGACAAACTCAGTCACTATGGACTCCTTATAAATAGATCTATGCAATGGACATGATGTGGAGATGAGCATTGACCATTTTGCCCCTGTTTTTGTGTATGCATGTTAAATACTCATAAAATGGAAAAGATAGCCTAAATGGTTTCCTAAATTTGTGAGGTCTTGGTGTTGGCTTACATGTGATGTCTTGGCACTGTTTGAAGGATTGTGGGCTGTAGCATGAGTAGTTTCACCTTGTATTCACCATTTCATGCTCATTTTGTGTATTTATGCCAATAGGAAAATGGTGTATATGTAATGTATGTTCAAAATGGCATGCCTACATTTTTCTTGTGCCACATATAGTATGGGAAGCTCACTGGTGAAATTTGAGAGTGTGCATGTATGGTTTAGTCCTTGTTTTGAAATTGATAAAAGATTACTTGCTAAACTTGATAAATGGGAAAAATGACCTTAGGGTGTATGGAAAATATCAGGGAATTTATAGTGGGTTACTAGCAAGATAAGAAGCCCTGAAAGTATTTTTATGGAAATCCTTGGCACTGTTTGTACATGCATCTAGGGTTGCAAGTAGATTTTATATGGAAAATATATGTCCTATGAAAGAGTGGATCTGGGACTTGCTGATTTTTTTTTTACATGTTCCCCATACCAAATGTAGGCCACTGATAAAATTTCAGGACCAGAAACCCTCCCAATAAAATAGGAAAATTCTGACAAGGTCTAGGGCTGTTAAATTGTTAGATTTTTAATAAATTCACTGTAACTCTTTTTGGGCTAAATTTTTGGCAGCAACTTATTATGTATAAGATCTGCATACTGAAAATTTTTAAAGTCATTTAGAGCAGTGTAGCTATCCAGACTCAATGGCATGTTTAATTAGTAAAATGAGTATTTCTTTATATGGATAAATGGTTGAAGGATTATTTGTGTTGTATCATACAAGTGCATGTTCCTGAGGTGCTCATTACTAGTTAACATTTATATGACTAGTTGTTTTGGTGCATGTTCTACGTGACGAATCCTCTATTGAGTGATGGTTTGTACGATTTCTTAGTGCCATACAATTTCATGCATTGCATTTCGTTGCACTCATGTGCACTCTCATGACATACATATAGATCACGTGAACGAAGAGCAGACGCAGGAGCTGCCGGTGATCGAGGAACCCGACGATCAGGAGCCCGAAGGACAGCCGCAGGAGGAGTACCCGCAGGCCACGTCTGACCTCACCACCGAGGAGGCTAACCCTAGTGAGGAAGGTAGGCAGGCCCTACATTCTCCTAGCAAATTATGATTTATGATTACGCATATGCATTAGGTATTGTTTGGAACCTTATTGCATTAGAACCACTGGCCGTCCTGGCCCTAGCACCTATATTAGGTACGTAGGACGAGTTGCCTAGAAATGCTAGGCTCGAGTAGACACGAGTGAATGGTCACTCGTCGCGTAGGGTGACTTTGAAAAAGAAATGGGACACTGGCAGTTTTGCCATGATAGTCTATGTTGTTGATGATTAAGTGGAGACTGGGCGGAGATTAAGCTTTACTTTTCGCGGTGTGCGTTGTTGCGGTGTAATGGCTCCGCCCGAGTCGCATAAGGCCCGTTCGCTGTTCGCCTGCTGGTTGGCATACCGTTGCTAAAGTGCTTATCCGGTTAATGGGGCCGGTGAAACCTTACTTGTGCCATCCGGAGAGCAGAAACACGTTCCTACCCACTGGTTGAGAGGAAGGTGGCCCGGGGGAGCTTGGTACTCATGGCGGGGAGTCCGAGATGTCGGCAGGCTCGTCATGGGGGCACAACCCGGGAGTCAGGTGGGAGTGAATCGAACTTGGGATGGGACAGGTGGAGGAGGGGGACTATATGTGGGAAAGCCGTCGTGTGAGTAAGCATATGGGCCCCTGGCATTTTTAGTTATTCCCGGGAATTAAAAATCGATTCGAATCGCTGATGCTCACCAGGTGTGAGAATGCCAGATACCGCACACGGGCAACGTAGTAGTAACTTTAATACCATATGATTATGATTCATGTTTTCGAATATTACATGATTGGTTACTTAATTGATTTTTGGATGCTTCAAGTTTATGTCAATTATTATACTCTAAATGGTTATCTCTTTCTATCATAAGGGGTAGCGGCTGTCAAATCCTGCTACTTTATGTAAAATCAACCTTTGTTAAAAATCAATGGCTAAGGACCTAGATGATAGTAAGCAAGCTTTGCGTCAGCCGTAAGCCAATGCCATTAAGTCCTCTGAGTAATTAGTACTCAGGGTTTGCCCCCAACTTTTGGTTTTTATGGAGTTCCTCTTTTGTGCCTGCGTGGGTGGAGGAGCTTGTTACCCCCAGGAGTGAGCCGAGTCAGGATCTGGCAACGGGGTGACATCAGTGGGCATGATGTCACTCTCCTACTGCAAATCTTTTGTTTATCCTGAACTGTGATCTTTAATTTCCGCTGCGAGAGACCATTTCGAACTCTATTTTATTATGGACCTATGTTGAACCTATTTTATTCAGAACCTGGTTTGTAACTTAAAGTCTTATTACTATCTATTCAAATGCCTGTGATGATGTAACTGTTGTGGCTCCATCGTGAGTCGGATGTGTGTGATGTCGGTTCATCTGGGATTTGGTGCAAATCGAGAGCCGAGGGCTTCTCGACGGACGACCGGGTTTAGTATGGTCTAAGTACACTGTAAGCTAATGGTGACAGGTGTACTTAGCCCGTATTAAATCGGTGGTTCCGCCACAGCTGGTATCAGAGCCGATCATACACAGACAACAGTTGTATCATCAAGTTTTGGTTTACAAAAAACTATTTTTGAAAGCCCTTTTCAAGTAATTTGTAAAAGAGAGTATACGATATGCCCGTATTAAGGAGGTTAGTGTTATCCAGGTGACATCACTGACATTCTAACCTAGATAGACCTCATATGCATATTCGGCGCTTTGAGAAGCAACTTTTCGGCCATAGCTGTCCCCAGTACTGGAGGAATGCTATCGGGTTTTGCGGATTGCTGTGAACTCTGCATTCATGCTGGTAGGCTAGAAATTTTAAGGGGGTGGTCACCTTTGGTGTGTTTGTGACCATTCTCCTGTTGTGACGCAGCAAGATTCAATTTGCTTGCGTGGGTGCCAGCCCGGTCTAGCAGAGGACCGTACAGATGCGTTGTCCACGCGGCGCAAAATTGCGTGGATGCCACACTATGTGGTAATGTATGAGCATGCATTTTTCTGCAGGTACACTAACTCCGCGCGAAAATTAAGAACGATTAGAAAACGACTAGTTGCAATAGAGAGTGCCGTGCATATGTCACCGAACTAACGCTAGTTATATACAATATACATAGAATGTATGATGTGAGACCGGATAGGATGAATCATGCATCATTCCATCTCATCTCATATGTTTTGCTATGTGTTGGTTTAGGAACAATGTCTTTGGAATGTGGTTCGAATGTGCGCTACTATTGTTTTGATGTGTAGCTTAAGTGATACATAGAATCAGGAGAAACTTTATACAATAGGATTGTAGAAGGCAAAGTTTTTAACCACTTTGCTATAGAATGATTTCTCTAAGGAGGCTTGGATTTTGAAACCCAACCTAAAACGTGTTAAAAACCGAAATCCGCATTTACGTGGCCTACAGCTGAGAGTTCAAATCCAATGATGCTTTAAACACATTCGATGAACTTTCTGTACCAGCAACGTAGGATATAAAGATTTTGCGTTACACGCCAAAAAAAAATTTGTTCTAGAAAGACCAGAGATATGCCTCCAAGTTCTAGCTGGACACTATATACGTTAGAAAAAGATACAATAGATTTAGTGCCCTCGTGTTGCTACGGATTCGTTTATAAGTCATATTCTCTTCGACACACGAATATAAATTGCCATATGACCACATTGGACCTTCGAAACTTGTGAGATAACTAAAGCCTTGATCTTCCTACCACAGATGTCGCAGCCCTCGACGCCGCCTTTCGACTTATGTCCTGGCCACCATGGCTCCATAACGGCTAAAACCATAGTGCCTAAAGGTAGCATGAAGAGGAAGGCGGGAGAGTCCTCCACTGATGCAGCTTCGGTTCAACATCTGCGACCCGGCATGGTTCTACTGAAAGGATTTGTCAAGCCTGAAGATCAAGTCAAAATAGTTCGTACGTGTCGGCAACTAGGAATGGGTCCCGGAGGATTTTATAGACCTAACTACAAAAACGGTGCCAAGCTGAATCTATGGATGATGTCTCTAGGAAAGAACTGGGATTTGACTACTCGCTCGTATGGACCAACACGTCCATTCGATGGAGCACAAGCCCCAACAATACCAGATGCTTTCAAGAGGATTGCTCTAACTGCGAACTCCACTGCAAGCGAGTTTCCTCAGATTAACCCGGACGTATGCATCGTCAACTACTACACCAACTCCGGGAAGCTCGGACTTCACCAAGACAAGGACGAGTCAGAGAGTAGCCTTACCAAAGGTTTACCTTTCATATCCATCTCCATAGGAGACACCGCCGAGTTCTTGTTCGGCGACACAAGAGACAAAGACCAAGCGACCAAGATCAACCTCGAATCTGGTGACGTTCTCATACTCGGTGGAGAATCAAGATTGTTATTTCGTGGCGTTTCCCACGTGAAGACCGACACTGCACCAAGTTGGTTGAAAGAAGAAACGGGCATTCGTCCTGGACATATCAATCTTACGTTTAGACAGTATTAGCTAGATACTAGTTGGTGTGCTAGCAGTCATCGCAAACTGTTGTAATAAGAGGAGGTTGACTCTCATAACTCTTGAGTTTCCCATGTATCCAGCTCCTTGCAGTCGGCATATGTCCCACCCTCATGACTAATGTAACTCTATTTTCAATGGAGCATTCTAAACTCTTGTAGTTCTCACGTTTCATGCTTTGGTCATTCAGGCACTTCAGTCCTTGTAGTCCATGACGCTTTAGTTGTGGTTACCCTGTTCTGATTCAAACAAATCTGATGGATTATACCTTCGAAAACATTGTGCTATGGCGTGTAAAACTCCTTGTTCATGTCTTTCTATAACCTTGTGTTATTCGCGTATCCTCTGAGGTCGGATGGAAATACCGCTCTTGACGGGGTGTTTGCCCGAGCGGTCTATGGTGCTGCGACGGAACCTAGGGTCCTGTGTGTACGGCCGTCACACGGTTCCACTAGGGGCGCGCTGGTATCAAGACATGCAAAGACATGACACCGCTGCATTTGTGGAACATTCCTATCCAACTCCTAACCCCTTGTGGACCTCTATACATCTCACTCGTGGAGATAATTTACTTTAATTCCACTGCCGCCTAGTATCGTTTCTTTGCTTTGTTTCACCTTGCCTTTCTTGGTCTGTGGGGAAAAATCCCTCTCAGTCCCGATATCGTTCACACCCTTCCCTTGTTGAGCCATGTCTTCTCGATCCGTGAGACGAGTCAAATCTATGGCTCAACTCGTCCACATCTTTTCATTGACTTTGTTTATCCATGCTGGTCGTGCTTCCCGGGGATGAGCAATTCTATTCCCCACGATACCTTCACAACCATTGGTCCAAATCTCGGATTTCTCTGCGCTTACCCTGATTTTCGTTAACATCTTGTATGTGTGGAAATGCTTGATCTCATTTCCACTGTCTTACTACGTCATTCCATTTCTTTTTCCAACTTGCCCCTCTCTGAATGGTGTAGACAGCCAAACTCTGTTACCACTGCTTTCTCCTATGTTCCTTTCTGGAATATATTGAACCTTATCTTCCGAAGGTGAACTTCAGCACCATCCGCCGCGCTAAAGCTTTTGTTCTCAGCTAGTGCTTTTGTCATATCGTCCTTTTCAAGAAGTTGCTTCGTTCTTCTTTGAAAATCATCCTCAGTGAAGCTTACTAACACTGACTATTGTTTCGTTAGTAAGCGCACATCATATGCCTATACTTCTCTTGGTCAGTTTTGATCAATTCTATGAAATCATACAAACCAACACCTTGTCTAGGTGAATATGTCCTATTCTCTTCCCACGGCATCTTTCCCGAAGCAATGAGTAGTATGTGCTATGTATCGCCACACCTTACTCTTTGAAAGTATTTGGATTTGATAGCTTATATGTGTACGCAGTCCCCATCAAATGAAATGAATGTGCCTCCCAACAACACAACCATTGTTGTTTTCTATAACTCGCGAGATTTTCGCTTCATTCAAACTCCCTACTGCGTACGCTTTGCTTCTCATTGTTCAAATAAATCAGATGTTCATCACGCTCCTAAACTCGGTGTCAAAGCCAGGAGGTAACCCTCTCGTCGTGCTTGAACCAATCATGTCATTCGCTCGCTGCCACCACGTTCTCTTCGTGGTTCGTTCGTTCCCTCTCATATGAGACGTGAATTATCGAGTACCTTAAAGGAACCATCCTAGTCAACCAAATGATGCTTTGTAACTACCTTGTGTCAGGAAGGTACTAACCACTCACTCGGTCGTTAACAAAGCCAACAAAGGACAAAGGAAGAGTTAAAGTGCGTTTGCAACTATTAAAAGAGTCTTGAGCCCCAAGATGCGGGTAGTATCTTTTCACCTTACGACATAGAACCCGGCCTCTTTCAAAATCTCGGGACGAGATTTCTTTAAGGGGGGTGGGTTGTGATGCCCCTGGCATCTCAGAAGCCTTAACACCCAATTAGATGTACACTAATGAAAAAAAAAATTTAATGATGCTAAGAGAGGATTTAGAAATTAGACGAAGAAAGTCACTAAGTCAAAACTAGAGGTTGCATTCTAGAGTGGATCCAAATGCCTCTTGGAGTTAGCTCAAAAACCTATATTTGGAATATCCCCTAGGTCGGGACTTTCAACTTGTCCCAGTTTTCAAACAGAAATTTCTTTCAATTTCATTATACAACTTTAGAATCTTCCTTTCTATAAAGTGAAACTAAACTTATCACCTTTTAAATGCACCTATTGTGGAAGTGTTTGGATTCCATTTGGTATTTCAAAAGTTGAAAACAAGAAAGTCACTACCCAGTTAAATCTGCTGTTTTATCAAACCTTTGGACAGGTATATGTTTATAGTTCAAAATCAGTTGAGATCTAGGCCTAACTTATATTAACAAACTTGTAGAAAATTTAATGGAGGACAACTTTGTCAATTGGATCCTAGCCATATAATGAAGTTTAATTGAAGATATAGATCATTTTGTGAACATCTAGAATCTGCTAAAAATATGAACTGAGCAATAATTCAAATTTTACTCTGACCTACAGCCACTTTCATGCAAAGCTCTAATTTAATGAAATATAGGTTGTGAAATTCTAAGCAAGATTGTCAATAAGCACTTTAAGTGAATATGGCCAGAAAAAGGAGATTTGAAGTTCACAAGCAATAGGGGTCCCCTATCCAAACTGAGGGCTGCTAACTAAACCCAAATTTAAAACATGTTTACATTTCGAATTTGGTCTGAGGCCTTTTGACAAAGTTATAGATCTTAGAGAGTAGAACATTTCATCCAATTGAAGTTTTTCCAATTTCGGCCGTTTAATGGGTCAGAACAGGGCTTAAACAGGGGAAAGAAAACACATTTGCTATTTTTCTCCTAATAGCGATGATAGGTGGGGCCAAGGATCCGCGGCACTGTACCTCCTCCTCTCCTGCGCGCCCACGCGGCGGCAGAGCTCTGCGCCATGGCCGACCCGGCCATACGGCCGAGCCGCGCCCCTCCCTCTCTGTCTCCGCTCCCCTCTCCCTTCCAGACGAAGGAACACCCTGCTCCTCACTCGCTCACTCCCATTCCCTCACAGCTCGCTCTCCCTCTGCCCTCTCCCTTCGCAGCGCCATGGCCACCATGGCCAGAGCTCGGCGTGAGCTCGCGTCCCCGCCGCTCCACTGCCTCCCTGCGCCCTAGACCCTCACCAACGCATCCGCCTCGGTCCCGCGCACCCGCGACACCTAGCCTTGCCGCCATCCCCCTCTCCGTTCGGTAGATCGAGCCACCGCGCCGCCGAATCGACGCTCAGTGCACCATCCTCGCCGCTCCAGTTCACCGCCGCCACCGACCCCTTTCGGCGTCTCCCCGCGCCAGGGGACACCACTGCCAGCTCCGCGCCGACCCCGCGCATCCGACGCGCGGGACAACGCCGCCGCTCAGCCCCTCCCTCACCGGCCCGAGCCGCGCCGCCGTGCCACGCCGAGCCGGTGCGCCGTTCGGTTCGCCGCCTCCGCGCCGCCCGTGTGTACCTCCCTGCACGACGAGACCCACGGGGAGGAGTTCCCCGTCGGCGGGAACACCTCCCGGTGCCTCGTCGGCTCCAAGTCCGGCCTCACAGCCGCCGGCGCCGCCCCGCCTTCTTCCCTCCCCGCGCGCGGTTCACCCCCGGCCGAAGGTAGAAGAGGGCCGCGGCATTTTTCCAGATCTAACCCCGTGTTTTTGCTTATTTACAGTTCCGTCCCGAGCGCTATTGAATGTGTCTTGCGAATCTCGCGGTCTAGCCCCTGAAGTCTACGGTTAATAGCATATAGGTCCTAGATCTAATGGTTTTTCCTTTTAAATTGGTTAATTCGGCTGAAAACTTCCAAAAATCATAATAAATAAAATAAAAATCATAAAAAGACAAACTCAGTCACTATGAACTCCTTATAAATAGATCTATGCAATGGACATGATGTGGAGATGAGCATTGACCATTTTACCCCTGTTTTTGTGTATGCATGTTAAATACTCATAAAATGGAAAAGATGGCCTAAATGGTTTCCTAAGTTTGTGAGGTCTTGGTGTTGGCTTACATGTGATGTCTTGGCACTGTTTGAAGGATTGTGGGCTGTAGCATGAGTAGTTTCACCTTGTATTCACCATTTCATGCTCATTTTGTGTATTTATGCCAATAGGAAAATGGTGTATATGTAATGTATGTTCAAAATGGCATGCCTACATTTTTCTTGTGCCACATATAGTATGGGAAGCTCACTGGTGAAATTTGAGTGTGTGCATGTATGGTTTAGTCCTTGTTTTGAAATTGATAAAAGATTACTTGCTAAACTTGATAAATGGGAAAAATGACCTTAGGGTGTATGGAAAATATCAGGGAATTTATAGTGGGTTACTAGCAAGATAAGAAGCCCTGAAAGTATTTTTATGGAAATCCTTGGCACTGTTTGTACATGCATCTAGGGTTGCAAGTAGATTTTATATGGAAAATAGATGTCCTATGAAAGAGTGGATCTGGGACTTGCTGATTTTTTTTTTACATGTTCCCCATACCAAATGTAGGCCACTGATAAAATTTCACGACCAGAAACCCTCCCAATAAAATAGGAAAATTCTGACAAGGTCTAGGGCTGTTAAATTGTTAGATTTTTAATAAATTCACTGTAACTCTTTTTGGGCTAAATTTTTGGCAGCAACTTATTATGTATAAGATTTGCATACTAAAAATTTTTGAAGTCATTTAGAGCAGTGTAGCTATCCAGACTCAATGGCATGTTTAATTAGTAAAATGAGTATTTCTTTATATGGATAAATGGTTGAAGGATTATTTGTGTTGTATCATACAAGTGCATGTTCCTGAGGTGCTCATCACTGGTTAACATTTATATGACTAGTTGTTTTGGTGCATGTTCTACGTGACGAATCCTCTATTGAGTGATGGTTTGTACGATTTCTTAGTGCCATACAATTTCATGCATTGCATTTCGTTGCACTCATGTGCACTCTCATGACATACATATAGATCACGTGAACGAAGAGCAGACGCAGGAGCTGCCGGTGATCGAGGAACCCGACGATCAGGAGCCCGAAGGACAGCCGCAGGAGGAGTACCCGCAGGCCACGTCTGACGTCACCACCGAGGAGGCTAACCCTAGTGAGGAAGGTAGGCAGGCCCTACATTCTCCTAGCAAATTATGATTTATGATTACGCATATGCATTAGGTATTGTTTGGAACCTTATTGCATTAGAACCACTGGCCGTCCTGGCCCTAGCACCTATATTAGGTACGTAGGACGAGTTGTCTAGAAATGCTAGGCTCGAGTAGACACGAGTGAATGGTCACTCGTCGCGTAGGGTGACTTTGAAAAAGAAATGGAACACTGGCAGTTTTGCCATGATAGTCTATGATGTTGATGATTAAGTGGAGACCGGGCGGAGATTAAGCTTTACTTTTCGCGGTGTGCGTTGTTGCGGTGTAATGGCTCCGCCCGAGTCGCATAAGGCCCGTTCGCTGTTCGCCTGCTGGTTGGCATACCGTTGCTAAAGTGCTTATCCGGTTAATGGGGCCGGTGAAACCTTACTTGTGCCATCCGGAGAACAGAAACACGTTCCTACCTACTGGTTGAGAGGAAGGTGGCCCGAGGGAGCTTGGTACTCATGGCGGGGAGTCCGAGATGTCGGCAGGCTCGTCATGGGGGCACAACCCGGGAGTCAGGTGGGAGTGAATCGAACTTGGGATGGGACAGATGGAGGAGGGGGACTATATGTGGGAAAGCCGTCGTGTGAGTAAGCATATGGGCCCCTGGCATTTTTAGTTATTCCCGGGAATTAAAAATCGATTCGAATCGCTGATGCTCACCAGGTGTGAGAATGCCAGATACCGCACACGGGCAACGTAGTAGTAACTTTAATACCATATGATTATGATTCATGTTTTCGAATATTACATGATTGGTTACTTAATTGATTTTTGGATGCTTCAAGTTTATGTCAATTATTATACTCTAAATGGTTATCTCTTTCTATCATAAGGGGTAGCGGCTGTCAAATCCTGCTACTTTATGTAAAATCAACCTTTGTTAAAAATCAATGGCTAAGGACCTAGATGATAGTAAGCAAGCTTTGCGTCAGCCGTAAGCCAATGCCATTAAGTCCTCTGAGTAATTAGTACTCAGGGTTTGCCCCCAACTTTTGGTTTTCAGGTATGGAGTTCCTCTTTTGTGCCTGCGTGGGTGGAGGAGCTTGTTACCCCCAGGAGTGAGCCGAGTCAGGATCTGGCAACGGGGTGACATCAGTGGGCATGATGTCACTCTCCTACTGCAAATCTTTTGTTTATCCTGAACTGTGATCTTTAATTTCCGCTGCGAGACACCATTTCGAACTCTATTTTATTATGGACCTATGTTGAACCTATTTTATTCAGAACCTGGTTTGTAACTTAAAGTCTTATTACTATCTATTCAAATGCCTGTGATGATGTAACTGTTGTGGCTCCATTGTGAGTCGGATGTGTGTGATGTCGGTTCATCTGGGATTTGGTGCAAATCGAGAGCCGAGGGCTTCTCGACGGACGACCGGGTTTAGTACGGTCTAAGTACACTGTAAGCTAATGGTGACAGGTGTACTTAGCCCGTATTAAATCGGCGGTTCCGCCACAACAGCGACGAGGATAACAACTATGCTTGCAATCCGTCTTGAAACTGACGAAGATTATTGAGATCATGAGTATCATCCAGAATTCTAGACTATCTTTGATATCGTCATCTATTTGACAAAGATGGTTGAAGCCTAGAATGTTCAGCACTTCATCTTCTCTTTTCTTAAATCTATATTATATTTTCTCAAAAAATCTGTGGTATGCACGCATTCAAGACGTTTGGCTAGCTACTTTTATCTTGATACTGGTACATACACTGTTCGCCTAAACGGTCATTTAGCCCGTTTAAACACCATTTAAACGCTAAACAGTGGCTCACCGTTTCCGTTTAATTGGCTATTTATACCGTTTAAACCCGTTTAAACGGCCGTTTAGCACTGAATAATGGCTAAACAGTGAGTGACCGACTGTTTACCGTTTACCATTTAGGCTAACACTGGGTACATAGAATGTTATGCATGCTTGCTTTAGTAGATCAACCTTCTATTGTCAACAAGTTAATTAGCGTATCAAATTTTGTTGCGTTACCAATAGCCTTAATTACTATTCTCTAAGCAAATTGGTAATGACTAACGAATAGTAAGGCACTTCCCTGTGTATTACTGTTGACCTCTCTTTGGTAAAAGGATCTGTTAATTTTGGCGGCAAGCTGAGCCATTTCAGTGGTCATGTGAAGATTTATCATAGTGCCTAGGCGAAGTCAAGTTTCCCTTAAGCAGTATGGCATTGCAAACTCGGGTCTCCTTGGAATTACCACGTCATGCTACAACCAAAAGGTTAATAATTCATTCGTTACGGTGCAGTTAAATTTTTTTCATAACTTCAATCATTCATTTTATTTTAAAAATATTCAAATATGTAAAAATGTAACTCGTACTTAAACTGTCATTAGTGAAAAAGTAAATCATGACAAAATAGATAATAACTTTTGAAATTTTTTAAATAAGATGAATGATTTATTGTGAAAAAAATCAACCGCATCATATATTTGTGAACCCATAGAGTACATACATGGCAGGCAAAAGTGAAACTTCCCATAGCATGTGGTCATTTCTTTCCGTTTACTCCGACTTCTGACTACCACGATCATATGTTACGTGCGTTATGTGATGAGCTCACCGCGCAACATATGTCATGTCACTAGTCTTCAGTAATCACACGGAATATAGGCCAAAAGTGGTATAGGAGGGTCTATATCGTCTTAATTTATTGTTTATCATTAATAAAGATTTATTGCTGTGGTATAAAGCTTTCTTTATCACAAACGATCTCTCGCCTTTGTTTTTTTAAATCTCCCAATCCACGTCTGTTGAGACATTCACCTCATTAAAAGGAGAGCGAACAATTCCTATTTTGTGATGGCTCGTTAGGATGGGCTCTATGGCAGAGGCCGTTGGAACATGCGAATAGATGTACAAAATATTATACATATATTATAGATAGAATAAAGTTTAAAACATTATATATGTATTGTAGACAAAAATAAGTCTAAAATAAAAAAATCTAGCTAAAATTTCTTATGGATTATTTGCTTTCCATAGAGAAAAAATGAAAAAAAAAAATCTGTATCCGAATCCGAATGGCTATCTGAATTTCTTTTCTATTATTTGCGTAAAATATAACACATATTTGATGTTCATTTTATATGAATTTTAACAACACAATGCCAAGAACAAAATATAAATTTGGATACACAATATTATGCCTAATTTATCTATGAAGAAAAACAACCAAAAAATGACATCCGAATTGGCATCCGAATGATATACGGATCCATCCCGGCTAAGTAAATTGGCGAATCTGCATCGAAAGCATGTACCGCTGCTGCCTGCCGGCATATCGTCTAGAATCTCGTTGTCCGGTCCTCCTTTTTTTTTTCCAGCCGTCTGAAACCGTGTTCATTTTTTTTCTTTTGCTTAAAAAAGCCATCATTCAATGCTTGAACCGCCGCCTTCCAAATAATTAGAAAGACGAAGGTGTGAACTGAATTCAGCCTACCAATTAACCTGTTCCCTAAAAGTAGGGTGCCATTTTTGGACAGGATTGATGCTAGACTCTGATGATTACAAACCAACGTTAACAATGGAGAACGAACAGTCTGCCGGCCGCCGCTCAGGCCCTCACAATTATCCCCTCCCATTCTTTTGCACGATCTCGCATTTCCACAGAGATTCTGAATTTCCGATCGATCGAGTATATATGCGCATGGCCAGTTACCCACGGATGCAAGACCTGCGCCCTCCACACAACACTACACACGCAGCAACTATTGATCACCCAGTATCTCGATCACCATGCCTTACCCATCCTTGTCCATGCAGAAGAGGGCTCGTCCTGCTCCACGCACGGTGCCGGACGCATTCACCACGCAACAGAGAGTTCGTCGTCCGGCTCCAGCTCCACCCACGGCCAGCATGCCAACAACGCTGGTGCCCCAGCCCGACTGGTCCTCGCTGGCCCCTGACCTCGTCCGCCGCGTCGGAGACTGCATCTTGGCAGCCGACGACATCGACCACTACATGGCCTTCCGCATCGTCTGCCACAAGTGGCGCACCGCCATCAAGGAGCAACCCGACGGGAAGGCGAACGACTGTGACGATCCCAGCTGCTTCCAGCCCAGCAAGTGGGTGCTGGTCGACCGCGACGAGGACGACGACGTCCTCATCACGCTCGTCAACATGGAGACCGGGCGATTTGTCCGCAAGAGGATCCCGCTGCTCCGCGACTACTTCTTCATCGGCGCCTCCAAGGGTGGCCTCATCCTCCTGGCGGAGCGAGCGTACCCCTACCAGGTCCGCGTGCTCAACCCATTCACGGGCTCACTCGCCCGTTTCAAGGCGCCGATTCCCGTGGCACAAGCTAGGGATGTTGCCGTGACGACGACGATGGTCTTCATCTCCACCCTAGACAATTACGAAGGAGGCACCGTGATGTGGGCGGATCAGGACAGTGAGTACTTTCAAAAGTATTACGTTCCTTTCTCCGGCGATATTCTATGCATGGTTCCCTTCGCCGGCGATGTGTACCTCACCAACCGGCAGGGATCCGTGCTCTCTCTTACTGCTGCCGGAGGAGGAGAAGGAGGAGGGTGCACAAGCACAGCTCGAAGCATCTCCATGGCGACCGCCGTTCCTGCTCTTGGTCCAGCGTCGGTGGAGGGTGGTTGCTACTACTACCTTGTCGAGTCCTTGGGCGAGCTGCTGCTTGTGACCAGGCCATGGTACGGTGTGCCCGCGAAGGTCGCCATCCACAGGGTGGACACCGCAGCGAAAGTGCTTGAGCCGGTGAGGACCATCGGCAGCCGCGCCCTCTTCCTCAGTAGCGTCAGGTGCCTCTCTGTCGACGCCTACAAGTTCCACGGTGGCGTCGAAGGTGGCTGCGTCAACTTTGTGGATCACGTCACAACCGAAGTAGGCTACTTTGAGTGCTCGTTCCTAACCACTGTCCGCTTCCCTGACGGAGTGCAACTGCCTACTTTGGATATAAGCCCCGTACCAGGTGGTTTTCGACCATTCACCCTCGCCCAAGTTTTTGCAAATTACTGCAAGTGCACCCACTATTCTGAACTACCGCAGATCGAGTCTGAAGAAGATTTCTCAGACGATGATGACGTTGATTATGACGACGAAGATCCATCCTTATATGATGATGACTATGAAACTGATGCAGGATCTTCTGAATCTGACCAGTGAAATGTAATGCACAGGTAGTGGTCACTGTATTTAGAAGAGGAAACCTCTAGGTCAGCTACACTTCCATGATATCATATATATGTGTTTCTACTTTTCATATTTGTTAGCTCTCTTTATCAAAAATTGCAGTGTGTGATCATGGTCTATGTTAATCTACTAATTATCTTTCTATTGTAATATTGTTACTTTCAAATGTCATGAATTCAAATTGTATTGGCTCATCAGTTGCTCAAACTATATTTGGTGTCCAAACGTTACACATCTTCACCAGGAATGCGCATACACACCTGCTTCCTTGCAAACTTAAGCTGATGTGACAATATAATTATATCTAGGATATCACAACACTAAAAGTATGCATGCATGTGTATATATATATAATCAGGTCTTCAATTTTGAAGCTTGTTATTTGATGAAACGCTAACAAATTTAATAGTGCTACGAAAATGCTCTCATAATCTTCCCCAATCGCATAATCTTCTCTATTCCTCACTAAGGTTCTGAATCCAATCAAATTGCTACTTCCTAAGGTAATACTTCGGCTAGGATGCCCTCAACAATGAGAAATTTTATGATACTTGAGATTAATAGTAGTTGTTCGTAAGCCTAGGTCTAATGGTTAAAATTTAAAAAGAACTTGTTCCGAGGAATTTAAGTTGTGGACCAGAACTAAAAATTTGTAGGTCAAGAATTAAAATTTTGTTGGCTAGAAACTAATTATGATGGGTATATTCATATTGTTTTTTTTAGATAATGGAAAAAAGTATGGGTTCTGCCCTCGAAAGGGAGCTTCAAACCTCAATATTACAACTCGTGAGATGCAAAACCATGTTTATTGATCAATCCTAAACCTAAAAGGCAAAAAAACCCCACTACCGCTGACTCTAGACATCTGGAAATTCGCACTATATAATTGTTCATGCCATCAGTGCATTGTAACTGTGCCCAAAATCGCAGCCAGTGAGCCCCCTTGAATAGAACCTGCAAAAGAATTTTTGATTGACATTTGGTTAAACACCGAGTCATTTCTAGTAAACCATAATGCCCAACAAAAAGCAGCTGCTCCTGTTCGCAATAGCGAAGCTAGATTTGAACCCCATTGTTTGTGCCAACTTCCAAACAAATGTGACACATTATTTGGTGGCAACAAACCAATTGTACTAGAAGCAACTCTCCAAAAAAATTTAGTGTACAAGCACTTAGGTGTTGTATGGATTCAGGGCTGGTTACAAAATTCACAAATCCTATTACCCATCTAGTTTCTTCGAGCAAGATTATCCTTTGTTAATAAAACTTCTCTCTTTAGAAATCAGAGAAAGATTTTCATCTTCAAAGGTATTCTTAAACCCCTAATTTCCTAAGACATGTTGATGCCATTCCTGATAGGCGCCCTATATACATAGATTTCAATGTAAAAGAACCTTGCTTATGTAGACCCCACAAGAAAATATATGTACCATCCTATTATAAGTTAACATGTGCTAGGCTTGCAATGAGGCTACACCATTCGTAAAGCATAGTGCACACTAACACCCTTTTGAAAGAGATGTTAAGTGGAGATGAGCTAAGGACCTCTGCCACAGTTGCATATTTCTTTCTAGTAATGTTAAACAATTTGGGAACCTGATTTTTAGAGTTTAGTTACCTAACCATATGTCTTCGCAAAACTTGAGTTGGTTTCCGCTTACTAGCTTAAACCTACCAAGGTTTAGAAAATGGTTTTTAACCTCCATAAGACCTTTCCAAAATTGTGAATCTTTTTCTTTTATCTCTAGTTGGGCTAGAGTTTTATCCTTCATATGTTTGTTTTTCAGAAGTATATTCGTATTCTTACATTAATGTTTATAGTTTTTATAATGAATATGTAAACAAGAGTAGCACTGTAACCGCACTCGTCTTGATAAAATTGATTGATTTATGTATCATCGCACTACTACAAAAATCCGCTACGGGAACACCACCCAAATGGCACTAGGAACGGCTCCAATTTAGGGCCGTTCCTGCTGTGCCCAGGGTGGGTCCCACATGGTGCACCGCTCCTGCTGCAACAATAGCAGGATCGGTGCACCTTACCAACCGCTCCTACAAATAGCAGCAGCGGTTGGTAAGGTACACCGCTCCTGCAAAGATCATTCAGCAGGATCGGGCCACCTTACCACCCGCTCCTGCTAAAGCAACAGCAGGAGCGGTTGGTAAGGTGCACCGCTCCTGAAGAGATCATTCAGCAGGAGCAGGCCACCTTACCACCCGCTCCTGCTGTGCTCGCTACAACAGGAGCGGTGGACTTTACCACCCGCTCCTGGTAAATCAACGGCAGGAGCGGTTGGTAAGTTCCATCGTTCCTACTGTTTCCCCACCCATATATAGTCTTCTTCTTCCTCGGGCTATAGTATGCCTGTGGAGGAGCTCTATTGTTGGAAGCTAATGGCGGCCAAAAATTGAAAAATAGGAGGGGGAGCTTTTTTTCTTCTATTTCTTGGAAGTTAGAAGCTCCATAAGGTAAGCCCTCCTTAATCTATGCATCTAATCTGAGTATCTTCAAATCATTAGGTGCTAAAATAGCTAGGATTTAATATCATTCTCTCTCCTCTCATCATCAATGAGCATTTAATACTTTAGGGACCACATAATTTAGGTGGTAATGCACTATTTTAGGGTTATCTCAACTTGGAATTAGCAATTGGGGTTACTCTAGGTGTTGTATTGGTCTTTATCAGTGGATCTCTTCTCTTTTAGATCTAGATCTAGATGTAGTGTGAAACTCTATGTAAAGGATGGTATATTATTTAATTTTATAATGTAAATGTTCATATATTCATGATAATACCTCATTAATTTCCGTCATAAATATATTTTAGGTCGTAGAATATTCAATATCCATGATAATATATCACATCAATTTCTGTCATAAATAATAATGTACAATATACCATCAACCAGATCCTCATTATTTATACTCTATACATTCTTATTATCTTGTTCTTATATATTCTAGATGGCACGTGTTTGGATGTACAACTGGCCAAGGATGGAGCGTCCTTACCGTGATGAAGTGGATAAATTTATTGAAGCTGCGAAGAAGGATGCAATAACGAAGCAGGTTAAAGGCATATGTTGTCCTTGCAAAAACTGTAAAAACATGAAGGTTTGGACAGATCCAACCGACATTAGATCGCATTTGATTGTTGCCGAATTTATGAAAGACTACTCTGTTTGGATCCATCACGGCGAGCAAGAAGGACATTCAGATGCAGATGTTGATGATAACAACGACACATTCTTCGATGCAGATCTTGATATGTTGAATAGTGATGGCGTTGATGACCAAGATAACGGTGGTGGAACATATCGCTTCGTACCTTCAGAGAGTATCGAGGACTTGGGACTTGACAGTGATTCAGATGCAGATGATCTTGAAGAAATGCTGAAACACTTCAAGGCCAATATCCTATATGCAAGTCCAAAAGGGGTAGAGAATTTGAAAGTAGTAAAGGATGCTGCAAGGAAGAATGTGTATGAGAAGTCAAAGGGTTGTCCTCCTCATTGGACCTTGCTACGTTTTGTACTCGAGCTGTTGATTCTAAAGGCGAAGTACGGGTGGTCTGACTCTAGCTTCAACGATCTGTTGAAGCTCTTATCTTGGTTGCTTCCGAAACCTAACTTCGTGCCTGCCAACACATATCAAGCGAAGAAGGTTGTTAGCCCCTTGACAATGGGAGTTGAAAGAATACATACATGCCCGAACCACTGCATCTTATATCAAGGCAAATATGAGAATCTAGATAAATGCCCAACTTGTGGCGCCGGCCGTTACAAGCGGAATGACATATTCCAAGGTGATGATAAAGCTTCCACCAATGGCAAGAAGAGGAAGAAGAATGGTGCACCCGATCCTTCTGAAGAAGATACATGCCTAGGCATCGACGAGAAGAAGAGAAGAATCCCCACCCTTGTCATGTGGTACCTCAATCCATTCGATCGATTAAGACGGATATTTGCAAACCCTGCCTTTGCAAAGTTGATGCGTTGGTGGTTTTGTGAGCGAACAAAGGATGACAAAAAGCTTTCACACCCAGTTGACGCAACTCAATGGAAAAGGTTCGATGAATTGTATCCAGAGTTTGCGAAGGATCCAAGAAACGTGAGGTTTGCACTTAGTACTGATGGAATGAATCCTTTTGGAGAAAGGAACAGCACACACAGCACATGGCCGGTGATATTGACCATATACAATCTACCTTCATGGCTTTGTCAGAAGAGTAAGTACACAATGTTATGCGGTCTGATACAAGGGCCTAAACAACCAGGCATTGATATAGATGTCTTCCTTGTGCCCTTGATGGAAGATATGGCGAACCTTTGGAACGATGGGGTCAAAATGACTGATTCATTAACAAAGAAGGATTTTACACTCAGAGGAATGATACTCACTACGATCAACGATTACCCTGCTAACTTCTCGCTGTCCGGACAGATTAAAGGGAAGAAAGGATGTCTATACTGCTTGGATGCAACGACGTCTGAGTATCTCGATGGATCCAAAAAGGTTGTGTACACGAAGTACCGCCGCTTCCTAGTGGAAGGACATCGATACCGCAGAAGACAGTTCAACAACCACTTTGATGGCAAGGATGAGAAAGGTTCAGTACCAAGAACTAGACACGATAACAAACATGTTTTCAATATGGTCAAGAAGATCAACATTGTCTACGGGAAGAAGATCAAGAGAACTAAACCCCTATTGAAGGTGTGCCTTTCAAAAAGCAGTCCATCTTCTTTAAGTACTTGCCATATTGCAAGGACTTGGAGGCTCCACACGCCATCGATTGTATGCACCTAAAGAAGAACGTGTTTGATAGCACTATTTGTACATTGATGATGTGAAAGGGAAGACAAAGGACGGCCTGAAGTCACGTCGCGATCTGGTAAATATGAAGATCAGAAGTGAGCTCCACCCTGTGGAACAAGGCAATGGAAAATTTATACTCCCTGCCGCGAGCTTCAACCTGACATCAGCTGAGAAAAGGGAACTGTGCCTGTGTCTACGAGGTCTAAAAGTGCCCACTGGGTTATCGTCTAACATCAGGAGTCTAGTCTCCATGAAAGATTTGTCCATAAGTGGGTACAACGCTCATGACTGCCATATGATGATGACGGTGTTCCTTGCCGTTGCTATCCGGGCTATCAATCCAGTATTCGTGCGGATGGTGGTCACTCGAATGGTCTATTTCTTCAACAAGATCTCACAAAAGGAGATTCGTAAAGATAAATTGGATTCGCTGCAAGAATTCTGCACGGAGACTATGGCTCAGCTCGAGATGTGCTTCCCTCCTTCATTTTTTGATATAATGCCGCACCTCATTGTACACATGGTTGACCAGATCCATGCACTTGGTCCAATTTACTTACATGAGATGTGGGCATATGAGCGTTTCATATCGACTCTAAACCGTTACGTTCTCAACCGTGCATACCCTGAAGGATCTATGATCGAGGCTTATTGCACCGAGGAGGTCATAGAGTGCTGTAAGGATTACTTGGTTGATAAGAAAGGTATCGGTTTGCCTGCTTCTCGTCATACTGGAAGGTTATCAGGGAAAGGCACGAGGGGGAGAAAAACATTCATTGATAATGCATATGAAGAAGTGGCAAAGGTTCATTTCAATGTCCTGCATCAGATAGAGATGATGACTCCTCTCGTCGAGCAGCACATAGGTATTATCCGCGCGAAAAACCCCGAATGCTCAGATTCCTGGATCATGAAAGAGCACAAACACCGCTTCACCAGCTGGCTCATGGATCTGAACTTACCCGAAGGAGCAACTACCGAGGAAGTAACGTTGAAAAGGTTGGTGTCCGGCCCATCTTCACGGGTCACGACATGGCAGGCATATGACATCAATGGCCAGACATTCTGTACAGCTGCAAAGGATAAGAAAAGCGTGTGCAGAAACAGTGGAGTCCGGATTGACGCCATCGATGACGGAACGGGCAGCAAGGTCACATATTTTGGCTTCATAGAAGACATATGGGAGTTGGACTATGGATCGAACATACAAATTTCTGTCTTTCGATGCCAATGGGTGAAACACCCATAAGGTGTATAGGTTGACAACTATGGACTCACAATAGTTGATCTTGCTAAGGTTGGTTACAAAAATGACCCTTGGGTGCTGGCCAAACCCGTTGGGCAAGTTCTATATATCATCGACCCACGTCTTAAGAATCAGAAATACAGTTGTCGCCGGCAAACAGAGTATTACCGGAGTTGATGGTGTCAAT
Source organism: Paspalum notatum (assembly GCA_022530915.1). NCBI lineage: Eukaryota > Viridiplantae > Streptophyta > Magnoliopsida > Poales > Poaceae > Paspalum > Paspalum notatum. The sequence continues at coordinate 57,012,043 of CM039683.1, read as the reverse complement.
GATGTCGAGACCTTCAATGACTATGATAACATGGAGTTTTTTACAGACCTACCAACCAAGATCAAGGAAGTAGAAGCAACGATAAAAGGAATGAAGCCTTGGGTATGCACGGATGGAGAGCCAAGAATTGTAAACGCTTAATGTTCGATAATTAATAAATGTCATTTTATGCCTTCGTATATGCATTTAAATTAATGAGTGCCTTTGTGCATATCGTTTCAATTAATTTAGAAACTTAAACATGCATGTATTTCAACTAATAAAATAAAAGAATCAATTTAGAAACTTAAACATGCATGTATTTCAACTAATAAAATAAAAGAATCAATTTAGAAACTTAAACATGCATGTATTTCAATTAATAAAATCAAAGATTTAATTTACAAATAAATAAAAAAAAGGATTGAAAAGAACAAATTAAAAAACAGAGCGGTGGAGGTCCAGTGGGCCGGGGCGGCCCATTAGGGCACCGCTCCCACCCTCTCCACCGCTCCCTCACCCGTCGCCGCTCCTGCTGTAAAACAGCAGGATCCACCGCTCTGCTGTATGACAAAAGAAGCGGTGGGATATTCCACCGCTCCTTCTGTTTTTACAGTAGGAGTGGTGGATCCCGTCCACCCCTCCTGATGTTTCTACAGTCCACCGCTCCTACAGATAACAGTAGGAGCGATGGATCATCCACCGCTCTTGCTGTTGTTTCCACGTATAAGTGGAGTGCGCGGGAGGCAAAAAATTCTAAGTCCCAGCGTTTCAGTTTCTCTTCTTCGCGCCGTCAGGCTGCCGAAATCCGCCGCCATGCTGCTCTCCTCCGCCGCCGCCGCTCTCCTCCTCACCGCCGCCGCGACGAGCTCGGCGCCGGCCTCGTCACTGCCGCCCCGCCGCCGTCCTCCTCACCGCCGCCCCGCGCCGTCCTCCTCACCTCCGCCCCACGCCGTCCTCCTCACCGCCGCCGCGACGAGCTCGGCGCCGTCCTTCTCACCGCCGCCCCGCGCCGTCCTCTTCACCGCAGCTCGCGGCCGCCTCCTCACCGCCTGCACCCCGCCGGCCTCTTCACCGCAGCTCGCGGCCGCCTCCTCACCGCCGGTACGCCTCCTCCACCTCTCTGTTAGTAGTTTAGTCAGTAGTTAGTTTAGTTAGTACATTTTAGTTAGTATATTTTAGTTGTTTATTTTAGTTAGTTTAATTAGTAGTTAGTTTTTTAGTTAGTACTAGTTATTTTAGTTAGTTAGTTGCTTTAATTTAGTTTAGTTATTAATTATTGACTAGTTAGTAGTTTTTTTTTTGACAATAGTGACTAGTTTAGTTATTAGTTAGTTGCTTTAATTTTCATGTATATTCATTTTATTTTCATGTATATTTCTTTTTCATGTATATTCGATTTTCATGTATACTCAATTTTCATGTATATTTGATTTTTATGTATATTAATGTGTCATGTATACTCATTTTTCATGTATTTTCACTTTTTATGCATATTCATGTGTCATGTATTTTGATCTTTTATGTATATTCATGTGTCATGTATACTCATTTTTTATGTATACTCATTTTTCATGTATATACTCATTTTTTCATGTATATTCAGTTCTCATGTATATGATCTTTATTTATCATGGATATACTCATTGTTAAATTACTTCGACGTCTAGAAAAAAATGGTTAGGTCATCGTCGCGAGTCCCAGAGGACAATGCATTCCTGGAAGAAATTCTTTTCGATGAAAATGCACTCAATTCCGACTCGGCAGGTGACAATGTCGAGTTGGAAGACCCACATGCCGCGGACGTACTTGCCGCCAAACGCGATCGAGAAGTCGCGAAGGATCCTAACTAAGTGCCCTCCCTCGAGGTGTGAGTCCAAACGCGATCGTTTAGTTGTAAGGATATAAATTCATCGTTTCGTTAACACTCTCGGACGAAGCAGGAACAACAAATGGTCGAAGCTGACACTCGGCCCGAACAACAAATGCCCGAAGCTGACCCTCAGGAAACCGGAACAAGCAAAAGGAAACGTGGAGGAAAGCGAGCCAAGAACAAATTATTAGAAACAGTTTTCACTGTTAGGGAGGTTGGCGTTGCTGGAGAACCATTGGAACCTATTGAGGTGAGAGCAAAGTTCCGCAATGCCGTAGGGGTGGTAACGAGGACATGGATGGAGATAACGTGGCCTGATTGGCAGGAGGTACCAAAAACAAGGAAGGATTTGTTATGGGCAGAGCTGAAGAAATGGTTTCAGTTCCCACATGGTACCGAGGAGAAGGCAAAGGCATACGCTCTTAAGCAGATGGGGTGTTCTTATCGTAAATGGAAAACAGACCTCACTAACAAGTATTTGAAGAACGATCTTACTCCATTTGAGGAGTACGGTAAGATCACCCAAACCCAGTAGGATGAGTTCAAGAGGAAAAGAACAACTGAGCAAGCCATAAAGCTTAGCAAAGCGAACTCAGCGCTTGCAAAGAGAGACGTGCACAAGCCACATCTTAGGCCTGCTGGGTACGCTGGCAAAGCTGATAAATGGCAGAAACAAAGGGAAGATTTGATAGCTAAAGGGCTACCTGACCCGTACGAAGGGTTAAATGAACGGACGTTCCAATGGGTCAAGCGCTGAGAGGTCAAGGTGCCTGGGGGAGAAAGAGATTTTGCTAAACCTTAGACCAAAGAGGTGGTGGAAAGAATCAAGTTTTGGACAGAGCAAGAGAAAGAGGGCAAGTTTGTTAGTGAAGGGGAGCAAGATGCCTTGACCCAAGGATTAGGTACAAAAGAGCATGGAGGTAGAGTGCGAGGGCTCTCGTCTAAGATGAACCGGAGGGATGGGTTCACCGCGGATAGGCACAAATATAAAAAACATGATCGCTTCAAGCAACAGATGAATGAAACTGCAAAGGAGGTGTTTATGGAAGAGTTCAAAAGTTTTTTGGTTGCTGAGGGTAAACTTTCTGCACCGGGCAACACCCTAAGTTTTCCAGTTGACAGCATCAAGTCTCCGACTCCTCGCGAGCTGCACATCCCACTTGGAATACATAGAAGTACAGAGGAGGTAGCAAAGGCAATAGCGACTCCTGGCAGCGGTGTTTTCCATGGCACTCCAATCCCGCCGGAATATGCGAGGGTCGAGGTCCTTAGCGTTGAAGCTAAACACGAAGAAGAAATGATAGATATCCCCACGGCAGAGGGGATCCACTTCCTCGGCCAGTCTGTGAAACAGTTCATCGTGTGGAATAAGAAATACATTCTCAACCTGACACCACAAGAACAACTACAGGAACCAGGACAACTAGCAATCGAACATGCAGATCCGATTTGTCCGGAACATGTTGAGAAGCCGGCTACACCTCCCGATGCCGTTGAGAAGCTGGCTACACCTCCCGATACCGTTGAGAAGCCGGATACACCTCCAGAGGCTGAGGAGCCAGCAGCAGCTAAAGATGCTCCACCTCCAGCGGTGCCAACATTGGTACGTACATATGAAAAAGATGCGATACCGGAGGTGGACAAGTGGTTGAAGACAAAACAGGCACGAAAGGATAAGGAGGTGACAACTAAATCAGTTCCGGTTCCCGACCTAAAAGACTACAAATCCTTCATTGGACTGGACAAAATTGCCGATTTGCCGGATTGCCCCCTGAAGTACGAATGTGGCAAACCCTTTCTGCCGGATTGGGCTCTTAATAGTGAATACATGCTAGGGGAGATGAAAAGATTTCACAATTGGTACCTGAGGGCAAGTAGACTTGGGGTTTCATTAGTAATGGCCTTCATTTCCAGTCGATATTTCAACACACTAACCAAGAGTATAATCGTTGACTTTTTGGAGTTTCACCGCCTAGGACAGGTGGACATCACTGCGATGACCCTTTGGTGCATGTAAGTCTCCCTGCCAATCCCATTAAGTGTGCATAATTAACATAATATACTCTCATATTTAACATCCATTCGGTCTGTATAATATATCTTTCAGGATGCAGTGGCAAACGGCTAAAAGCATGGGTGATAAAAGAGTCGGGTTCTTGGACCCTTTACTAATTAATCAGCATAGCCACGACTGGCCACTAAAGCTAAAGGACGATAGCGAGAAACTTGCGGCAGGGCAAACAAAAAGTGAGAAAGAGGCAATCCGGCAAAAGTTACACAAACAAGCGCAGAGGACCGTTACCGCATATATTGTCACTGCCCTGACGTTCTTCTATGAAGAAAACCAAGACCAAATACTTGCTCCATACAACTTTGAGTATGTCAAAAACCTTTGCATTGATACTAAGTGAAAATTAAACACACACGATCATCTATATATAACTTCATGTGCTTCGCTATTTGCAGCGGACACTGGATCTGTCTATACATCATGCCTAAAGAAAGCAAAGTATTGGTTTTGGACTCATTATATGTCGACCCCAAGAGATATAAGACCATTATGAATATACTACGAGTGTAAGATATATACCTACCATATTGGCTTCTCCTATATATATATATCTTTGTGTCGTTTCGTCTTACTAATGTGAGTTTCTATATAATAGAGCCTTCAAAATGGCGAAGGAAAAGTATGGACTGACATTTCATCCAGAGCGCCAGGACAAGATCGTCCACAGAGCCTATTTCCCGGTATACTCTACAGAGCATAATTCCCGACATAAGTTCAATTAATGTATTATAAGTCTAAAACTAATTAAACTGTTGTGAAAAAAATAGTGCCACAAGCAACCAAGGGGTAGCGGATACTGTGGATACTATGTATTTGAGTTCCTCAAGGTCAATGGGACATACAGAACAAATCCTGAAGATGTAAGTGCTTAAAAACACATCTCATTACAAATCATTATTGTATGTATTGCATATGTGCATATAACGAAGAACACCTTGGCACAAACACTCGTATCATCTTTTTTGTGTTCAGGCCCCCCTATCCCTTTGAAAGATCGGCCTCTCAACGAGTTAGATCTCATGAATAGCGTTGGCGACCTATGCCGTTTCACGGTGCATGAGGTATTCAATCGGCGAGGGAAATTCTTTGATCATGATGATATTTTGGCAAAAGATGAAAAATATCTTCCATTGATCGAGTGGGAGTATCACCATGTGTAATTAAGTTGTTGTGTATGATGTATGTGTATACGACCTATGCTGTTTCTTTTGTAACTTGGCAGAACGCACGACGAGATTCACAAACTTGAATGCGTATGTAAATGTGCCTCGATAATTAATGTATATATGTGGATTTGTATATAGCGAGAAAGCATTAATATTCGAGAAATACAGCGGGAAAGAACAGGGGGGCTTTTTTTCAAATATGGCAGGAAAGAAACAGGGCTTTCAAAATATAGGGCGGGAAAGAAACAGGAGCTTTCAAAAATTATGCAGGAGCGGCTCATATTACAGCCGCTCCTGCTAGTATCATTAGCAGGAGCGGCTAAACCAAGAGCCGCTCCTGCAGTGCTCACAGCAGGAGCGGTGTAATAGTTGACCGCTCCTGCTGTGACCACTGCAGGAGCGGTCCAATCTTCGACCGCTCCTGCTGTGACCACTTCAGGAGCGGTGAAATCATGGCCCGCTCCTGCAGTGGCCACAACAGGAGCGGTGAAATCACGGCCCGCTCCTGAAGTGGCCACTGCAGGAGCGGTGCAATCGTGGACCGCTCCTGCTGTGACCACTGCAGGAGCGGTTCAGGCCCGCTCCTACTGCATGTTCCACTACAGTAACCCACGAGCGGGAACACTTGCCAAAACCGTTTCTATAGGGGTGTCTAGAGCCGTTCCTGTTGCAACTTATTGTAGTATCAGAAATTAAATAAGGCTATCATCATCTAAGCATATGAATTGATTTGATGTGTCATTCTATTCTTTAAAAGCTTTGGCTGCCAGTGGGTTGGATGCTAATGGCGTTGGCACGGCGACCCTCAATGGGTATGGGCGCCGCTGGCTGCGTATTGACAAGGGCATGGATAAAGGTCCGAGGTTGGCTGGGCGGTGAGCCTTGTGGCGCGGTGGCAAGCATGCCACGGCAACAAATGGCTGAGACATTGGTGCAGAGCAGGGGAGCTCCGTTTTTGCTGTAATGGAGGAGCAACAAGACAGCTTGGATTAGCCGTGAGCGGCCGGCAACACCCATGCTCCATTGGATGCATGTGAGATCTTTGTGCACATTTCGTGGAAGAGAAAGGGAGGATGACGAAAGGGAAGGAGGAAGACGGCGTGAGAAAGACAATTACTAATCAACCCCGTCGGTAAAAGCTTGATAAGTTATTATAGAGAGAAGGAACCTTCGGTTCCTCTCAAGCACAGTAACAAGCCCCCTCCAAAATTTTTCTTCTACTGAGTCTGTACTCTAATTTTGTGCTACAGAATTTGTTACAAAGTCGTGGTCCAGCCGGCGCCGGCCACTAGTAAGTTCACTAAATATGCTGAAAATAATTGGGTATCATATGATTAGACATGTGGAACTGAATGAGTCTGTTTAGTATTTACATGCAGAAGCTCTCTATACTGCAAACTAAAATAAGTGGCCGTAACATGCATCTTTTGTCTCATTGAAATTTGCAAATAAACCATGTAAAAGCCGCATGTTCTTTTATAGCTTTGTATTTGGATGTATTTGCAGGTGTGCCCTGAATATTAAGCACTTGGGAACAACACTAGGAGATGGTGTTCGGATATTTAACAGGTTTTACAGAACCTAATTGTTATCTTTTAGCAATTAACTGATAAATGAAATTGACACAACAATAACACTAATTATTTGTTATTTGCAGGCTGTTCATCCTTCGAAGCATTAAGGCATCTTGCTGTATATTTTTCCACTCTTTCCATCTATATGTGTAACCAAGAAGATAATCATAATGCTGAGATGGTTTTAAAGCAGTTTAATTCTTTCTGTGTATCTAACAGTCTAACTAAAGCAAAGAAAGATTAGCTAGGAAAAGACTAGCTAGGCTTCTTGTAGGAGAAATTATGTTTAGGATTATTAAATTGGTCTGAATATATTGCCTTATCCTTTATTAACGTAATAAACAGGACAAAAATTTTGGGTCTTGCTCCAGGGACAGAAGCATTGTGTGCTGTCCTTTCGTATTTTCCCCATCAAAACTATTCAGGTATTGTTTTTTTCCTCTGTTGCCAGCTCTGTGAATGTTCTTAAGAGAACTAAAAACACATTTTATGAGGCATTTCTCACATTTATGTATGCAGATTGCTTTCACCATGGTTATGTTTCCCTCGTCCTTTGCGGATTCAGTTTGTGCTCTTTCAAAGGATACATATATTTCAAATGAAATTTCAAGTTTGCGGATACAACTAGAATTCAATTTCTAGCTGTGTAGTGCATCTGGTGGGCGATTCCCTGATGACCACAAGGCTCACCACAAGTCAGGTGGCACGCCCGCAACCACCTCAAGCGAACTACAAAATGAACCCCTCTATACCAACGCAATTATGTGTTGTTAAAAGACCATATAAGCGTTGCTATGGTATATACCAACGTATAATTATGCGTTGCCTATGCTGCCGTTGCAAGGGCAACTGCAACGTTTATATATACGTTGGTAAGTCCTATTAATAAACGTTGCTAACTCGCAACGGATATTAATTGGCTACGACAACACTTACATGTGTTGGTGAGTACATGACAGACCACTTTTATATAGGTTCTTGCATCATATATGATGCAATTGTGGCAACGCTTATATGGGTTGCAACGAATAAACCATCAATAATAAATAAATATTTTTTGAATCATAATTAATATTTAGGAATGCATATCCACTGATTTTGTTATTTTGTAAACAATCTGTAGAACGCATAGGACAAATAACCATAAATACTATATTAAAATGTATAGTCACATTACATATTGCCATCCTATCCATAACTACATTCTGCACGTAAGGTGTATAAATAATTCTTGCTATGATAATAAAATAAAAACACTGGACTCCTGTTTAGGCACACACTACACTGCAGAATAAAATTCAAGACACATTCTTCAATATGTCGAACCTACGAAACCGCTTAAATATTGTCTTCTATCTTTGTCTACTATGCCAATGTAAGCATTTTTGAATCCATCTTTAGGACCTGCAATGGTAAAAAAAATATTGAAACATTGTTTTTCGTGTAGAGAATGAAAAACCTGATGCACTATTGACAGATGCCCATGGATGTAAAAAAATATTTAGCGGGATGGAAGAGAATATGGAAGACAACCCTTTGTTAAAGTGATACCATTATACGAAAACCTATAAGTATTATTTTCTAGTGTACCAGGTAGTAAAGATGATCATAATAGACTATTCAGATCAATATCCCTGCATATTTACATGATATATGAACTGAATCCAGACTACTACTATTGTTTTCAAATACTTTTAAAATTGATTTACATGTAAGTTAGTGTAATGTTTCTTTTTTAACATAAATAAGATATCTGCAAGTGTATTGTTCACAGCATGGTGTAAAGTTAGCATGTCTAGTGAGAACTAAATTAAAGGCTTGCCTTAGGCCACTTCAGAACACCATTAGAACAGCGCTACAAGATATATCCAAGCATGTTTTAATATATTAATTTTTTAATATAGATTGGGCAAAATTTGATACCTGAAACTTCCTTTTATGAGAATGTTCCTTGTCACTGTTCCATCTGATCAAATAGAGGTAAATGAAACTGCAGGGATCAAATAGATGTGATGAAAAAAATATGCAACACTAATAAAAATAGAGTAAATAGCTTCCGATTTGCATAGATTCAACTTTACGTACAAAAACATGTCTGTTTGCTTGAATTGATTGAAAGTCCTAATGCAAAAAGAAGAAAATCATATGAATTAGTATATGTACAGAGAACCGGCACTGGCAGAAAGTGGAGAGAACCGCTTGGTAGAGATGGGAGTCTCAGCAATGAAAATAGTTGAGAAGATAATCCTCATTGACTGACTGAGCACAAACTTTGTAAAAACTGAACGATCTGCCAGTCAAATATCAAAGAATCAATAGAAAAATAGCATTTGCTTTGTTAAAAGGTTTACACAATATCTCTAATATAAGAAAAGATTTGTACCTTGAGCCCCAGCAGCCTCGTTGGGTTTCTGCTCGTGCACACCTGCTTGATGGATCTATAGAAAACCCATTAACACACAAATTGCTAGGGTTAGCATTTCCCCGGCCGAAAGAAAAGAGGACAAGGGAAAGAACTTTAATTCACTGCTCTTACAGAAATGAACAAGGGAGAGTAGACCAGAAAAGAGGATAGATGACAAAGGGAAAGCGAAGGCAGGGTCCACCAGAAACAGGCGAACAGTCTTACTGATGCCAGCAGCGGCAGAGGGGGCAGCTGTGGTCTTATTTGTCGTCCTAGGACGCTGACCGCCGGCCACCACAGCCTTGCGTATCTAGGACGGTTACGCCGCACAGGTCCATGTCCTCTGCGGCTGACCAGTGCGGCTGTTCGTCCGCAGCGGCCTTGTCCTCTGCGCTGGGCACCCCTAGCTCCGCTCGCCTCTGCCTAGGCCGATCCTCCGGCCTCCATCATACTCCTCCGCGCGTGGCCGCGTTCTCCGGCCTTTGGCGTCCTCCTCCGCACGTGGCCGCATCCTCTGGCCTCCAGCGTCCTCCTCCGCATGTGGCCGCATCCTCCGGCCTCCTGCGTCCTCCTCCTTGTGCGGCCGCGACCTCCAGCCTCTTGCGTCCTCTGCGCCTGGGCGGTACCTGATGAATGGGCGTCATCGGCCTTTCTCAGCAGCGCAGGGGGGATTAGTGATTTGGTACCTCCGGCGGCTACGCACTACCGCGAAAAAGAAGGGGATATAACCAGTGAGATGGGAAGTTTTGACGGATGGTAATGTATTAGTGGCGATAGGAGCTAAATTTGTGGCACTGTCACAGCACAATGGAGAAAAATTACAGGGTAAGACTAGGCTCACCAAAGGATCCAAATAGTAGTGCCCAAGCACTGCAGATAGAGGGTAGTAGTTCTAATAGTGAAATGGGCGGGGTTGAATGGGCACTCTCGTGAACCTAGTCTAACCTGAGAAAGAAAGGGTCTGGTAAAAAGTAATTATATATATTATTTTTCAATTTAAATGTTTTTGTAGAGATGGATTATGTGCTCAAAATAATTTGTTTTTAAAATTCATCCACCCAAAAGGGAATATTTGTTAAAAAGTTCTATTCAGTACCAAATTTTAAAGTACTTTTGTATCTCCCGGAATGTTAGGATCAAGCGTCGAGGGTCTCCTACAGGTATTCAGTTGTGTATCAAATAAAAACGCATCTACTGTTTAGTTCAGTTAGTTATTTTGAAATTTTGAGAAAAACTAGGTCAGTAGTTCGAATCTTTGTGGCCACGTTTTTTTTTGCTAGAATTAATATTGAGTTGCTACAGGACATATTAATATTTGTAGAGTTGCATAGCTTTACTTCATCTCAAACCATTGGTTGTTGGTTCAAATCCTCTTTTTGCACTCTATCCATATCTTTTTTCGCAATTAATCATTTGAGCGGTTCATGTACAGTATTATTGCGATAGAAAAATGTAGTGAAAAGAGTTGCAAAAATCCCTAAGTATCCAAGCCATGCTGCAGTTACCCAACGGATACGGCTTGCAACGCATAGTAAATGTTGCCACCATCCTAGTTACTCAACGGATGCGCCTTCCAACGCATAATAAACATTGCCACCATCATAGTACTCCACGGATACATCTTGCAACGCATTGTAAACGTTGCCACCATCCTAGTTACTCAACGCATGTCTTGCAACGCATATTATGCGTTGCAACCTGATTATTACCAACGCATAATACTATACGTTGCTAGGTTTGCATTGGTATAGGGGGGTTCGGTTTGTTACCATCCCCAAAACTGCGGGGCCGGTCGAGCCGCGTCACAAGAGAGACAACCGCAGCAACAGTGCATCTCCTGGTTCATCGTGTGTCGGCTGTCGTATGTGTTGGAGTATGTGTATGTATCCCATGTATCCCGGTCCATGTATGAGGCCCATGTACTCTAGACTATTACACCACCCTTCTAGGGTTGGAAATAATCAATCCAATCATTCTAGCATGGTATCAATAGCTTAGGTTAGGGTTTTTCTCTCTCCTCTCTTCCTCTCCCTCCCAGCCGCCGGCCACCCCCCTTCCCGCACCAGCCGCCGCGTGTTGCCCCCGCGCGCATGCCAGCCGCCGCGTCGCGGCCGCCTCCCCTATGCGCGCTGCCCGTCGCATTCGCGCGCAACCTCCCTTCCGGCCGCCGCGCACTCGCGCTGCCGCCCCTCTTGCGCACACGCCGCCTGCCACCGCCGCGCCTCCCTTGTCGGCGCTCCTCATGGCTTTCCCGCCCTGCTCCCCTTCCCCTTGTGCTTCCTCTCCGGGCGACAGCAGCAGCAGCAGCGCTGCGCCGCTGACCCTACCACCACCCCTTGTAGCAACAGCACTCCCTTACTCCCTGTGCAGTGCCTCCCGTGCGCCTCCTCCCTACCCACCTCCTGCTCGGCTGGACATGGCGTCCCTTTCCTCCTCCTCTCCCTCGACCTTCGGCGTCGCCACTCCTGTCGCCGGGCCTTCGGCCGCGGTACTCTTCTCCTCCTCCTTGGCTGCCGCGGCTGGCTATGGCCAGCCCGCCACCGGCGCCTGGGGTATGCCTCCTGCAGCCGTTGCGGCCCTCGTCGCCGGCCTCGTTCAGCCCCAGGCCGACCCGCCTGCCACCGGCGCACCTGCCTGCCTGGTTCCGGCCCCGGCCGACCTGTCAGCCGCCGGCGCCGGTGCCGGCCACTCCACTCCCGCTGCTGGCACCGCTGTGGTCGTGGGAGTGGCAGCACTGACCCCTGGCTCTGCCATCTCCGTCGTCAGGATCGCTGCGGCGGATTCCGCTCTCGCGGTGGCTCGGGAGCGTGAGCACACCGCAGCTGCTGCACTCCTCGTCGCCAAGCCTGTAGCCGCGGTGGCTCGTGAGCGTGAGCGCACTGTTGCTGATGTGCTCGCTCACCGGGTCGCCGAGGCCTCATCTGCTTTGACCATCTCCTGGCCAGATGCTCCGATGGCCCTCTTCGGCGGGCTTCCCCCACCGAGCACCACCACCCCACCTGCCGAACCACAGCTCGGCGCTCCTCCCATCGGACCAAGCGGTGGTAGAGGGTCCCGCGGCGGTCGTGGTGGTGGACGTCGTCACCGAGGGGGAGCACGCAGGCACCACCTCCCGCTGCTGCTGCCTCCGATGCGGGTGCGCCCTGGCCATTCTTCGTGGACCCATGGTCAGGGCGCATCTCGGCACCACCTCCTGCCGCTGCCGCCTCTACTGCGGGTGCGCCCTGGCCACCCTTCGTCGACCCATGGTCCGGGCGCACCTCGATGTGGCCATCCCAAGCCTTAGGGGGGATCTCCACCACAGCCGGCGGCCATGCTCGCTTATGCTGCACCCCCTCTGTCCCAGCCACCGGCCTGGGCTCTACCCATGCAGCACCGTCCTCCTCTGCCCTCTGTCAGTACCGACTGGATCGCTAACTCGGGTGCCTCCTACCACACCATGCCAGACACCGGTATCTGGTCTTCCATTTGATCTCCCCAACCTTCTTGCCCTTCTTCCATCATGGTTGGCAATGGCTATTGTCTTCCTATCACTTCCGTGGGTACTGCGGGCACCCGCGGTCCTTTCCACCTTCCCAACATTCTTGTTACCCCTCACATGATTCATAATCTCCTTTCCATTCGCCAATTCACAACTGACAACTCATGTTCTATCGACTCCTTCGGAGTCTTACCGTGAGGGGTTCGGCTTCCCGGCATCCACTTCTCCGTTGTGACAGATCGAGGCCCCTTTACACCCTTCGGTTTCCTCCTTCCGCTGCATCTTCTTCCACTTCTCCATCGCACTCTTCCTCAGCTGCCTTCGCCACCACCACTTCTTCCTCCACTTGGCACCACCATCTTGGTCACCCCAGCCGCGACGCCTTGGCTCAATGTTTTGGCCATAAATCCTTGTAGAAGATTCCAAATGAAGCTTCATTTGATCCATTGGAAATCTAACTCGATGGGGCTTCCAAATATAAGAAAATATTCGGCTTTTATCTTATGGAGTCGACCAGAAACATGATGACTTCTTTAGGTTTCAGATTTGAGCTTCAGAGATGTTGACAATTCTCAATCTTTCAATCTTTGGGCACCATGGTGGCATATGTGTTGGTTCTTGAAACACTTTCCCTCAATATTCTCTTTCATCTTCATCACAAAAGATTCCTCCAATCCTCATCAACATAAACTCTGTTCATACCTGCAAAACAATTTGAGCACACAAATCTACTCCGAGGGTGATAATCGGGAAGTAGATAGAATCTACCTTCATCTAACACATCCAATGATTCCTAACTTCTGACTTAATTACTCTAGTTAAAACAAGGATTAATAAAATCTAAATGAATGAATGAATGCGCAAATGTAAATGCATGCATGAGATAAGCATATAAACAAAGACAATGATTAAATCAAGTTCTAAACACCACGTTTACAACATGATTGCTAAGTCTCTCTATTGCCGTCAAGATTTTAATTAACCAAGATTAAAATCACCAAGTTTTATCAAGGTCATCAACTCATAACAGCACAAGAAAACAAAAGCGCATTGCAAATCTTATAAAACTAATCAATGAAATCATGGATAACTAGCAAAGTTTAATGAATTTCATCATAATGATCAACAATCTAGTCTAAGCACCATGATTACACATAATTGCTAAGGAAAACATTCTAGACATGTTATCATAAACATAAAAGCACACATCTTGAAGTTAATTTATCAACCAAACTAATTAAAATGCAAACATGCAACTTTAATCTATATGCAACAAGGTGATATATGCAAAATGCAATCTAAATGAAACAAGAGATATGATACGAATGCAACCTAAACCAAATTTTTCTAGGTAATTAGCCACAAATTAGTCATCAAAGGAAGATGTTTAAGCTTTCTAACTATCACATAATACTAAAACTAAAACTAAAACTAACTAAGAACGGGTTGCCTTCCGAAAAGCGCTTAATTTATAGTCCAGAACTAGACTAATTATTATCACAAGTTAAGAATATTAACAAGATCGGGATTTACAAAACTTGTGATAAACATAAGCATCCATAACCACAATTATGATCAAATTACAGAAGCAAAGCAAATTGTGGTTAACTAGAGCATGGATCATATATTTAGCATTAATCATTTTCTCCAATTGAGGTTTATTAGGCATAAAATTATCAAAGTTAAAACTTATAGCCTTATTTTCATTATCAAGAAAATCTAGCCTATAAAAATGATTATTATCAAAACAAGGCTTATCATCAAGAATCTTCTTATTCAAATTGAAAAAATCATTAAAATAAATGAAATTTTGAGAATGATTTGCGTACCTTGGGTTCGAATTTTCAAAGAGCTCATCCCTTGGCGTCTCAATGTGAATTTAAATCTCAACATCTTGAAATGATTCCTTATTGTTTTGATGATCTTCAATTTCACCAGTGAGTTGTCCTTTTAAATCTTTACTCTTGAGCATGGTTAATGTTGAATCAGTTTTTTCATCTTCAAGCTTCATCACATACTGATTCTCTGGAGTGAAATCTTGAGCAGCAAAAATGGTATTATCAAATAGAGAAGTAGCTGAGTATCTGGAGTCTTCCTTGAGTGAGCTCCTACAACCTGAGTGACTCCAATCTGATTGATAGTGTCTTCTCCCCTTATCATCACTCCAGTCTTCATCAAATGCCATTGTTTCTCTCTCAAATGACATGTCGTCGAATTCATCTTCACTTTCTTCAGTTGTGTTAGCTGCCACTGAGTGAGGATAGCTTTGCTCATTGACTTGCAACATTTCTCTTGTAATAAATTCATCCACTAGCTTGTCTGATGGAAGTGATTCTTCAATGTATATTGATGGTAACTCTGATGTCTTCACTTCCACTAAGCTTGAGCTAGCTTCAGTTGTCTTGAAGGCAAGTAGCAGGTCTTCTTCTTCCTCAAACATACTAACACTTCTCTTCTGTGGAGTGGTCTTAAGCATCTCCTCGTGATTTGGCTTGAACCATTTCGGCATCATTTCTCCCGTACTTTGGTCTTGTGGGAGAGTTCCTTCACTCTTGAGTGGTTCTCCAAAATCAGCAGGCATCCAATGTAAGTCTTCATCGAATGCAAATAACACTGGAGTATGGAATGTTGGTAGTTGAACTTCTAGTGTAGGCGCCACCTTTGCTCCTTTGGCTTCTTTTTCTCTCATTTCTATCTCTTCCTTGGAGGTCAAACAGATATTGGATAAGATCTCATTGGCTTCACTGGTTGTCTTGCTCATAAGTGATCCTCCGGCACATACGCTCATATATCTGAAAGCTTCTGAAGTTAATCCGAAGTAGAATGTCTACAGTGCTGCATCAAATGTCACTGCAAGCTTCGGTCCTTGAGTAAGCAGATTGTTGAATCTTTCCCAAGCTTCGTCGATGTCTTCACTTTCTTCTTGTGCAAAGTTCCACACTTGCTTTCTCAACATGTGCACCTTGAGAATGGGGAACAACTTGGTGATGAATTTCTCCACTAGCAACCCACAGTCTCCTTGAGCTTCTCTTGCAGCAAGTTGGTACCATCTCTGGGCTTTATCGACAAGTGTGAATAGAAAAAGATTCCACTTAACCCACTCAGCTGGAACTCCGTCTTGTTTGTTGTAATGTGTGACAGAGCTCACTGAACTTCTCCAAGTGCTTGTATGGATTTTCTGAATCAGCTCCACTGAAAGAAAGTTTGGCAGCAATTCTGATGATTCCAAGCTTCAACTCGTAGGATTCGACTGTTGGCTTCACATTTGATTCTTGTGGCTTCAGCTTTTGAATTGTAGACTCCTCAACTTTAAGCTCATCCAATCTTCTAGTAATGTTGTCATATCTAACACAAGAACACAAAGAAAAGAAAAAAAAACACAAAAACAAAAATCTAATGACAGCAAAGTTGCTGGGTTAGTCTAAAACACAAGAACGATGAACGAACACAAGAACGAACGATGAACACAAGAACACAATTAGAGAACAAGAATGTAATTAGAGAACACTAAGCAATTAAAGACTAAGATTAGAAAATACTAGACAATTAAAGACTAAGATTAGAGAACACTAAACAATTAGAAAATTAGAACACACTAACTAATTAGAACACTATTAGAAAACTATTAGCACACAATTAGAAATAAATTAGCACACAATTAGCAGACACACACTAACTATAAAAACTAGTAATAAAAGGCTAATACAAGAAAAGCTTGCTGCTGGCACTTAAGCATGCCAAACCTTATACTGCAAGCGACAGTATCGTTTTAGCCTTTCCCCGAGATGAGTATCAAGGGTTTTGTCAATCAGTGGAAAACTAGGTTTAAACTACTATTAATCAAGCATTAATCAATTACTAATTAGCTCTAATAGATCTATGAAGCTAAAGATAAAAGAGAGTCTAATTACTGACTAATCTATATCTAAACTAAACTAAAGGATGATAAACGATATGCTAATCACAAACTAGATATAAAACTAACTATAGCATAAACTAGATCAAGAACAAGAGATTAATATATCAAAAGCAAGATCGATAAAGAAGCAAATACGGTTAATGGATTAGCAAGAGATATGAGATAAACTTCTTATAAACTATGAACTATCCTGGGCATGCATCTAACGTGAAACATAGAATAAACATAGAATAAACTTCTCCGGCTATACTATCACTAAAAACCAGATAATCGACGAACTATTAAACCCTAACCATCTCTAAGCATGAGCAGATTCAATCAACTAATTAAAGTAAAAGGATCTACTAAAACACATGTGGATATATCAACCAGGCCTGATCACATGTAGAGATGAATCATTGCAAAGATATGGATCAAAGATCATGTATAAACAAAGAACTCATAGCATATAGACTATTTCATTGATCGAACTCAAGGTTATCATAGTAAAATAAAAAGAACAGAGAGTTACTCGAGATACATCATGAACTTCAAGCGCATAGTTGTCAAATTAGGCGAGACGAACAACGTATCAAAAGATGAACTCGAATCTCCCCGGGAACAGGTGAGGTCGGCCGACCCTAGGGGGTAGGTCGGCTGACCCCCTCTATTCCCGCCTCCTCTTGCCTCCTCCTTCCGCCGAGATCTCCTTCTCGATGAGTCTTGCGAAGATGGACCCTAAACCCTAACTTTGGAGCTTTGTTTTGCGATGAATTCGATGTCTCAGCCGCGTCCTTGAGGGCTGTCGGCCAGTAGAAGCCATGCCGAAAAGCTTTCCCGACCAGTGTGCGCGATGCTGAATGACTCCCACACTCGCCCTCATGGATATCCATGAGAATCTTGAGGCTTTCATCCTAAGAGACGTACTTAAGCAGAATGCCATTTGAGGAGCGGCGGTAGAGGTCCCCTTCTACTACCACATATCTTTTTGCTTGGCGAATAACACGTTCTGCTGCGGCCTCGTCCCTAGGATGGATGTTGCCTTCCAGGAAACTCCGGATCTCTTGGATCCAGTTTCCGGGGTTTGTCCCCAGGGTTCCTTGGGCTTCCTCCCCTTCGGGAGGGTGATCACTCTTTGGGGCTTAGAGTTGCTCGGGGTTGGGATTATTAACCCCGAGGCTTGGGGTTGCCCAGAGTTTCAGTGTCTAGCACTTTGATCCCCAGGTTGGGGGATTACGCTATCCCCCGGCCCAGAAATCACAGCCACCTTTACGAAGTCATCCACTAGCTATTGCTCCGAGGGCTCCGCAGAAGGCCGGAGGACTCGGTTCATGATCTTCAAGCCCATGAGTTGGTTGATGACTAACTGCGAGTCTCCTTCGACTTGGAGCTAGCGGACCCCAAAACCTAGAGCAGTCTTAAGTCCCGCAATCAAGGCTTCATATTCTGTTGCATTGTTAGAAGTTTTGAACATGATGTAAAACATGTACCGCAAGCTTGTGCTCAATCACCTCCCTAGGAACCCAAGGCATGTCTGATGATTGCCAAGCAAACACATCGGCATTCACCCGGAGGAAAGCGATGAGCGTGGGTTCCTATTTGGGATCCAAACCCCCCATCGATGCGGGTGGTCTGTGAAGTCCCAGCCCCGATCTGGACAACCTTGGTGTGAGAAACATGACACTAAGCGATAGAGGTTTCGGTGATTAATGACAACCTAATCTCGTTACTAATGAGTTCATGACATGAAGGTTAATTGATAAATATTTTGAGAGCTCATTGGTTGGTTAAAAGAGACCCCTCCATTCCTTTTGATATTGATTCAATGAAAGTCGGCCATGGACTTGAAGTTCTAGCGTGAAGATCAAGCCTAAATCAGCCTTAGGGGCCGTAAAGTCGAAAGAAGGGCACCTAGGTTCTCTTTTGCTAGTTTTAGATGGGCCATACTATCAAGGGGGGTGGAGGTGAGTAACTTGACGCACTTTACTTTGAGAATTTCCTTTCTCTCAAGTGCATCTATGTCCTAAAGCTCAAGCACACTAAAACATACTAAAACACACTCATCTTTGTCATTTGATCAAAAGAAAAACCCTCGAAAAATGTTTCAAAACTCCGTTTGAAAAAACAGCGCAGAAAACAAGGTTTTATATACCACCGGATTGTCCGGTGGCGTCTAAAGCACTGTAGGTTGTATCGTCTTGGTTGTGCTGAAAATAGCCCACCAGACTATCCGGTGCCTCCACCGGACGATATAAACTGAGTGCTTGTATCCCTAACGTCCCCGGGCAAAATTGCCCACCGCACGTTATAAACTGAGGGGCAGCTATGTGGGCTTGTGCTAAATCACACCACCGGACTGTCCGATGGCTCTTAGGCCCTTGGCGCGAATCGGTGGATTTGAATTTTATATACCACCGGACTATCCGATGGGTTCGCAGAAAAGTAGTTTGGAGCTCCCAACGGCTAGTCTTTGAGATCCACCCTATTTAAAGGCTCTCCTCCCCTCATTTACTACCTTTGCAATTCAGGAACACTTCCATACACTCAAAGGTCACCATCACGACAGAAATCCTTCACTTCTTGAGCTTTGGGCTAGAGACATGAGAAAAGAGAACTTCTTGAGGGAAGTTGATTCAAGTAAAGCCAAAGGTTGTTACTCTTGGTGATTGCGATCACCTAGACGGCTGCGGTCGTGCCTTCCGCGAGCTCTCCGAAGATTGTGGGAAAAGCGGAAGACGGTCCTTGTGAGGGCTCTTGTGAAGCGGTTTGGAGCTCGCCGTTCCGGAGTGGAGAAGAGCATCCCGAAGACAACGCTTGGTCCGCAGATCAAGAGGGTAGCTTGACCTTTGCGAAGGTCACTTTGCCAACCCCACTCCTTGCGAGGTTTGGGGCTGGGGATCCTTGCGAGGAATCCGCGAGAGCAAAGCCTTGCGAGGGGCAGCAAACGAGGAGTAAGGGGTAGAGACCATATGTCTCCCTGAACCCCGAGTCATCTCTTCCCATTTACTTTCTGCATTTACTTTGTGCCTTTACTTTCCTAGATTTGCATGCTTGGCTATAGGTTGCAAAACTTTTGTTACGTGTAGAATTCTAGGCACACTCTTTAGGCACTAGGGCGAATTGGGACTTGTGCGATAGGATTTAATTTCAAATTTCGAAATTAGAAATCCAATTCACCCCCCTCTTGGACATCTTGATCCTTTCACTTGTCTGGAACCGCTTCTCCGTTGAGGGGATCCTGTCGGACCCTTGCGGGCACACTCAGGGGTTCAGGCTCCCGAGCCTCTTCTCCATCCAAGGGTCCCTTGGCTATGACGGGAACCCCTGGAGGCCTGGCCTAGTCAACTTCGGTCGAGGTTTCTTCATACCCCTGGGCTGCAAGGGCTTGTAGCTCCTCCACGGACTTGACTGCTGTAGGGCGGTCACCATGGATGGTGATGAGACCGTTGGGTCCAGGCATTTTCATGCACAGGAACCCATAATGCGCAGCAGCCATAAAGCTGTACAAAAACGGTCGTCCGAGGATTGCATTAAAGGGGAACCAAAGCTTGGCCACCACAAACTCAATATACTGGGTCCTATAGTTGTCGGGAGTCCCAAAGGTGACCGGCAGTGTGCAGGCCCCATGGAGGAAGATGGCCCCCGGCCCCACACCTCCAAAGGAAGGGTCCGGGGTTAATCTCCCCGCAGGGATCCAGAGCTGGGCGAAAGCCCAGGAGGAGAGGACGTTGAGTCCCGCGCCACCGTCAATGAGGACATGCTTGAGGCTGGCATTGGCAGCGATGGTCAGAGAGACCATGAGTGGAAGCTCCCCAGCCCCTGCCATGTTCTGAGGCAATTCCCCCGGTATGAAAAAATGGGAGTACTGGCCCACTTCAGGGAGCACCATGACTCTGGGAGCGCGGCTGCGGCTATAACCTACCTCTTCAAAAGCTTGACAGCTCGGTGGGTCACAATGCTGCCAATATTGCTGTGTATTACAGCAATAACCCGCTTTGCTACCTGGTACTTGGCAGCGTCACCGTCCTTGTTGTTGTCGTCGGAGGTGTCCCCTTGGGGTTTGTCTCCCCTGCGAGGACCCTTCTCCGGCCCATCTAGCTGAGGGTTCTCCCGCCTTTGGCGGTTCCACTCGGTGATGTTCTTGATGATTCAACAGTCTTTTAGATCATGACTATCAGAGTTATGGAGAGGACAACATATTTTTGCTTTGCCCCGGTCCTAATCAGCCCGGGGATTCTTGTCTTCGCGACGACGCTGGTCACTAGGCTGGCTTCCGCCCGCCACGAAGACAACCCCTTGCTCCGTGGTTTTCTTCTTCTTCTTCTTCTTCTTCTTCCTCTGTGCGTCATGCTCGGGGGCTTGGTCTCCCAACCCCGGCTAGACCGCCCGGGGGTTGTGCCATGCTCGGCCTTTGGCTGCCCTAGCACAGTTGTCAGCTAGAGCCAGAAGCTCGCCAACGTCATGAATCTCATGGGTGGCGAGCTTCTCTAGCATCATCTCATCCTAGACCCCCTGGTGAAAGGTCACTGACCGAGGTCGGGCGATCCGAGGAATGGTGTGCCTCACCTGACAGAACCGTTGGATGAACTGGCAAAGGGTCTCATTGGGCTATTGCCTCACTGCATGGAGGTCAACCTCAGATCCTGCACGTGGGCATGAGCCAGCAAAGTTCGCAACGAATAGCCGACACAATGCCTCTCACGCGGTAATGGATCCTTCCGGGAGGTTCATCAACCAGGTGCGTGCTGCCCTGGTCAATGCTACATGGAAGTAGTTGGCCATCACATCATTTGCACCTATTGCGGCAATGATGGTAGTCGAGTAGATCTGTACGAACTTCTGCGGATCGATGGCAGTGCCATCGAACTTCTCTGGTAGGTGGGGGCAAAACTTCGCCGGCCATGGTGCTCGGCGGACATGTGGAGCAAAAGCTTGGCACCTAGCCCCGAAGTCTAACTCCCAAGGTCCGGGTCCCAAGGCTATGCGGTACTCTGGGATTGGTGCTCCCATCTGGGGGTTCTGTACTCCGTGAAAGGCATGAACCCTTGCTCCCGGGAGTTGAACTCTGGCTTGGGGGTTTGGCGCATCACCGAGGTTCTGAACCCTGGCCCCCTTGGCTTGTACCCCGAGCTGGGGGTTTGCTCCCCCATATGGGAGTTGTACCCCAACGTCTAGGGCTTGTGCTCCGGGATGATGGACTTGCTCGATGTTGAGTTCTTGGCGGCAACGTTCCCGGCTGTGTTTGATTGCCAGCCTGGCATCCTCCCCCGCCCTGTTTCCGTTCAGCACTTCGCGCAAGTTGTGCGGTTGCTACTATTGTGGCGCTAGCTGCTAAGACCCCTGGAGCGGTAGCCCCTGTGCATCATCCTGAGGCACGCGCGAGTGGGATGTGCCCTGAGGCTGCTGCGACTCAGGCGAGGCGGGAGCTTGAGAAGCACCCGGGTGTGCGTGCCCGGGGGCGACGAATCTCGCGACATCACGTCACCACTCGTGCGCCTCTAGCGCTGCACCATGCATGGGCGGGTTACACAGCAGGGCCTCAACTGCGTCTAGCGCTCCGACCACACGGTCAGAGAAGTCTAACCGTCGCCTGGCGTTCCGGCCAGGCGCCGGCCCCCGGGGCTTGTACCTCGAGCTGGGGGTTTGCTCCCTCGTATGGGAGTTGTCCCCCAACGTTCGGGGCTTGTGCTCCGGGATGATGGACTTGCTCATTGTTGAGTTCTTGGCGGCGGCATTCTCGGTTGCGCTCGATTGCTAGCTGAGCATCCTCCCCCGCCCTGTTTCCGTTCAACACTTCGCGCAAGTCGCGCGGTTGCTGCTGTTGTGGCGCCTGCTGCTGAGACCCCTGGAGCGGTCGCCCCTGTGCATCATCCTGAGGCACGCGCGAGTGGGCCGTGCCCTGAGGCTGCTGCGCCTCATGCCCGCCGGGAGCATAAGAAGCACCCAGGGGTGCGCGCCCGGCGGCGACTATTGACGGTCATTAGTCCACCATTCCTACCGTCAACTATCCATGTATATGAAGGAAAATATGCCAAAGTGTAGACTAACCCTTGCTACTGATATATCTCCACGAGTTGTGTTAGATATTTGATTGCAGGTGTAAGATCAGCTGAAAACATGAGAAATCTGGCTATGTCAGAAGGACCCTGACCAGTGGGCCAAGCCGTCCAGCTTCACCCCTAAGCCGCCCGACCTAGAAATGTGCCCAACTGTGGCCATATTCTACCTGCATGCGCAACATTGACGTGTCAACACAATTCCAAGGTGAAATCCTCACAAGCTGCATGTGACCAACTCGAAGGCTTGCCATGTCATCGATCCAGCACTTGGATTGGTGAAGTCAGCGATCCTGGGCATCTCCATCCTGCGGCTAAGGAAGAAACACAAGTGAAGATCAACGGTTGAGGGAAAAGCACAACTATAACCGCCATAACCACTATGCAACCGACTTGGGGAGGCAATGAGGACCTTTGGATCAAAAGAGGTGGTGGATCCGACGTCCACCCAGGCCGCCCGGCCTGGGGTGGAGCCGCCCGGCCCTACCTGGTGCTGCCCGGCCATGCAACCGCCACTCCAACCGCCTCACCGACCTTAGAAGCTATACATACCCCCCCTAGACTTCACTTGTAAAGTGTGGAAGTTGAGTAAATCATACTTTTATTTAGTCTAGTAGCACTAGGTTAGTCCTGAGAGTTAGAGTTGAGTCTGAGTCTTTGCCTCAGGGATTCCGGAGTTATCTTCGAGTCTTGGTAAAGCTCTTGTATCTTTCTATCTTTGTACTCTTGTTACTCTAGTATAATATACTTCATAGCTCTATCTTTTGTTATACTTTACTTTACTTCTTAACACTTGCCTAGTGTGGTGTACCTTTATTGCATACTAGACCAAGTATTAGGTTTGTGTTGTTCTTAAGTTATCTGAATCTTGCTAGGCTTGCCGATGCTATAAGCTTGTCTTAGATTTTTGATCTAAGATTAAGTTAGTTCTCACCCTCTGATCAAGGAAGAACTTTAGAGTTCAAGTTCTCACTTGAACTCTAGTTTAGCGTGCCATCTTACCCACGCAGCTTTGGTTGGTAGCCTCTCTGCGTGACAGCATTAGAGGTCTCAGTATTCCAACCCCGTCGTTCGGTAAGCCCGTAGGCATTAGCCGGGTCTCCTTCGGTGGTCAACTATCTACCCCCTGACCCCTCGAGGCGTCAGAATTTCGCTCGATGCAAGATCCTAGTTTGTATTTGGTTAACTTAGTTCAACCGCGAATTCTCCTCTGTAGCGGTTAAGGAATAGAGTTTGGAAACCTAAATCTCACTCGTTCTCCTCTGCAGCGGTTAAGGAATAGAGTTTGGAAACCTAGCTTATAGTACCGCTTGTTTAGTCCCTGTTTTACTCTTCCCACCATACACTATCTTGTTATCTTACCCTCGTTGTAAGATTAGCTGGTGTTTTATCTAAGTTATAGTACCGCTTGAAAGTTTGACATTTCATTTCACCTATTTGCCCTTGCTTCCCTGTGGATTTTTTACGATACTTGGAATACTCTGAGTGAAAAAGCTACAGCGAATCTCTGTGTGCTTGCGGAGTAAAATCTGTTACGCTAAGAGACGTCAACAGCGACGAATCTCACGACATCACGTCACCACTGCTCGTGCGCCTCTGGCGCTACACCATGCGCGGGCGGGTTATGCAGCAGGGCCTCAGCTGCATCTAGCACTTCGACCACATGGTCAGAGAAGTTTAACTGTCGCCTGGCATTTCGGCCAGGCGCCAGTTCCTCGCGAGCCCTTGGGCTCCGGACAGACCGAGACTTGGCTCTCTACCCATTGTTGGGGGCAGGAACATGTGAAGGACGCGTCGCAGCAAGAGGGGTATGCTGTTATTCCCCCTGCCGTGACGGCTGTGCAAGAGGATTCCACGCCGTACCGCAAGGTGCCTAGCGGCCACCCACAGATGCAGGTACCCTCCTCCAAATATAGGCAGAGCGCCCGAGACGAGGCGCCAGCAGCGCTGAAGCCATGTGCTCCGGCTGCCTCTCTGATGGCGGTATACGAGCTCGGCAATGTGGCACCACTTCTCTATCATTGGAGCTAGCAGCAAATCAAACTGGTTCTCTTGCAGCCATCGACGTCTGCGATCAGCATGCCTTTCCCCTACCTAGCGTTCCAATGTCGACATTGTCAACACTGAGGTACCGTATAGCTACCCCACTCGTATGAAGGAGCGTAGGGACGTGGGTGCTATCGTTGTGACCTGCTACAAGGATGAGGGAAACAAACAAGGTTTAGAGAGGTTGGGTCACCAATACGGTGTAACACCCTACGTCCTCTTGAGATGATCTCAATATAAAGTGAAGAACACAAGTTACAGCCCAAGAGTTGCATTAGGCAAGGAGGATGAACTCTAGAGGAGAATGTGCAAGTAAGGATGAGGATAGACTGATTGTACGTGAGTGCCGTCCGTTTCTAGGTGCCCCTCCCTTCCCTTTTATAGATCAAGGAAGAGAGGGGAAGTTCATAGTAGGTAGTACAGGACTACCAGGGTGCTCCTGGTGAGCCTCACCCTATAACTGGGTCTTCAGCTGTTCTATGGAATGACTGCAATGCCTCCACTTGCATCGTGCGCCGCTCAAGCGTGACGGTGGCATACTGTTGTGTCTTCTATAGCGATCCACTTGTACGTATGACGGAGTGGCTCCGTACTATTCCACCCGTTTGACGCGGGCGAGGTGTGGCCTGCATGTTGTGGAGGTGTGCTGACCTACTTTTTGCCACGTCTTCTCTTTTCTATTTAATGGGGTAGGCGACGGTCCCTTATCCTCTAGTGGACTCCGCCGGGGTTCCCTGGGAGCACCCCGGGGGTTGGGCAGCCTGCCGCCACATGTCGGCCTGTATGGCCTTGGCCTGCTCTTGTGATAGCCTTGCAACCGTGGGACCAGCTTCCTGGGCCCAAAATCTCATGTCCTCTTTTGCTCATTACGAGGCTCTAGGCGTCTCTAGGGTATGGGTCCCAAGGGCGCTAACAACACCGGTTCTAAAAGGGAGTAGGCGGACACGTGGAAACCACCACTTTAGTATCGGGTGAAGTTAACACCGGTACTAAAAGGCTACGCGCGCGCACGTGGGTGCCATCAATTTAGTACCGGTGGAAACAACAACCGGTGCTACACTGGGGCCCATGCGCGCGTCCTAACCGCCCTAGGCTAGGCAACCCGTCGTTCCGCAAACACCGATGCTGATGCTCTCTGTGAAGGAACCGCCCAACTTAACCTAGTTTAAGTGCGTGACACAAGTTTTAGACTTAAACTGGATTAAGTCCGGTAGTCCGTTAGGTCCCCAAAGGGTCCTGACTATGCCAGACAGGATCGATATACACCAGGTGACCCATAAGGAGTCTTTGGATTGCTTCAATACAAGAATTTAAACAATAAACTTTAATAGAGACAAAACAGGTGAGAGCGAGAATATAATTGTTTTTATAATTTGCATAATAAAATAGAGATCTTACAACGTAGGCGAGAACCAGCAGATGGAACTCTGTTATGTCAATAGCATTATGCGAAATTAACATTGAGTCCACTGATTTTACTTCACATCAAACAACTTTAAGAACAGAAAAGGAAGCTTTAACATCTGATTTCTTTATTTCTTCAACTTTAAGAGGTAGAAGGAAACCACCCGAAGAACATCTAGCTTCGGCACCTTCTGGAAGAAGAGGGATAAGCTAGAAACTCTATACCTGAAAAGAAGTTAAAGCCACAACCTTGAGTACTAAAACTCAGCGAGACTTACCCGACCACTGGGTCTAAACCCGACTTCCTAGCCTATGGCTGATCGGGTTAGGTCAACTCACACTGCAGCAGGTAGGGATGGCAATGGGTGGGCACCCAGCGGGTGGAGCAAACACCCACCTGTATTGACACCCATTACATCAAGACACACCCGCACTCGTAATGCCTAACGGGTGTATTTTCACACCCGCACCTTATTGACGCGGCTTATGAACGAATATTTTGCATCATTTTATATAGTTTTTCATGGATTTCAAGCATCATATATCTTTTACTAACAATTATCACCGATTATTGTGGATTTTGCAGTATTGTCTTGGAAATTTGCTATATGTGATTTTTACAGGTTTTTGACCAATTTTTCATGAAATTCACAACGATCTACGTCGAAGATTCTAGAAGCCTAAGAGTCCGAGAGACTCCGTACAAGTATTTCTTAGGCAACGAGCAACGTCCCCGCGAAAGATGGAAATAAACGGGCAAAGGAGGAGTCCGGGTCGGCCGACCCAGACCCCCGTGGTCGGCCAACCGCCCCCTTTAGGCACCATCTCGTGTTCTCTTTTCTACCACGCCTCTTCCACAAGAGTCTAAGGAGATAAGAATTACTTGGGTATGAAGGAATTGAAGATAAGGAAGGTTTATTTCGAGATCCATCCAAGCTCAAATTAAACCTCAAGATATTCTCTGATTCCAGGACAGCAGCACCTTCCGGGCCCAATTCGGAGACCTAAATGACGTCAATGAAGGAAGTTTGAATGCAAAGGTTGTAGATTGTTTCGAGCTCTACAATTTAGAGTCTGACTTTGCCTTATTTGGAATCCGGATGATAGAGATATGGTCGAAATACCAAAGATGCAGAAAATAGGAAAGTCCGATTTCAGGGGAAACAAGAGGAAGGTGGGGGGCGCCCCAAGGCACCTCCGGGGTATAAATACAAACCCCCATGAGACCCCCAAGGCCATCCAATTCAATCCAATTCATTACCAAGCCAACAAAGATGCAGAGAGGAGGGACAACAACTAGATGAAAGTAGAGGGTCGAATTCTAGTCTAGGGATTAGAGGTTCTTCTAGTTCTTAGAGGTGATTAGAGGCCTTGCATGGCTCTCTAATTATCTAGCTTCAAAGGTCTAATTGTATCATGAAGGGAAGGTACGGCCACGGTTGTAATTATGATACAATTTATTAATGAAGCATTGTTATTGTCTAATTACCATGTTCTTGTTTAAATTAGGCTTGTTCCAGCTCTAATTAACTTTAGGTCTAGATACATGTTAATTAGAGCATGTTACTAAGAGTTATATTCTTCTAGCGTTCTTGATCATTGATCTAGCTTACTAATGATGTAGTTGTATATCCAGTTCTTTTTGATCATGGTGATTAGAGGTTCTAGTTGTACTAATTATGTTATTAGACCATACAGAGTAATTAGAAGTGCATACTCTAATTATGTACCTGTTGAAAGTTTCTCATCGATTACCTGGTTACTGGTGACAGTAGAGCCCGAGGAAAGGTTAAACCGATCTAGGGGGTTAGATTGATTGATCTTGATTTAATCATGCTACGATGAATATGCTTGATCATGCTTGTCTAGCTTGAGCTACTAGTTATCTCGCTGTTTTAATCTTGTTGTGGCGCCCATTATCATGCTTGTTTTGGATCCAATTAGAACTTGATTAGAATCTAGTTAATACCTTTTGATTAGAGTTATAGTTCTGTTCTAATTGTCTATCTTATATATATATTAATATAATTTAGACGTAGATTAGATATAGTTTAGAGCTAACTTAGAGATAGATTAGAACCTTATTTTATACCTTTAGTTTACCATATATTCTTGTTAATTAGTTCTTAATTAGTTCGTTTTCTAGATTGACAAAATCCATGATACTCATCTTGGGGAAAAACTACACACGATACTGTCGCTTGCAGTATAAGGTTTGCCGTGCTTAAGTGCCGTCAACACACCAACACCCGTTGGGCACCTGCTGGGTGTTAGGCACCCATTCGGTGACCGACATTTGCCAATATTGCATGCTTAAAAACGTAGCACCACACACCACACCACAAAGAGCACGTAAAAAACATACATAGAATATATAGATAGTCAATTTATCAACACATAGCATGTAATATATTAACAATTCACATGATAATATTGTTTTAAACTCATTTTAGCCACATAATAGTGTTGTAGGAGGCTTAATGATAGGCCAAATTAAACTTCTCGTATCTCAAATTAGCAATGGTGAAGTCATACTTGATGAAACATAATTATTATATGTTCAAATAGCTGATGAGCATTACAATAAAGAGAAATAAGGTTGAAACACATAATGGTTCTAAACTTTAATGAGTTAGGACAAATTCAATCACCTCAAAAATTAAGACTTAGGACAATATATCATTATTTATGGGGCCCATTGGGCACCCGCGGGTGGAAATCCACACCCGCACCCGACCCGTGGGTCTAATTTGACACCCGCACCCACACCTACACCCACACCCATGGGTCTAATTTGACACCCACACTTGCACCCGATGGGTGAGAAACCCGTGGGCACCCGCACCCGTGGGTCTGACTGCCATCCCTAGCTGCAGGCCTATAAGTAAATCCTTAGCTTTTAGGGTGTCAACTTCTTTTAGTTGTTTCCTATATACTATGTTGTATCTAATCCATTTAGCAAACAAGAGCAAACACTTTGCGAAAACATTCCTTATCAAAAAGCATTATTCTTCTCATCTACTATGTTGGTGATGATCCAAATCTTACACCTAGTAAGCCCAGCGATTCGAATCGATTTTAAACTCTCGAGAGGAATACTCAGACACCCGTCATTTGCGTGTACGACGACCCCGCATATGACAACCCTCACATGCCTTGGCACATAGTTTGATCCGTTCCCACCGAACCCAGGTGTACAGTTCGTCGACACCCGTCTAGTTGGTCTCACCACAGTTCAAATATAGGTTCAAGGCAATGGAAGGCTTATCGGAGCCCGTTAAGGAAGACATGGCCAAGACATCGGACGGCCTAATGCGATATCGGCAGGGTCAGGATCCAATTTCATGTTCATTCATTAGACCTTTCATCATTATCAATGCCCAAAGCAAAACTGATCCTGCCCAATGTCTCCAATTAATATCTCAAGAAACTTTATTGTCCATATTCAAGTTCTTTTGAAAAAATGAACGTAGCCTAAGATTAAGCTTGGCTAAGCATTCTAATCTATTATGCATAGGATTAATTATGCTAGATTTGGAAGCTAATCATGCACCAGGGTTCCAATCAATTCCTAACTCTAATGCGCATACATAACTCTTTGACTAAGACTCAAAAGTAAAAGGGGAAATGCACCGGGACTTGCCTGGATACTCAGGGGATCTCAGTAGTCAGAATAACTAGAACTTGAGGCTTCAGATGATTATTTCTTCAAGAATACCAAGACTTCAGAATACGACTTCAGGATAAGCTTCAAAACTTCCTTTCATATGATGTCTCACTTCAACTGGACTTCCTGATAATGTAATCTCAGATTTCTTCTTGC
The DNA here is from genome assembly GCA_022530915.1 of Paspalum notatum. NCBI lineage: Eukaryota > Viridiplantae > Streptophyta > Magnoliopsida > Poales > Poaceae > Paspalum > Paspalum notatum. The sequence continues at coordinate 56,982,268 of CM039683.1, read as the reverse complement.
GGATATCTCGTTCTCAACTACCGTACCTATGTATGTATGCAATGAAAAATGCATGAGCTTTAAGTACGAGGATGATCAACCAGTTGTAAAAAGAACTATAAAAGTTTGTAAAAAGGAAAGGTGGGGCACTGAAATTATTATTCTGGCCTCATCCTAAGTTTAAATAATTTATTCTAGGATTCTAAAATAATTTTCTAGTGTCTCAAATTAATTTTTAAAGCCTCAAATAAATTTAATTAAAAATAATAAATCTATATTTTATTAAATATTTTATTAACATAAAAGATTATAAATATAAATAAAAGACTATTTTTGAATAAATTTAAGATTTTATAAATACAAAATCATTTAGAAACTAAATTTAAATTAAGATAAAACGAAATAGGAAAAGGATAAATTTAGAAAATCAGAAATTCAAAGTAGCCCAAACCCCACAAAAATTTCTTCTACTACCGTTCTTCTTTACTCCTTGAACTATTCACATGGATTGATCTTCCCCCTTCTCCTTTTTCCAGCCCAGGTCATCCAACAAGCCACCCATCCCTCTCTCCCTTGGCCCGGCTGGCTCAGCCCACCTGGGCTTTGCCTAGGGCACAGCCCATCCGGTGTGCGGGGTGTGCGACGCGCACGCACACGCGCGTCGCGCAGCGCGCGCACGCCTGGTGGCGGCGCCGGCGACAACACCATGCGGCGGTGCGCTTGCGCCGGCGATGACCAAACCACGCGGAGGGGCGGCTCCTCTTCTTCTCTCCTTCACTTCCCTTCTCCTCCCCTCCTTTCCCCTCTTCTCTCTGCTTGCGGACCCACACACATGCGCCAGAGCACGGCGGCGAACGGCGTTCCCAGCGGCGCTAGGCTGCGCCGGTGCCGAAGAATACGCGTGCAGGGTGCGCAGCATCGGTTGCATGTGAAGGACGACTTGGTGAGGGCTTGTGTGTGCGGGTGATGAGGGCGAGGTAGCAGCCGTGGCCACCGATGCCATGGGCGGCGCGAGCTCGATTCGAGTTCGCCGTGGCTTAATCCTCGACGAGGATATGTGGAGAAGGAAGAGAAGGGTGGGAGACAGAGGGTTTCACCCTCGACTGGCTAGAATAGGTGGCGGAGGTGGCTCACGCGGTGAGGTAGGCGACGACGGGAAGGGGTGAGCGGCGCGGGGCATGTAGGGAGGCGGAGCGGTGGCGTTGAGTGGCGAGGCGGGTTGTTGGTGAAGGGGTGAGGCTCCGGCGCGGCTTAAATAGGGTGGACAGGTGGCAAGGATGAGGATGACGGCGGTGGTTTTCCTCGGGAGCCATCGAGGAAGACGAGGGGCAGGGCAGCGCGAACTCGTGGGCTCTAGGGTGTGGCCAGCGCCAGCCCACGGCTTGTGCGAGGAGCGCGGCGGAGTAAGGCGGTGAGGTGGTGGCGGCACGGGACGGCAACATATGGGAGCGGGTACTGCGACGAAGAGTAGAAGACTCGTCCCCATCTCCCTCTCTCCCGGCTAGATGAGGAAGAAAGGGCAGGGGCAGCCCCACTTGACAGCTGTAACGACCCGAAAATTAGCACCACAAAATTTTCTTCTAAGAAAGCCCTAATTCAACGTCAGTTTTCAAAACCTTGCTTGATTGTTCTGAGTGCGCTAATATGATCTCAACAAAAATCTCCTAAAATCTCCAAATACTTCGAGATAATTGCTCCACCATAATTTTCCACAACAATCTTTTCCAAAATCCCAACAGAATCCAATCCAAAATCAAATCCAGAAAAAGAAAAAAAAAACCTTCCTTGGGCCACTATCCGGCCCCTCGGCCCATCTTCCCCCTCCCCCTCCCCCTCTTTCAGCCTGGCTCAACCCCGGCCCATTCCCCCAACACCCGCGCCCTCCCTCCTCTGTCTGTCAACGGGGCTCTGCGCCTCCTTAGCCGCCAGGTGGTCCCTGCTCGTCAGCTTCTCTTCCACTCCCCTGTCTTCTTCCCCACCGAGCACGCGCACCGTGTGCGCAGCGCCACGCGCCACCCTGGACGCCGCCGGCCCCACCTCTAGTGCGCTGCGCAAGCATCGCTGCGCCACTCCGGCCCCAGCCCCGTCGGCACCTCCCTATCATCTTCTCCCTGGCCGTACGCGCGCCTTCAATTCGCCTCGCGCCACGACAGCGCCGCCGCGGCGCTCCCGTGCGCCAGCCTGGCCCCGCCGCCATCCTCTGCCGCTGCCCCGACGTCGCCTGCCCGCTGCGCTGCCGCTGGCCCCACGCCCTGTTAGCGCCCCAAACGCGCCGCCTGCCCGCCGCACTACCGCTGGCTCCGCACCTTCGATAGCGCCACGCGATGCCCCGGCCATGGCTCCCGGCACCCACCTCCTCATCGGGTTATAAAAGGGCGACTGCGCCGCGGCCATGGCCACCCGTGGCCGGCCATGCTTCGCTCCCTTCCCCACGCTGAGAACCACCAGAGTGAACTCCCCTTGCCGCCCTCTTCCTCCTGCAATTTTTCCATTTGGATTTGAGGGAAGCCGATTCCGGCAAGCCTCCGGCGAGCGTCCTCCGCCAGGCGCAGCAGTGCGGCCCTGTTCTGTTCGGCCCCTGCGCTTGGACGCTGTTGTAATCTCGTTTTTCCCTTTTTTTACCTCCGTCCCCCTATTAATCCTGCAAGTGGGCCCAGCCCCTTGATCCTCCACGGGCGACCAGTGTCTGGACGAGTTTAGCCCACTTGCTAATCACGTGGAGATAAAAAACCAAAGTCACCTGCTAGCCTATCGTTCAAATTGTGTACCATTTTTTTTTCAAATCCATCTAATTCCAAAGCCAATATCTTTCTCATATCAACTCCGATTTCGTTGATTTTTCTTTCTAAAACCATCTAAAATCAAGCTCTACGCAACCATACCGGTCGCTTGAGTTTTGCCATTTCCAAGGCCCGCTTACAAGGCTGTGTCATATTTGACACCGTAGACGCGGACCGTTGACACCAGCACGTAGCTCTGCTCATGATCAATCCATCAATATTTTCTGTTCCGGCAGAATCCAAAAATACAATTTTATTCTACAGTTTCCAAATATTCGGACTTTGGAATATTCCAAAAATATTCCTTTTTCTTTTCCTTTCTTTTTTTCCAAGCATACAAAACTCATATCTTCTCCGTTCAAACTCTAATTCCAGTCATTCCTCCATCAAAATTCATAGAAAATCCAGCTCTATCTATCCATACACTTTTTACCGTCTTTATCCCTAGCCGAAAGTTTGCAGCCCGATTTCCTGCACCTCACGACTGTCCATAACCACCGTCGTTGGTACACGCCACCAATAAAGCACCATATAATCCATACCCACTCTGGACAATCTTTCACTTCCAACACTACCAAATCCGGTTGAGCTCATGTTATACCTCAACATGTATGTTTTTCCTTGTGTGTATGCGTAGGTTATACCGGAGAGTCTGTTCAGTCCACCCCTCGCGCTGTACTACGCGATGGTCAACGCCCAGTACATGCAGCAATGAGGAATCAACCACTTCAACAAAGCAAACGGCAAGCCCACTGGAATCCCCACTTGATGCATGAATTTTCTATGTTTTACAACAACAACCCTTAGCCTGTTAATCACCTTAAAACTTGCATGTTTTGCTTGATAAGGTAACCCCATAAATATACAGCCATCTAAGCCTATTTTTCGATGTAGCACGCAAAGGTGGGATCGCTTACTTAATTATCTATCATAATTTTGACGTTACGTTGGATTATGGATATAGAATATGATGGGTTTGGGATGAGGATATGTGTGCATATTTTGAAATAAAATGGGGGGAAAACCCAGCAAACGAACCCCGGCAATTTTAAAGGGCTGGGTATGAACGGATAACTTGCAGCTCGCGGTTGCCCCATGTCCTGGGATTCGTGGAGGAGACTGGGTAGGTGAATGCTCGCGGTGTCGGGCCATGGAAAGTGGGAATGATTCTACCTGCGCTCTATAAGGACCGCGTTAATTTTCATCTTGCCTAACTATTTTAGTACAACCACTCGCTATGTATGAGGCATTGGCTAGGCCCGAGCCGGAGTGAATAGCTCAGTAGCTATTGTGTTGGCGTACAAGGGGCTAGGGAAGGGGTTGTGTGCTGAGGGGGTGTCGAGGGACACCAGGGTGTGGCTCGGAGGCCCGAATCCCTAAAGCACTGCTAGGTGATGAAACAAAGGCAAAGTCTTAGTTTGGAATTCGGATGCTTATTTAGCGGTAAGTATCGCTGAGTCCAACTTATGAGAATTAGTACAACTCTGGCCAGTAGTAAAATTTATTCGAATAATCCGCGTCCACTGATATGGATGGGTTACGGCTTGGTTCTTCAATTAGCAGTTTTTCATAAACTAAAATGGTGGGAAATGGTTAGGGTTGGGAACAAAATGGTTTTTGGGTGGATGTTGGTGCTATGGGATAGAACCCTATAGGGGTGTGGGAAGTGTGGTGGCTGGGAAGTCATTGGTTATATGGACCGGCAAGTCCAGTGGCACCCCTTTTTGAGAAAAACTCTATTTTCTGAATAAATAAAACTTGTTAGACTACCTTGAACCAAACATACAAAAGTGTTTTTATGTAAAACCTCCTGAGCTTCAGACATACCTTGCATCTAGTTATAGCTATACCCCTACTCCTTATGGAGGAAGGTGGGCTGCTGAGTATGTATGTACTCACTCTTGCTTTGTTTAGTTATTCCAGTGAAGAGGATGATGTTACCATTTACATGGATGAATAAGGGCTACAATCTGCTTCCCAACTAAGGCGTGTAGAAGTTTGGGCCTACATTTTATATTCTGCTGTTTAGTTTTCGGGCTGCGTCCTTGTGTTGTCCGACCTGTTAGGGCTGATCTGTATCCCTCTGATGTAAGAATATGATTACCAAACCCTGAGATGGTAATAAAGCACATTTTAGTCCCATTATGGAAACTAGGGCGCTTCAACAACCCAGAGGCAGCGGGCTGAGGGGATACAGGGGCTGGGCCGCCGGCTCCCCCCGTTTCCTCTTTTTTATTTACACCAATTACTTCTTTCATTTTTACCCCCCTATATAATTTACCCAAGGTCCAAATATAAAAGTGAAAGGGTATAAATTATACTACCACTTTGCACTTTTACCCTTGGACAAATTAAATTTTTGAAAGGGTTTTGAAATCAATTTTGTTTCAAAGAAGTTTAAATATTAACTCCAAATTTTGAAGAATTCGACTTCAAATTAATTTTCAAGAAGATTAAATATTAACTACAAATTTTCAAATTACGTATATGATGACATGCTTAAATGCACTTAAAAAAACGGGGTATCACACTCTATCTTTAGTGTCGTTTCAGTAGTGTCTGTATGGTTTTTGGTGCTAGCTATAGGACGGTTACCAACCAATGTTAAAGGTTCCTTCTGCAGTAGTGTTCAAGACAGATTAATCTAAGCAAAACTCAAAGTCTAAGAAATGTGATGGTAGCTATATATAGTCTAAGGGTCGGCCAAAACCCTATGTGTCCCTATTGGACTCATCTTGATACAAAGCCCAACGGCCCAAAATATGGTGGCGCAACACCTGGACATATTGTGGACGTTGTCTTGTTTGCGCGATTTCTGTCCACTCCAAATTAATTTTGATATAGGACCTGCTAGTTTTGAAAGCGTATCTCCTTAGCTTTCCGTTGCCACATAGAACGATTAAGTCCGTATGTACGTGGAACACCCGTCTTTGTGCAGCCTGTTCCTAGACTGACTCAAACACAAGTTGTATTGGGCCTCCGTCTTGATGTTAGCGTCCTTGTTCTTCGTTACTTCCTTGCCATTGTCCATGTCTCCCTTGGTCCTCTCCTTGGTTCCTAACAACAATTACATCATTTAATAGCATTCTATTTCATATGCATAAGTACAATTACGTGGGAACGAGCTCACCTGTTCGTTTAATAGTCGTGCTTGGGACCTTGTAATTGGACCTCGTAAAATAACTGGAGCAATGTTTGTATCCAATGTGTTGATATGTCACAATATGTTAGAGGTGACGGATCAAAGGGTGGTTGTAGGCGATGCAAGTGAAGAGGAGGTGACCCGCAAGGCAGGACGAGGCGGCCGAGAAAGAATGCATCGAGAGGCATACGATAGGTGTCACATGAGGTGGTGCCGACAATGGGCCCTAATAAACTATAAAAAAGTTTACACCTAAGCGGGTGATTTAAGACTACTCTTTATATGTGACGGTGTTATTTGTCTTATTATGCGTAGTTTAGGGTGTTAAATATCTGGCTTTAAAGGTAAGGGTGTGAAGTAGACGACCATGCAAAAGTCACTTTTCCCCATTTGATAGGACAGGCAGGTTATTACATCTGACGCACACTAGCACTGTTGAAGTACTTAGTTTTGGATCGATTGAAAAAATAGCAAACTAGAGTTATTAGGGTAACACATATGTAAAATATGTTGACGTAAAAAAATGCCATGACTAACAAGACAAAATACGTATGACTAAACGACAAATGAATTAAGAACAGTTTCTAAAGGACGACAGATCTTAATGAGTAAACAGGCTGCTCATGACACCGATGATACACCGCAGAACGAAAAAACTAGAAAGATATATATAGACGTTGCAACAAACACATGCGGCTCCTTGATCGATCTGTGTCAGTGGTGGTCCATAAAATTTTTGACCGTATGAATAAGCTCCTTTGTTCGCTTGGCCGTGAGGTGGTCTGACTCCACCGCGAAGAAATCGAGGTAGAAGATGTGTCCAACCGCCCCTCTACTGACCTTCGTCACCACCTCCTTCCCATTAAGCACCATGGCCTTTCCATAGTCCACTTCTGGATCATGAAGCAGATCAATCTCCGTAACCATCAGCAGCAATGGAGGCATCACCACATGCGCAACTGCCTTGGCTGCAAGCTCCGGGTTCGTGTAGATGCTGTCCTTGGTGTCCCCCAGCGGCACTGCAAGCAGCAGCATCTTGTCCACCATCTCTTGATTTATGAACGTGCTTGGAGGGTTCTGGAGCTCCGACCGGCTCTTCTTCTCCCTGGCGAAACCCGGTTGGAGTAGCACGCCTCCGGCGAGCCTCACCGGGTGGAGAGCACCCACGCCATCCTCACCTGCACGTGCAGCCACGAGGTGCACGAGGTTGCCACCGGCGCTGTCGCCGATCAGGAACACGCGGGAGAAGTCGGCCGCCTTGCGGAGACGTTCCACGGCTGCAGCAGAGGGTCCATCAGCGCCGACGACGTTGTGCCCGCACGCGACGTCACGGAGCCAGAGGAGCGTGTCGTGGCCTGCGTTGACGGCTGCAGGGAGCCGATGCTCCGGCGCTAGGGGGAGGTAGACGGAGACTATGCCGGCGACCTCGAGCTCCCCTGTGAGGGGCGCGTAGAAGTTGTGGTAGAGCGCCCAGGAGGGACGAGAGACGCAGAAGCCACCACCGTGGAAGTGGACGAGGACAGGCCGTCGCCGGGATGGAGCCGCTGCTGGCTCCGGGAGGTAGAGACGAACTTCGACGCCGCGATCTGTGGTGATGTCGTGGACCGTCACGCCGCCGCGTGGCTCCGTGTAGGGTGGGACGATGGCGGTGAAAGGCTCGGCTTCAGGTGGTGTGAGCCGCTCGACCGTGCCGTCGGAGAAGATGCGGAGCCAGCCGGTGACTTCCTCGACCACCGTCCTGTTGGGGCTGGCCTGCGCCGCCACGGTCGTGGTGGCCAGTGGTTGAGCCATTGTGGCTACCAGGGAAGCCAAGATAACCAAGGAAGGCCAACTTCGCCGGAAACCGATTTTCAGACGTCGGCGGAATATTGCAAGTTTGGTGGTGGGCTGGTGGCCTGCTGGTGTGTGTTTGCTGAAGCGGAATGCTGCTTTTAATGGAGCTTGTTGCAGCTGTACTGCAGTTGTCTGCAGGTAACCATGTGTTGACTTCTAGAAGAGACAGGGAGGATGACATATTTCTATGATTGTTGCCGATATTATTTTGAGACAAATTTTAGTGTTTTTGTACAGAGATGTTCTTAAATAATAATCCTGTCTTGTTCGCATATGGATGGTACATTGCGTATTCCAATTTTCCAATGCAAAACAACTTTTATATATGGAAAACACCGACGAAAATAATATTTGTGTGGTGTCTCTACGGCTGCTACATGAACAGATCAATATCAGGCCACATGTTGCTGTCATCTGGATCAGAAAGTGATCGCCCGGTCCTCGTCATTGCTTATTTACTGAAGCACCGTCGCCATCTTAGCATTATACAAGTAAAGAGTAGATAGGCTCAATTTTGTCAGACGATAAAAATCACATATGTTGCCAAAGTTATTAAAATTTGATGGAGATGGCGGCATTCCAAACTGACAAAATCGGTCATGACTCGTCAAAATCAAGCATTTCATGGAGGATTAGATCAGATTGGTCGTCCTGATTTTAGTCGCCAATATTGTCTTTGTAGATCTTGATATTTCTAACACTAGGATTCGAGTTACAACAGTCGTTGGACTAACACGATGGTTAATAACACTACAAGAATCGTGAAAACTTTCGGCGGCCTATATAATTTTCGGCGGCTAAAGCCAGCCGCCGAAAACTGCGGCCTTATTTTCGGCGGTCAGTCCAAACCGCCGAAAATTACAGCCTTATCGGCGGCCAATTTGGACCCCCAAACAAAGACCTTATTTTCGGCGGCCCGCTACCACCGCCGAAAGTAAATGTAACCCAAAAACCCCCACACAGCCCAAACCGGCCCACACGAACACGCACGCCTCCGCGCCCCTCAGCCCCACGCTCCGCCGCCCTGCACTCGATGTGCCACGCCTTCTGGCGCCGCCCCTCCTGTAGGGTCGTGCCGCCGCGACGCGTCTTCCGGCGCCGCCCCTCCCGCAAGGTCGCGCCGCCGCGTCGCGTCTTCTGGCGCCGCTCCTCTCGCAGGGTCGCGCCGCCGCGTCGCGTCTTCCGGCGCCGCCCCTCCCGCAGGGTCACGCCGCCGTGCCCCGTCTTCCGGCGCCGCCCCTCCCACAGGGTCGCGTCGCCGCGCCCCTTCTTCCGGCGCCGCCCCTCCTGCAGGGTCACGCCGCCGCGCCCGGAGCCGATGCAGAGGACAACCACGCGCCTCCGTCGACGGTCTGCTTTGTCCGCAACGAGGAGCGCAACACGGCCGATGCGGGCAGTTCGAGGAGGAGGAGGGCACCCCGCCGCCGCTCCCAACTGAGGAGGAGAAGGCCCCGCGCAACCTCTGGTAGGTACATACATACTCACCATCTCAATTCGCCCTGAGATACTGTTCGTTTCGTCCTCGGCTTGTCATAGATTAGTATACTGATATTGGATGGTTTTTGTTTCTCAGTTCAGAGGAGCGAAGAGGCCAGCATTTCCTGCAGCTCACTCGCTGCGCAATGAATCGATGCCATGCCAGGATGGTTTCTGTTGATGAATCGATGCTTGCTTTGTTGATGTTTCAGTTGCACTGCCAATCTGAGTCTGAGAGAGAACCATGGCAAGCTTGCTTGCTTGGGATTTGTAACAGCAGCAAGCGCCAGCAACAACTCTTCTGCTATTTCTTTTCCCGCTAAATACCCTTATTTTCGGCGGCCATAAAACCCCCGCCGAAAATAAAATATTTATTTTCGGCGGCTCCATCGAGCCACCGAAAATTATGCTTTCCAAGACTAATTTCGGCCGCCGAAAATAAAGCTTTTGCCGCTAGCTATTTTCAGCAGTTTTAGGCTTATTTTGAGCAGTTTTTGGCCGCCGAAATTTCACTAGATTCTTGTAGTGTAATAATATACTTTAATTAGGCCAATAAGCAATATAATACAAGAAAAGTCACCGAAACCAGGACCAAGGGCAAGAACAGCTTAAAAGTTCTGTCGGCACCAAGTAACTCAGGAGTATGGGAAAACACAGACCAGAAGATCACTAGTAGATAGTCCTACAAGACAAAAACCTAGATCTAGATCTTGGACAGGTCATAACGTCTCCTAACCGAACCCGGGATCAATTCCAGTATTCTCCCCCTTGATCTTAGTCTATTTCTTTTCTGCAAATTATGCTTCATCCCTTGATAGATCAATATATCAAGATAAATGTGTTGCAGACGGCCAGTTACGTGCCACTGAACTCATGGACTAGAATACATATTTCTATCTCAGAATGAGACCTTTTCTTTCCCTCTTGAGACGATTATTTGAATAGGTCTAAATCCATAACTGTAGGTTTTCATGTAACTCCAATGTTGGCTACATGTTCTATGAACACGATGGGTGGACGACCTCAGTGAGTTGATTCACGAGCATCCTCTCGATTATAATGTGCTCATTCTCAATTTTTTGATCTTTGATTTTCTTTTTCACAACAACATGAGACTCAATGTCAATGTGCTTGGTAGCCATACTTGACTTCTTGTTGTGATAGTACAGTATTGCTGACTGATTGCCTCAGTATATCTTAACTGGTTTTTCTATAATGTCAAGCACTCTTAATCTGGGTACAAAATACCTTTAGCCATATTGTCTGCCCCACTTCATCATTACTACCTACAAAGCTCAGTGTACATCCTCAACAATGTAACAATTGATCATTTGTAGCTCTTTTCCATAATATGGCTTCTCCTACTAGAGTAAGCACATATTCAGATATGGACTTATTGGTGTCTTGACACCCTCTCCAGTATGTATCTTTATATCCCAAAGATCTCTAGGGCATATGTCTTGCAACTCTTGTAGGAGATGAAAGACCTCATGATGTCTTTCTTCAAGTCATCGTGAGGTCTTTAAACTCCTGTAGGAACTGCATGGCTTTCAATCATCTAGTGAGATTTTTCCTTGGATTTGTCCGAAACCTGCCAAAATTCCCTGTCGTAGGTGTGTACTTGACCACACACATTATGCTTCTGATCGTTGAAACAAGTGCAAGTAATGCCATCTTATATATCTCATTCTTTTCATTAGGATACTTTTCATCTGATCTATTATCCTTGACTATTGGAATAGACGTTGTATTCCAGGCTTGCATACTGTATCTTTCAAAACTTTCTGTATATGTCTTCTTAGTTAATTCTAGTATGCTCTTGTTTTTTCTCTATGGATTTGAATCCTCAGAACATAATATGCTTCTCCCATTTTTCTTTCATATTAAAGTTCGAGGATAAGAAATCTCTTTATATCTAGCAACAAATTCACATCACTGCTAGTTAATAGATTGTCATATGTACATAGTACTAGGAGGATATACCTCCTATTCTAAAATCTTTGCATAAATGCAATGCAATTGTCTTCCTCCTTTAACATCAAACTTTCCAATAGTCTCACCAAATCTTTAGGTACTAATACCTAGAATCTTGCTTCTACCCATAAATGGATCTTTTTAGATGGCATTCCATTTCTCTCATGACAGCACCCATAGGTTGAGCCACATAATCATAATGATGTTTTCTTTCAGCTCTCCAGTCTCTATCAAAGAACATTGTCTTAACATACTAATTCGATATAATTCTAAATCAAAATGAGCAACTAGTGCCATTTGATGAAACATCAAGAAGGTTTCATCGTAGTCGATTCTTATTTCTGAGTAAGGCCTATTAATTGCCACAAGTCTTTGCTTTCTATGTTTCTATGTTCCATTTGGAAACTCCCTTAGTCTTGAGGACCAAACTTAGAAGGCTCCTTTAGGTATGTCTTTTAATTCGCAAACTTTATTCTTACTCATGGATCTAATATAATCTTTCATGGTACCAAGCCATTTTAATGAATTTGGGATTTGCCATGGTTGCTGTATGCATAGGGAGATCTCCCTCTAATGCTATATCTTCACTAAGATATATCTCATGGTCGTTAAGTATGACCGATCTCTAACTCTTTGTAACCTTCTTAAAAAACATGTCTTTTTGTTCTAGCTCTTCACTCTCAGCTAATGTAGTAATCAAAGACTTCGACATTGTGTGAGTCAAAAGTTTCTTGTTCATTCATAGTTGTGCTTGACGAACCAACATCCACAGTGGGTCGTAACGGCATAATCCGAACTAAAGGTGCAAACTTAGCAGGTATCGAGAAATAGGCCTCTTCAACCGTTGGAATTGGGACATTCACCCTGTATTCGATAAGGTTTGTTTCTCATAATATTGTACTCCCCCCGATCATATCATCTTCAACAAACACCACGTTTAAATCTTAAATCTTTTGATCTCTTAGGATAGCCAAAAGTATGCTACTCACAATCTTCTCATCTAATCCCCCTTGAGCAGGGTTGAATATCTTAATTAGTCCTAGACTGATAGCCCCAAACATACTTACTTTGTCACGTGCTTTCTCTTTAGCTCATAACTCATGTGGTATCTTATGTTCATCTGATGTGAAAAACTAGGCCACTGTACCATTCTCATACAGGAACCTTGCAAAAAGGTTTTTGTATCCAAAATGGTGTATGGCGGTAGTAATATTCTCTACGATCGGATCTCACTTCTTTAATCATAAATCATGCTGATTTTCTACATCCACTTCGAATATCTTGAGTTGTCTAAAACTTCTTATCTTTCTTTTAACAAATTCAGCCATAAGAAGAGTATTCATCTGTGAATGTTATGAACGAGACATAAACATCCAATGTCCTTTTAGAGAATATACCACGAATATGTGTATGAATTATTTCATGTACTCTCGAGCTCCGCTTCACAACTTTCTTAACTTATCTTGCAAAAATTTCTTTTATGCAATCTATGCAATGTTATAAGTATAGTTGATGGAGAATATCGTTTTTACTAGATAAACTTTCTATCCCATCCCCAAAGGTGGCCTAAGCGATAAAGCAACAATTTTGATGAAATTTTCTCCATTGCTTCTTTTATAAATCTTAGATGTCCCTTAGTCAAAATCAGATCTATCAATCTCTTTTTTCAACATTGCACTAGGAAGGCAAATAGAGTATATCTCATCAGATGGCGAGACACATTATTTTGATTCATTTCTATCATTGACAACATTGTATAAGGAATGAAAAATAAATTTTGTCTCATCAGAAGGCGAGACTGTCATTCTCATTATTACACTGAATAATGCACTCGTGAATCCTAAAATTGCCATGAATGTGCTAATTTTTTTAGAATTTGAAATCAAGTTCTCCGCAAGGAGGAAACATTTCTTAAATAGAAAACCATCAACTAATTCCAAGAAAATGTTATTCGTTGTTTTGACATGACATTCTATTGTAACATCAATTTCAAATCTTGTTGCTCCTCTTAGCAGGGTCATGTACTAAAAGTATCCTAATAAGATCTAGACAGTTGTTCTTATGGTGCCCCTTCTTGCAAATCATGCAAGTTTGTACTGAAATTAGAAAATACTTGATCTTTCTCTTTTGTTGTCTATCTTGGACTTGTTGATCTTTGGTGCCAGCTCTAGTTCATTTATCGAGCAGTCACAATCTCTTATTTATCTTGCAAACTGGAGTTGTTGCTCCCGTTTAGCAAATATGTGGTCCCCAACTTTCTATGGATCATAGAATCATTCAAATCTTCATAAAAAAAGAGATATATCTTAGGTCAAAGACATGCTCAAAAACATTCTCTATTAGATCGAGTAACTACCATGACTTTAACTTGATGTTGGTCAAGATTAAAACATACTTAGATTTTTCCTTTCAATTTTCTAAGACAAGTATCTTGATTAAAATTAACGTTGGTTAAAATTAATAAATGCTTGAATCAAAATTCTATTTTAAAATCATTATTCTAAATTCATTGTGGGACGAAATTAGACCAAGATCAGAACATAATCTTTGCTCATCATTAAAATTAGCGATGGTTAAATTAATGACAACACCATGTTAATGTAGGCTAAAATTTTTTCTAATAATTATTCATGTTGGTTTCAAATTATCCGGATAAAAGCATGATAAAAGTATCTTTGTAGTGGAACATGATCTTAATTACATAAATAACTCTCAACTCCAACAAATCTAAATATTCTTGATGAATACGTATGTAAATTCTCTAAAAAGTGGACTTAAGATCTCTTTGTGTGGAGGGGTTCCAGTAGTGGAGGGTTGAGGAGACGGCCGGTGAGAAGGAGGGTGGCGTGACAAAAGGGCATGACAAAAGGAACTTTGGTGTTGAGCACGCTTGATAATAGAGAGCTGAGAGATGGATGCTAAGATTGTCTTCAGTGGGATAGAACAATGTGCTGTCTATAGTACAAAACGATACTATAATGCTGCTGTAGACAGAGAGTAAGGTGGTTAGAGTAGTGATAGTCAAGGGTGGATATACGATCCGCTGAAGATTGTCTAGGATTCAGAATGGGATCGGGCATTTTTTTTTTGTGGTGACGGAGAAGCTCCACAGGAGGGACCTAAATTTTCACTCCTGCGTGGAAGTTATGACTGGCCAATTCATGTTGTTGGAGCAATGGATGTTTACTCCAGTTTTAAGCTACATTCTCGAGAAGGTCCAACTAGCCATTAAGGTGCATAAGCGTAAATCTTGGCAAAGGACACATTCTTGTTAAGACTGCTACTTAGAGTCCACGAAGGAAAGTAGACCATATGCCTTTTACTTAATATAGTTTTGTTGTTGGATGACAACGTAATCATTTTGGGAGTAACTATTTTCAAGAATATTTGTTTTAGTTCCAATGATTAACATTATAAGAAAATGGGCTTTAGCGTTTATACCCTTACTTTTGAGTCTAATAATGATTTTACCCTCATTTTTTAACTTTGTGAATTTACCTTTATGTTTTCAAAACGAAGATAAAGTTTACCTTTATTTAGTTAACTTTTCTTAACAATATAAATTCCGGTGCCAAAAAACCATCATGCCCATAATATTTTGTCTCTATTTTTTTTGTAACGGCTTAGTATAATACCCCTATTCCAGCCACCGCTAGCTGATCATGCCTAGGGCTGTGTCACTGCCGCCGGGTCTCCCGATGCCGCGTGATGCCTAGGCCACACCGCGCCCAGATTTTCAATGATGGGACTCCAGTGAGTTGTGGGTGAAAGAATAAGGGGCATTCTAGTTTATTCCCCCTACTTCGAAAGGTTTTATATTTGTTTTAAATGTTTTCGCCTAGCTACATCTAATAGGGTTAGAAATAGGGGTAAATAAAGTCTTCATTTTGAAAATGCAGGGGTAAAATCACAAAGTTTTAAAAACGAAGGTAAAAAGACAATTAGAATTGCCAGTAGGGTATAAACATCAATCTCCCATAAGAAAAGGGCTTAAAGATCAACAAGATGATGGGCTTGGAGAGCAAACACCTCATATGAGTTGTCAATACCAAAATAGAAAATCTTAAAGATCAACAAGATGATCTAAGATATCTATGGAAAAAGTTTTTGTGCCTTAACACAATGGTCTTGCTAACTGGTCAGTAGGATAATTTTTGGAGCACAAGACGATCCAGTGATAGGTTACCTGAAGAAAAGGCTAAAGGAGCAGGTGTAAATTACATGAACTGGACTAGACGGTCTAGTGGTACACACTAAATAATTCACCAGAATATGACGATGGAAGACTCTAGCGTGTTTTACACACATGGGCGGTCCATTGATGAACATCAAACGGTCTGGTGATCAATACACACGAAACATTTGAGCGGTCAAATGGGGGCAACGGCCAACTCTAATGGATAGTTGGGAAAAGGTCCTCAAGAAAAATTGGTGTCCTCCTTGCTATCACACTTGATTGTCAGGGTCTTCCCATGTACCCTGGATTTTCCTTCAAGGATATCCACCAGTTGCACTCCACAAATCACTAGCAGCCGACAGGATCTAGGCCCTACGGAGTAGGAAATTCTCACGAATCAGTTTCTTGGAGATGGGAGGACTAAGTGTTTGTTGCGCAGCGGCTATGCACGAGGACGCAATGGGTAGTAGAGTTTAATTAACCTACACGTGTATTTGTGTGGAAGAGGGACTCATATTACCATGTGACAATTGTGGAAATATGAATGTGTCACTTGGCCCTGGCGCGCGAATACATGTTAGTATATGGCAATTGCTGAATAGATGTTGTGACTTTGTTACAAGGATTGGCGCAACTTATTGGCTGCCAAGGAATACTATCTAGGTTTGTAACAAGACATGTAAGTCGAAAACAACTCGCATGCTTTTATAGTAGTAAGCTTCTAGACTTATCTAACAACGCTAAGCATTAGATATAATTCCATCTAGTTTTAATATCAAGTGCTTTCCTTTTCTCATACAGAATGCCCCCTTGACCAACAGCCTTTTCAAAGCGTTCATGCTTTTTTTGGTGTGGATGACCAAAGCCTAATTGTTTCATAAATCCTCCCAGTTACCTCTTCCACGACTTTTACTCCCACTGCATCCATTATTACCCATTCCATCTTTGACAACATAATAGATGATGTGAGCAGGACAACACATGCAACAATTTGCCATCTAACATAAATGAGGAAAGATGCATCTTATCTCGCGTTTCATTCATAACATTTCCTCCATAACTAAGATTGTGCCATACCGAATCCTCAACTATAATTCATTGAGAGGAGGCTGGAGGCAAGGTCGAACTGTTGGAGGAGCCCCATGTGACTGTGCCCCTATATACACGGGTTCGTTAGCCTAGGCGGTGATGCAGGAAATGGTGCAGATGTTGTAAGGCTATATTCACCAGTGAGCCTATTCAACTCCATCCATCTACTATTCCAACTATCACTCTCTGTGTATAGTACCCACGCAGTATAGCATAGTGGAATGCGCACCCTCTTTGGGCGCCTTGGTGACCCAGCCTAACAACTTAGTTGTCCACGCAGTTAGGCGTTAGCAAACAAAACATATAATTACCGAACAACACACCTTGTTAGAAATGCTGACTTGTTGATTGCTGTGGCTTGCAACAATGAACAGGGCGATAGATAGTGCCACAATGTGGATCAATGGGTGGCTAGTGCGCTGGGAGTTGTTGTTGGGTCTGCGTCCCGTGAACTGAAGGCACGGGTCTACACGCACCACACCACACCACCCAGCTTGGCTAGCGAGTGGGGTTGTTGGCACTAAATCTTAGATAGGACCCAAGAAGTGGGCCGCCAAGGAAAGACAGCCCATCAAGAGTCCGGTACGCAAAAGGAAGTCGATCTTCAAGGGTTGGGCGACCAGATGGCGCAGTTTGTATCAGAGTTCTAGTTGGTTTCGGTTATTTAGTTTCATTTAGTAATTAACAAACTATGTCTCTAAGCTATAAATATGTATACGTACGCATCATGCTCCAATGATCTAGAATCCAACAATCAACTCGGTGCATTGCCACCCCTGTTCTTTAGTTTTCAACTAGGTAAGCGTCACCCCACCGTAGTAGATTCATCTGGGTTTGTTCGGGCGTCACAGTGTTTGTTTAATCCATGGTAGATCTCGTACTAAAACGTTTTTATGGCAAGGTCTAGTTATCATCATGTTTAGATTAGCTCGAGGCTTTGCTTCTGTTTATATGCTTTGTTACTATAAGCCTTCGTTCATTTTCTATCCGTGTGCGCGTAGGAGGCAGTAGAGCTACATTAATTGATCTATCTAGCTACGAGTATGAGAAGTCGATCTAGTCAGGGGCAAGTCGATCGTACTTGAGCGTCATTCGTCATCACGGCCTCGCATCCTGGTTACATCCGCCACGTTTCTCATGGAACTGTGCAATTCACCATGCCACGTCATGGCGCACGCTTTGGTTTGGCCCTGTTAGTTTTAGAATATTTGGAGGAATGATCCCTTTATATTCATAAATTCCAAATAAATGTCAAATGCTAATAGGAGTTTTTCCTTTGGTGGTTATTAAGTTTGTCAATTTACGGCTGGTTATACTGGCCACTAGTAACAGATATTTTATGGCTAATAAATCATTGGTAACTGTCATTTTAATATCATATATGCCTTATAGTTGATTTACTAGTAATAGCAAAACTTATGACGTCTCTTCATCTTTCTTGATGAGAACGCTTAAAATAGAAAGGAACAACACCTGTGATCAAGAGCTTTTCAATTGTTGCATTCCATTGTACATTTCAGGTTCTGCTCCTTGCGCGCACAATACACAGAGTAAGCAAGTCTTCGGAACCATCATCGCAGTAGAGATTCTGCTCGGGATAGGTGGCCGATCATGTTTTTGGGGAGTGCGCAGCGCGATTGCTTGATGAACTAGTTTGTGGGATCAGCATCGGCTCATTCGCGACATCGGCATCGGCATCGAGTTGTTCGTGGGATCGATATCGGCTCGTTCGTGGGATCGGCATCAGCTTGTTCGTGACATCCCATTTGTGTTCTTCCTCGTGGATATTCATGGGACGGCACTGCGATCGTCATCTTGCAATGACTTTTGATCGACTACGTTGAGCAACTCATGATGTAACTCGTGGGAACGAAGCAACTAGTGCCTTGAGCACGGGTCTCTCAAGGTATAATCCTAAACCTCTCACGTTCGTGTTTATGGTGTTGGTCAGTTGTACGCATCGAGTTAGACCACTGTTGCAAATTGTTTTTCATACAAGTGTACATAATTAGTGTCACTAATATTGTATGGTTTGTGGATTAAATTTAACATAAAACTACCTAAATTCCAAACAGTTAGCATGTTCCAGTCTGCTAGTTTGGTTTAGCCATGATCGAAGTGTAAGGATATTCTAGCCGAGACGTGTCGATTGCGATGTGACGCGTGTTTCGCCTCGTATTGTGAGCGCGCGAGCCTTTACTTGTTGTCTGTCGTATCACACACATTTGCGAGTCAATGGCTCGCTCGAGGATATATACCGCAAGCCATATATAGAGGATATCCTAGTGCACGTCTAAGCTCGCATCTCGTTTGGCTGTGTAGGACCGAGACGTGCGATCAAAATAGGTGAATAGGAGTATTTGAAAACTCAAACTCAATTTCCATAGTGCAAACTGAAACAACATCCCACAACAAAGCTAGACACCGTCCACTAAGAGGATACGTATCTAGCTCACAATATGTGCTTCACTGAACAGATACGTACCAAGTACAAAGCGGAAGCACACGTTCAAACGGCTTAGACAAAGAGCACAAAAGAAACCAATTTCGAGAAGCTGCAGAAATCACACAGACAGGGCTGAAAAAAAATCTCCAAACCTACAAGCAAATCTCCAAACCACCCAAAAAAAATACCACACCTTCACAAGACAATAAGGAAAAACTCCAGAAAAATTCAGATCAATTGGAGCAAGTTGTGACCACCGGACTGTCCGGTGCTCACAGCCAGACACTCCAAAAAGATTCGGACCAAAATCCAATCAAGCCATCTCCAAAAATTATAAAATTTTTATTGAAGGTTAAGGGACCAAGGAACAACTCCACAAATTTTCCGCTCAATTGGACAAAAAATTAAAATCTTAGACCCACCGGACCGTGCGGTGCAGACCCACCGGTCTGTCCAATGGTTAAAAAACTATCAGACCAACCCTAAAATAAAAATATCAAAACCTAGTCAAAACACCTCCAAATATTTTGAAATTTTTATGGAAGTTTTATGATCCATAGGAAATCCCACAAAATTTCAGGTCATTTGGAGCTCGTTTGACCACTGAACCAACCACTGGACGTTATAGGAACCCACCGGACGTTATAGACAGACAGAAAAACAGCCACACGAAACTTGAACTTCCAAAATCAAAACTTGACCAAACTTTCACCAATCTTCATAAAATTTTGCACACAATAACCTAGCTTTGTTCCAAAGCTATTCCCAAAAGATTTTTTAAAAAAGATTAAGAGATTAGCGGGAATTTCAGGTCTCGTGAAGAGGTGAATATTTGGGCAAGAAAGGAGAAAGCTCAAGAACAACTTGCTCGTGGCAATCTTTCGGGATTAAGATGTTCTAAGACATAGTCTTCACGTCCTTACAAGTCCAAAACACAAGGAAAACAAAAGATCCAACTTTGGCCAAAGCAAACACACAAAAAGCCAAGGATTGAAGCCAAAAACCAAAGAAAACAAGGGGAGGAGAAGCACACAAAGTTGCTACATGAAATCACTTCGATTATGAGCCTCAAAAGAGGTCTTAGGTCAGATTACAACGAAGAATTTCATCCCAAGCAATCACCCTCACCTTCCCTCTTGATTTGGAAGCTAGATCTCACCCTAACCCTCCTAAACTTGGAGCTCAAAGCTTCAGGACGAAAATTACCCTAAGAAAATGAAAACCTAGCTACCAAGACTACTTCTAACCAGCTCTTAGGCTATTTATTCACCGGTTCAGTTTTGACATTTTTACACATAGACCCCTAACATTAGAAACGCTCGGAGGGGCTAAAACACGAAATATCGGGGACGGACGACCACGATTAAGAGTTCATCTTCTTAGCTTCCACGCAATCTTCGGATGTCCTCCACGTGGCCAGTAGTCCAATCCACCTTTGCACCCTCGGTTTTGAAGTCAGAAACCGGAAAACTTTAGAAAGTCTCTGTCTGGGCCGGAGTTGGCCCATCTTCTCTGTCTTGGCGAGTCGTGGCCCAACTCACCAAGCCTTGGGTAGCTTGGGCGGCGGTTTTGAGCCAAAGCCGCCAAAGCCTCTCTCGCACACCTTCGCGCCATGCACTCTGGTTGGAGCACCACGGTGGCACCTAGCTTCTCCAATCCATCGGAGTTGCCTCGCGGTCCATCGGAGGGCTTACACCACCGTTGCCGATCTGTCCCTCCGTGTACCGAGCTTCCATGGCCGACCGACGCCGAGCATTGCTTCCGGTCCATTGGAGGGCTTTTGGCTCAGTCCATCGAGGTCTTCATCATCTACCTCCAATCCATCGGAAGGCCTCCCGTCCATCGGAGGGCTTGATCTCGTTGACAATCACTCATCATACCAGGAGAGCAATGAGACCGGTCCATTGGCTCTCAGGCTGAAGAAGAGCAGGAGAATAAAGGCACCTCCAAATTTCAAGAACGTGTAATCTAGCAACTACACTCCTCGTTTTTTAATATTTGACAACGTTAGTTCGAGACACTGTATTTGATTATTTATCATAACTATATCTACCCTACAAAAGAACGAGTTTAATGAAAAATATTTTACATCAAAAACTCATTTACCCCAAAAACACGGTTATAATCTAACAGCTTATTTTTATCAACTTAGGCCCACAAGCTTTAGGGCTAGTTTGGCAACCACGTCTCATTTTTTAATATTTGACAAC
The DNA here is from genome assembly GCA_022530915.1 of Paspalum notatum. Classification (NCBI taxonomy): domain Eukaryota; kingdom Viridiplantae; phylum Streptophyta; class Magnoliopsida; order Poales; family Poaceae; genus Paspalum; species Paspalum notatum. Next base: position 56,961,162 of record CM039683.1, on the reverse strand, counting down.
GTTAGTTCGAGACACTGTATTTGATTATTTATCATAACTAGCCTTTAAAATCCTTATCAACTTCCCTGTGTTTCGTACCACGCCTCGCAAAATCGTACGCACGGAAAATAATCATGACAAGATCGTACGGATGGAAAGGAGGGCGGGTAAAAACTATTACGCTCTTCTGTTACGCGTTTCTGCCATGCTTGACTATTTTTTTCACCAAAAAATCTACTCTTACCCGCTTCTATAGTTCATCCAAGAAATCCCACCAAAAAATCTACTCTTACCCGCTTCCACAGTTCATCCGAAAAATCCTACTGGGCCGCTTCCATTGTTCGCTACGCCACAGACTATATGTTAGAGACGGCTCTTAACTACATCTAAGACGGCATATTTCCGCATCACTAAATTTTAGTCACCGATGTTAATGACATTAGTGACGTGAGAACTACCGTCACTGATTTGACAAATCTGTGACGTGTCCTGAGAAAAACGCGTCACTAATGTCACAAAACAGTGACGTGTTTTGTGAACTCATGTCTCAGATTTGATACATTAGTGATGTGTTTGTGAAATCCACGTCTCTGATTTAACACATCAGTGACGTGTTTTCAGAATCCACGTCTCTGATGATAAATTGCGGCAACAAAAATAAATAAATATGAAAACCAGCATTAGTTACGCAATTTTATAAATACCCTCAATTACACATAGAGTTTAGTTTACATATAACACATGCCTTGTCTCTGTTCCCATACAGTTTCCACACACACTCATAAAGAAACCCACAAGGTGGTCTATCGATCCTAACGAAAACAAGATGAAACAAGAGTACTGCACACAACATGTTATATGCTTCCATTTGCAATTGACTAAAGATTGATCCTCTTATGTGTGCTTGGTTGTACTGCCGCCTTGATCACTCCGTAAGAAAATTGATCCTCTCCTATCAGCTCACAGCCTACAATGAACACACAGGTTGAGAAACCCCAATTATTGATTCAACATTACTGAATCTTTACTCTAATAATGTACAGTTTCCTTGCAAGAGCAATCTGGCCATAGTTTTAAGCACAACTACAAGTGAATTTAGTAATGGCAATATAACAGCAAAGTAACCATAAAGCCATAGCAATGTTAACCTTAGTCTATTACTAGTGCCCAATAATCCTACCGTTGGGTCGTTAAGGCCTTAATACATCGCAGAATTTATCAGATCTTATATATATAGTGCCAAATCGGTCTTTGAACTTCGAATGAGCCTGCACAAAAGCATTCAGCAAGTTCATTGTACCACCACATAATGAGCAGGGTAAACACAAGCCGACAAGCGCCTCGATGCAGAGGAGTCCGAGCTGGGGGGAGGGACTTGCTTGGTGGTGGAGGAAAGAGGCAAGAAAGCAAGAACGGATCTGAACCGATCAGAAGCGTGCAATCAAGAAAATCTAAGAAAACATGCCACGAGTGGAGCGGAAGACAACGAGGAGGAGGCATCTCGAGATGACCCGTCGTTGCCCGCGGCGCGGAGCCCGGCGCTCCGGCAGGCAGGTAGACGGAGCCGGCTACAGGCGGACGGGGTCGGCAGGTCGGCAGAGGAGGCCGCGGCGCTCCGGCAGCAGGGAGTCGAAGCCGCAAAACAGATAAGGTTGCCTTTTTCTTAATTTTCTTTTGCCACCAAGGTCTATTTTTTATTTTCTTTTGCCAGCGAGTCCGACGAGTGGAAAGAATTTTCACGGTACCTGTACATTCTAAAATGATGTGATTAAAATAACAAAATTGTCCATTTGTTAGCCGGCTGATTTCCTACGTTTTCATCACTCGACGCTCTCGGCCGTCCAATCGCGCAGCAACTGTGTGGGAATAACGCCGTGCCTCCACCTCCTCCGTCATCTCACGCGAAAGAGCTTTGCTGTCGAGAAGAGCGCTGCCATGTTCTCTTCGGGGTTAGGGTTGGGAGTAAGGCTGGCGGGTGTTCTTTTCAACCTCCGGCCTTAGAGGGGAGGGGTAGCGGCCGGACCGACGGTGGTGGCGGGTGGTGGGCAGCTAAGACCGGTGGCACTGGAGAGGGTTGGCGGCGGGGCGTCACAGTGCCACTCCGATGAAGCTGGATTAACTGGTGGCAGGTTGTGGGGCCGGATCTGGCGGCGGAGGTGGCGATGCGCCGCCGGAGCCAGAAGGAGAGGGGCTAGAGCCAGGGGAGCGTGACCGGCAGCACAATGCTCGGGCGCTCGCTTGGGCGGGGGAGGAAGACGAGAAAAGGAGAGGGTTGATAAATACATCAACCGTTGGATGTAGATCCAATGGTCAATATTGGTGACTGATTTTTCAGTCACCTCATAAGGAGAACACTCTTAAAATAATATTCCAATAAATCTTTTGAGCACTGATAATATTTTTAGTTGGTATAAGAACCTTAAGAACCTTGTTAATTGGGCTGAAATATTCTTTTTAAAATAGAAATATAGCGGATAGTTCAAAAAAGATACTCTGCTCCTCGAGAGCTCCTCCATCGTGCAGCTGGAGTTTTTTCCGTAAAAATTTGTGACTTAAGTGGACAGTTTTTATTTAGACTTTTACAACATGCCGTTTTCAATTAAAACATTAATAACAAAAACAACACACCAAAATTTTAAATAATTTTAAATTAATTCGACAACATTTTGTGCGGGATGCATATATAACTAGGCCGTAATATTCAGTTTAAAGTAGATATATAGAGAAAATTTAGTGCGGATAGTTCTAAGAAAGATTCTCTGCTCCTCAGGAGCTCCTCCACCATGAAACTAGAGTTTCTGCTGTTAAAATTTTAGACTAAATTACACATGGTTACGTATAAACGGTGTTTAATTAAACTTAAACGATAGTTTCAATTAGACTATAGTAGTTTTTTATTGGCATTTTTACTAGTTAAGAAAATTATCGGGAGAGAAAGTAGTGTTACTGATAAAACGAAACACAACAAAATAGTATCTACAAAGTTTTTTTTGGTCCAAATGCTAGCGAGAAATTAGATATTTAGAAATGGAAATACTATCATTGTTATATGCGATCCACACGAACCACTTAAATTATGAGGAGTAGCACAGCTGAGCTTAATCCATCTCTCCTTGGAGTTTGTCGCAGTTGGCCGCCTGGAAGGACAGCACCCTGTTGTCGACGTCGTACCGGATGTGATAGCTCATCTGCATGATGTTACCGATGATGGACAGGCTAGGGGACTGCTGAACAATCCAGCAGACTACGCCGTGCACCACCTCACCGAAGTAGTTCTCCCTCGGCAGGGCCATGTCGGCGCCGTCGAAGTGCAGCACCATGGACGGGATGGCGGACTTCCAGCTGTCGCCGCCGCTGCCGTCAACCTCGTCTTTGCGCTGCTTGAGGAAGCACGCATCGAACCCATCTATTCCTGCCGTCCGGGGAAGCTTCGTCTGCCGCAGGACCACCTGCAGCGCCGCCGTGTAGGCCGGCTCCGCGAGGAACGCCACCGTTGTGCCGGAGTCGAATATCACGCCGGCTGTTCCAGTGCCAGCCGTTGTCTCCGAGCCGATCGAAATGGTCTCCAGGTTCACGGTGTAGTAGATACTGGACGGGAGGAGCGGCGTGGACTGGACGCCGGCGCCGGACAAGGCGGCGAGCGCGCCGAACAGGAGAGGGCTCGACTTGGAGGCTTTAACGGGGAGGCAATACGCGAAAGCTCCAGCATTGAGCTGGGAGACGAGTGACAGCGACCCGAGCCCGAGGCCGACGAGGCCGGAGCCGGAGCCGTACCCGCCCTCCGACATGTTGGTGCAGCCGAAGCCGATGCCCGGCACGGCGTCGCCGCCGAGCGTGAAGGTCTCGCTGCCGAGGATGCCCTGCGTGTAATGATGGGAATCGATCGCCAAGCCGTAGAAGTACTTGTAGTCGCACTCCGCGCCGCCGGCGCGGCACGTCACGGCGGACTCGGACTGCAGAGCGGCACAGAGACCCGCGGAGCACGGCAGTCTGGAGAAAGACGACGACTTGCTCGGGTAGTAGGAAGGGGAGCCCTGCGGGGCGCACTGCGTGCACGCGCCGCACTTGGTCCAGATGAGGTCGCTGCCGGTGTCCGCCAGCGCCGACAGCTTCTGCGGCGGCGTGCCGATGGAGAACGTCATGTCGTAGGCGGCGCCCCCAGTGTCCAAACGGAGAGGGGCCTGTGCGCTCACGCCGCCGCCGCCGCCTGTGGCCGCGTCAAGCCGGGCGGCGAGCATGGACAGACGCTCCTGCGACCTGCCTGCGGCCCGCCTGAAGTTGATGGACGGCTCTCGCCGGGTCATGGAAGCACGGAAGCCACGGCGTTCGGAATCGGAGTAGGCCGGAGGAGCCCTGAAGAGGAGGCCGATCATCATGAGCGCGAGGAGGATAACCTTAGCCGCCATTTTTCGACCTTTGGATCAGGGCTTCTGCAAAACTGTCATAAGGGTTTGACAGAAATGTGTACTCCTATATATGTGTATATATAGACGGGTTTTAGCAGTATGTTGTTAAAAAATGGAGAAAATTACTACTACGATGTCTGATAACAGGTTTACCCGGGTCAACCTCGCTGCTAGTGATTTTCCCGTGCTCGTAGTCATGTACAGGTCAATAGGTCGTAAGAATTAGGCAATTTTTTCCGTACAAATATATATAGATGCCATTTTACCGGATTGTTTGGAGAATAATCTAACATGTTACGAGAGTTATAAAAGAACAAGGCCGTTGACTTGGGTCATAATCAAGAAGACCAGGAGATACGAAGATGACAAATGAATGATAAGGAAAATTGGGTTTCGACTCGTTTTTTTTCACAGGAGATAAGGACGGCAAGCGAACACATTTCGAAGACCGTGATTCAACAAACAAAATTGTACCACTAATTTTGTTCTCAGTTTATCTTGCTTGTGGACTCTATAATTAGTTGAGTGCCAAACTGGTATAATTAAAGAGATCTGTTTGTGAGATTTCCAGTGGTGACACGTAACTGATGCAGGTGCCGACGAGAGAGAGGTCAGGCTGGGCTGAGAATGAGGTTGGGCTGTGGGCCGGGATGTGGCCTGACTAGGGCATTGCCAATTTCCTTTATTTTGGTTTAGGCTTGGGGGTTATGTTCATATTCACTAACTAACACAAGCGAAGTGCCCAAGAAAACGCCAAGGGCAAGTATAAGCGAGGTTATGTCTAAAAGAAACGTCTCACTCGAGAGGGGAAGAGCGACACTACAAGAGACTTGGACTTCTATGACATTCTGAAAGCGTCACTAACAGGGTTTTTAAAATCATAGAATATAATCTATGATGCCTTGGTGACAAAAATTTCATCGTCACACAAAGCTTGTCCCTAAGGGTCACTAATTGCCCTTTGTAAAACCTTGAGCTTTGTAAATGCTAACTAGTACATACTACACATATCCGCGCTGCAAAATATACATTTTGCATTTGTACACTATTTAAATTCTGCCCGATGACTAGTATTGGCGGCCTTTCTGCGCTATTTGGCCCACAGATACTAAAAAAATAGGATGTTCATGACATGTCCATGGAACCTTTTTATACTAATCGGTTTCCGCAAGTTATGGCTTAAGAAAGTTTGGGGCAGGAGAATTATGATCAAAAGATGGAAAAAATGAGGAGAAGCCAGCCCCATGGCCTCCTGCCTAGCCACCCAGTCTACCATGTGCTCCAAAGCATTTGCCACTTCAACTACATGAAAAGAAGCACAGTGAAATGGTTGTTCCACTCACGGATTGACAAGGGATCGACCGAAGGGTACGGTCTAAACACACTCGCACATGGATCCCATGCACTCAACTCAAGAGGATTGATGATGGCACTGATCCATTGGTTGTGCAATTGCATGCAAAATCGATATCAGGAAGTAATTGTGAGTGTCCTTGAGAAAGAGTGGATTCGAGGGTTCATTCGGCCCCAAGGAAGGCCACCCAGTGCCATCCTGGGTCTCACCAACCTACTGACTTACCATCCTTAACCAACTAGTCCTACTACCTTGTCTACAAACACTCTTTCTGGATATAGTAGGTTTGTGTGTTTTGGGAGTTAGAGTCAAATCCAAGCTCTGACATTAAGGTACCAAATACATCCTCAAAATCTCGGCAAAACCTATGTATCATTTACTTTTCTGTCATACGACATTGACTATTTGAATATATTCTCTACTAGTTACTTTAATAGTCAAATCTTTATTTTATCTCCTAGATTACTCAAGGCTAGGATTGACTTTAGTTTAGTTCAAGTTAGCACATGTTTTGAATCCCGATACCTATGATCCAATCTACTGTCTTATGCATTGGCCTAGTTAATTTTGTTCTCAACGAGCTAAGGAGTTGTGCTCAAGATCTCTCTGCCATAAAAACTAAGGGTAGTTTACCACCGTTCCAATGAAGGTTTGGTTGGTAGAACCACGTGGTAATAGCTTGTTATCACCCACCACATCATTCAGAAAGATAATAGTCAACAAGCAAGCTCATACAATGTGGTACTTTTCTCTAGAGTCAAATGCACAAGTGGTCCTTGAACTTGGAAAAATGTGTCAACTAGGTGTAGGGACCATGCCAGGGTATCCGACCTAAGAGGGGGTTGAATTGGATTGATAATTTGCTCTTCTAAAATCGAGGACTATCTAGTGCATAAGATAAACCTACGCCCCACACATGCCAGTTAAGTCTAAAATTTATCTATGTGCTCTCTAACTTACCCAAAAGTTTTGCAACCTAGACCCAAACCTTATCAAACTAACTAGAAATGCTAGAGGCACACAAGAAAGTAAAATGCAGAAACATAATGCCGTAAGTATAGAGAGTAAGGGCAAGGGAATGCAAAGTACCGAAGGCAACAAGTACAATGTGCCTTGACCAGAGCTAAGGCTTTCAATTAAGTCATACAGGAGCTACACTCAAGAAGACCTCGCAAGCTCACTCTCTCAGAGCTCTAAGATAGCTTAGCTTGAGCACTAAGCTTACATATGATGCTTAGAGTGGATGATATGCTTGGAATACTCCACTACACTTGTGGTCTTCAATAGCTCCAACTCACTTCAAATGGTTGGGTAGGGTGGCTTATATAGCTACCAAACACGAACCAACTATTAGCCAAAAGACTGCAAGAAAGTCAATAGACCGTATGCCGTATGGTATGATCCATACATTTTGGCATACATCAGACCATACGGTACGTTATACTTGCCAACTATATTACAAGAAAAAGGCCTTCAAGATATGTTTTTGTAGCAACGCCGGCTAAAGCGTCACTACACAAGGGACGTAAAGATGCTTTTTGATACATTTTCCATAATGTCTTAAATTGACACGATATTAGACACGGTTAAAGTGTTGAAAGACATGAACTGACACTTGTTGTCAAATTATTTAAAACATCTCAACATGGCATGTAGTTAGACAAGTTATAAACCATCAGTAATATTTAGACATGACATCAAACGTGTCATACAAACGTGCATATGTATGTAAATATGTTTTTTGATGCAACTTGAAAATATCTTGAAAACATGAATTAAGAGACACTTTGAACCGTCAATAGCATGAAGACACACTGTAAGCATATCAGACAAGTGCATTTATGGGCACAACAAAGACGTTATTTGATATGATATTGAAAAGTTGAAATCGTTAATGGTAAATACAAAAAAGGGTGCATCGCTTAACTATGCATATGTGATATTGTGGTCTAGTGGTGGGAAGGCATCAAGTGAGATATGAGGTCCTTAGTACGATTCTTGGCAAATGCATTGCATAAAACCCAGCCTTGTAGTAATAAATATTTTTTACTATTTTCAAATACATATTAAAGCGTTTTTACAAAATGTAACAATATCAATAGACACATTTTATAAACGTATTTATAAAAGTGTATCAAAATGCATAGACATGGATATCACGTTTCTATTAAACGTTTCTTCATCAACTATAGGTACATTTAATAATCTGAAGCTCAGTGCTTGCGAAGACTAGCACGCTTTAGAAAAACATGCCAACATTGATGTAGATACGAAATAAAACGTGTCTATCATATAAATAAAGCGTATTTGTGGGTGGGTTTTGTGGCGGAACCGTCCTGCTTAATCTAGGCTAAGCACACCTGCCACCTCTGGCTCGCAGTGCATTTAACCTGAACTAAACCCGGTAGTCCGTCGAGCTACCCCAAAGGGCACTCGATGTAACCATCGCCCAAAGATGCCGACATCACACACATTCAGCCCTCGATGGAGCCACAACAATTACATCATCACAGGCAGTTTAATAGTAAAGATATGTTAAAGTGATTACAAACCAGATATAAGTACAAAAAAAAATACATGCTCAAATCAAAAGTGGAAGCGGTGTTTAAAATATCTCGCAGCGGAATCAGAGTACTTAAGTAGTCTTCATGTTGAGGTGAATAAAACGAGCAGCATTGAGCCCACCGGTACTACCCTTCTCTAAGCAATTGTCCAGATGTCAACAGTACATGCGCTCCAAAAGTGGAGGCAAACCTTGAGTACTAATTACTCAGTAGGACTTAATGGAATGGCTTACGGCTGACGCAAAGCTTGCTTACTACTAAGTGGATCCTTAGCCATTGATTTCTAAACAGAGATAAGTTAACCATTAAGTAACAAGTTCCATCACTTGTATGTATCAACGTAATCATAGTAAGTTTTTAGGAATGTAAACATCTAATACAAGCATGTGGTACTAGAAAAACATGATTAGTAAGCATAGTGTATTCAAGTTGTTACTGCGTTGCCCGTCAATGATATGGCATTCTCACATCTGATGAGCATCAGCGATTCGAATCGATTTTTATATTCCCGGGAACAACTATCATACCAGGGGTATATGCTTACTAGCCATTGCGTTCCCACATATAGCCCCCATCTCCACTTGTCCCATCCCACGCCTGCCGACATCTTGGTCTCCCCACCATGAGTACCAAGCTCCTCCGGGCCATCTTCCTCTCAACTAATGGATAGGAACGTGTCTCTGTTCTTCGGATGGCACAAGTAGATTTTCACCGGTCCATTATCCTGGATAAGCATTCTAACAATGTTATGCCGATCAACAGGCGAACAGCAAACGGGGTCTTAAACGACTCGGGCGGAGTCCACCAACCATTCATATACTCATCATCATCATCATTTATTTTTCTTGTATGCCCATATCTCCGTCCGGTCTCCATTTAATTAAAAACATAAATGTAACTTCCATCCTGGTGAAACTTTTGAAATCTTTGAAAGATCACCTACGCGACGAGTGACTCCATTCACTCGTGTCTACTCATACCTAGCATTACTAGCATACTCGGCCTACGTACTCTATTATAGGTGCTAGGGCCAGGGCGACCAAAAGGTCTAATGCAATTGGTTTGAAACAACTCCTAATGCAGATGCGTAATAATCAACCATAATATGTTTGTTAGGAAAAGCATGGTCATGCCTAACTTTGCTTTATTTTTAAGGTAAGCAACAAACTAAGCTAATGTTAGTTTGCCGGGTTGTGAGGTTTTACCCCAGGCAATCCCTTGATCCCTTAGACAACTGCTCCTTCCAAACACGCCAGATGGGCCCTCCAGGTCGTGAATGGGTCTTAGTTGGTCTTTTGGACCACCGTAACTTGATGTAGCTCCACACACTTGTTTCTTGATCACGTATCTGTATCAAGCGTCGCTATATGAAGGATATGCATAATGCAGCAAATGATATGCACGAATAACAAGCACGCATACGAATAATCATTCTATAGACAACCAAGGTGATTGATATCTATTTAAATACAGCATATTTATGGACCTAGGGTAAACATTTTCTCCCACCATCACACAATATCATCCACATGCACCTATCCAGCTACTAGTTGCTTAGGAAGTATATCAAGTGTTTTTGTGCCGCTAGGACAAACATACAACTATGTAATCAAACATTCGCAATGCAACATAAAAATTTATTGCATGGTCAAGCATTAATTTATTAAGTGTTTCTTTTTATACCATTTGCAGCAAAACATCACACAACATATATTTACCCATGTATGGGATGCTAGTAACATCACTCGTTTTATTAGTGACAATAGTGCTGTTATGAACCTAGAGCAAGCATACTTCCACCCAATCCTACATACATTAACAAGTCATTCAGAGAAAACATTTACTAATTATATCATACATTTTATTTATTTTATGAATTAAAACCCCATGTTGACTTTAGACGTTTTACATGAGTAGGTAAATTAATTCTTTAATCAATGTGTCATAGAGAATAGTAGATAACATTCAGCAAGAATCGACCACATTCGCAATAATACCATTTGTAAACAAACATCTACACATGCAATCGATGTACATGCGCATTTTATGAATAAAAAAATGCCCGTTCGTGCAGTTAGACAATCCCAAATGAGCTCAGATTTTTATGACATGTAGAATTGTAGTACACTAGGCTACTGCCAAAATTTCTGCCGCATAGGAGTTATAAATTAATTATGAAAATTCAGCAAGTTATCAGCCCCATAGTTTCTCAGATTTTTCATAATTTATAGGATAAGCCTCTGGTCATGAAATTTGCTCAGTAAGCAATACAAAGCATAAACAACGTATACAAAAATCAACAAGTAAAATATCTATAGTTTGATAGGACATCTATTTTTTATATAAATATTAGGGTCTAATTTAAATGCACATTAAAACAGTGTTCATAAATTTTACGTAAATACTTTCTGGAACCTATATATCATTAGCAAGCCACCAAATTTTCCATGAAATTTTCCTAGTACTCTAGAACCATATTTTCCTATTTTCTTTCCTAGCTAATAGCATTTTGTCATTTTCACATCACCATTCAAATCAAACATGCACAGCTTTGTAATTTCCTAGTGAGCTACTTTTACTAACTAAGGCACATGAAAAATACCAGAGGGTCAATTCAAGTATACTTCATATGGCAAGTATTTTCCATGGTGTAGAAATGCAAGAAATAAATAGATAAATACAAAACAGCAAGTAAATGAGCAATGCTAGGGTTACAAAATTTCACATAGTGTCAATATACCCTAACCATGCTACTGTCCAAGTTTCAAAATTTTTGAAGCTCATTAAGGCCATATTTACCATTTAAGTTGATTTATCATGCATACACAAAATCAAGGGCGAAACAGTCAATGCACATCTCCCCATTATATTCACCCTGTAGATCTTCTCACAAGGAGTTCATAGCCACTGAGTTTGTCCATTTTGGATTTTTATTCGATTTTATATGATTTTCCAAAGTTTACAGCCAAAATATGCACATTAACCCTGTAAATGGACTTCTACGTAATTAAACCTAGATAACAGGGGGTAGCAAACAAACATCGCTAGACTTAGCCAACAGTGCACCGAAAAAAAGGGAAAAACATAGGGTTAGTTCATAAAAACGTGTGACTTGGGTTTATGTGCAAAGATCTAATCTTTTTAGGGGGTTCTTGGAAGTTTTTGCAAGACACATTTAACAGCGACGCTAAAAGTAAGAAGACGAAAGACTTTTTTGCAAAAAAAGGGGCCTTCTTCTTCTACCTCCGAACGGGGCAATCGCGTGGACGCCCGATCTGCTCGTGGGGAAGGGGAATGACGACGAGGCTTGGTGTGCCGGACGCGCGGGGTCATGGCGGTTGCAGTGCGGGTGGCCTCGGACGTCGAGGTGGACGGACGGCGGCGCAGGAGGTGGTGAACTGGCGGTGAACCGACGCGGCATGGACGGCGAGACGGGGCCGAATCCTGCGACGGAGGAAGGGAACGGAGACGAGAGCAAGGGCGTTGGATGCGCCAGGTCGAGGAGAGTGTGGGGGTGGCGGTCTAGTGGCGCGGAGGTAGACGGGAACGGCGGCGCGAGCCCGAGCTTAAGCTCGGCCCGTGAATGGGGGCTCGACGGAGTGAGGCAAAGAGAGGGGGTTCGGGTGCAGGGGAAGCGAGTGGAGGAGAGGAACTGAGAGAAGAGAGTGCTCCCCTCTTGAGGACGAGGTCGAGGCGTTGATCCGTGGCGTGGAGGCGGTGACCGTACGTTAACGGCCGCGTGGCGGCCACTGGCTCGGCCATGGCCGTCGCCCGGGATTGGGGGCCCCACTTGTCAGCGTCTCGGAGAAAAGAAAAGGAAAAGTGTGTTTTCTCCCCTCCTGTAAATCGCCCATTTGACCAATTCTAAAGGCCGAATTTGAGAATACACCAATTGGATGAAATGTTTTAATTAATGAGCTCTACAACTTTGTCAAAAGGATTGATATCCAAATCTATTTGTAAATATGATATAAATTTGAATTTACCCTGCAGCCCCCAATTTGGACAGTGGACCTTTATTGCTTAGGAAATTCAAAAGTCCTATTTCTACCCATTTTCACCCAAAATGCTTCTTGACATTGTTGTTGGTAATCCCAGGGTCTACAACGTTTCTAATTAAGGCTTTGCAAAATTACGGAGGTGGGTTAGAGAAAAACTCGAATTACCAAGCAGGCCAGGTTTTGGCAGGTTTTTCATGTAGGCAGAAAAGGACCTAAAACACCATGTAAACCTTAATGCATGTCAATGCACCAATTAACAAAGTTGTTCGTCATGAAGTTCTCTACAGGTGTTGTATATAAAGTTTTGTCTATTTCACCACAGATTTTGAATTACAAATACAATTGTGTTCAGAGGCTTGGTAAAACAGCAATTTCACTTTGTGTGTAGAGCCCTTCCTATTTTCAACTTTTGAAGTGTCGAATGAAGTCCAATCACTTCCACACCAGATGCATTCGAAAGATGATGAGTTTAATTTCATTTCATAGTAAGGAAGATTTTGAAGTTGTATAGTAAAATTTAAAGTAATTTCAGAAGGAAACTTGGGGACAAGCTGAAAATCCAGACTTGGGAGTTTTCTAAGTATAGACTCTCTTGGGCTGTTTTCAAGACATAGTTAGATCCCAATTAGAATGACAACTCTATAGTTTCGAACTAGGTTCAGTGTAACAAAAGTGCAATTCATAACATGTACAACAACTTTGACAAGGGAGTTGAGCTCAGGTGCTTTTGTGAGTTTGAATGTTTTATTAGGGCCGAACTTTAATCAAAAGTACCTTTGTCACCTAAAAGAACGTTGGCATAATTCAATTAAACTTTTGGACCTTCTTGTCATTGGTTTTTAAGCCTGGCTAAAATAGCAAAGTAAAAGAATGTTTCCTGAACTAGGACTTTTGTATTCGGTGTCTTGCACAAAAGCTTGTGGGTGGTGATTTAAACAACCATCCCACGTAGAGTTTTGTATTCACCTAGAAAAATTTTGACTTAGTAACTTCTCCGTATAGTCCTCCTTACTTTCTAAGCATAATTAGGTCTCAATTCAATATTAGTTTGTCTCTAACTGTGTGTTCAGGCTTTTGAGATGCCGGGACATCACAACGCACCCCCCTTAAAGAAATCTCGTCCCGAGATTTGGAGGAAGTGAGATTTTAGGACTTACTACGTAATGTGGAGGGTTTGGGCTCAAAGTACGTATGTATTCGGTCACACATGGTAACACCTAATTCTTCATCTACTAGCTTTGTCAACTGGCTCGTGAATGGTTAGTGCCTCCTTAACACAAGGTAGTTACAAAGCTTATGAATAGCTTTAAGGTGGTCTTTCCAAGGTACTCGGCAAATCGTGTCATATGTGAGAGCAAATGAACAACCCACAGAGATGGTGTGGCCCTGATGCAAAAGCGACAACGATTGATTCGAACAATAGAACATGGTTACTCCCTGACTTTGACACCAAGATTTAGAAACGTGACAATCATATAGGTCTTGGAACAATAGAAGCTAAGTGTACACAATCAGAAAATCCATCCATGAAGGATTCTTGTGATTCAAAGGGTTATCAACGGATGTGTTTTTGAGAGACACACTCATTTCATTTGATAGGGACTGTGTACACATATAAGACAGTAATTCAAGGTAACTTCAAAGAAAAGATGTGGTGAAGTACAACACATGGCAGCAAGAAAGGTACAAGAGGGTCAAGATAGAGTTGACAAGTTGATTGTTTGTACGATTTCTTAGCATTGGTCAAGACTGATCCAGAAAAGTCTAGGTAGATGATATGTGCTTATTAACGGAATGATCTGCAAGGTTAGTAAGCCCACCTTCGAGGATAATTTCATAGGGGAAGAGATACTCACGGAAAGGGTGGTGTGTCAGCAACACCAGCCAAGAACAAAAGTTAATGTGGAGGCGACTTTGAAGTTCACCCTCGGGGAAATCAAGTCAAAAGAAATATACAAGTGAAATCATGGAGCAGAGTTGATTCGTTTCCACTAATCAATGAAGTCAGAGTTAAAACAAGAGGAAAGGATGTAACCGCTAGTGGGACCAAGGTAGTCTTTCCCATGAGTTGAGAAAGTAACGTGAACAACACAAGGACGGTATGTAAACACAGAATGAACGTAGGATTGTCCACTCTCGTAGGTCAAGAAAGACAAGTTTAAACAAAGTAACGAAAGATATGGACAAGTTGTGGGATTGAGGTGGATCATTCCCACAGATCAAGGAAGGCAAGGTGAAACAAAGCAATAATGTGACATAATGCAGCGGTGGAAATAGAGTTGATTGTTTCCATGAATTAGATGCATAATGATCAAGCAAAAGATAGAAAATGGATATAAATGTCCCACAATTGAAATGGTGTCTTGCCTTTGCAGGTCTTGATACCAACGCGCACCTAATGACACAACCGAGTGACGGCCGCACACGCGGGGTCCTAGGTTCCGTTGTGACACCATAGACTGCTCAGGTGAATACCACATCAAGGGTGGTCCAACCATATCATTTACGGAGCCATGGAGAACGCAAGGTCACGACAAGGGATGCATAAGGGGTTCAATGCAACATTAGAGCTTGGAGCTTAAGAAGCTTAATATGTGAACGATATGAATCCATGTAATGAGACATATCGGTTTTTAAGGTTTTAGATCATCAAAATGATTAGAGTTTGAAACATGGTGGCAACAATGTAGCGTATCATGGATTACAAAGATAGAAGTTCCTGAATGCTAGAGCTCGAAACATGACGTCTTTAAGAGTTCGTAATGCTCACTGGAGAACTAAAACAAGCTTGTCACGAGGATTGGACACCACGATTTCAAAGATTTAGATCGTCGGACTAATTTGACTCCATGAACTCAGTAATAATCAAACCACAGTACCAGGGATTACAAAGGCTGAGGTGCATGAATGACAAGAGCATGAAGCGTAAAAACTACAAGAGTTGGAAATGCCCACAGAAGAACCAAAAATACATTAGTATGAGAGTTTGATACAAGTCGATTCTAAGGGGCTACATACATGAGAACTCCAATTAGCCCTGGGCGTTCGGGTTACCCGATTGATTCGGGTCGGGTAATTTGGGTTTTGAGAAATTCGGGTTTCCAGAATTGACACCCGAACATCACCCGAAGTAGCTCTTAACCCGAAATTTCGGGTACCCGATAATTCGGGTTCAGGTTTGGGTAATCCCAAATTACCCGATGTTTATGATACAGTAATATATCAGTAGCTTCAGCAGAAAATGCAGGCAATGAAATAAACAAAGTAACAGCTTATAGACATGATTCTGAAGCAGCTGAATGCATGATTCAAGTACCAGCAATCCAAATATCCAATATAGATAAGTTCAAACACATTACACATCAGTTTATCACAAATCCACGATCCGACAAAGCGATAAAGTGACATAGTCACATTAATACATCACAATTTAGCCAAAGTTCAGAACAGTCAAACACACACATCAACTTGAAAGCCTCATTGCAAACTTGCATACTTATTAAAGTTTGAAGCAACCATTAATTTAGCCATTGTGAGCCATCTGTTCCTCCCTCAATCCCTTTAGGAAGTTCCAGTTTTAGAGGCATCTTTGCTGCTGCCTTGTCCAATGGAGGTCGAAACCTTCTCATTCCCTTTTCCTTTGGAACCAGGACCAAACTGAAACAACCCCAATTCTGCGGTGCCGGAATCGAGGTTCTTTATATCATGCGGTAGTCCCAGAACACATAAATTGCTACCACATAACATGTCTCAGCATAGTATCTGATCCATACAGTACAAATTTAACTGGATACATGCCATAATTGGCGATACTTCGGCTCGCAAGCCGGTAGACAAACAAACAAGCAAATCGACTTCAAAGTAGCAGCATCACGGTCGGCTCTTCCACAGGCATTCTTGAGCGTAGCCCACCCTCAGTCCTCGTACCAGTCGTCCCTCATGACGAGGTTGTCTGGCTCGTCGTCACCTGAGTCTGCACGATAAGCATGCAGGTCACTGAATCGAACACCCCAAGCATTCTAACTAGTATTCAAAATGGGGTCTGGCTTCCTAGCAAAGCATAATGAGAAAAGAGTACCATAAATTATGTAATTCTTGGGAGAACGGTCTCATGACCGGCTCCCACTATCATCACACTTATCCCATCACATCCATCTCACCATCTTACACCTCTTCCATACTACCTCTCTCAATCAGTTATCATCTGCGGCAAGGGCAGCTCCCACCCGCCCAAGCCTCAATGGCCTTTGCCGGTGCTCAACCACTCGAGGGGGAAGAGAAGAAAACCCATGCTAGTTAGAAGAGGGTCACCAAGGGATCGTCCTTTGACCGGGGACAGCAGCTATACGTATAGATTATACACTCTGCAGAGGTTTTTGTACATCTGTACCCACACGAGATGGGACGGGGGTAAAGTACCCCGGGCCCACCACACCGATAGATGAACCTCCCTTTCTGGCAGTTTCTTGCCTTCCTGAGCTAGAAAACTGTGCGGATATACTATCCACCGCACTCTCAAGACTGTGAGCTCGAGTATTCCGGGGCCGACGGGTCGAGTCTATCGGGGACGTGTGGCTACATCTCAAGCCCACCATCGCACCCTAACACCATCGCCTTACGCCTACAGTAATATGCCCTTCAGGGAAGTTCAAGAACCAGGCCTGAGGTCGCATGGTATGCACGAGTCATAGCTCCGGGCGACATGTCCCCCTACTCGGTCCTTAACTGGCGAGAGCAAGCCTTCCATGGGTCGGTTGCCACCCTCAGCAGTGGGCCGCGCACCACCTCACACCTCACTCCACTCAGGGCAGAGTTCTAGTCTCTCCCATTATTCCGGTGCCGACTCCTGCCATCCCATCCTCACCACCATCTCGCACTCAATCCATCCCCTTCACACACGCCAAGAGTTATCACATTCCACCACAATCATATTACCCAACTCACATCATGTTTATTCTAAGTAGTTGGGTATTAATCAGAGCAAAGCATGGCTCAAATTAAAATAATATTATCCGGTTGTGGTAGGCTTAGTGCGGTAACAAAATCATTTATCTTATGCACTAATCAGTTGCGCGTGTCTATTGGAATGGAAGTTGGGTGTTCGCTGACCTTGATCGTCGGTGTTCTCCTCAGGCAGGTACTCTGGATCCTCTGGGTCGTCCTCCTGGTGCTCCGGCTCTAGGTTTGAATTAAACTACGAGTCAGATTCTATCAGAAAGAACCAAATAACAATTAAACTACAACACCAATCAATGAGACTTAGTCCCAAGTGATGGAGAATGATTTGAGATGGAAGTAGGAGTTGGTTTTATAATTTTCGGAGTTGGTAAGAATTTCTTATGAATTTCCTTGGTTAATTCATGGTTTTATTAATAAAAAAAAGGCGAAAGAAAAAGGGAAATAGGTCGTTGGGCTGGGTTCGGCCCGTTCGGCTTCCGCTCCAGGCCGGCCCGCTCGGATCCCGCCCTCCAGCCGGCCCGGCTCGGCCTGCTCGCCTCGCGGTCCTCTTCGAGTTGGGCTTCTTCCTTTTTCTCCCCGGCCCGTCTAACCGGCCTGCCACCGACCGGCTTGACCGGGCCACGTCTCTGCCCAGCCCGAAACCGAAGCCTGCCTTCCTATCTCGCTTCTCCCACCCCGCACTTTTCCTACTCGACGGAATGCCACAAAAGCGCGCGTCTCCGACGGAGCTTGCCGCCGGCGACATCGTCGCGCAAGCGCGCCTTTCTTGCTCCTGTGAACACAAGACTCGGCTCGAAGGCCGGTTCTCCACGGATTGATGGTTGTCCAGTGGCAACTTTCGCATCCGCGCGCGGGGTGACGTGCACGGATGCAGTGACCCGCCTTGGCTCCGGCGATCTCGAAGGGCCACCATTAGCGGTTGCTTGGCCAAGAGGTCGCGGGCGTCTAGGGTTAGGACTAGGCCATTGGGTTTGCAAGGCGATGGCGTAAGGGGTGGCGCGGCGGTGCTCACAGTACGAACCCAGCCGCTTTTGCTAGTGCCATCGCAGACACGGGCGTTGCCCGGCCGCGGCGAGGTTCATCGTACTCGACAACATCAAACACCCAACCAAAGTGAAACGGCTCACGCGGTTATGGTGTTTCCGGCCGCGTGGCGTGGTTCGGCGCTTCGGCGCGTCGCAAAGCGCACGACGCGCACATGGGCACGTTGTCCAGGTCGCGCGACGCGGTGGGCGCGGCGCATGGGCTCGGACGGCTCAGGAGGGCGCGGTTCTAGACCGGCTCCCGACGACGGCTTGTGCGGGTGCAGTGTTCTCGGCCCCGCGACGCGACGTGGCACGGCACGCACGGCGTGCATGGGCGCGCTCTGTTCAATTTTCTCAGTCGCTCGGCTCTAGGGAAGGTTTCGGCCAAGACCGATTTCCCCGTGATGATCTATGCGCATCGGCTCTCCTACATGCTCGACCACCTCCTACGACGACCACCGTGGCTTTGAGACACGGCGTGAAGGCCGGCTCCAGGACGCCTCGGTGGCAGCACGCGAACAGAGAGAGCTCCGAGGAGCCCGGGTTCACGGCGGGGGTTGGACTAGGGGTTGGGATCGTCCTCACCTAGGGTTGCTCGCCGGTGTGTAGTATGATCCCGTTGGTGAAGGGGTTGCAGGCTACGGCGAGGATGGCGAGGTACAGTTCCGGTGGCATCATGGACGGCTTCGGCGTGGGCAGGTGGTGTCCTCACGCGGACGGAGGTGCAGCTCTCCTCCGGGCTCACGGCCTCCTTCTCCTCAGCTGGTCTGGCTTCGACGGCGTCGCCCTTCTTCTTCCTCGGCTCCTGTCACCTCCTTCTACGGCTTCCTCTCTTCCTGGTTTTCCCTCCTAGCGGCGGAGTTGGGGAAGAATCCCCGAGCGATTAGGGTTTTCAGGTGCGGCTCGTCCCGCTCTTTATAGGGGAGGGGCTCTAGGGTTGGATCGGAGGGAGATGGCGACAATTCGGCCGGCGTCCTCTCTCCAATCCTTCTCTCCCGCGCTTGGCCGACAGGGTCACGTAGAACGCGTAACCTGGGGCCCGCGCGCCATGGGCAGTTGGAGCAGGTGGCCCAGCTCTATCCTCTCTCCCTCCCCTGGCTTGGCGCGCAAGAAGATGGCGAGGTCGGGCGGGCGCGGTGCGGCGCGGAGCGGCGCGGGCTTGGCTTGAGCTCGGGTTCGTTCGGTTCGGATGGAAGAAGAAGGAAGGGGAACGACTGCTAGTGGGTCCCGCTTGTCGGCGACTCAACGGGATAGGCCCACCTAACAGCGGTGGCTCGGCAGCGCCGCGATGGGCCGAGAGCCAGTGAGTCGGCCCATGCAGGTGGTCTCCTGGCTGGGCCTGGTTCGGCGGGTTGGGTTAGCCAGGCCGAAATGGCCTTTCCAATTATTCCTATTTTCTGGATGTTTTACCAATTAGATTGTTTTGTTTTAGATTTTAATTGAACCTAAGCACTCAATCAAAGAGGCAAATAAACCAACATATGAGATGCAAAGATTACACAAGTTGAAGAAAAGTAAAGCTGTTCTCATTAGCATAACAAGTTGGTTGCTTAATTTAATTAATTAATTTACTAATTCCTAGTAGTTTAAATGCAATGCACAAATAAATCAAAAGAAATTTTTAAGTAGTGATTTCCGGGTTACAAAAAGTAGGGTTGTTACACAAACTCTTCAATTAATTCTGAAATGAAAGGGTTAAAAGAATTAAGTTAAAAGGCACACAATATGCAACAAATATATGAAAGGAAACATTGTATCTGTACCTTTTTCAATAGTTGCTAATTCCTCAGCACTCTCCTTGATATCAATAGGAGTGGACCTCCGCATCTAATCTTGTGTACATACTAGAGCCTCTAGCATAAATGGAGTAAGAGAGGTACGGAAGTCATCTAATATACGCCCACTTGTGCTGAAAACTGACTCGGAAGCTACAGTTGAGATAGGCATAGCAAGAATATCACGGGCCAAACGAGCCAAGATTGGATACCTAGCTGCATTGTTCTTCCACCAAAGAAGAATATTAATCTTTTTATCAGTGTCTTCATTTTCTTCAGCAAGGTACTTGTCAAGTTCAGATTTGCTGCTGCTGCCAGAACCATGGCTCATCTTCAGCCTCTTGGCGATAACTTGCTTAAGCTTGCCTCCTGCTTCTGGACCTCCCTTTGATTCAATAGGATTAATTACTTCAGCTGGCTGTTCATTTGGCGCATACAATTTCCTATATTCCTCAAATAGCTCATACACACAAGTGGTAATGGCTTCCCAAACTAGCTGTCCTCGTTCCTCTCCAAATATTTCTTCAACGGTTATTTTTGTGTAATCTGTTAACTTGTATCTTGGATCAAGAACAGCAGCAACAAAAATCAGCAAGTTAATGTTCTCCTTCTCCTTCACCTTCCCCTTTGACTTTCCCTTTCCATTGTCATTCTCACCAGCATTCTCATTGTTGGTGTGCCAAACTCCCCAATACTTGTCATATTTATCTTTCATTCTCTTGCCCATTGATACTTGCAATGGATCTTCACTACTCATCCATGATTGAATCAGCAAATGGACTTCCCCAATCTCATGAAAGAAAGTATTGGCAGTGACGTGGAGACTAGAGGAGACACGGACAGTAAGATCATAGAAATGCTCTAGAAATTCTGGCAACTTCTTGACATTGTGCCAATCATTTTCATTAGGGTGACCAAAGCCATCTCTCTCCTCAAATAGTTGGACATAAGAAACGTCATCGTCAGCTAACCTTAAGAACACCTTCTCATAAATAAGTGCAGCTTTCAGCATGACATATGTGTAGTTCCACCTAGTGGGGACATCCATCTTCAAAAAATGCCTTGCTGTCCACTTTCTCTTCCTTACAGATTTCCTTAAATTTGACCAATCTTGAAGTTCCATTTTTAATATATCTAACAGCAGCTCCAACCCTCTTCACAGAGAGGTCCACTTCTTTCAATCCATCTCGCACAATGAGGTTTACAATGTGTGCAGCACACCTCATGTGTAAATACTTGCCACCTGCTATGTTAGTTCGGTTAAGCTGCCTCCGTAGATAAGTAATGCCGGTGTCATTAGCACTTGCATTATCAACAGTCACAGACATCACTCTGTCCAAACCCCATTCAGTCAAGCTTTTCACCAAGCTTTTCCCAATGTCATCTCCCTTGTGCCCCTTGACCTGGAAAAAACGGATCACTTTCTTATGCAAATTCCAATCGTCATCGATGAAGCGTGCAGTCGCAGTCATGTAAGAGTCTTGCTATTGTGAAGTCCAGCAATCTGTTGTTAGTAGGCCTAGTTGTTAGGCAAACTCCCTTACAAGAGTCTTTGAAAAATTTCTTCAGCTTCGCTTTCTCTTGAAAATAAAGACGTACAATGTCCCTAGTGGAGGTTCTTCTAGATGGCAATTGGAAACGTGGGCAAGCTCTAGACATAAATTTCTTGAAGCCTGCCTTCTCACCAAAAGCAAAGGGCACCTCATCCTCCACGATCATCTCAGCAAAAGCTTCCCTTAGTGCCTCTTGATCAAACCTCCAAGTGGTGGGAGCTTCCCCTTGAGTTGCTTGCAAAGTACCTTGCTTTGGATCTTTGTTGAAAACATGAGGATTTCTCTTGCAAATGTTGAAATGTTTCTTCAATGAAGATGTACCATGGCTCTTTGTGTCAGCCTTGATCTGACGACTGCAATACTTGCATTGACCGGCCATCAAAACACCTTTGTCATCCTTGATCTTGTTGAAATGTTCCCACATCTTTGACCTCGGTTCCATCTCCTTTCTTCCCTAACCTTTGTCTTCATCATCATCTAATCAATGGCATTATTTTCAGTACCTTGCTCTTGTGACTGTGACTTGTCACCCACTGTCTCTACAATAGCGCCGCTGGGAGCAAACTGTGAATCAGTGCCCACTGACTCCATTTCCATATCCATACTCTCATTAGGTTCTGGCATCTACATGAAAAAAAAGAGCACTAGTTTTAATGTTTTATCGCACATTAATGTATTGCAATAGGTAGTACACTACCAGAAGTAACTATAAAATTGCATTTAGCAAACAAAAGTGTCATCATCAATCATGCCTCATGCTATAAGCAGTAGATCATCACTAATTAACTATCCTAACCAATAACCAGTTTCACTAGTTCACTATAACTACAGATACAGAGATACAGAAAGGAGGGTTAGCATACATTGCACGATTCCTCAGATGTTGGTGCCGTCCTTCACTTGTGAGCGCGAGGGAGGCGGCTTTAGGTGGCGCCGTGCAGCGTGCAGGCAGTGGCGTGGGCGCCAGGGCGGCGGCCTGGGGCCTGGATCTTGCAGTTGCAGCCGCGGAGGCAGAGGCGGGCCGTGCAGCGTGAGTCGCCAAGCCACCGGTCAGGCACCAGCAGGGGACGCCGAAAGCGCTGGATGGCCGGACGGGCGGAGCGCCGGACGGCCGGAGCGCAGGATGGGCAGAGGCGCGGAGCCGCGGAGGCGTAGGACGGCAGCAGCGGCTAGCCTGGTGCCTGGTGGAGACGAGGCAGAGGGCCGGACGAGGCGGAGCACCGGACGGCCGAAGGCGCGGAGCCGCGGAGGCGGAGGACGGCAGGACCGCAGGAGCGGCTGGCGGCGGCTGTGTGCCGATGCTGTGCCTGCATCACGTTCGTCTGGCAACCAGGCAAGGGATGGGAACCAAGGAATCTAGGGTTGGAAACTTGGAATTGGGCCAGTGGGCCGTGCAAAGCAAAGGAAGTTGGGCTGGTAGCCTGGTACAGCGTACAGGACATCGGGTAATATGGGTAATTCGGGTACCGGAGCCTAGGACCCGAATTACCCAAAATAAAATTGGGTTTTCAAAGGCAGGATCCGAAATTGTGTTTGGGTAATTCGGGTCTGGGTTATTCGGGTCCGGTTCTGGGTAAATCAGGTCTGGGTATTGTGTATCGGGTAATACGCCCAGGTCTAACTCCAATAGCTATGAAAATCAGAGTCCTCATATTCCAATAGTTTGCGATGAATGCTCCCGTACCTACTGGTGCCTAGCTAGTACTGCCTAAACGTAAGATTGATGCGTCCAGGTCGAAGGCCCGTTTCTTCTTTCAACCAAGTTGGTGCAGTGTTGGTCTTATGCCATGGAACAATAGTCTTGATTCTCCACCGAGTATGAGAACGTCACCAGATTCGACGTTGACCTTGGTTGCTTTGTCTTTGTCTCTAGTGTCGCCAAACAGGAACTCGGCGGTGTCACCTATGGAGATAGATATGAAAGGTAGACCTTGGTTAAGGCTACTCTTTGACTCGTCCTTGTCTTGGTGAAGTCCGAGCTTCCCGGAGTTGGTGTAGTAGTTGACGATGCATATATCAGGGTTGATTTGCGGAAACTCGCTTGCAGTAGAATTCGTAGTTTGAGCAATCATCTTGAAAGCGTCTGGTATCGCTGGGGCTTGTGCTCCATCGAATGGACGTGTGGGTCCATATGAGCGTGTAGTCGGATCCCAATTCTTTCCCAGAGACATCATCCATAAGTTCAGCTTGGCACCATTCTTATAGCTGGGTCTGTAAAATCCTCTTAGACCACTACCCAGTTGTCGGCACACACGAAGCATCTCGACTTGATCTTCAGGCTTGACAAATCCTTTTAATAGAAACATCCCGGGTCACAAATGTCAAACTGAAACTGCATCAGTGGAGAACTCTCCCACTTTTCTCTTCTTGTGACCTCGAGGTATTGTTTTTTTCGCTTTCGTGGATTCTTGGTAATCAGGGCATAAGTCGAAGGGCTGCGACGAGGGCTGCGACATCTATAGCAGGAAGATCAAGGCCCGTGTCAATTCAAGAGTCATAAAAACTTGGTGTGGTCATAGAGCGTTTCGTATTTCCGTGCTCGAGAAAATATGACGAAAATGACCCCATCACAACGTGTGGCACCAATCTATATCGCCCCTTGCTACGTGAACATGTTGCAAGTAGCTTTTGGAAGGCAACAAGAAGGGGCTTGGTAGCAACTCAAAATACGAGGGTCGTGCACGTCTTCACATTCTACACCGTTGGTATAGAAGGTATTCTCTAAAAGTGTTTGTATTCGTGCAGAAGCACCATGTTCGACAAAAGGCCATGTTGGCTTTTTAGCCGAACCATCCATATTCAGAGTGGGTGATGTATAGAAAGGTTCTCTCAAGTTACATGTACTACCAATTTTGTATGACGGTTCCTACTAATTCTATTTGCAACTTGAACCACTCATCCAAACAGTAGAAATACATATACGGGTCCCATTCCACACTTATCACTCCCGAACAAAGACATGCATAATACGATATGAATCTAGTCACTTACGGGCAAACACACATTAAAGCACATGAAATGAGAGGAAACAGAGTGATGCATGATCGTCCTACCCATCTCACATCACACACCCTATGTATATGGCTAGCGATATTTCAGTGACATATATGCACGTCTCTCCTTAATGCAACTAGTCGTTTTCTAGTCGAACTTAGTTTCGTATGTAGTTAGTGTACCTGCAGAAGAATGCATGCTCATCCATTACCACCTAATGTGGCATCCACGCATGACCACTGTGTGGACAACGTTGAGTGGGCCTTTGCATCTTTTCTCAAAACCTGTCTTTCCTCCAGTGCTGCGGATTGTCGAGAAGAAGATGGATCCTAAAATCAAATGTAAGTGTGGTGGGCATGAAAGCATCCAAAGCATGTCCTCCACCCTTAAAGAGCTTTTCCTACAGGGCATGAATGCAGGGCTTACAACCATTCGCAAAACCCGATAGCATTCCTCCAGTATTGGGGATAGCTATGGCCGAAAAGTTGCTTCCCAAAGCTCCGAATATGCATATGAGTTTTATCTAGTTCAGAATGTTAGCGATATCACCTGGATAACACTAACATCCTTATATGGTCATAACACATACTCTCATTTTTGAATTACTTGAAAAGGGGGTTTTCAAAAATAGTTTGCAAAACAAAACTTGATGATACGACTATTGTCTGTGTATGATCGGCTCTGATACCAGCTGTGGCGAAACCGTCCTGCTTAATCCAGGCTATGCACACGTGCCACCTCTGGTTCGCAGTGCACTTAAGCTGAACTAAACCCGGTAGTCCGTCGACCTACCCCAAAGGGCACTCGATGTAACCATCGCCCAAGGATGCCGACATCACACACATTCAGCCCTCAATGGAGCCACAACAGTTACATCATCACAGACAGTTTAATAGTGAAGATAAGATAAAGTGATTACAGACCAGATATAAGTACAAAAAAAGATACATGTTCAAATCAAAAGCGGAAGCAGTGTTTAAAATATCTCGCAGCAGAATCAGAGTACTTAAGTAGTCTTCATGTAGAGGTGAACAAGACGAGCAGCACCGAGCCCACCGGTACTACCCTTCTCTAAGCAATTGTCTAGATGTCAACAGTACATGCGCTCCAAAAGTGGGGGCAAACCCTGAGTACTAATTACTTAGTAGGACTTAATGGAATGGCTTACGGCTAACGCAAAGCTTGCTTACTAATAAGTGGGTCCTTAGCCATTGATTTCTAAACAGAGATGAGTTAACCATTAAGTAACAAGTTCCATCACTTGTATGTATCAACGTAATCATAGTAAGTTTTCAGGAATGTAAACATCTAATACAAGCATGTGGTACCGGAAAAACATGATTAGTAAGCATAGTGTATTCAAGTTGTTACTACGTTGCCCATCAATGATATGGCATTCTCACACCTGGTGAGCATCAGCGATTCGAATCGATTTTTATATTCCTAGAAACAACTATCATGCCAGGGGTATATGCTTACTAGCCATCGCATTCCCACATATAGCCCCCATCTCCACTTGTCCCATCCCAAGTTCGATTCACTCCCGCCTGACCCCCGGGTTGTGCCCCCATGGTAAGCCTGCCGACATCTCGGTCTCCCCACCATGAGTACCAAGCTCCCCTGGGCCACCTTCCTCTCAACCCAAGGAACGTGTCTCTGTTCTTCGGATGGCACAAGTAAGATTTTCACCGGTCCATTATCCCGGGTAAGCACTCTAGCAATGTTATGCCGATCAACAGGCGAACAGCGAACGGAGTCTTAAACGACTTGGGTGGAGTCCACCAACCATTCATATACTCATCATCATCATTTATTTTTCTTGTATGCCCATATCTCCGCCCGATCTCCATTTAATTATAAACATAAATGTAACTTTCATCCTGGTGATACTTTTGAAATCTTTGAAAGATCACCTACGCGACGAGTGACTCCATTCACTCGTGTCTACTCGTACCTAGCATTACTAGGCATACTCGGCCTACGTACTCTATTATAGGTGCTAGGGCCATGGCGGCCAAGGAGTCTAATGCAATTGGTTTCAAACAACTTCTAATGCAGATGCATAATAATCAACCATAATATGTTTGCTAGGAAAAGCATAGTCCTGCCTACCTTTGCTTTATTTCTAAGGTAAGCAACAAACTAAGCTAACGTTAGTTTGCCGGGTTGTGAGGTTTTGTCCCAGGCAATCCCTTGATCCCTTGGACAACTCCTCCTTCCAAACACGACTGATGGGCCCTTCAGGTCGTGAACGGGTCTTAGTTGGTCTTTTGGACCACCGTAGCTTGATGTAGCTCCACGCACTTGTTTCTTGATCACGTATCTATATCAAGCATCGCTATATGAAGGATATGCATAATGCAGCGAATGATATGCATGAATAATAAGCACGCATACGAATAATCATTCTATGGACAACCAAGTAGGTGATTGATATCTATTTAAATACATCACATTTATGGACCTAGGGTAAACATTTTCTCCCACCATCACACAATATCATCAAACATGCACTTATCCAGCTACTAATTGCTTAGGAAGTATATCAAGTGTTTTTGTGCCGCTAAGACAAGCATACAACTATGTAATCAAATATTCGCAATGCAACATAGAAATTTATTGTATGGTCAAGCATTAATTTATTAAGTGGTTCTTTTTATACCATATGCAGCAAAACATCACACAACATATATTTACCCATGTATGGGATGCTAGTAACATCACTCGTGTTGCTAGTGACAATAGTGCTATTATGAACCTAGAGCAAGCATACTTCCATCCAATCCTATATACATTAACAAGTCATTCAGAGGAAACATTTACTAATTATATCATACATTTTGTTTATTTTATGGATTAAAACCCTATGTTGACTATAGGCGTTTTACATGAGCAGGTAAATTAATTCCTTAATCAATGTGTCATAGAGAATAGTAGATAACATTCAGCAAGAATCGACCACATTCGCAATAATACCATTTTTAAACAAACATCTACACATGCAATCGATGTACATGCTCATTTTATGAATAAAAAAATGCCCATCTAAGTTCGTGCAGTTAGACAATCCCAAATGAGCTCAGATTTCTATGACATGTGAAATTGTAGTACACTAGGCTACTGCCAAAATTTCAGCCCATCTCCCCATCATATTCACCCTGTAGATCTTCTCACAAGGAGTTCATAGCCACTGAGTTTGTCCATTTTGGATTTTTATTCGATTTTATATGATTTTCCAAAGTTTACAGCCAAAATATGCACATTAACCCTGTAAATGGACTTCTACGTAATTAAACCTAGATAACAGGGGGTAGCAAACAAACATCGCTAGACTTAGCCAACAGTGCACCGAAAAAGGGAAAAACATAGGGTTAGTTCATAAAAACGTGTGACTCGGGTTTATGTGCAAAGATCTAACCTTTTCAGGGGGTTCTTGGAAGTTTTTACAAGACACATTTAACAGTGACGCTAAAAGTAAGAAGGGAAAGGATTTTTTTGCAAAAAGGGGCCTTCTTCTTCTACCTCCAGACGGGGCAATCCCGCGCGCGGCGGCCAGCGTCGTGCGGAGGCCCGATCTGCTCGTGGGGAAAGGGAATGATGACGAGGCTTGGTGTGCCGGACGCGCGGGGTCGTGGCGGTTGTAGTGGGGGTGGCCTCGGGCGCCGAGGTGGACGGATGGCGGCACGGGAGGCGGTGAACAGGCGGCGAACCGACGCGGCGTGGACGGCGAGACAGGGCCGAATCCCGCGACGGAGGAAGGGAACGGAGACGAGACCAAGCGCGTTGGATGCGCCAGGTCGAGGAGAGTGCGGGGGTGGCGGTCTAGTGGCGCGGAGGTGGACGGGAACGGCGGCGCGAGCCCGAGCTTGAGCTCGGCCTGTCAAAGGTGGGTTGACGGAGCGAGGCAAAGAGAGGGGGTTCGGGTGCAGGGGGAAGCGAGTGGAGGAGAGGAACTGAGAGAAGAGAGCGCTCCCCTCTTGAGGACGGGGTTGGGGCGTTGATCCGCGGCGTGGAGGCGGTGACCGTACGTCAACGGCCGCGTGGCAGCCACCGGCTCGGCCATGGCCATCCTCGGGATTGGGGGCCCCAGCGTCTCAGAGAAAAGAAAAGGAAAAGTGTGTTTTCTCCCCTCCTGAAAATCGCCCATTTGACCAATTTTAGAGGCCGAAATTGAAAATACACCAATTAGATGAAATGTTCTAATCTTTGAGCTCTACAACTTTGTCAAAAAGATTGATATCAAAATCTATTTGTAAATATGGTATAAATTTGAATTTACCCTGCAGCCCCCAATTTGGACAGTGGACCTTTATTGCTTAGGAAATTCAAAAGTCCTATTTCTCACCTAAAGTGCTTCTTGACATTGTTGTTGGTAATCCCAGGGTCTACAACTTTTCTAACTAAGGCTTTGCAAAATTATGGTTGTGGATTAGAGAAAAACTCGAATTACCAGGCAGGTCTGGTTTTGGTAGGTTTTTCATGTAGGCAGAAAAGGACCTAAAACACCATGTAAACCTTAATGCCTGTCAACACACCAATTAACAAAGTTGTTCGTCATGAAGTTCTCTACAGGTGTTGTATATAAAGTTTTGTCTATTTCACCACAGATTTTGAATTACAAACACAATTGTGTTCAGAGGCTTGGTAAAACAGCAATTTCACTTTGTGTGTAGAGCCCTTCCTGTTTTCAACTTTTGAAGTGTCGAATGAAGTCCAATCACTTCCACACCAGATGCATTCGAAAAGTGATAAGTTTAATTTCATTTCACAATAAGGAAAATTTTGAAGTTGTATAGTGAAATTAAAAGTAATTTCAGAAGGAAACTTGGGGACAAGCTGAAAATCCAGACTTGGGAGTTTTCCTAAGTATAGACACTCTTGGGCTGTTTTCAAGACATAGTTAGATCCCAATTAGAATGACAACTCTATAGTTTCGAACTAGGTTCAGTGTAACAAAAGTGTAGTTCATAACATGTACAGCAACTTTGACAAGGGAGTTAAGCTC
This sequence comes from Paspalum notatum, assembly GCA_022530915.1. Lineage (NCBI taxonomy): Eukaryota > Viridiplantae > Streptophyta > Magnoliopsida > Poales > Poaceae > Paspalum > Paspalum notatum. Next base: position 56,931,547 of record CM039683.1, on the reverse strand, counting down.
AGGTGCTTTTGTGAGTTTGAATGTTTTATTAGGGCTGAACTTTGATCAAAAGTACCTTTGTCACCTAAAAGAACGTTGGCATAATTCAATTAAACTTTTGGACCTTCTTGTCATTTGGTTTTTAAGCCTGGCCAAAACAGCAAAGTAAAAAAATGTTTCCTGAACTAGGACTTTTGTATTCGTTGTCTTGCACAAAAGCTTGTGGGTGGTGATTTCAACAACCATCCCACGTAGAGTTTTGTATTCACCAAAAAAAATTTTGACTTAGTAACTTCTCCATATAGTCCTTACTTTCTAAGCATGATTATGTCTCAATTCAATATTAATTTGTCTCTAACTGTGTGTTTAGGCTTTTGAGATGCCGGGGCATCACAGGTTTTCCTATAGCCATAACTCAAAAGGTCCGAAGTATATAAAGGACAGTCTATGACATTGTACCATCCGGTCCATGTATTTCCTTGGCTGCTGCAATGTTCACACCTTTGGTCGAAATAGTCCGACCTCTAGGATGGTTTGTAGAATGTACCATCTTGTCCTTGTATCTTTTGGTCTGCCACAATTTCTATAGCTTCTGAAGAATTAGTCCGAAGTATATATAGGACGGTCTACGAGACCGTACCTTCCGGTCCATTTATTCTTTGTCGCTTCAACTGACTTCTGCTAGAATGGTCCGCTCCATTCATTTCTTGTAAACCGTACCATCCGATCCTCATATTTTACTAGGCTTCATCTTTCTTTGGACTTGTTCTTTCTTAATGTGGATCATGTATAACTTCAAATTTGTCTTTGGAATATGCAAATTTCAAGTAGAAAAAAGACCAAAAAATATAAAAAATCCACATTTACTAGAGGTATTTGTTAGTGACTGACAATGTTTAATTGTTTATGCTTATATTCAATGAAAAACTTAGTAAAACGATGCAATTCTATCATCAATGTAGAGCACCAACACAATTCGAATTGCTTAGAAATCGCAACCCCTCCCGATCCCCACTTAACAAATTTGACAGTTTGCATGCATCCACATAACCAATTTTTGCAATCGAACATTCAAAATGTGATATTTCTCATACCATACCTCCGATTCACAAACTGTTTGAACTTTATTGTTGAGAAGAAGATGCCGAACAACATGAGATCGGTGAAGCCTAGCATTCCAAAATTTTAGAAATATATAGTGATAGTTACAACCCAGCGAGTTGCAACCGGGATGCTGTTTCCATTGTAACAGGGACATTGCTCCAGTTGCAACTTAACAAAACCAGTTGTAATTAGACCACTGCAATTGCAATAACAATTACTGTCTGGCTGCTTTTTATTACAGAAGAATTTTCCGGATCAGGAGTTACAACTTGTTTTATCAGACTAGACAAATGTACGTAGGAGGAACTAGCTGGCATTCACCTACAACTATTGTGTCACAAACTAGTTGCAAGCCTAGCTGCAACAAGTATGGGAGTTGATGGGAGCTGCTGTTGGTTGTTTTGGGGACTCTACTAACTCAGAGCTACCTAATGCTCCTGGAATAATGATTTATTTGTACATTAAGCAAATCAATAAAAATATACTAGCTACTGGTTGCTAATTGCAGCGTAGATTAGCTTGCTAGCTTCCTTGACTGGAGGAAGGACTTGTGCTTGACACCTGTGGATGCGAGGTAGGCGAGGAAGGTTGCATAGTCGGTGTCCATGTACTGCGGCGGGTTCCCCTCGTTCACCAGCTCTGGAGCTGGCCCAATCACCCGCTCCACAGGGACACTGTGGAACGATGCCACCGAGATACGTGGCTGTGTCGAGTTCACCCGCACCCGGTGCAACATGCTCTTGTATCGCCCATTGCTGTATATCTGCATCCAATAAGCAGGGCATAATCAGCAGCAGTATAAATTGGAGATACTGTTCTTCACGTTCCTTCTATTAGAGCGCCGATGTCTCCCTGAGACGGTGAGAGTTCTTCAACCTGCGTCTCGGGCGGCTGTCATGCCACTGCATCTGCATCTGCTGCAGGATTCGTTGCATCCACCCTTGCTAACATGTCGATGTCTCTCATTCCGTGCCAGCAGAAGCACGCGCCCTACGGTACCCTTGCTAACATGCCTACAAAGCCTGCGGCATCCCGACATAAGGGGACTGCATGCAACCTCTGCTACATCCACATCGACGGACTAGGAGGAGACATACCAATGTTTAGTTGATTAGTTATGCTCCCTCACGTGGAACTATACGTCGTCGTCGAAAGCGGGTCGGAACAGTAATTTTAGCTATTATTCTACCAGCGAACGTTATAACCTGATCTCTGGAGTTATAATTATACTGTTAAGGTACATATGCACCGACCAATTACATTCAAAACAATGATAAATCAGTAAGGTACACAATATACTGCAATAGTTGATGTGCGTATTGGAGAAGTCCGATACGTAGATAACATAGATTTTCCATCATTCTAAAACTGAACATAAAAAACCTATTTCGAAAGATGCGACAGTACCTAATACTACATGGATAAGTTGAAGATGATGAGGCATATCTGTTCGTTCAAAAAAAAAATGATGCATATCTGGACAGCTCACTCTTCTAACATGTAATTTATTGTACTAGTACTTCATCAGCATTTTGTCTCAACCACTGACAACCAAACGCTCTTACGCAAACAGCATCTCATTTGTTTTTGTAACGAGCTCTGATCCTTAAACACGACACAGCCGACGATCACGCTCTTAATAATGTTTCTCCTTCTGCGTTTGTTTACTATGTCTTGGATCCGAGAGTCTTCCTTATCCTAGCATATCAAGTTGCCGGCCAGAACAAAAGTCAAAGTTGAACGGCAACTGCTACCCTTTTGTAACTAAGCTTACATTCCTATCCATGCAGTGCTGCCCAGTGACAAATTGCCAATGTAAACGCAGGTAACGATCGGATAATACGACAGAGCGTAGAATAATGTTTACGATGTATTGTAGTACGTACTACGTAGTATGTACGCTGACCTCAAGGTGGTCGCCGACGTTGACGGTGAAGGATCCTGGGACGGGGTCGACGGTGAGCCAGCGGCCATGGTGCATGACCTGGAGGCCCTCGACCTGGCCCTGCAGGAGGATCGTGAAGAGACCGTAGTCCGAGTGCGGCGGCAGCCCCAGTGCGAGCTCCGGCTGAGGGCACGCCGGGTAGCAGTTCAGCATCAGCTGCGAGTACCCCACCGCCAGCTCCCCGAGCAGACCGCGGCGGCGTGGAATGCCCAGAGCCTCTAGGGCTGCCTCCATGAGCTCCATGAACAGCTCATGGTTTGCCATGGCGTACCTGGCAGCCACTTCTCTGCATGCTCCATCACGCAGGCGAGTACATGCATCCATGAAGTACATATCATGCACAATATGTATCGACTAGATACTCCTATATGATAATAAATATGAATGATGGATGTATATGATATATACTCAAACAATAAACAGCGTACGTGGAAGAACATTGGAGACCATTGCAATAGTTTTTTAGGTAAACTCTTTGACTATCGAAGAGCCTTGAAGACAATTGCATGGCTGAAGTTTACTAAGATTTCCTTTTCTTTTCAAGGCAACCAAGGAACATTCTGTATTTTTCATGCCACTTTTATTTGTAGGCTGGCGATCAAAACCAGGCCAATGTAATTTCTGGTAGCACTTGTAACCTCCATTATGATATATTCCCTCCGTGCAGAAATACGTCGTCCCCTGAATTTGTTTTAAGTCAAACTATTTCAAATTTAACCAAGTTTATAGAAAAAGAATAATAATATTGTTAATGTAAAATGATCATTAATGGATTTATCGTGAACTATATTTTCATAATTTACTGCTTCGGTAGGATAAATATCAATATATTTCTCTAAAAATTTGGTCAAACTTAACATTCTTTGTCTTAGGACAAATCCAAGAAACATTGTATTTGAGGATGAAGGGAGTAACCACGAAGATATTTTGCATAGTTCGATATCAATGGGGACGACTATACTAAAGAGGGCCGGCCGATCGGGACAGACATGTCACACAATAGCATGAAAGTACATATGTTTGCAACTGGTTATTTCATTATGTGGTTCTGTCATTTGACTTCAGTAATTTGATGATACCAGTGGCACGCATATATAGGAGCCGGAGGGGATTCCTCGACGGCCCCTGCTGCCACTAACACGTGAGACTGGATCCACCTGTCAGCGACGAAAGTTAGGTAAGGAACTTCAGGGAATCCTCGCCCTATGGGAGTAAGTATTTATTTATGTGGGGAACAAATTTAACTCGATCGGAAGAAACAAAAATGCTGCGCGATGCAAACTTCAAGGAAGGCTAATAATTAATATAAGGAATCCACAGAAATGCATAATTAGCTACCCCATTAGAATAATTTGTGGTGTTTTGTTCTCTTGGATGTGCTGAAGCCATGATTGAGGGGTAGGTTATTATTCCATTAATAAGTAAATATAATCTGAGCGAGTTAACAAACTCTCTACAAGGACTAGTAGTAGTAGGTACCTGAGGTCAGCGGGCTCGTCGGGCCAAGAGGCGACGGCAGTGTGCAGCGGCTGGCAGGCGAGCTTGAGGAAGTCCCGCCAGAAGAGCACGGCGTCCTTGGCCTGGTTGAAGCTGGTGCCGTACCTCACCGGCGCCCGCACGTCCGGCGACATGTACTGCCCCCGCCGCTCCACCGGAAGCTCGAAGAACCGCCGCGCCACGTCCAGCAGCCCGTTGATCACCCCGCGTTCCACCCCATGGTTCACCACCTGCACACATCGCTTTTAAATATACATGAGTATGTGCATGCATCATGCCATGCATGAACGGAAACAGCCATCGAAGGCAAACTTTTTGCAGCGTACTGGCCTGAAAGAATCCGTATTCGCGGCATGCGGCGTCCAGAGTGTCGAGCACGGAGGCGCGCTGGCTGGGGTCGCGGAGGCGGCCGACGTCGACGACAGGGAGCTTCACCGTGCCTAGGTCGTCGCCGGGGCGGTCGGAGGCTGGCAGGATGTACCTGTCGGGCATCCTGGTGATCCCACGGTCTCTTTGCTGCCTCAAGCTTTCGATCAGGCTGTAAGAGCATTGAGCTTGGCTCTTGCTGTCAAGGTCACCTGCTCTGTCGAAACTCTCCGTCTCGAACATGGGTTTGGGTATTGACTTGGCAGCGTCTCTCTCGGTGATGCCGGTGGCATGCTGTAGTTGAAGTTGGCGGTCTTCAGCCATAGTCGCCATGGTGAGTGATGGAGAGGAGAGGTGACAGGAGAAAGGACCCCAGATATATAGGTGTCCGGTCAAATTTCGTTGACAATTAAGCAGGACGATCTGCTGTTTATATATCGTCTTAGCGGTGATGCAACAAGTGCTCCGTAGACGTGGCATAGGGGCGGCATTACATATTGTTATAGCTTGGCGCGTCAACAACCCAATCGTCATATGATGCCACGTGGAAGCTTATAAGTGATGTATAGTTTTGTTAAGGAATTTAGAGTATACTATATAATATGGGTCCTTTAAGTTTGTGGCTAAAATGGTGGCCTAAATTTGGCCATGACCAAAGTAGTGCACTATTGAACTACTTAGGTCATGGTCAAAGTTTGGCCAAGATTTTGACTCCGAAAAACTCAGTAGATAGTTCATAGTGTTCCATAGGTTCTATTATGTTTGTGCATTTGTGGAGGGGTGCTAGGCATCCAGATGGATCTCCACGAGTAAAATGCACATGCGGTCCTTAAAGTTGGCAGCGCGTGTCACTAAATCCCCGAACTTAGAAAATCAGGAATACAGATCTCTAAACTTGGCTAGGGGTGTTATCTAGGTCCAAAACAGCTCTCCAAAACCATTTTCTACTCTTCGGTGCTGATGTGGCACGCTGATATAAAATTTAAAATCTAAGTCCGATCCCTAAACTTGGCTAAGGGTGTCATCTAAGACCCTAAACTTGGCGGGGGTGTCATCTAGGTCCCAAAATATTTCAGTTTTATATGGACAAAACAACCATGTTTAGGGACCTAGACGACATCTATCACTACAGGAAATTGGAGAAAATTTGTCGGTTTATTTAATTTCGTCGGGTGGGAAGGGGCCGATGAAATTAATAAGGTTAAATTCGTCGGCCTACGCGTGACCGACGAAATTAAACTATATTCGTCGGCCTCAGCTTATACCCGACAAAGTTAATTAAATTCGTCGGTTCTGAGCAGGTGGCCGATGAACTTATCGGCCGCCGTATAAATGCACAAGCCCAATCCTTAGAACGCACCGCCCACGGCCCACCTCGCGCCTCCTGAGTCCTGACCCAACCCTAGCCTCTCCGCACTCGCGGCGCGCCTGGCGCCGCCGCCGCGGCCTACCTTTGCCACCGCGCGGAGCCGCGTCCCCTTGCCCGTCGTGGAGCCAGCTCCCCTCGCCGCGGAGCCGCCCCGCCACGGCCGCGTCCCCTCGCCGCCGCCATGGAGCCGCATTCCCACGTTGCGGAGCCGCTCCGCCGCGGCCACGTCCCCTCACCCGCCATGGAGCTGCATCCCCGCGCTGTGGAGCCGCCCCACCACGAGCGCTTCCCCTCGGCGCGGAGCTGCCCCTCCACTCCAACGCGCTGAGCCGCATCCTCGGCGCGGCGGAGCCGCCTCCCCTCGCCGCGGAACTGCCCCGCCGCGGAGCCGCTGGGGGCCTAGCGGCAGCCTCCTCGATGCTGTGGAGCCAATTCCCCTCCCCGCGCCCCCTCGCCGCCGCGAAGCCGCCTCCCCCCGCCAGATCTGTGCAGCTCGCAATAAAAGAGGTAAGTTTTCCCCCTTTTTATTTCGTTGCTACTGGATCCAAAGGATTGATGGCTTCGTTGTGGTTAGGAAGAAGCCCAAAGGTACGCTAGACATCCTCCCTACAAATCCCCCGTCTTCCACAAAGATTTTACGTGAACAATAGTAGTTCATCAGCGAGTGTTTAATTAGAGAGACAAACTCCTACAGATCCTTACTAGTTTTTCTATAATTAGCGAGTGTTGCAATGAAATGGGAGCAATAATTTTCATTTGTTATCCTTAACATATCTTGATTCCATTTACTCTTGAAAATCAATGCAGTTTATAATGAATAGGAGACCTAGAGAGTGATGTTTCCATGCCATGTATCCACAGAAAGCTAAGTTTCAAATCATATTTTCTCTTCCTAGTTAGGTTTGTACTGAATAAGCAAATGTGTTTGCCTAATGTTGTTGCCCTGCCCAGGTTGTAAGCTTACAGTGGATCAAATTTCTCCATAAATCTGTTCCATCTTGGTATTTGCTTCCTTCCATACTCTCATATGTGAAACTAATTGCATTTACCTTTCTATGATATTGTAGTCATGTAGTGCCATCTGCAATTCACCCTTTAACTTAGGATTTCCTCTCCAGGTACCATCCAATAATGCTCAGTGTAATTTTCTATTAGCCTCTTTGATTTCATGAGCCAACAATTCTTAGATCTATAACAAAATGAGTGGATTTATTTCTCAAATTGTATAAATGCACATGCTTGCTTTATATTCCAAGAAATTTCTGTATGGCTGCGTAGCGAAGCGTACCTCCCTACCTAGCATGTCCCTATTTAGTAGTATTAGAGTAGCTCTCCCTATTTAGGTTGTTCGCATTTGTCTTAAAAACCAAGTGGTATTGTATGGCTAGATTATCATAGTTCTGTAAAATATACCTTGAAGCATTTATCTTTGAATTAACTATCTGTAAAGAACTAAAGATTATATGAGTAAAAGAACACAAGTCCGTAGGCATTTATTTATTTTTCATCTTCCACAAGCATAAGAACAACGATAAGATGTTCTTCCTAGACTTGCTAGAGAGGATGCTCGGTTACCAGATTACTTTCATCTCGGTTAGCAGATTAATGACTTCAATTGCGTTGTGTTTGACAAGTTAAGGCTGTTATATGAAGTGCACCATTCAACTCCTTTGTCTTTTCTTTTTACCGCCCGAACTTTGTTAAATACATGTCCTTTAGGCTGTTATATAAAGTGCACCATTTCTTGCTTATGTTTTTATATGTACTATATTGATGTTGTTTTCAAAATTTCAGATTGTATCCAGGTCCCTATCAGAACCAATTCGCTCATACAAAGACCTCGATAAAGGCTCGCCTCAGCTTTATACTAAAGTAGTTAAGTTCTATGAGAATATTTCAAAGCAGCTTGTGGATAAAGGCCATGTACTTGATGCAGAGGATCGACGTCAATGAGCGAATCGTTCGGCTTGACCGCCTGAATCCCACACCACGCCCAACGACGTAAGTGTTACGTGTAACAAAATGTATTGCTGTAGGCTTCTAGCTTACTTGGACGGGATGAACTTCATTCTCATGACAAAAAAGCTTTTATATGTAAGTGTAGTATATTGACCTGCATTTCAATTTCCATAACATCGATATACTTTGCAGATCGCCCTTTCTGGAAGGCTGGTGGAATTTTGAATGGTTTGGTGACAGCAGTCCTGGAGCATTTGCGGCCCGTCTTGCACACCTCAAGTTCTTGAATACGGTAATACCAAAAGACGTAGGAGGGTTCCTACTGCTCTTGCACAGTTTATGGTGTAACATCTCGGATTTTTGAAAACGCGAAAATCAAAATTTTTTAAAACTTTCTGTTAAACAAGACAAATGTGTTTGTAACAAATTAAAAATATGTTAATATCAAACCTAAATAACATTTTGAGTTAATAAATTTTTGACAAATAAAATTTATTGTGTGTTTGTTTGATTGGTTGATTGTGTGCCGGTTTAATTTCGAACCATAGTTCGAGAATTAAACCGTTATCTCTATAATCTTCTGGACCTAATCTACCTACCATCCTCTCCTCTATATCTACTCCGTATCATCTATCGATTTTGATTTTCTCGAACCCGTCAACCTCATCATGACACTCTCAGAAACCTGATTTTGTTCCAGTATTGATCTTCCTCCTTTACCGAGACGAGAGGTGATTATTCTTTCCTATCGATTTACAGCGGTCGCAATTTAATCAGATTCGAAGAATCATCTCTCAGTATCCTCCCACAAAGATATTCTGTCGGCAGAGCAACACCCTAAACCAATCAAGAATAAATTATCTGGTCTGTTCATTCCCTTTTCAAGAAATCAATATTCGAGACAATGTAATATTTTCAACCCGTGGAATTAAATTATTTGCGATTTACTCCGGGTTCGGAATTATTACTCGTCTCAAATAAATCAAAACACTTGAGTAAATTAAATCTAATTTATGTCGCAGAGTGCTAATTCCCTCTCCAAGGATTCATCGTCCATCTTCAACGTGATTTTTCAGCTCGTCAATTTAATTCTTCGCAATTAAATTCGTATTCGAAAATCATCGCTCAGCTGAAAAGCCTCGGAATAATTTCTCAGTGACTTTATCTCACAGCCAAATATCTCATCTCATCTATGTGTCGGAATATTTAATTGCGACATCGAATCTTCGAATTAGTTCCTCTGTAAATTAATTCAGTTCCGAAAATCAATTTAATTCATTTGTACTTGGTACTTCGAAATGAATTTAATCAAATTTATTTCGCAGTCCAACTCAGCCCAAAACTAAAGTCCGCCTAAAAACCCAATTGGTACCTAACCCTAACCCTAAGTGCCTCCTATAAGCATCTAAGCCCTCTTTTCTTTTTCCTAGTTTTCCCCTCGTTTCCCTATTCTTTTTCCGCCGCCGCTGCCTGCTTCTTCCTCTGTTCTTCTTCTTCCTCACGCAAAGGCAGGAACAAGCAGCAGCTTCATTCATTTCTCCATGGCGCCTCTCCTCTCTCCCTCACTTGATCCATCGCGCAGGCAGCAGCAACCAGCCCCATGCCAGCTACCTCCCCATCGGCACCCCACCTCCTGCTCCCTTGCCATGGCGCCCTCTTCCTTTCAAGCCCCTTCTTCCTCTTCCACGCGCAGGCAGCAGAAGACCCCCATCTCCCCATGGCGCTCTCCCTACTCCTCCCCTTGCGTCTTCAGGCAGCAGCAGCAAGGAAACGCGCAGCAGCTCCCTGCTTCTCCCATGGCGCCCCTCCTTCCTTCCTTCCCGCGGTGAGCAAGCAGCAGCAGTTTCCCTTGTGCTTTCCTCAGCCCTTGCGTTGGCACCAATCCCCTGCTACCCTTGCAGATCGAGAGGCAGCAGCTCCCCATCCATGGCGTTCCCCCGTCCTGCTCTCCTTCCTGGGTACCTCTCCATCAAGATCCACGAGCAGCAGTAGCAGACTTCATGGCGCCTCCTCTTTCCTTGGCGCAGCCCAGCAGCAGCTCCCCTGCGACGTTCCAAGCAGCAGCACAAGCCAGTGCCTCGTCTACCCCAAGCGCCACCGGCCGTCAGCCTCCGCATCCCCTTGGTGAGCACATCCTAAATCGACGCATCTCTAACTTTCAGGCCACCCTCAATCTCTCTGCTCTCTTTCCCCAAACGCAGGTAGAAGCCCCTCTGCTCCTTCCTGCAGACCAGCCCTCCATCTCCCTGGTGCTCGATGGATGTTCGATGAAACGACCATCAGGGCAGCAGCAACAAGACTCCTCTCTGTCCATGCCCAAGCTGCAACCTAGGCGCCTCTATGCATTCGAGAGTATGTCCCAAAGGTGACTACGTGCTCTCATTGTCAATTCGATTCACGTCTTTGTCGTGTGCACAATCTTACTCATTTTGGGTGGTGTGGTGACTGCCATGGCGGTGACTTGCTTGGCGAGATGACAACTACAACCACATACTGAACCGCGAGCCGAGGACAATGTCGATCGGCACGGCTTCGCCTTGACACGGCATCAACTCGTTCTGACATCGAGTCTCTTCCTACCGCAAGCCCTCGGTGAGAACCTCGTCCTTGCCCTTCTGTGCTGCCGGTCTTCAAGCCGATGAACCTAGTGCGTGAGATGTCCGGCAGTGATTGCCGATGAGCCTTCCCTTATGCACATGCTTGTCCGGCCTTCGTGCCGCTGTTTTCTGCAGGGCACGTTATCCTCGTGCTATCACGGAATGCCACTAGCACTCGTGCCGTGGACATTCGTGTAGCACGCACACGCACGAGCCGTGAGTTATTGCCCGGTTCAGTCGTTATGCTGCTGAAATTTCTAACTTTCCTAGTACACTAGATCATAAGCTCGACCACGATTCTCTGGCTACTACGGGCTGCACTCGTAACATCGCCAATGCTCTTAATCTAGTCAACTTGCTCTTTCGTGCACGGCCACGAGCCTTCGCTCGTCATGGCCGATGTTTGTCTTCTAATCGCTTAATCACACACTCTATCAACGATGTGTGGCCACGAGCTCTCGCTTGTCACGGCCATTGCTTGTCTCATGTTTAATCGGACACGCACCTCCGCAAGCTTATATCGGTCGTAGCTATCACTTCTAATGCATTTCTATCTTATATATGACAACATGGCCTCGAGCAACTGCTCGCTTCGGCAACAGCTCGCTTTCTGACCGTCATCTATCTGATTTTCTAAACGCGACCAGTGGTTTCCACGCGTGGCTTCCTATGTGGTGGATTTAATCTGAATAATTTCGGTCCCTAGTTCATTTTTACCAATTGGGCTCAGATCTGGATTGTACCTAGCCCTTTATGGTTAATCTCGACTTGACTATCCCTCTCATGCTTTAGTAATAGTGAGCACTATCAGAAAATCCACATCATTCATCGACGCACACCTCTCATCTAATCGATGAATATTTAATCTCTCTCCTGATATCTTGTGGAAGGGTGATGTGAGACTTCTCTCACATCAATTGTGGCTCGTATGCCTTGTTCCGACATGGCTCATGTTATCATCTCACTCACATAATTCCGGCTTGCTCATCGACACTTCCTTGTTTCCAAGCACTTGGTCGAGACGACATTATCTCACTTACAACTCTTATAGAATGGTCCTCTAATTGCATTCTAGTCCTATCTGCTCTCATTTACCATAATTCGGTCCCTTCCTTCCATTATCCTAATCTCTATTTTGCTATGTGATGTTTGCTTAGTTCTTATGTTGTGTTCTTTTCTATGTTTTGTTGGTTGCGCCGAGCAGTGTGGACAACGATGGAGACCCATGACGCACATCGGAGGGAATGAGTTCGTGAAGACGGTGACTACGCCAAAACTTGAGAGCGATCAACTCTACTCCAGGTCACCATTCAGACACTTTCCTGCTTCGAATCCTATAGACACGTATATATGCTGCTGCTGTTTTATTTATGTTCATGCTTGCTTGGATAACCTAAAAATAGGAAGCCTACTCCCTTTTAGCCACGTTACCTTGCTTGCTATGCTATTACCACCATATTACTACTTTAACTAAATAAAATAAACATGATGTGAGATTAAGTGATATTGTGGGATGTGATTACTCTTGGCGTGTGTGAAGTGGGTGGGTTTTTGAGCGCGAGATAGTGTGTGAGATGGGTGGCAGGAGTCGGCATGGAAATTATGGGAGAGACTAGAACTCTACCCTGAGTGGAGTGAGGTGTGTGGTGGTGCGCGGCCCACCGCTGAGGGTGGCAACCGACCCATGGAAGGCTTGCTCTCGCCAGTTAAGGACTGAGTAGGGGGACATGTCGCCCGGAACTATGACTCGTGCATACCATGCGACCTCAGGCCCGGTTCTTGAACTTCCCCGAAGGGCATATTACTGTAGGCATAAGACGATGGTATTAGGGGGCGATGGTGGGCTTGCGATGTAGCCACACGTCCCCGATAGACTCGACCTGTGGGCCCCGGAATACTCGAGCTCACAGTCCTGAGAGTGCGGTGGATAGTATATCCGCACAGTTTTCTAGCTCAGGAAGGCAGGAAAGTGCCAGAAAGGGAAGTTCATCTATCGGTGTGGTGGGCCCGGGGTACTTTACCCCCGTCCCATCTCGTGTGGGTACAGATATACAAAAACCTCTGCAGAGTGTATAATCTATACGTATAGCCGCCGTCCCCGGTCAAAGGACGATCCTTTGGTGACCCTCCTCTAACTAGCATGTGTTTTCTTCTCATCTCCCTCGAATGATAGAACACCGGCTGAGACCGTTGAGGATGGGCGGGTGGAAGCTTCCCATGCCGCAGAAATAGTTAATGATGAGAGGGTGTATGGAAGAGGTGAATGGTGGTGAGATGTGTATATGTTGGTATGAGTGATGAGCAGGGGAACCGGTCGTGTGACCGAATTCCCGAATGGAACAATGATATAATAATTTGGATACTGTTGCTATATGCTCGCTTGCATAGGAAGCCTAGAGCCATCCACTTGTGACAGTCCCTTTATTTTTATGCTGTCGCTTAGGGAAATGTCTCAGGGTGGCCTGCGCTACTGGCGCGCAGGTTTTGGAAGACGAGACGGATGACGACCACTCCTACGACGGACGAAGATGAGCTGAATGACGACCACTCCTACGACGGATGGAGATGAGCTAGATGACAACCTTACCTATGACGGACGGAACGACGAGGGTTGCTGTGCTACGCTCAAGTATGCCTGTGAAGATGGATGTGAAGACCTGCTTTCCGCAATTTATACTCTGATCTCTGTTGTAAGAATGCTTCAGTCCAAATGGACTTGTATCGGCTTTGGCCAATATTGTATAAATGTAATAATAATCGAAGTTCTGGTTGTGATATCGACTGATATACGTGATTCACGATAGCATTATGTATCCTGGGACTATCGTGAAGAGCAAAAGGCTTGGATTTCGGCATCACGGAATCCGGATCGTTTCTTATGCGATCCATATTTGCATTGTTCTTATGATTGTTGGTTATATGCCATTTATGTGACTGGCTAGTCAGTAGCGCTTACAGGATGCAGGATTCATATTTTCAGTTAATCCATTCTTTGTTAAATCTTTTAGTATAGACCGTGTGCAAAGGCTTCCACAATCTGAGAATATTTCACAATTACACTGAGTTCACTTATTAGCAGGCTGTTAGTATCTGTATCTATTATCTGCAAGCTGAGTGTTTCTTTATGGGGATTACTTTGTCATTGCACTCCCGTTCTTTCTAGGACGACTGCAGACAATTTTCTTTCTTTTGCCATGTCCTGACACTACGCCTCCATCTTGTTTTTGTGCACCTTCAGCTTCAGGGTCTTGTAATTTTTCAACATTTGCTACAACTCCAGTTATCTATTCATTGTCCTCATCTTCTATGATATTAGCAACTTTTTTTTCAACGGGGTCTCTTCTTTTATTATCTTTTTTGTGCTTAAGCCTGGAGTTAAATTTTACAAAGACAACGTCCCTCGTCCTATTACGCAGCAGCCTGGTCCTTCTTTTTGCTTGAACCTTTGTAGTGTGTAGCCAAAAAGAATGTCATCAAGTACAGCAGTATACTAAAAAATAAAATTGCAGCACTACAGGAGTACACTGGAAGTAAAATTACAGCAATACACTAGAAATGTGCAGTACTTTAGAACCAGTGAAGTATAGCAGACAGTAGATAATTGTTACCTGTTCAAAAACACTCCAATTCCTCTCACAAGCTGACGAACTGCATGTCAAGCTTAAAATTCTTATTGCCAACTTTCTAAGATTTGGAGAGCTAGTTCCATGATTAAGCCACCATTTAGCTTCAGGAAAAAAGAAAATATTTAGATTGAATCCATGACTATACATGTGAAATTGATAATTGCCAAAAAAAAAATCAGATTGTCACAATGGTTAAATGAATGATGAACACACCTGGATCAAAATTTTCATTCCTCCTTTGCCTTGTGGCTATCTCTTATTCCTATATCCTCCGGCATTAGATCAGTAGTGTGAGCTGCACAACCATCTTACTATTACTAATTGGAGGTTCTAAAAGTTGCAGCAATTTCAAAGCGTGCTAGAAAAAAAGATAAATCCTAGAAATTCTCACAATAATCAAAAACATCCGACCATCAATTGGCAGACTGGAATATTAATAGCCATTAGATCTGTTTTCTAAATAATTACACATGTCTGCCATTATGAAAGGTTTTGAGTTCAACTCTCAACGAAAGCAAATATTCTCTTTTTTTTCATTATATATATATTTTTAAGTAATTACCCACCTCTGCCATTACGAAAGATCTTGAGTTCAATTCTCAACAAAAACAAATATTTTTTTTTTTTAGATGTTTCCCATTTTCAAATTTACTTTCAGTTTTTGTCGTTTTTTCCATTAAAAATGCTATAAACCTTTCCATGAAATAGATATTTTGTAGACTCTTTTTGAAATTTCCATGTCAATCCTCACAAGATGCGCTAGGAAAAAAATAAAATCATAGAAATTCTCAGAACAATAAAAAAAATACCCTATCATCGATTAACAGGTTACCTTCAGTTTTTGTCCTTTTTTTCATTAAAGATGCTATAAACCTTTCCATGAAATAGATATTTTGTAGACTCTTTTTGAAATTTCTATATCAATCCTCACATGATGCGCTAGGAAAAAATAAAATCATAGAAATTCTCACAATAATAAAAAATACCCTATCATCAATTGACAGGTTGGAATCTTAATAGCCATTAGATCTGTTTTCTAATTAGGTAATCACCCACCTTTTCCATTATCAAAATAATATTAAATAACCCCTAAAACTACATATTAATTACCCACTCTGCCAATATAAAAGAAAAAATAAAATAACACTCTAAATTTATATCTAATTGCTCACATTTGCTATTTTGATAGGATAATACCAAATATCCCTTTTAATTTATATTTAAATTGTTCACCTTAGTTATTATGATCGGTAATATGATAAAAGTAACCCCTCAAAATTATATTAATAACACCTATTTTTGCAATCGATCAAATATTATATAAATCAATTAAGCATACATATAAAGTAGCATGATATGTTATTATAAAAACCTAAGTATAAAAATAGATCTATATTTGTTGTACGGCTACGCATAATACATTTAAGACTCTAACCCGTACGAAAGCACGGGTTGATTGACTAGTTTCAGAAAATTGAAGGTCTCTTTGCTTTTAAAAGGGCTGAGGCTGCCATATTAGGACTAGCATTATCAGTGACAACTTGAACCAAGAGGAGGAAGAGGCACCAAGTCTATTAACTCACCATGACAATAGAGCAGGGAATGGATCGAAGAAGCTGAACCTGGGAGTAGAACCATGACAATAGAGCAGGGAATAGTCTGTTAACTCACCAAGGGAATGTAGCGTTAAATATGATTTTTCTGGTCCTAGAACTTTTAGAGAACAATCTGCAGTTACTCACCAGGAAAAGGAACAGAGCAAGCCGGTCAATTATAGCAGTAACCCAAAATTTGTCTGTTCAGAAACAACAGTGTTGTCAATTTACTTCAGTTTGGCTCTGTGCATGGCTCTGTGCATTTCACTTCAGTGTTGTCAATTTTATTTTCTTAAATAATCATGCACGGGCATCCACAACACAAGTTATGCGCACTGAAGCATTTATCTAGTTAATTGTGTGATATGTTTACAATTTGCAGGGTTATACTTCTCGTGCCCCGTCACAAAATCGTGAAGACTTAGATGCCTTCCTCAACCAATCCGGCGGCAGCGGAGGAACTAGCGGCCACAACTCAAACCATCCAAATGACCAGTCTAGCTAGGTTTGAGCTAGATGACATGTTTCTGAGCTAGCGGTGTTTATTACTTTGCATGCATGTGATGGACTTTGTATGTTAGTTTCTATGGACTCTAATTTGGATTTCATATTATTGCCTGAACTTTGCATGTCGAGACTTGATGAAATATTGTTGAAATCTGTGTGGTATGATATATATATATATATGAATTTTGCCTATGAATTATTTATGACTATATATATATGAAATTTTTTTTCTACATGCGTATGTAGCTACACTCGCGTATGTATCTCATGATTGAGGGTGTATATGGTGAAACGGAAGGTATATATACGGAGTATACAATGATACTAGACCATCCGAGGTGATATGTGCACGAGATATGCAAGTATACCTGTGGTATGTGGACATACCCCGTTATATATACTAATATTAAGGTATTATCAAAATATAATAAAAACAAGAGCTGTTTTGTAATTTTTTCGGATGGTGACATTTGAGATATCTTAAAATAAGTATGTGAACATACTCAAACTGATAAATGAGTATACGAATATACCCTTATTAGTTTATTGAAGATGATTGTAGCTACATGCGCATGTAGATAAAATTCTTCCTATATATATAGTATATTAGAAGCCCTGGGCTTCCAATAAGAAAGGGGAGCCCGAACCAGCGAACTGCTGCGTGGTTCCACCGAACCAACTTTTTCAGGTAACAACCTCCAATCATATAATGACCTCTATGGTCATATATTTCATGAATATATATACACAGATTGGATATAATCTCTCTCCTCTCATTTTGAATCCGTTCTTTCTCTCTCCTCGCCGTCTAGATCTGACCGGTGAGGAGCGGCCCGTGGCGTCGTTCAACCCGGCCTCCGCGGGCGCGCGCCCCCGGCGCAGCCGCCCTACCCTCCCCCGCCGCCTCACGCCGCCCTTCCTTGCTCCCACGCCGGTGTCCGCTGCCGGAGGCGGTCAGGTCTAGCTGCTGCCGGCGTCCTCGTCCTGTCCGGCCTCCGATCCTGCGGCTGCTTGGCGTCGGCGCAGGGTCCCTCTTCGGGGTTCACCAGACAGGTTTGTACTACAGCTAGCAGCGGGCTCTCGCCGGCCGGCTTCGGTACGGCGGCTGCGATGTCGCTCGTCGGGTGACTGACTCCGGCGTTGGTTGGTTTTCTCAGGGCTGTGGCGGCTGCGGCAGGAGATGAGCACGTGCGAGTACGAGATCTTGATCTGCCGAGCACACGAAGATCCTGCGGCAACCAGCTAGCACGCAGATGCTCCTGGATCCGGAGCGCAGGCCGGCCGGCAGCTGTGCCGCGCAGATCCTGACGTAGACATGTGGCCTCGCTCGGCGGCGACAGATCGAGGTAGGCTTTGATCTGGTTATTATGTGGTCTCCTCCCTCCTGCAATTTTCTTACGTACATCTGCTTTGGATGCCCACTCTAATGTTTGCGCATCTGGTACATTGCAAACAACCAAAAGGAGAGGGCTTTATCCCTGCTGTTTGCATCGTTTGGTTCATGGCTCAATAGGAAATTAGTAGTTGTTTAAGCGCAAATCACTACTAGCTAGTTGTTTATGTGCTAATCTCGCCAGTGTAAGGACAGAGAATTATTGATGCAACCTGCCCCAATTGCTACCTCCTTCCCTTCAATGCAATCTGAAAAACTGCTTCAAAAACACTGTCCTAAAAATTCATAGATTCAGTCTATATTAAGGTTGGTTACAAGGTTCTCCTTGTTTTGTTTTTTTAGCTTTGACATAGAAATCAATGTTTATTGATTTAGTCTATATTGCTCTTTTGCTTATTTATGGGACAACAGCAAAAAGTATTTCTGAGCATAGAAATATGTATTTCTGAGCATAGATCATTCAAAAAGTTACACTCAAGTGTCAAATCACTATTGGTTGTTGTCCAGAGTATACAAATACTTGAAAACAAGCATAGAAATGTTGATGTGCTAGCATTTGTTTTGTTTCAAATTTGAACCCGCGCGTCCTTTTTTTTCTTCGTGTGAGCATAGAAACTGAATGTTGAAGCATATATTTATTCATGTGTGGCATATAAAGTTAGCTCACAGCTTTATATGCTCATAGCCTGGTTTCTATACTCATACGCAGTTTTAATATTTTAATATTTATATGATCCTTATGGCGCAGAATGCTATCAATTTGCCACTGCCACATGATTCTATTCTTTACGTGAAAGTATCACTTGCTCCTTCCTACGATGATCCTTCTGGTTTTCTACGATTTGTAGGGAAAAAAGATACACTCACCGCGAAGTTTATATGCTCAGCGGGCTATCTACGTGCTCGGAGGCCAATGTCACTGCAGTAGGATTCTATGCTTCACGGAAAAATATACGATCCTTACGGGAAAATATGATTTGTTTGTTTCTATGAAATAGGATTTTATGACAACGGAAATAGAATTCTATGATTTCGTGAGAAGAATTATACGCCCCGCAGTTGCATATTTCTTTGACCTTTGTTAAAAAAATATATGATTCCGAAGTTACATGTTTCTATGACATTTCTTAAAAAATATGTGATCATTTATGGTGCAGATTGCTATCATTTTGATATGAAAATAACGAACTTTGCTTCTATGACATCATTAGTAGGATTTTATGATTTCTGAAGAAGGATTATACTCACACGGTTGCATGTTTCTATGACAGGCTCATTGAGCATCGAATGAAATCACCATCTTGTGGGCCTAAAGTCACGTGATCTGATTGGGTTCAAATTTTGAATTTGAAAAACAAAATAAAAGTCAATGAACGTTTATATGCTTCGACAACCTAATATTTATGATCACAACTCTATCAAATAAAGTCACATAAACCTCAGTAAGTTCAAATTTCAAACGGATGTTTCTATGCTTGCGCATACTGGTTTCTATGCATCGTAATGAATCAAGCTATGCTTGCGCACACAAGTTTTTACGCTTGCAATCAGATTTCTATGCTTATTCTATGACATTAGTAGTAGGATTCTATGATTTGTGGTGAAGGATTATACTCCCGTAGTTTCCTATGCTTGCGCATACATATTTCTATGCAAAAAAACGAATGTAATATATTTTTGAACTACATTCTGACCTTATGTGATAGGACGTGTCAACCCGTCTCTTGCAACTTTCCATCCACGAGCTTTATATGATACATATACGATACAAGCGAGTTATATATGATTGCTTACCTAATTTATATGTTCATGGGAGAGAAAGCCTGGTTTAAATTTTGAATTGAATGTTCTATGCTCAGAAGCATATGTTTCTATGCTCAGAAATCAAACGACAGTATGCTTGTACTCACTGCTTTATATGCTCACAACTTGTTTTATATGATCGTAGGTGGTTCAAATATTTTTTGAAAAAAATATTCAAATTTGATGTCAAATTGTGCACAAAAACATCAGCAATCTTGTGATGAAAACCGTTTGTGAATTGGATGTTCGAGCGAGAAATTATCGCGAAAAAACTGAATGCAATCTAAATGGGTGGGTGCATGCATGCTTGCGTCAGGTGGCAGAGATGTGTCAGGTGGTACTTTTCTGTGTGTGAAGATTATATGATACTCTCGACACAATCTATGCCTACAGCATAGGTTTCTCTGACCTCGGGTCGGTGGGTTGGCGCGCTGGCTGGCTGGTTGCTGGCTGGCTCGGGCTGGTCTGCTGGCTGGTTCGGGCTTCCCGTAGCTATATATATGAATTTCTGGATTTTTTGATGACTGGAAAGGGAAATGCAAAAAAAAAATCAGTTAAATTCGTGGGCCACAGGTGGCTGACGAAATTAACATGTGGCGGGGTTTACCTAAGTTCGTGGGCCACCTCTAGCCCACGAATTTAACTTAAATTTGTCGGTTTGGGATCCCCGACGAATTTAAACCTGCCACCCCATTAACTTCGTCGACCTCGGGACCGTCGTACTTATTTGCATAAATTCGTCGAGTTAAGTACGACGGATAAGTTTGTCGGTTGACCAACGAACTTAGAATAAATTCGTGGGTAATGGCATAAATTCGTGGGTTTTTGGCCGACGAATTTTAACTGGTTTCTTGTAGTGTATAGCCAAGTTAAGGGACCCAAATCCTATCTCAACGTGCCACGTCAGCATCCGGAGAGAGAAAAGTGGTTTTAGAGAGCGGTTTTGAGACCTAGATGACACTCTAACCTAGTTTACTAGTTTAGGGACCCGAATTCCTGGTTTTCTAAGTTCGGCGATCTAAGTGACGCATGCTGCCAACTTCGAGGGCCGCCATGTTTACTCCATATCCAGCGTTGGTTGGATTGCGTACAACCACTCTAACGTCTATTGGTTTCTGCGTAGCTTTTGATTTGAAGAGAGAAAAGCACACTACAACATCAAGTAATATCACTACTAAAAAGCCACCACTCCCTGACATTAGGAGGTATTAATGTCTTCTAACGCCATATCTAGTGGAACGTGCAAATGGATGCCGCTAAGATGGTTTAAGAACTTAAAATCAAAGAAGGCATCACCTACCTGTTATATTCAACTTTTTAATGCAATTATGGAGGGATGACATGTGAGGCTGCAGATCTTGAGACGAAAGTGGATTGGACTAGGTGGATAATTGGTTATACAAGGACTATGGCCTTGATCCATGCAGGGATCAACATTGGGAAGGTGACCCTTGCAAGGGTCAAGGCTCCTTGTCAAACACTACAGGTTCACACTCACACACAAGTGGGGTCTTCGTTGGGCCTCTCCCACATGCTCGCCGAGCCAACTCCAGTAAGGTAAGCATTGGCCAAAATACCGAGGGTAGCTAGGTGGCGGCCACTCCACAAACTAGAGGGTCTCATAAGACCACATGATGAGAACATGTCGAACTTGCATATGACCAAGGCCCTAGAGAAGAGGCAGTTTGAAGCCATATCCGAGTTGAGGTCCAATTTATTCGCAGGCTCAATTCGGATTGTTGGAGCAGGCCTGAAAATGAAGGCCCAAGCCACATACGGACTTCATTTTGGATGTTCTACACATCGATGGAAAGCTAAGGAGATAAGATTTCCAACCCATGTGATATAATGGCAAAATATGCTCTAAGTCGATGCCAAAAGTTAAAACAAAATGACTTCCAGAATCTACCAAGTTGTCAATGGACCGATTTTTGGGCCTGCTAGCCTTGTATGCCCTAGGTTTGGTCGCCCCCCTACTAGCCCTCTCTTTTGTATATATTCAGTAGCCATCATTAGATTAGATAGGTTTTGCTTTGATCAATTATGTCTTGAACAGTGTTGCCATTTCATCATTTATGAAACCCCAATTCGTGAGCTTCATCCTTAATTGTAATTTCAGTTGCACCTACTATGTTCTTGCTTGCATTCTTTGATTCACAGGCAAGGATAAGCCTTCTTGGCAAGATCAATTGTGTGTACATGGTTGATAACCAGAGAAGACATGGTGATGCGATTGCGGGGTTCGAATCGTGTTGTTTGGAAGACGGATCGTGTTTGTCGTGCCTCCGCCAAATCGATAGTTATCTCCACGCCTAACGGAAGATCAGGCGCCCCCATTCCCATCAAATCTCATCATTACAAGCCTTCATGCACAAAAGCATGGATGCTATGAGATTCACAAATCTCACTATAATACTTGGTCGCAACCTAGAGCTATACGGTAAGCAAGGCCCTAAACAAGAGCTCTTAAGCATTAGCTATGCCAATATATGCATACAAGCTCACTTGATGTATTGGGCCCTCAAGAATGTGTCTCGACACTGAATGAACTCAGGAGTAACATACCGTACAATGGAGGATGGAAAAAGGTGTAAAATAGCCTAAACCTCAAAACTAGCAATTGGGAAAAACTTTTATTGTTCGCATCCAGTTCTTACCAGAACATCCAGTGTTTATACTGAAACTAGACAATGGAGTCAGCCATTGGACCTTCATATACCCAAACTATTCGGTTCCTTGTATGCGCACAAGGCCTTGGTCTTCAATTGACGGTGAGGCATTCTTCTTGTTACTGGACCATCTGGTGTTTGAAAAGTTCTAGTCTACTGACCGCTGAGTTAGGGCTCCATGGCTTCATTCATTGATGTCTTGCTCTTCTCTTATGTTGTTTAACCGCTCCTCTGAGGTTCTTCATCCCCAACTCCACCTCCACCTGCATCCTTGGAACTTAAACAAACTTACTTGTGTATACATTAGTCCCAAATTTGTCCATGTTGTCACTTCGACCACCAAAATTATAATAAGCACACAAAGCACGAGTCTTGGGGCCCATTGTCCATACATCTATGTAACATAGATTTTTGGTAAAAATTGGAAATTTAGTCAGTGCATCCCCTGATCTAGATTGGGTTAATATTGCTGACAACAAATCAACAAGTAGTTATTCTATTTTCTTTTCTCTGTAAGGAAAATAGACCCTAAACATGTTCTTGGTGTGATTTTGGTGGTTGAATGACAAAAATATCAATTGGGACTAAAACATTTGCTAGTCCTAGGCATGCAAGAGATGAACTTGAGGAACAGACACCTCAAAAGAGTGATCAAAGAGTACAAGAAAAGACCCTAAGATCAACAAGAAAACCCAAGCATCAAATGAAATCAAGCAAAGTAGTGCTGGGAAAACACATAGAAACTGTGTGGATTTGACGGTCCAAAGTTGCCTAGAATGTCACTCAATCTAGTCGATGGAGGAAGATTGAAGTTCAAAGGGCTATACCTTAGTTGTATGCACTGGATAGTCATTGTAGCTGAAGATCAAGTCAACTAGAAGATGAACTAATCGAACTATCTAATCTCAAGGTAGGTGAACAATTACCAAATAGCTAGGTGGGTCATTTGTAATAATCGGAATGTCCAATGTGTGCTTTTGATAGTTAGCAGACAATCAATCCATATAGGGTTAAGAAGTTGAAGGTCATGTTTTTAGATGGACCAACTTTACAGTCTGATGGAAGTCATTGGACACTCAATCGGACAATGACAACGGCTAGTTCGGAACTATATAGGATCAAGCCATCCAATGTATGCAAAGGTTACAAGGACTGACTATCCTGTCAATACAAAATCTGTTAGCCTCTTATGAGATAGCAACATGGACCGACATACTGAAAGATAGAAACAATTGGACAAGGGAAAGAGGTGGGTCAGCTGACCCTACTCCCCTTGCTCGGCTGACCCCACCTATTCCTACATCGTTTTGCAGTTTCTTTTTTATAGCACCTTCCCAGGGTATAAATAGCAAGGCTATGCCCCGAGGTCAGGCATCCAATTCATTATTAAGGTGAGAAGATGTAGAAACGAGGGACATCCATCAGAGGAGAGCTAAGGATCGAGTTCTAGGCTAGGGATTAGAGGCTCTACTAGTTCCTATGGGTAATTAGGCCTTGCATGGCTCTCTAATTACCTAGTTCTTGAGTTCAAATCATGTCATCATAGGAGGTATGGCCATGGTTGTATACTTTGATATGATTATTAATGAAGTGCTAATCATACTCTAAGTATCATATCCTTGGTCTAATTAGCATGTTCTTAGTCTAATTATGATATGATATAGATGCATGTTTGATCGATCATGTTCTTAAAGGTTATGTTCTTCTAGCGGCTTTGATCTTCAATCTTGCTTATTAATGATATAGTTGCAGCTAGTTCTTGTAATCATGATGATTAGAGGTTCTTGCTATGTTGATTATTTTATTATACTATGTGAAGTGATTAGAAGAATGTTCTCCAATCATGTATGCCTGTTGAAAGCTTCTCGTCGAATATCTCGTCTTATGTGACAAGTGGACGGGAGAAAGGTTAAGCTTGATCTAGGGGTTTGGTCATTGATCTTGGTTTAATTATGCTACGAGGAGCAAGCTTGATCATGTTTATATTTGCCTTGAATACCTAGTTATCTCGAGTGCTCTAATCTCTTGGTTGTTTCTATCATGCTTGATTTGGATCCAATTAGAGCTTGATTAGACTTTCTTTAATTTCTCCTAACCGGATGATCCAACTATGTTCTAGGGTCTTATCATCTAACTCTGACGTAGACTAGATATAGATTAGACATAGAATTAGATGTAAATTAGATAACCCCTAAATCTAGAGTTTACCTTAAGCTTGAGATAGTTAATTCTCTATTAGTCGTTTCCAGGATTGACAAACCTATGATACTAATCCTGGGGAAAAGCTACACCGATACTGTCACTTGTAGTATAAGGTTTGACATACTTAAATGCCGTCAATAGTAGTTTCTTTAAACATCAAATCAGGATTAGTAAGATGTCGAGGGATTTTCCTTTATGTTTGTTTATCCTATAAAACCAACAACTAAATCCATAAAAGATATGAAACTAATGACACTCTTACAGATATTCCTTCTCTATATATCTAATTTCAAGGTCTTTAACATTCCGTACTCCTTGGGGCTCGTCGTGGAGATGTGATACACGGTTACTACCAAGGGCAATAGGGTTCCAACAAGACTTGTCATCTAGGGGAGCAAACAGGTTGCTTATTATCTTCATCAAGATCCTCTCAGCATGTTTTCTAGAAGATATATTTTTGTAGGATTGTGACATTAGGAGTTCTCAAGCAGATGAGCGGTGTGAAGGATTGTTATGGACAAAGGAAGGTTAAAGTAATGATCTAGACGTTCTTTCTTAGTCTTTTATCTTTATTTCATTTTTTATGGTTTTGAGGCTTAGTGTCTAAAACTCATGTAAGTTTTGTCTACATATATCTATTTATGGATATGCTAGACAAGATATTTTTATTATGCAAAAATATAGTTTGGTTCCTTGAGGCTAAGGGCTATACCACATTTATCCAAAACTATCACATCACAGTGTGTAGTCGTTGCGGGATAAACAGTGGTGTGGCCTTTACTCGGAGTTGACAATTTTGTCCCTCCTATGTTTGTTTTCCTCTAAATGAAATGTCATATAGCTCCTGCGTCACTCAAAAAAATGTGGAAGCTCATTTAAGACAAAGAATCAGTAATAGTAAGTTGACAATGGTTATGCTCTCTATTTGTTTATCATATAAAACCAACAACTGAATCCATAAAAGATATGAAACTAATGAAAGGATCTTAGAGATAGTCCTTCTCTATATCTCTAATTTGAAGATGTTTGACGTTGTGTCCTCCTTGGGGCTCGTCTTGGAGGTGTGATACATGGTGGCTACCAAGGGCAATTAGGTTCCTGCAATAGGTGTCATGTATTGCAAAGGGGTTCAAAGGGGTTGCTTATTGTGGGTGATTGAGATGGACTCAACATAGTTTCTAGAAGACTTATCTTTTAGCTGGATGATTTTGACATCACAAGCGATGTGAAGGACTACAAAGGAAGGTTAAAGTAAGGAGTTAGAAGTTCTTTCATAGTGTTCTTATCATTATCTTGATTTTTTAAGGTTTTGAGGCTCAAAGTCTAAGTACTCGCATAACTTTTGGCTGCAAATATTCAACTATGGATATAGTAGAGCAAATTTACTTCTATTATCCAAAAAATATAGTATGGAACCATAGAGGTTAAGGGCTATACCACATTAATCCAAAACCATCACATTGCAGTGTGTAGTTTTTGTGGCATAGACTTTAGTGTGCCCCATTACTAATAGAGTTCGCATTTTTGTCTCTCCTATGTTTGTTTTCCGCTCAATGAAATGCCATACAATTCTCCTGCATCGTTTAAACAATTTATGATTTATCTTTCTTTACCTATCTGGTGAGGATTAATGTCGAAGGCTCCACTAGAAGCTCCTTTAATACATACAATCAGTAATAGTAAGATTTCAAGCCATTTATCTCAATGTTTATCCTATAAAACATACAATCAGTAATAGTCAGATGTCAAGGGATTTTCCTCTATGTTTGTTTATCCTATAAAACCAACAACAGAATCCATAAAAGATATGAAACTAATGAAAGGATCTTAGAGATATTCCCTTTATATCTCTAATTTCAAGATCTTTGAGGTCGTGTCCTCTTGGGGTTCATCTTGGAGGGGTGACACATGACGGCTACTGAGGGCAATAGAGTTGCCTGCAAGAGGTTTTGTCTAGCGGCCTAAAGGGGTTGCTTATTATTGTTATGGAGATCAACTCAGCGCGTTTTCTCAAAGACATGTCTACTTGCATGATGATGACATCAGGAGTTTCTAAGTAGATAGCGATGGGAAGGATTGTTCTGGACAAAGAAAGTTTAAAATAAGGACTTGCAAATTCTGTCTTAGCCCTTTTAGCTTTATCTTTTTTTTTCTGGTTTTGAAACTTAAGGTCCAAGTACTCGTGTAACTTTTGGTTGCATATATATATCCAATTATGAATATAGCACACGGATTTATTTCTATCGTGCCAAAACATAGTATGGAACCGTGGTGGCTAAAAGCTATTCCACATTAAACCAAAACTATCACATTGTTGTGTTTATATGTTATGGGATAGGCTTTGGTACGTTCCTTGTACTTGGAGTTGAAATATTTCTATCCGTCTCTCCTATGTTTGTTTTTGTCTTAGTGAAATATCATGCCACTCTCTTGTGTCATTCAAAAAAATTTTATGATTTGTCTTTTTTTAACCTATATAGTGATGATTAATTTGGAGACTCCTTTAGGAGAACTTTTTATATTTTTATAAAGCATGGGGTAGCATAAAACATTAATATATAAATTTATATATAAATTTGAGGTCAAAGCTAATCAAAATTTCTATTATTAATATCACTAAATATTCATAATTTAATAGAACATCCGTATACATACATAACTTTTTACATTTGTCTATAACAGACTCTACCTAATTAATATTTATATTTATAATGGCATAGTAGTAATTTATGCAAACTTAAGGGATGTTTGAAATTATCTTTCACAATAACACAATAGGTAATTTATATGTATATTAGGAGATATCTTTGATTCATTTTTATACACTTTATTTCACCTTTCATAATAGCATGGTGGATAATTTATATTCAAATTCTGAAATTAATTTAATTCATCTTTCATAATGTCATGGTGGATAAATTATATGCAAATTTATAGGGTTATTTTAATAGCTTTTCATTATGGCATGGTTGGTAATTTATATGAAAATTTAGGGTTTGTTTCAATGGTCTTTCATAATGGCATGGTGGGTAATATACATAGAAATATAGGGGGTTATTTTAATAATTTTTTATAATGGCATGGTGGGTAATGTTTTAGAAAATATAATAGATCCAATGGCTAGTATTCTTGATACTATTTGATAGATGGTAAGATGTTCCTGATTTTTTTGGAAATTTCTAGAATTTATCTATTTTTCTTGCGCGCTTTGCAATTCGTGTTTCTTTTGTAATCTCTAACCAGTAATAGTAAGATTTCATATATGTTTGTTTATCCTATAAAACTAACCAAAGAATCAACCAAAGATTTGAAACTAATGAAAGGATCTTAAGATATTCTTTCTCCATATATATCTCTATACTAGTTTCAAGATCTTTTAATTCCCTGTTTTCCGGAACAGTTTTCACCTAATTCAATATAGTAGCTTCAAAAACAAGCTGCGTGCAGGCCAGAGAGCTGCAGGCAGAAATGGCACCTCTATGAATACATGTGCTCGCTTCCCATATAAGAGAATGTACATGTACTCTTCGTGTTCTGCAGCGCAATATAGCTCGAAGCCCACATTTGTTCCAAGCGTGGTGCCGTGGTAGTGCTTTAGTTCTACAGAGTCGAGGAGACGATGGACGGGGTTCACGAGGAACAGCAGCAAGCCCATGTCTTGGGGAAGAAAGGTGGTCTTCAACTGATTCCAGTCATCATCGGTAATGGCCTTTCCATAGAATTTCTGACTTGAAAAATAATCTAATGAAACACTTCTTATGGCCATGATATGGCTTCCTTTTTTTGAATCCACATGGTTATGGCTTGTTATATCTCCTTAAAACTATTTGTATTATGATATTTTCGAGTGATCACAGTTCCAACATGCTTCGATCGATGATGTTTTTCAAACGCGCATGAGAGCGTTCGTGTAGTATTTTGAATCTAGTATACCTCCATTTAATTAAAGGGAAGATCATCTCAAAAATGAAATAGTGATAGATTGAGTTAGCTACTTGTTTTCTACAAGTTCAGCAATTTCTTCCTAAGCAGCGAAATTAATTAATTAAAGTAGTTCTGCTAACAGAAATTTTCCTATTTGTTTTCAGCCAACGAAGTATCCGAAAGGATTGTGAGCGCATCTGTTGGCGCAAATCTCATCATCTACCTCACAACAAAGTATCACCTCGGCGCTGCAAGCAGTGCCATCATCATCTTTGTGTACATAGCCGCCGCAAATTTCTTCCCAGTGTGCGGAGCTATTGTGTCCGATGCTCTTTTGGGTCGCTACCTCATGGTTACGCTCACACTTTTCTCCTGCACAATTGTAAGATCATTGCACAACAGCACGTTCACCAATTTCTTTTACTGAATTTAATTTTTGAAAAGGGTATGGATCACTGTTACAAGAGTGAAATGTCACAATTTTTGTCAGATAATAATATACTAGTATTCAATTTCCTTTTTTGCTCGGCTCAGGGAACAACGCTTTTGTGCTTGACATCAGTGATTCCACGCCTGACACCGCCGGATTGCACCCTTCCACACCAAGGCTGCACTTCGCCTACCCCGGTTCAGCTACTTGTGCTGTGTGCCTCACTTGGTTTCATGGCGCTCGGAGCCAGCGGCGTCCGCCCCTGCTGCCTGGCCTTTGCCGAGGATCAGATTGCGCACTGGGAGACCTCAAGGAAGGACCGTGCTCTGCGGAGTTTGTTCAGCTGGTACTATGTATCCGTGGGGTTCTCCCAGATTGTGGCCGTGACTGTGCTCGTGTACTTTCAAGATAGGATGGGCTGGAAGGTTGGTTTTGCAGTTTCGGCTGCCATCATGGCGTTTATCACACTCCTGAACTTGTCGGCGTCACCCTTCTTCGTGAAGGTGAAGCCTCGCAAGAGCATGTGGGCTGGCTTACTGAAGGTGGTGGTTGTGAGTATCAAGAACCGTCACCTTGTGCTGCCAGAGGCAAATCATGGTGTTCAGTTCCACAGCTTACCAGGTTCAGCACCGCTGGTCCCTTCAGAAAAAATGAGGTGATTATTTATTATATATTGGCAACTTATGGGTTATGTCTATGCTTGCTAGGCTTCTTCACACTGTATTAACATTCTGATTGAAGTTATAATTAACACATATTTATATTCCTCTCAAATTAAATAAACACATTCAGGTTTCTGAACAAAGCTTGCATGGTGAGGACCCTGACCGGACCAGGAAGCCGCTCAAATGACGAAGAACAACCTGCCAACACGAGCTCACTGATGACGAGCACCTGCACGGTGGAGCAAGTAGAGTGCCTCAAGTCTGCTCTGAGCGTTATGCCCATGTGGTCAGCCATGGTGATGTCCTTCCTGCTGCAGAGTTCCTCATTCGGGGTTCTGCAAGCAGCCACCATGAACCGCCGCATCGGCACCGGCGCCGCAAGGTTCGAGATACCGGCAGGCTCCATCTCCATCTTCGAGATCGTCACCTTCACGGTGTGGTCGGGGTGCTACGACCCCTACATCGTCCCGGCGCTCCGTAGGATCACCGGGCGGCAGCGCGTGCTCACGCTCAAACAGCGCATGGGCATCGGCGTGTTCCTGGCCGTCGTGTCCATGGCAGTGGCGTCCGTGGTGGAGGCTCGCAGGATAGAGAACGCGGCGAGGCACGGAGCACCGCCCATGTCGGCGTTATGGCTAGCGCCCCAGTACGTTCTCATGGGCCTTTCCGGCGCGTTCAGCTCTATCGCGCAGATCGAGTTCTACTACGCTGTGCTCCCCAAGTCCATGGGCAGCTTCGTCCTCGCGCTGCTCTTCTTCGGCGGCGGCGTCGCAAGCATCCTGGCAACGATCATCGTCAAGCTCGTGAACGTAGCCACCGGCAGGGCTGGAGGCGCGCCGTGGATCTCCGACGACCTGAACCGGGGACGATACGACTGCTACTACCGATTGCTCGCGGTTCTTGGTGCCATCGACCTGGTCTACCTCGTCACCTGCGCTTACGTTTTCCATGAGACGACGCAGAACATGTCGCTCGAAGGCGGTGGTGTTCATGAACAACAAGCAGAAGAGATGGCAGAGCTCCGAGGCTAGCTCATATGTTGCCATATGTCTGAAATTAATAAACGCACCTCAGCCTTGTTGTGACAAATAGTAGGATACATATATATCGGAAATACATGCCTGATGTTCTCACAGCAATCCGAATGCCTTTGGATCAAAGATTCAACTTCAGAAACCAAACAACTGACAAATTCGCTTGTAGAAGCAGTAGAGAAAAAAAGGCGCGCGCCTCACCTATTACACAAGAGTACCTTTTTTTTTTAATGGACCGCTTTTTGTTTATCATAAATGTTATTAGAGAATAAAACAGGCCCAAAAAGGCAAAAACTAAACAACTATAGGTTAAAACTCTCACAGCTCCGCTCAACTAGGGGAGACAATTTAGAACAACTGTGATCCGCAGAGTCATAGACTGTACAAATAGGTCGTTACACCATACAACTCCGCAACCTTGGCCAAACATTATGTGCAACATAGAAAATAAGCTATTAAAACATTGGCGATATGAGCCAAAACTAGCTCATGGCGCACACCTGATTTGAGACAAAAATCCCAATGCAACACCGGTGCCCATGCCTCATGCAACACAAATTCGATTATGCAACATCTCAAAAATAAACCATGCAACACAAAAAAAATCATCCAATGAAACTTTAGGAACAGCCTTATATATAAAACATGGCCATCTATATCGGGAAGGGGTTGCAAGCCATGGATGCCGCTACGAGACAAACCTCCACCGCATGGGTCACAAAAATGTCATTGGCTTCCATCCCTTCCATGGTAAATATGACGTAGAAGAATAGACATACAAATGAAGTGAGGAAGAAGGAATATCCATACCAAATAATACATTGCAACATCGGAAACCTCTCGCTCCAACATCTCAAAATCCTAGCTGTAAATAGCAAACCAACTATTACAACAACCCAAAATAAAACATTGAAACACTTCAAAACCATATATTTCAACATCTCAAATAGTGCTTATGAACAACAAGCAGAAGAGATGGCTGAGTTCCAAGGCTAGCTCATGAATCAATGTTCGTTTCATGTTGCCATATGTCAGTTCTGAAACTAATAAACGCACCTCAGCAGTATCTTGTTTGCTGTGACGAATAGTGGGATACATATATATTGGAACTCTGATGTTATCACAGAAACAAATGAACTGACGAACACACTTGTAGAAGCAGTAGAGAAACCAAGGCGCCCACCTATTACACAAGCCTACATACTTCTTTTTTGAAAGGACGGCGAAAGATTTTTTTTTCTTTGTCCTGAATATTAATATCCAAAACTGGTCGAAAAAACAATAAGGATAAAACCCTGATAACTCCACTCAACCAAAGGAGGCAATCCATAGACCCTATCACTAGGGAGACAATTCAGCACAAGTGTGGTAGCCAGACTGCGCACCTAGGTGGTTACACAATACAACTCCGCAACACTAGCCAAACACTCTCTGCAACATTGAAAATAGGCTTTTGAAACATTGGTGATATGAACCAAAAGTAGGTCATGGTGCTACACACTTGATCTGAGACAAAAATCCTAAACGTAACATCGGTATCCATGCCTCATGCAACATAATTTCGATTATTTGCAACATCTCAAAAAAGCAAACCGTGCAACACCAAAAATCATCCAATGAAACATCAGGAATGACTTCATGCAACATGGCCATCAATATCGGGAAGGGGACTCTTGCTAGCCATGGGTGTGGCTACAATAGGAACCTCCTCCACCGCATGGGACACCAAATGACACTGGTTTCCATATATACTTTCCATGACAGACATGATGCAGAGGAATAGACACTTACACATAGAATGAGGAAGAAGGAATATCCATACCAAATAACACATTGCAACATTGGAAACCACTCGCTCCAACATCTAAAAATGACAGCTGTAAATAACAAACCCAACTATTAAAACATTCCAAAATCAAGCATTGAAACACTCCAATACCATATATTGCAACATCTCAAATCCCCTATATATAATGGGCAACAAACCAGAGGGTAGACATAAAACTCAAATTGGGGACATGAATGGGGACAAAAAGGCAGCCATAGAGAAGCTCGTCATCGATGAGGCGACCACCCCACCATGGAGGAACCTAGCCACAAGCATCATCCCAGCCCCCCACCCCACCCCCATCGCACTGACTTGCTCAGACTATAGAGCCACCATGCATCACACCCAGGACCAAGGAGCACACCGTCTTCAATTGGCTTTGGACCTTGAGAGGGAGGAAGAGAACAGTTGAGGAATACATGTGGTTGGTAGGGATGAGAGTGAAGAGATATATGACAGACCAGTAGTCTGCTATAAGGGAACAAAATTATTAGAGTCCCATATCAGGTTGGTCTAAGAGCGCCCTATGGATTGGACATCTTTATAATTGGTACGGATGGAGGAATATATATATTTGATCATAGTATTTTTTATTGATAGTTAACGTGCAATTACACAGGCAAGTAGGACCGAGTACGGGGCATGCTATATTCTCTGCCGAGGACGTATCCAATCCCTGGCATTTTCCGTTGTCAATCATAGGTTGTCGCAGTTGGCCGGCTTGAATGAAACCACTGCCTCTTCGTTGTCATACCGTATCTGGTAGTTCCTCTGCATGATGTTGCCGATGATAGACAGACTCGGCGACCTAAGCACGATCCAGCAGACGACGCCGTCCTCCACCTCGGCGAAGCAGCTCGTCGCCGGCAACACCATGTCGGCGCCGTCAAAGTGCATCACCATCCCCGGAAACCCCCTCGAGTCTCCACCGGACGCTTGGAAGCACGCCTCGTAGCCGTGCCTGTCCGCGACCCTGGGGACCGTCGTCTGGTTCAGCACCACCGCCCTGGCCAACGTAAAAAACGGGTCCGCCAGGAACGTCAGGGTCGTGCCGGAGTCGAGCAGCGTGCCGTAGAAACTCATGCCGGGCCCAAGCGTCGTCTCGGCGCCGATCGAGACGCACTCGAGGTTCACGGCGTAGTAAGTGCCGGCGGCGAGGAGCGGCGTCGACTGGACGCCGGCGCCGGTCATGTCGGCGAGGGAGCCGAACAGGAGAGGGCTCGCCGCGGAGGTTTCGCTGAGGCAGTACGAGAAGGCGCCGGCATTGAGCTGCGAGACGATGGATAGCCGCCCGCGGCCGAGCCCGACGATGCCGGAGCTGGCGCCGTAGATGCCCTCCGACATGGTGGTGCAGCCGAAGCCGATGCCCGGCACCGCTTCGCCGCCGAGCGTGAAGGTCTCGTTGCCGAGGTGCCCTCTGGTGAAACGGTGTCGATCGAACTCGAGGCCGTAGTGGTACGTGTACTCACACACCGCGCCACCGGAGCCGCATGTCCGAACTCTGCCGCTCAGAGCGCCGCAGAGGGGGTCGGAGCAGGGGAGCGTGGAGAAGGACGTCGACGTGTCGGGGTTGTAAGGGGAGCCCAGTGGCGAGCAGTTGCTGCAGGCGCCGCACTTGACCCAGGTGAGCTCGCTGCCGGTGTCGGCGATGGCCGTCAGCTTCTGCGGCGGCGTGCCGATGGAGAACTCCATGTTGTACTCGAATCCTTCGCCGTCCACCTGCAGCGGTGCCTGCGTGTACGTGCTCACGCGCCCTGAGGAGGAGGACGCGTCGAGCCTGGCGGCGAGCTGCGACAAGCGAGCGTGAGACTTGCGCTCGGCCTGCGTGAAGTTGATGGCCTTCTCGACGCGGGTCATGGTGGCACGGAAGCCTCGGCGTTCGGAGTAGACGACTGTGATGAGGAAGGACATCGTGAGCGCGAGCAGGGATAGCCTGGTGGCCGCCATTTTTAAACTTTGAGGTCTTTTGAATTGCATGCTTCTATAAGGCCTAGGTAGCAGTATATATAGACACAATATGCTCCCCAAGTCAGTTATCAAGACACCCATATGTTTGTAGCGAAAAAATATTTTAATGGAGTAGAAGAAAGTCCCTAAAAGAGTTCAATAGAAGAACATAACGAACAGGAACTGATGACGAGATGCATGTTGACCGTCACTGATGCACATATGTGCAAGAGGATGTACCAACCAATTGTTTGGAGCGAAAAAAAAGTGCAAGCATTAGGGGCAACCCAAGAAGTGTGTGTGCGTATGATGAATGTATGTACAGTAGCGTTTTGGGTGTGCACGTTCTTTCTTTGGCGAGTACGGGCATGGCACGTTCCACGTTGAGGAAACGTTGACCACCCACTAGGAATTTGTTCAACTAACATTCAAGAGATCAGCAGTCAGCACAGGGTTATACTTTGTTGGTGAACAGAGTATCATTTCCTCGTCACTTTTGTACTAGTCTCGTCAATATATCTACTCTTGCACGATCTAAACTCCTAGTATATAATATCAGCGTTAGAAGTTATAATTGCTAAATTTAGTACCTAAAATAAATAAAAATTACTAATCTTTGCACCCATGTGTGCTCTTTTTCTGTTTGTGCGTTTATTTGCTATCTATTACATATCTTGTATTTTTTATTTGTTATTATAAACTAATAAATTATTTTATAGTTTGATCGCCGACTCTCCTATAGTTCTTGCTCGTCTCTCCACTCTAACTCTTGTTATTGCTCGAGCATAATACTTTCTTAGGGGTGCGGTGACATATATTTACACGTTAAATTTACACCTTAGCGACGATTTGCATTTCCATAATCAAATCATCCATCAAAGAAACACGGTACGGATAAAGGCTCTTCGGTATTCACCGTAGAGCCAAGAATCTGGCGGGAAGTCGAATGGATGCGCAAGTTTCCATACGGGAGAATAAAAACAGGTTGGCTCTACACCTGGTGCTAATGTTTCTAAATGAGTACAGGATCTTTACATCATCCAATGTCAATAAATTTTAGTACCAGGTGGTGTAACAACCCGCTTCTAATGTGCAAACATTAGCACCGTTTTTTGAATCAACCCGGTACTAAAGTGCTCTCCTAGAGCTCCAGGCAGTTGCACCCGGGGCTCCAGACCTTTGCACACGATGTTGATGCTAGGCATCTGTACCAAGTGCATTGTTCGCTGCTTTGTAGTAAAATTGGAACTCATACGAAGCCCAGTTCTCTAGTAGTGTTAAAAAGCCCAATCATATAATAGCTAGGTATTGAAACACTATATATCATTAATGTATAGCCCACATTGTTCTCACAAAAGGTTCTTAGTTCCTATATTTCAGCTGTAAACTAGAAGTCCACTTTAATTCTCTCTTTTCCATTTCATCACTGGTCTAATGTGGCATTCTTTATAACCCGCTTACTCACCTTATAAACTTGCTCTTAGCCCAAGCCTTTCCGACTCACAAATCAAGTCACTGCAAGCCCAAATCTCATTTTGGGTCTCGTGTTATCTATCCTATCAGGCCCTAACCTTTGCCCGCAAAGGTATGTGACATAGATACAATGCTAGCTCGTTGGTTATTTGCATAGTACCCCTCAAATTAAAGATTTTGCATCGTTCGAAACCCTAAGCCCTCCCATTCTTGTACAAAGCCCACCCATTCTTGTCCCCTCAACCGAGCTGAGTCCCACCCGTGTCCCTATTGCCGCTGCCATACTCTTATTAGCTACATTGCTCGATGCCAATGGCTCCCCCTCCAAAGCCCCCTCTATCCTATCTAGTATTTACATTTATTTCGACCCCCAAAATATGAAACGTTATTCATAAAACTTTTACACATACATATACTTGACTAGAATACTTGTAACATGATTTTTGTAACATTTATTGTGTACTACAAAAAGGCATACATTTTTCTATTTGAAAAAGCAAAATTCATTAAGATTTCATATCTTTAATTGCAGTATCAACATTTACGACATACTTTAAAAAGCTCATAGATTCAAAAATGCAATTTTAGAGATGATTGACCTAAACGAAATCTCGAGACAAGTTAAAGGGCCTCCTTACTCTCTTTCACTTTTAATCTTAAGCGTTAAAATCTAGAGTTATGTTAGATTCATTTTTTTCACTTTTGCTAATAGCATGGATAGATAATTTAAGTTAGAGGATTACTTTAAATTACAAATGTATGGTTAGATATTCCTTTTTCTATGAGAATTTTTTGATTTTTTATTATGTTTAATATCAAATTAATAATAGCATCTCTAATTAGTCATAGCATGATGATAGAATGAATTGCTAACATATTCTCATTGCAGTGCAATAGGCTGTTGAATATAAAATTATTTTTGTCGACAGCAACGTGGGCCAATGATGGCTATCATTCAGACCAACGAAAAATAAAGTGGCTAGGGTTCCTATTATTTTCATCGAACGAAAATACTTGCTCCGTTCCAAATTGTAAAGGGTTTTAGGCTAGACTATTCATAACTTTATGTATATGTGTTCAATATATGTCTAGGTTTATCAATATCCTTAAGAACTTGGATGGATAAAAAAGAGAAAAAAACACTTGTAATTTTGGACGGATAAAGTAGCAATTAGCAAATAAAAAATTTAAATGAGGGCCTATAAGGTCTAAATAGCTACAAAATTAGACATACAAAGACGGTGCATGATTTCCAGAAAAAGAATAAAATATGTTATATTTTTCTAAGCCAAAGTGATTTTCTAAGACTAAAGCAGAGTTTTAGGATATGATCATATGAATATTTTTATGAAAATGGATATTTTTAAATGTTTTTCAAGAAAATATTAGTAATTTCCTTTTTTTTATATAGGTAATTGAACCCTTCAAACTATCTAACACATTTAGGGGGGTGTTTGGTACTTAGGATAATGCATCCAGGAAGGTATGTCTAGATACATCCAGGGAAAATGAATTATCCGATGAACCAAACATCCCTAATGTTGTGACATACAGGATGTCTGGTGTAGCGCCACCTAGACCTGGTCGTGTTTGTGTCTTGTCAAGGTCGGGCCACGAGTTGTTTAGGACACCCCGCGCCTGACCCGTGCCAAGTGCTGGGTCGGGTCAGGTTGGCCCGTACATTCCCCGCAGACACGTGGATTAGTTTTTTCAGTTTGTGTCGGGTTTTTTCGCTTTAGGTCGGGTTCTGGATCAAAAATCATGGTCTGTGCTCAGCCTGTCGATTGTTGCAGGTCAAAAATATGGCTCGTACACGCACGTTGCATTATCAGGTCGGGTCCCGTACCCTGGTCTAGTGCTACCTAAGCTAAAGCCACTGTGTAAACAACATTCTAGGGTGTAAAAATGTACTCATTCAATTTTTTTCACGCTTTCTTGTTTAAAAATAAATTAGACGGCAATAAATATTAAAAAAAATATTTAAGAATAGAGACATATATAGTTTTAATAGTTGAGCGGACAATGATCCACTTTGATATTCATGGAGCAGAAAAATCGGTCTCGGGACTTTCTGTAGGGAGGTGAAAAGAACTTTGTTAAGTACAAAATGCAGCTCTCCTCCCTCCGGCGAGCTCTCCATCTGCGGCGGCCGCGCCGCCCAGCCTTTCCCCTTCCACGGTGCCGCCAGGATCCATGCCTTCTCCTCTGCGTCCGCCGCGCCAGCACAGTCTCCCAAGGACGCGCCTGCTGCTGCTGCTGCTGCGCCGCCGCCGATGATGCCGACGCGGCCGTGGGAGCGCGCCTTCCGCCTTCCGCTTGCGGGGCGCGTCCTCGCCGCCTCAGCGACAGGGAACGCGGCCTTTTCCCCCGCTATAGCCCACGCCACGCTCGCCCTGGCAGCCGCCGGCGCGCGCGGGGCGACCCGGCGGCAGGTCCTCCAGGCGCTGGGATGCGGCGGTGGAGGCAGGGGCGGCGCGGCGGACGCGGCCAACGTGGCCTCGCGCGTGTTGAAGCGAGTGCTCAGGCCCGGTCCCCGTCCGGCGGCCCGCGGCTGATGTTTGCTGGAGGAATCTGGGCCAACGCCTCGACGAGGTTCTCCCTGGGGTTTGTGGACGCCGCCCGGAGCCCCGGACTGCGTACCACTGTGCGGCGAAGACGGCTGACTTTATGAACAAGGTTTTTTTTTAACATCACCCGGAGCACTAGTATTCATTTAAAAACTCAGATGGACACCTGCGCTGACCGTGCGTTCAAACGCATATGTGGCTGTCCAAGCGGTCTTAAAACGTTATGAACAAAGTATGACATGCGACGATGCTCGAGGGGCAGTCTCACAAGACACTTGCTCATCAGGTGCTCGACAGTATGCCTCTTCATGGATTACTGTAGCAGAGCGTCTTAATTTGTTTGCAGCTGTTGTTGTAACTCTTCACTTTAATTTATTTTATACTCCTAGAAGATAATTCACTGGACCGATTCAAGTAGTATTACTTGGTCCAAATGTTGTTTGTGCTGCTGCTCCTTTGATGCTTTCTGCCTGTGCACCCTTTTCTGGCCAATATGACAATATCCTTTGCTCAGATAGAATTGAAATGGTAATGTACTAAGAGAGAATTCCTTCCGTACCACCGAATGGTTAAGGGATTCTCGGTAGACCACCGAAAAATTTCTCCTGTCCCTTTGTACCACCGAATGTTTTTCTCGTTCTCTGAGTGCCACTGCCGTTACTTCCGTGAGCTTTCAGCAACTTTAACCACCTTGTACAGTTCATGTATTTTCACATATGACCATTGTGCCCCTGCACGTTTTTAGATTGATTCAACCGAGCAGCTAACCCAATCCACACCGATTCCCCGCAGCTGGTCCAGTCGCTTCTTTCCGAAGCTACAGTAGCCACAATCAAGGGCGATTCGCTTTTCCTTTGCGGCTCCGCCGGGCCCTCTCCACCGGCGTCCATCCAGGCTTCATCCCCCCTCCTCCTCCTCCTTGACCTTGACCTAGCTACGGCGGTGTAGCGGACCACAACCGGGAGCGACACGGTAGGCGGGAGCGCCGGCCTGCGGCCGTCGATGGGGTCACGTAGGACGGCTGTGAGTGCTGGCCGGAGGCGCGGTGAAGCATGGGCCGCAGCCACAGGCAGGGTCACGCGGGGCGGCTAGGGGCGCCTGCCGACTGCACGGGGCCGCGGCCATCGACAGCGTCGCGCGGGACGGTCGGGCACATCATGCCGGACGGAGGCGCGGTGAAGCGCTGGGCCACGGTCACCAAAATGGGGGAGCAGGGCAGCTGCGGGCGCCTTTTCCTTCTTTTCCTCCATTTCCCCCTTTTCCTTTCGGACGCGGTTAAACAGAGGCCGGCCTATGCTTAGTCTTATCTTGAGACCCCTATCCATCCCACACGTTTCTTTATTTGGCAAAAAACACCTTTCCTTTTTTTTTGCCCCCCATCGCACCCCGCCCCAGCCCCGCACTCTTTCCCGCCCACGCCCTCTGCCCCAGCCCGCGTGCTTTTCCCGCTCACGTACTCCTGACTAGGGATGAAAGTGGGACGGATATTTCCCGACTATCCGTCCGTCCGAAGGGTTCAAACAGCATTCGGATAGCAAATCCGAAAATTCGGATACCTTAATCGGATAACGGATACGGATATCGGATAGTGTGTCGGATATCGGATACGGATACGGATACGAATACGGGACGCTCGATATCCGTCGGATATCGGATATCCTATCGGATATCTATCCGGATACCCGAGCTATTATCCGTCTAGACAGGACCACACGAAAACGGGCACCAAAATCGCATACGAACTCCGTTTTGGACGTTCTATGTATCGATGGAAAGCTAAGAATATCATCTTTCCAATAGAACTAATTTCATTTGATGTTCTAAGGTTATTTGTGTATTATTAATTATTTTCTATAAAAATCATAAAAACGATATTAAATGTAAAAAATATTGCAGCATTGTCTAAAAATACAAATAACTTGCCAAGACCAATAAACATACTATAATAAAATAACCTAGTCACTATATAGAAACAATAAAGTAAAATATTGGTTAGGTCGAAACTTAGATGATTAAAATAACATCACATGTAACCTAAACTACGAATGGAAGCCATATGAAAGAAACATTAACACCTTTTAGAGTTTTTTGTCCAACCTTTTTTGA
Source organism: Paspalum notatum (assembly GCA_022530915.1). NCBI lineage: Eukaryota > Viridiplantae > Streptophyta > Magnoliopsida > Poales > Poaceae > Paspalum > Paspalum notatum. The sequence continues at coordinate 56,890,962 of CM039683.1, read as the reverse complement.
CGATGCTACGTGGATATATTTTGTCGCTCCGCCAAATATCATGAATTTCCGTGTCTATTTGTGTATTATTAATTTATTTCCACTTTAAATCATGAAAATGCAATTAAATTCATAAAATATTGCAACGTTGTCCGAAAATTGCAAATAATTTCCATAGACCAATAAACATGCTATATAAATATAACTTCAAGTCCCCACATGAAAATGATAAAGTGAACCGTGGGTAATGTTGAATCATGGATGATTAGGGTAACTTCACGTGTAACCTAAACTACGAGTGTAAGCCATATGAAAAAAACACCAACACTTTTTGGAATTTCTTGTACAAACTTTTTTGAGGATGTTATATGGACATAAGTTTTCCCTCCGTCAAATATCATGAATTTCTGAGTCTATTTGTGTATTATTAATTTCTTTTCGCAATAAACTAAGAAAATACAATTAAATTAATAAAATATTACAGTGTTGTCTGAAAATTGCAAATAATTCACCTAGACCAATAAACATGCAATACAAAGCTAACCTCAAGCCTCCACATAAAAATAATAAATTGAACTATGGTTCACGTTGAAACTTGAATAATTAGGGTGATTTTACGTGTAACCAAAAGTACGAGTGTAAACCATACGAAAGAAACACCGACACCCTTTAGAGTTTCTTGTCCAAACTTTTTTGAGGATGCTACGTGGACATATTTTACCGCTCCGCCAAATATCATGAATTTCCGAGTCTATTTGCGTATTATTAATTTATTTTGGCTTTAAATCATGAAAATGCAATTAAATTCATAAAATATTACAATGTTGTCCGAAAATTGCAAATAATTTTCATAGACCAATAAACATGCTATATAAATATAACTTCAAGCCTCCACATAAAAATGATAAAATGAACCATGGGTAACGTTGAATCACGGATGATTAAGGTGACTTCACGTGTGACCTAAACTACGAGTGTAAGCCATATGAAAGAAACACCGACACCGTTTGGAGTTTCTTGTCCAAACTTTTTTGAGGATGCTATATGGACATAAGTTTCCCCTCGCCAAATATCATGAATTTCTGAGTCTATTTGTGTATTATTAATTTTTTTCGCAATAAACTATGAAAATGCAATTAAATTCATAAAATATTACAGTGTTGTCCAAAAATTGCAAATAATTCACCTAGACCAATAAACATACAACACAAAGATAACCTCAGCCCTTCACATGGAAATAATAAATTGAACTATAGGTCATGTTGAAACTTGAATAACTAGAGTGACTTCACGTGTAAAGAAACACCAACACCTTTTAGAGTATCCTGTCCAAACTTTTTTGAGGATGCTATGTGGACATAAGTTGCCCATCTGCCAAATATCTTGAATTTCTGAGTCTATTTGTTTATTATTAATTTCTTTACGCAATAAATCATGAAAATGCAATTAAATTCATAAAATATTACGGTGTTGTCTGAAAATTGTAAATAATTCACCTAGACCAATAAACATACAATACAAAGCTAACCTCAAGCTCCCACATGGAAACAATAAATTAAACTATGAGTCATGTTGAAACTTGAATAATTAGAGTGACTTCACGTGTAACCTATATTACGAGTGTAAGCCATATGAAAGAAACACCGACACCCTTTAGAGTTTTTTGTATAAATTTTTTTGAGGATGCTATGTGGATATAAGTTGCCCCTCTACCAAATATCTTGAATTTCTGAGTCTATTTGTTTATTATTAATTTCTTTCCGCAGTAAATCATGAAAATGCAATTAAATTCATAAAATATTACAGTCTTGTCTGAAAATTGTAAATAATTTACCTAGACCAATAAACATACAATACAAAGCTAACCTCAAGCCCCCACATGGAAACAATAAATTGAACTATGGGTCATGTTGAAACTTGAATAACTAGGGTGACTTCATGTGTAACCTAAATTACGAGTGTAAGCCATATGAAAGAAACACCGACATCCTTTAGAGTTTCTTGTCCAAACTTTTTTGAGGATGCTATGTGGACATAAATTGCCCCTCTACCAAATATCTTGAATTTCTGAGTCTATTTGTTTATTATTAATTTCTTTCCGCAGTAAATCATGAAAATGCAATTAAATTCATAAAATATTACAGTCTTGTCTGAAAATTGTAAATAATTCACCTAGACTAATAAACATACAATGCAAAGCTAACGTCAAGCCCCCACATGGAAACAATAAATTGAACTATGAGTCATGTTGAAACTTGAATAACTAGGGTGACTTCACATGTAACCTAAATTACGAGTGTAAGCCATATGAAAGAAACACCGACACCCTTTAGAGTTTCTTGTCCAAACTTTTTTGAGGATGCTATGAGGACATAAGTTGCTCCTCTACCAAATATCTTGAATTTCTGAGTCTATTTGTTTATTATTAATTTTTTCCGCAGTAAATCATGAAAATGCAATTAAATTCATAAAATATTACAGTCTTGTCTGAAAATTGTAAATAATTCACCTAGACCAATAAACATACAATACAAAGGTAACCTGAAGCCCCCACATGGAAATAATAAATTGAACTATGGGTCATGTTGAAACTTGAATAACTAGGGTGACTTTATGTGTAATCTAAATTACGAGTGTAAGTCATACGAAAGAAACACCGACACCCTTTAGAGTTTTTTGTCCAAACTTTTTTGAGGATGCTATGTGGACATAAGTTGCCCCTCCGCTGAATATCTTGAATTTCTTAGTCTATTTGTTTATTATTAATTTCTTTCCTCAGTAAATCATGAAAAATGTAATTAAATTCATAAAATACTACACGATTTAGCACAATTTGGTAGTATTTTTTACTCAACAAACATTTAAATGATCATAACATACACGATATATGTGGATATTGTTTTTACTTGATATCCGAAACCAATATTCGTATTCGAGGCTAATGGTATCCGGTTCATTATATATTCAAACAGCAACAATCCGCACCCATTAACCGAGATATCTGCATCCGTATCCGTATCTAACAAAAATTTGTCCGAATTCGTATCCAAGAAAAAAAAATGGGATCAAATACGGGATTCCCGATATCCGTCCTTATCCGATCCGGTTTCATGGCTACTCCTGACACCACGCCCGTTGGCTGCCGTTGCAGATGTGCAAAAAATAAGAAGGCCCAACCAAAAAAGCAGAAGACCTCTGGTTCCCTGTCCGCTGCTCTGTGACCCACCACCAGCAAAGGCCACAGCAACTGGCAGAAAAGAAAAGGGCTGAAAAATAGCAGATTGTGCAGATCTTTTAAGTCTAAAGCACTGATCCAGTAGATTTACACAGGCTGCTATCCTATGCTCCATTTGATCTGAATGTGCCATGCATATGATTCAAAAAACTGCTACATACAAATATGCATATGATTCAAAAAACTGCTACATACAAATATGCACAAAAGAGTTGCTCCCCATCCTGTGTCATCTTGTTGTAAAAACAGCCACCACCTTTTTCCATCTGTGTGAAAGGGAAAAAAGTAAGATTTAGGTTTGGAAAAAAGTAAGTTTCGGGTGTAATTTAGAGGTTGATGGAAAATAGTAGTTGCTATCATAAATTTACTTTTCCTATTTGCACATAAGACACAAAAAATTCTCGTATAAATTTACTTTCTATTTGCGAAACTGGTGGTATATGTAGGCAAGAGATGAACTAGATAGAACCAAAAAATAAGATTCCAGCAATGAAACCACTAATTGCTACCGTCCTATGTCATCTTATGTGCATGCAGGCAAGAGATGAACTACATAGAACCAAAAAGTAAGATTCAAGCAATGAAACCTCTAGTTGCTCCGGTCAAGTGTCGTATTATTGTAAAGCAGTCAAAAACCTTTTCCATGTGTGTCAAAAGGAAAAAAAGTAAAGATTCAGGTCCGGAAAAAGTAAGATTCATGTGTAAATTAGAGGTTGTTGATGGAAAATCGTATTTCTTGTTGTAAAAGGTTATATCTATTAAGAATTTGTTACTTAATAGGCAGGGGAACCCATGCGTGTGACAAAAGATGTAACTTATAGGTAAAATGTTACATCTATAAAGAATTTATTACTTTCTTTAAACACCTAACAAAGAGGGAAACCCATGTGTGTGACAAAAAAGAGATGTAACTTATGGGTAAAAGGTTACATCTATAAAGAATTTGTTACTTTCTTTGAAACAGAAACCCATGTGTGTGACAAAAGATGTAACTTGTGGGCAAAATCTTACGTCCTATAGGATATTGTTACTTTCAACTATATGCGGGAAGGAAGTAAAATGTGCATAAAAATTTACATAATATATGATATTGTTACTTTCTATGAACATACAGTAGGCCGAAAAAACCATAGGTGGGAAGGATGTTGTCACAACCAGTTTTAGAAATAAAACGAAATGCTAACCATATATGTGCCAGAATCAGTTTAACCACATACACAGTATAAACAGAAGTAATAACACAACCAGTACTTTAACTTAACAGTAATAACCAATATTACAGACCATAATTGTCTTTAACGAAACCGAGTAACTTAACGAAAACGAAATAACTAAACGACAGCGGAAGACGACCAATGCTCCACAGGCAACTGACGAATGGCACACCAACCTAGAACTCGTCGTAGTCTTGGAACTCCGGATTAAGATTCATCGCGACTCCCTTCTGGATCCGAGCAGCGGTTGCAATGGATGCAACGTGGTATAAAATAAACAAGAATGAGTACACGACGCACTCAGCAAGTATTCCATTTAGGATAAAAGTGGACTAGCTTTATAGTGGACAGGCATAGCAATTGCTTTTAGTTGATCAAATTTTATTACTAGCAATGATTAGCATAACCCATCCCATTATTGTAAAAACAGTAAAACAAAATTAATAAGCATAAACTATAATCATAACTGTTGTCATTACCATCATCATTACCATGATCACCCTGAACCTTCATTACCATAATCACCCTGAACCAATTTTTTTAAAAAACTCTAATCTGTGAGGGTACAGGCCGCTCTTAACCGTGAGAAAAGCTGATATATCAGTTTTAAACACTCTCGAGAGGTTGTACAACTTTACCCACAAGTCGTGATTCCCATTTGCCTCGGGCTGCAAGGCTTTTCCCAAACTAACTTTATTAAACTTTTTAAGCATTCAACCAAAAACTAAGTTGTGGACATCACTCCACAACTTAAGCACTCATTACAAAAAACCAAACCATCCATATGACACCATTACAAGCAAACGTGCACACTTTTAAACGATCTAAGACTATCCGTACTAACTAAACTAGACGAAGATAATGGACCCTATTACAATGGCAACTCTCCTAAGGATGCCGGATGTAGGTCCTTGCTGCTGGGTCATTGTAGCGGACCCTCTTCCTTGGTGGTAGTAGACGGGGTTGAACACTTGCACGCTTGGCGTAATTTGTACACGCAATCTTGAAATTTCCTGCTTTGCCGCGTGCAACTCCTCAACCAGGGCAATATAATCGGTGTTAAGCGCGACAAGGTAGTCAACGATGGCTTCAAGGAGCAGGTTCTTCTCTGCGGCAGGAGTAACGATCCACGTGTCGAGTCCTCCAGGCTGGCGGCGGGGAAAGTAACGTAGCGTACCGTCGGCTAACAGGCTGTGGCAAAAGTAGCATAGGATCGCCAAGGCTTCCTGAGCTGCATCACTGATGGCGGCTTCATAGTTGTGGCGAAGGGCAGGGGCGTAGCCGAGAGCGATGTCCCGACGTGCTCCGTACTCGTCCAAAATGCTGATCTATACGACCATGGCCCACTCTTTTTGATGGATACGGTGACGATAGCGAGTTCCCACATACGTGACCCACGCGTGGCCAAGTCGGAGCCTTACTAACGCCTCCCGCAACATCCGAGGAAACGGCAGTGGGTAGTCGAACCAATGGTGGACGCTCTCGTTCCAGCGATCTTCATTCTCATTTTGCTGTTGTTGGGCTCATCTTCCATCTTGATCTTGAGCTGCGGCTTGGTCGTCTAAAACAGCAGGTGGCACTTCTGGCTGCGCATCAGGCTCTTCTGACTGCTCCTTATCAGATGAATCTAGTACTAGCTCTTCGGGGTCCTCCTCATCAGTGTCGTTCAGATCTTCCCACTCTTGTGGCGGTAGGGATGGTGGGGTTGGTGTTGACAGCTTGGTCCTGTCAAGTACCAATACGTCCGCCAACACGCATGCGGGCACCACGCTTAAAGCTTGACATCTACATGCCATAGTAAAAGTAAACATGAAAAGAGGTTAGTAGATAGATAAACGGAGATAGAATATCTTAATTTGAACTTAGGCAAGTACAGATACTCAAAATAGCATATATATAGCAGATATTGGAATGGAGAAAGCAAGAAAAGATAAACAAAATCCTTAAAAACGACCAGTTCTACTCTACGCTTGGCGTCCTATGGTCAGTACGGTTCTGATACCACTTTTGTCATACCCAGTTTTAGAAATAAAACCAAGTGCTAACCATGTATGTGTCAGGATCAGTTGAACCACATACACAGCATAAACAGAAGTAATAACATAACCAGTACTTTAACTTAAAAGTAATAACCAATATTACAGACCATAATTGTCTTTAACGAAACCGAGTAACTTAACGAAAACGAAATAACTAAACGACAGCGGAAGACGACCAATGCTCCACGGGCAACTGACGAATGGCACACCAACCTAGAACTCGTCGTAGTCTTGGAACTCCGGATTAAGATTCATCACGACTCCCTTCTGGATCTGAGCAGCGGTTGCAATGGGTGCAACGTGGTATAAAATAAGCAAGAATGAGTACATGACGCACTCAGCAAGTATTCCGTTTAAGATAAAAGTGGACTAGCTTTATAGTGGACAGGTATAGCAATTGCTTTTAGTTGGTCAAATTTTATTACTATCAATGATTAGCATAACCCATCCCATTATTATAAAGACAGTAAAACAAAATTAATAAGCATAAACCATAACCATAACTGTTGTCATTACCACCATCATTACCATGATCACCCTAAACCAATTTCTTTGAAAAACTCTAATCTGTGGGTCCAGGCCGCTCTTAACCGTGAGCACGGCTGATATATTAGTTTTAAACACTCCCGAGAGGTTGTACAACTTTACCCACAAGTCGTGATTCCCATTTGCCTCGGGCTGTACCGGCCCTCAAACACTGACCTTTGGTGAGTCGGCAGGATCTCACTACGAGACCTTTACAAAGAATTCCTAGAGTTATGGCCCACTCGTTACAGGTTACTCCAGTCAACTAAAAATATGAGAGTTCCGTTCCAAAGGGTGACAAATAAATCAAACTGCACCACATTGGCCAAAGGCAAAGTCACATATCCCCCCATACCCCTCATACGCCAAAACTCTAGTTCATCTGATTAATCAGTCAAGCCCAGTGCCCATGTGATTCCTGTGGTTGTACTGTTTTCCTGGGTGGTCGCTCGGCGAACCGATCCTTAGGGTGAGGCCATCAAACAAACCCACGAAACATGCTCAAATCTCCATGTTGCCAAAACCATACTTTTATCATCAAGTTCATCATAAATTAACCAAGATTAACAACATGAGTAAAATAAATTGAGCGGTAGCAATTTAATCTACAACATCACAGCCCTCCCAGGTTTATAAACACATAAAGGAATATCAAGCTAGTCATCCATAATAGAAGCATACAAATTTAAGCTCTAAATCATGTGATTAAAGTAAATAGGACATAGGTCAAAGAATACTTGCCTTCTTCAGCAAAAACTTGCTCAAGGACTTTCCAAGATGGATTTTCAGCAAACTCGGACAGAACGTCAGCTACACGTTGCATACATACAAGCAATGAGTACAAACCATCTAAAACAGTACACCAAAGATCATGAACAGAGATTAAAAAGGCTATAGATCTAATCTACACATTGTCACGACTCCGTAGGTTCAAAAATCATTCAAATCAGAGTTAAAACGCAAAAGATATAAATAAATCAATGTAATAGGGTTTAAATAAAGGAGATTTGAAACTCCAGGGGCTAAACCGTAAAAACCAGAGACCTAAATCTAACAGATCTGGACTGCGGATTGATTCCAGGAAAACTCAGGGGCTCTTTTGCAAAACACGCGGCGCTGACCGGTATTGACCCCGGGTCACGCGATGCGAGCTATTGGATCTGGATCCTACGGTCCAGATTGGATCGGGGAGAGAGAGGACGGCGGCGACCTCAGCGCGCGGCGGAGGATCACCGGAGTAGCGCGCATCCGCGGCTCCGGTGGCCTAGGGTGAGTGGGGAAGAGCGCATGAGCGAGCAGACTATGCGGCGAAACAGACGGAGCGGTCCGGGCGGTGGCACGGGCGCCGACGGCGGTTGACGATGAGGTGGCGCGGCGGCTCAACTACGGCGAGCAATCGCCGGCGATGTGGGGTGTAAATGAGGGAACGGACGGGTGGGTTAGCTTCCTCACCTCGGTGCGAAGCTACGGGTGTAGGTGTAGTTGATAGAGAGACACCGATGGCGTACGGCGACGAGCGGGCGGCGGTCGGTGGTGCTCCTGCGTGAACCGACACCGCGGTGAGCTCGATTCCGGCGAACCAAAGCGAAACCAAGGCCGGGATTAGGTGTTTAGCCGTTCTACCTTGCGGCCAAGCTCGTGGGGCTGATCTAGTCGTCGGCGGCAGCTCCCCACGGTGGATCCCAGCGCGAACTCGAGATGAACCCGCGGCGCGGCAATGCAAGAGCTAGGGCACGAGGGCGGCTAGGGCTTAAGCGTTTGAGGGCTAAGGCCTCGGGGTTCGGCGGCTTTTATAGGGGCGGCACCGTAGCTTGCAGAGGGGGCAAGGAAAGGGCGGCGCAGTGGGCGGGGGGGATCCGGCTCCGGACGGACATCGTGTCCGCGTCGGACTCTGTCCACGCGCGCAGAAAAGGAAGGGGAAAGGGATGACAGGCGGGGCCCGCCTGGCAGTGTGAGGGAGAGAGGAGGGCGTGACGCTGGGCTACTGCGGGCTACTGGGCCGCGGCTTGGGCCGACGCAAAGAGGAAAAAAGGGATGCGGGCTGCTGCTGGGCCTGCTGTTTGCATAGGCCAAAAGAGAGAAAAGAAGGAGAGGGAGGAAAAGAGAATTTTTCTAGAATTGTTTGGAGTTTGAGAAATTTTGGAGAGATGCAAATAAGTTTGAATTCAAACTTTAAACACTGTGAATCATCCAATAAAATATGCAATGGTATGAATGCTCAAACATGTGGTTTCTATGATTTATTTTTAGTTGATTAATTTTAGAAGCAAAACAAAATAAATATAGTGACATGTAAAGAAAAACAAACTCTAAACAAATTGGACTATTTTGCAAAGGATTTTCATGTTGCAAAAATTAGGGTGTTACAGATGTAAATTATGGAGGAAAGTTATATTCTATATAATATTTTTACTTCTGTGAACATGTAAAAACGTAGGGAGAACCATACTGTGAAAAAAGGATCTAACTTATTGTGAAAAAGTTACATCATATAGGATAATTGTTACTTTCAGTAAAGAAAAAAGAGAGGAAAAAAGAAAAGTAAGTCATGGGGCAAGTAAGGTTACATCATATGCAAGTAATAAACTCGGTCGGCTATTCTTCACCAAAGATAGTACTACCTCCGATTTTTTTATATGTCACCGGTTAAGTCAAAAATGACTGGCCGCACGTCATATAAAAAAATATGGAGGTAGTAGTTGAATGCAATCAGGAATAGCAAAAAAAACTCAGCTTGTAAAATTTGGATCTATGTTTACAATTGGAGCAACGATTGCTAGTGACTGCTTAAGGCTCTGTTCGGCGGCGCGTTAGCGCCACCGCAACACTCCGGTGGAAGCATCTAGACGCTTAGAATAAACAATCAAATGGCACGGAACAAGAGGTGGCACTGTGCGCTGCGTTGAGTTAATGCCACCCCATCAAAAGAACACAACCTTAGTAGATATTCTTGAGCAAACAAGAGAATTTGCTAACAAACCTGAACACTTCAAAAAAAAGTAGAAAGTGTATTGAGCCCTACAAAAATATGGAAGAGAATATGCAGATCACAGGAGTGCCTGAATATTTTGTGACTACAAATCACTATGAAACACTACTGCAGTAGTATCATATTAATATGATAAAGTAAGAACAAATGAACAAGTATCTCTAAATGTGCAATTGTGCATACCAGAATTCAAGTTGATGTTGTTGGTCCACAAAAATATAATAATTGCTAGTGGTAGACCTGCCTGTGTCCTGTGAAAAACATACCCATAACTGCATGTCAACACTGGAAAAAACATCAAATTATTGAAGGCATTGGAAAAATGTGAGGGAACAGGTTGATCTTATTTGTTGTGAACCATTTTGAAGAAAAGTCACACCAACCAGATCAAATGATAAACTATTAAAATCACGATTGATAGGTTAACACGGTGGAAATTTAATCTATCAACATATATATACTAAATCCATGCATGTCTTCTGTTGGTTCATATTCGGTCCTTGCCTCAAAGTAACTGTTTTAGATATCCTGCTTTCTCGTTCTGTCTGTTTTTCATTGTTCTACATACTTGGATATATTTAGCTATAAATTGTCTAAGTAACAAAAAATTATTGAAGCTATTACCACCACTTCTACTGCTAAGAAGTAAGGACAAGCTGCAGTAGATTAGTTACCAAGGTCAATTCTGTTGGGACACTACAGTTAATTGTCTTAAGAGAAGATAGGTTCAAAGATTTGATTAATGTGCAGTAACTGCCATACAAACCATATCCAGAGGCAAGCATGCTCTTGCCAGGCTGCAATAAGTCCTCTAGAATCATATTGATCATGTCTTTAACATGTAAATCCCAAAGGTATACATGAAAAAAACAAGTTATTTGAAAGCAAGAAACTCACGTAAAGAAGACATCGATCAGGAGTGTGTTTCATCTCTTGGCGGTGGTATAGAACTTTTTGAGAATTCCATAGTAATCATTGAACAGAAATGAGGTTGGTTTCAAACAAAACAGTGAGTTAATCAAGCAGTAGTGTGTATACACACACATAATCATATGTTAGAAAAAGGGAATTAACAAGCTATTATCTGTATGCTTTTTAAGGATTAACATAACTGCATAGATTGAGATTTATCAAAGGTTTTCTCCCATGTCCCATCTGGCCATCTATGACAATGAATTGCAGGCCTGAGGATCTCCCAGCTATGGCAGAACGAATTGTATGCCTGAAACAAGCCAGTTCTGGTAGCTTGTGCGCTGTTGGCTAAAGAACTATAGCAACTAGGCGGGCACCCCGCGCTTCGCTGCGGGCAGACCGAACAAATGATCTATGTAAAAGAAACTGAAATGGACAAACAAATGATCAACTACAACTATAGAGCATTGAACTGGACTGTTTCTTTGGTAATTCATCCGTTTTTGAAACGAGTAACATGTAGATTCCTCTTTTTGGTATATGGAAAATATAACTTAGTATACAACATTACATTATATGGGTCCAACCTACATGAGTGAGTATTGGTATAGGAACAACGCAGTATATATCACTATATGTCCATATATAGAGGAAGATGCTGTTGGGCGGCCACTCTAATTATATCTAGTACTCAGAACACTCCATGAGTGGACATCTTGTGCAAAGATAGCTGGTTTATGGTAGAAAGAGACACAAGCAACCCTGCACAAATACGAAAGTGAGAGTTTCAATCATTGTAGCACGACAATTAGGCACTATCAAAACCTTAATATTTATATCAGGTTAGAGAACTGGAGTACCTATCAGGAGATAAAGTTAGAAACCAAGAACAGAAAGCCAGTATACACAACTTTAAATCAGCTCCAATTTCTAATGTAATCATGCATTTGCTTTGCCCTAGCTCTTAGCACAAAAGAACTTTGTTCTGATCATGAGACATGACTCAATAAACATATGGGAATTGCCCTGCACATGACATCGGTTCAGCACAATAATTCTCAATCAAGCAATAACATTATAAACCATAGGAAGGCAAGGAGTAATATAACACTATCAGCAGTATAGGCATGTAAGAATTTGGATGCAAAAGCAAATCAAGATATGTATACTTCGAAGAAGTGAAGTTAAACTATTCCAGACATGTATATTTATAAGAGATGAGCCTGCACTGCTGTTTCCAGTTTGTAGTAACAGCATAAATGAATCCATGTGAATGAGAGGGGAATGGAAGAAGGCGCAGATGTATGGTGATCATCAGTGAGTTCTGTGTTTGTTTTGTATCTAAATAAACCAAATAAAAAGCCTAGATGAACAACATTTTTACTTTTGCATCATCCAATGGACGTACGGTTTTTAGACGTAAAACATTGCAAGCAACGGTGACAATTTAGAGTTTTATACAATGAAAACAACCTTATTTATTTTTCTACATAGGACCATTTTTTTTGTAACACCACATCACTATGCTGATGAAACGAAGAGTTATAGAGTCAATCAGATGGCCACACCAAAACCACCGGTTGTAACCAAATCAATATGAGACTTTGAATTCTAATTCTGACATGAAGGATTGTAGTTTCCATTCATTGAGGGGCTGTTTTACACACTCTTGTGTTTGGCTCACTTGTTTCACACAGGAACACATTGAATAGATAAAGCTCAGATGGGTGGAACATAAAAAAGAATATGGTAAGCCCTACACCGAGGATAAGAAGAGCTATTACCTTAAGAATAAGGCAAAGAAGCAAACCGAATATAACCCTTCAACTGGCTTTCACCATTTTTCCATTGGAGTCGAGTTCATCATTTCTCCATGGAAGTTGCTTTGGCCATTTTACATTTCACCTAAATAAACATTTGGAGCAAATAGATTACAAAACATGCTCAATTCAACACAGTAGGCGGATAGTTACTTTGATAATCCAAAACAAATTAAGCATTCCTTTGGTAACCAAAACATCTTCAGAAATGAGAACCCAAAACCCATGAATCTATTAATATGCAGTAGGGTTTAGCAGCCATTGCTACAATTCCCCTAAGCATTTGACCACATAACATTCAGAAGGTAGGCGCGCCCTACGAAAGCGTCGACAACATACGAACCCTAGATCCTTGCTTCAAGGCGACTAAAAGTGGAGAATTATTAATCATGTATCCGGTATAATCAGCATTAATTCAAAACATAACAGCAGGTAAAATCTACACATAGGAAAGAGAAGTCAGACCACAACCTAACAACATTGCATCGAGAAACAAATTCAAATTACTCACTCAGCTTCCTCTGATTAGAACGTGCTCCAGCAGCTCAGCTAGTACACCTTCCGACCCTGCAGAGCAATCAACAGTAAGGGCAACTACTTGGGGGACCAAAATTGCTGGGATCTGATCTGGCTTAGATCCGAAGGCAACGCAAGCAGAAGGACGATACCTTGGCAGCGACGCCGCCCGGCCGGAGCTTTTCCACGCCCGGCGCCACCCTGTCCCACGCAACGCGGCGGCGGCGGGAAGAAGGCTACTGCTGGAGAGGGAAGAAGGCCGGCGGGGAGGTAGAGAGGGGCGGCGCCGGCAGGAAGAAGAAGCCGGGCGGCGGCTGTACCATCTAGCGGATGCCAGAAGCGGTGAGGGCCGGCGCATGGGCAGGGGCGGGGCCGCCGAGAAGGCAGCTCTACCTCCTCTACCTCGCCGTCGCGCGGATCCACGCGCCGCCTGGCGTGGAGGAGAAGCCTCCGGCCCTCCGGAGATCGGGGAAGAGACGCGACGCCGGCGCGGCATGGGCGTGGTGGCGAGTGGCTAGGGTTTGGACCGGGGGAGGGGGACGCGGCGGACGCGAGGGCTGGCCGGCAGCAACGCGGCGGCACCGAAAGCCGCGGCTGGCCGCGGTGGGGCGGGGCAGCGGCGAGGCGGAAGGCGGGGTGGAGGCGCGGCTGGTGGCCGGGTTGGGGCGGCGCGGGGATGGGCGCGGGCCACGGGGAGGGGAGCAGAGGATAAGGACGGAGACGACAGCCATGATCGGAGACCACACGAGACCGGACGGCTAGGAACGAACAGGAGTTGTTCACTGCAACAGTCCTACAGTGCCGTGGACTGGAAAACAAAGGATTTGATATGATATGATTACTCCCTGGACGGCAACTGTTGACTGAACACAACGAGCCACAATTTATATCGGAGTCCACCAAATGGACCACACTCAACAATACATATGGAGTTCTTCAACCTGACCAGAAATTAATATATACGTGGCTCTTACGGATTTATGGAACAGAATACCTTCACACCAATAAAATGGAGGAATGACGTACCTTCAGGCTTCAGCAAGGGTTCATGCCGCCGCCGCCTGCAATCAAAACCTCAAATCCTAACAACGGTGTTGGCCCACGAAAGGTCGCCAGAGGACAACACCAACGTGCATAGCTCGGCAGCTCGCTCGAGACGGCTTCTTGCTAGATGAAGTCCACACAAAACACCGCTGACTTGCTGACATCTGCGAGGAGCCTGTAACCGACGGCACGCTCAGCAAGGGTGAGCACGCTGCTGTCGAGTGGCCCGGCAGCGGTGCCCTCACGACCCGCACCTGAGAACGCGGCAACGCACACAAGCGATGGCCGGCGTCACCTCTGCCCGGCCGACACCTCGTCCCGCCCCATCGTGCTCTGCCCAGATCCGCGGGATATGGCGCCCGGCGCGACCTCCTCCTGGCTCGTCCTTCCTCGGCGGCAGCCGGATCCGGTCCACGGCCGCTGCCTCGTTCCGCCCGCCGCCCCTCTGCTTGGATTCGGCACCCGGTGCGGCCTCCTCCCAGATCGCACCTCCTCGGTGGTGTCTGGCCCGGCGCACCTCTGCTCCCTTCTCGCGGCGGCTAGATCAGGCCCGCCGCCGCCTCCGCCGGCGGGTGTCACCACCATCGAGCTGCGACGTTTGGATGCACAGCGGGTTAGGGACAGGGATACGGTTAGCTGCGTTAGGCTGACACCAATTAGCAAGACTCATCCACTTTCTCAAAACACTATTTCAACTATTTCTTTCGCTATATATACAGTACAACATTTATGTCAAACAGTGCCAAACAGTGTTTTGAGACACCTCCTTAGGATACCCCATTGGAAACAGCCTTACGGATACACCGTTCCCTTTTCCATGTTCGGCTGGAAGGCTAGGGATGGACAGATTGTACCGTTTAATCAAGGGGGTGTTTGATCCTAAGCTAAAATTTAACCCCATCACATCGGATGTTTCGATACTAGTTAGAAGTATTAAATATAGTTTAATTATAAAACTAATTACACAGATGAGAACTAAATGGCGAGACGAATTTATTATGCCTAATTAATCTATGATTAGCAAATGTGATGCTACCGGAACTGTTCGTTAATTATGCATTAATTAGGTTTAATAAATTTGTCTCGCCATTTAGTCCTCGACCGTGTAATTAATTTTCTAATTAAATCATATTTAATACTTCTAACTAGTATCGAAACATCTGATGTGACATGAGCTAAATTTTAGCCTCCGAATTCAAACACCCCCTGAATAAAAAATTATGCCACCAGCGGTCCCATATGATGGCAGAGGACCAGGTACTCATAAAAACAAGAGAACTGCACAGGACTGCATTGTCTTTTGACCACACATCTGCAATCCACCACCGTCTCTATCCACATCTCATCTCTCTAGTGGGCTACGAAGCGAGCGGAGCCCACGGCGGCGACCCATGGCGCGGCGAGTGCCTGCGGTCGACGGCGTGTTGGACTGCGTCGGCGAGCAGCACCTGCGACGGCTGCAGCGAACTGCGCGTCGCCGAGTGCTAGCTCCGGCACATGCGGCAAGCAACGGCTCCGAAGCTCGCACAGCAAGTCGAGCGGCGCGCCGGCACCTGCCTCGCTGATCCGCGTCCGTCGGACTTTTGCCGCGCTTCGAGTTCGTATCCCGGCCATAACCCACCTCTTACGTCGGGATAAAATCGGTGCTCCATTTTCCTTTCCCTTTCCCTCTTCGTTTCCCTTTTCCATGAACCAAACCATGGATAAGGTTTCCATCCAGCCTCATTTCGCTTTCCCATCCTCCATATCCCACAATCCAAACGGCACCCGACGGAAAACGAAAAGAGGGAAATGCTTTCTCTCTCTCTCCTCAGTGCGGCGCTCGGGTCCAAGCGAGCGGTCAGATAGGTGCGGGAGGCGTTCCAACGAAAGGATCGTAAATAGACGGCGATAAAAATGGGTCTCTATGTAACGCTAAGCAGAGACCGGTCTCCGGATAGATTTTGGGTTTCCTTTCTTCTTAAATGATGATAGTGATTCGTTAATTTGCCGTGTCTATGGAAGCTGCGAGGTAGGGGATGACCTATGGTCCCTGCTGTCATAGAGAGGAGGTGGGGATAGGAGCTGGGCCGCAATGGCACCGAGAGAAACAAAAAAAAAATGCGTTTTTTCTTATCCAAGGGCAAATAAGTCCTTACCCCTCTGCTTAACAGATGTTTCAGCAGCTTTTGACCGGAGTGGTGGTTAGAGAACGTGAAAAACATTTAGTGGTACAGAGGGACACGAGAAGTTTTTTGTGGTCTACCGAGAATTCCTCAATCATTCGATGGTACAGAGGGAATTCTCTCATGTACTAATGTGCATTGGAGAGGTTGTGGTGATAAATACACCCACTATCTACCTCTATTGGAGTTGAAATTAATACTATGGCTTATCTGTTTGGGGGAAAAAGAAACCACGTTTTGGAATGTTATATATTGATACTATGCTTACCAGCTATATTGAGAAGTAAGCCATTGATATTAAGCGTCGATATTAAGCGGTAAGAAGATGATATTCTCTTATTTATTCCTTCAATCCCAAAGTATAAGGTGAACATGTAATTCAAATGGTCAAACTTCATAATTTTTTTATTAATAATTAGTCTAACATGTTGAAAGCCATATGTCACAAATGTGGTTTGATTCATCCATATTTGGAAGTACTTTATACTGCTCAAAATTCTATTATGCTGGTGATATATTATAAGAGATTGTTGGTCTAATATTACAAAATTTGACTTTTAAAAAGAATGCATGCGCACCTTAGCTTTTTTGGATTTAAGGAATATTACTGATATTATTTAGGGCTAACTATCACCTATTTGGTCACATTGTTTTGATGGAGATTAAATTCCTTACGGCTTTGTTCATTTCAACATGTATTGAAGGGGATTGAATGGGATTAAATTTCTCTTTGTTCAAATTTGACTAGCGAGGAATTAGATCTCCAATTCTTGTGCAACCGCCTGCATGATAAAATCACCCACAATTCTTCCCACTCCTTGGAAGAGGATTAACCAAACAAACTATTTGTGTCATTGATTATATCGAGCATTTTTCTAAGACCTGCGTGTCCTAGAACTGAAATTTCATGGATATGCACGCTACGTTGGTTCTCCACGTCTTGTACAAAAGAGGTGGCTCTGGTCAGATTCATGTTTTCCTCGAGAAAGGCTAGAACCATAGTCCAGGTTCCTGGAAATGCCCCAGGAATCCGAACAGGCCGGGGAGAGAAAACTGCATGTAATATTACATGAATCTAGAATCAGCACACTTTTAGAGCCACATGGTACTATAGATTTATGATTAGTTTTGCTTGATCGCACTTTCAGTCGAGTACAGGGGGCTTGCACTAAACAGTACTACTGTGCCTAGGCTAGAACCATAGTCCAGGTTCCTGGAAATGCCCCAGGAATCCGAACAGGCCGGGGAGAGAAAACTGCATGTAATATTACATGAATCTAGAATCAGCACACTTTTAGAGCCACTCGGTACTACGGATTTATGATTAGTTTTGCTTGATCGCGCTTTCAGTCGAGTGCAGGGGCTTGCACTAAACAGGACTACTCCGGTTGGTGCCTCGTCCGTACTAGAAAACGTTGGGCGCGGCCTTGCCGCACCAACTTTGAGCTGGCTAGCTAAGAGTAATATAGAGATATTTTTAGAATAGAAATTATAAAATTATGCATTTTAAAATTTTACGATGTATCATAGTCATGTGTTGAAGATTTTGAGCTGCGATAAATTTGCCATTCCGGAGATAGAGATCTGATGAGCCACGCACGGCGAAGAAAACCGATGTTGTCGCCTGGTGTAGCTCTGGCTTATGTGTAGCTCTGCGGATCGAGGTGTTTGAGCTGGTGCCTGGAAGCAAGGCAGCGGTACACAAACGCCTTGGACGTTTGGTCCCGCTACTACCGTCAATAGTGCGACACAACCCATTCGATGACGACAAAACGACCACGATGATCGTGAGGTGGCTTGGCTTGCCTACGACCAAGACTAGGGCTTGTTTGGAACACAGAAACAGAAAACAGAGGAATGGAAAAAAATACAGAAATATGATGCGTGTGTATGAGCAAAACAAAGGAAAGAAAAATACGAAGGAAACATAGAAGTGTATGTTTGGAACACAGGAACCAAAACTCAGGAACTGAACGGGTCTTGCCTTGAGCACATGCTACAGGAAAGAAAACATTGAATTGGTGTGGATGTTTTGCTTCCCGTGAAATGACTTGCTTGCTACAGGATTCCAGCGGAAAGGAATCGCTTATTCCTTCATTCCAAACGCTGGTAGCAGCATCCTTTGCTCTGTTTCAGTTTCCTATGACTTTCCTACGGATTTCCTTCAATCCAAATGGTCCCTTGGGGTTTACCATGTATGCAAGCCTTGGTAAAGCATGCATGATGCAAATTTGAACAAACGAGCTAAGAAGTAATATTTGTTTTTAATATATATTCTACTATGACAAAAATAACCTCAGTACAACCAACACTATATTTGTAATTAGCAAGTAATAGTTGTACTTTTTTATGGGTCATTAAAAATCTGGACGAATAAGCTACATAAAATTATAGTTGTATAATTACTATTAAATAATCCTGGAGTAAATAGTCGCATAGTAAGCAACTGGTTTATACTCCACTTTCCAAATAAGAGTGCATCGATAATATTAGTTGTTAGTAGTATATATATTTTGGTTGGTGATAGCGTATTTTATGTTTTCTTTTTAAAATAAACGTATTTTATGTTTATCTAATGCGGCTGTATGCTTACCATCAGCATCAGGTGTGTTTCTTTGGTACAACCTTAGACGTTGGATTGAGATCGCATGGTAGGCAGTAGCTACTGTGTCACGTGGACCATGATCTGTGCGCATCATGTTTGTCCAATCAGAGCTAGGCTAACAATAGCATACGGAGCACTCAAAAAAAAAAAAAAAAAAACAATAGCACACGGATCGTGACCCGTGGAGTTTGCAGTGGTTTCACCGAGAGCCTGCTAGTGCTGACTGCAGAGAAAGGCCAATACCACGAACCTCGTTACTGCGAGGCGAAAAAAAGGCCGACTGCTTCTCTGGGTCTCCGCCGGCGGGATCTGCTGTCTTTCTCATCTCCAGCGGCCGTTTCGGCGCTGCGAGGTGGGGATGGCCGTGGAATCCTTGCTGGTCGGAGTGTACAGGTCCTAGTTTATCTAGGTGTTGGTGTTCAGGTGGTGGCGGTGAGGCGGCGGCAGCGGCACCACCATGGAATAAGTTCCTCCGTCCCCGTCTCCGTCTTGACAGCACTCACTCCGGCGCCGTCGAGGGGTCCGTGAGGGAGGAGTCGATGGAATTGTGGGGTTGCTTCATCGGTGTGAGGCTGCTTCCGGTTCTGGATGGCTCCTGTGTAGGAGTCTCCTCCTCGGCGCTTCAACCTAGTAAGGTTTGTGTGTCGGTGATGCTGTGCAGTGGGATGGCTGCGCTGGTGGTGGTTGTAGGGTGGGTGGACTGCTTCTCGGTTCTTGCGGTTCGTCGGCAACGAGGGCGGTTCCACGACCACAGGAGCTCGGGGTGCGTCCCCGGCCGATACGCCTTCTCGGTGGTTTTCTGTTGCGGCTCATGTCAACGCCTTCGTGCTATGGAGTTCCTGCTGGTCTTGGGGTCCCTGATGTCCTGCTCCGGTGATGGCTTCCATCATGGCGGAGGAAGACGTCGGCGGCGAGCGGTGCTTCCAGGAAGTGCAGAAGATCCACAAGGCCTTATTGTAATTTCATCTTTGTTCAGGGTCTTTTGTGCAAATGTGTGTGGACAGCTGTCTCCAATGTATAGGTGCTTGTATGGCCATGGTCTTGTACTCGTATGTTGTTTGGTTTAATACAGGTACCGTTTATCAAAAAAAAAAAAAATGCTTCTGCCATTGCTCTGCCTTCCCTCCCCTCCATAGCTCCACGCTAGGCACATGCATATACGCTCAGTCGGAGAAGATGGCTCTTGCAAGCAACCTCGCCAACGTCTGTAGCCTTAAATTCACTTTTGGCGTGCCCGCCAGGCCGCCATGTCATCGACACAATCCACGATGTCACCAAGGTTCTACAAGGCAGGGGAGGCAGAACTGATACAGTTGAAACCAAGGCAGCGACGGCGGCGTTCCCCGACCAGGGACTTGAGCATCAGTTCTCTGGTGGTGTCTTCCATCAATGGGGGTGAGGCGGAGTCGATGCAGGTTGCGGACATCGTAGGAGAACCATGAACTCTATTCGAGCCTGGCGAGAGCTGGTCGTTACGGAACCACTGTGTACTGCTCGCCGCAGTTGGGTCCGGGCAGGTGGATGTGGGTGGCGCGTGGATGCGATGCGGTGTGTGTCGTTGCTTGTCTGTGGGCTGCCGCCTGGGCAGCGCTCGCCTTTGTGGCAAGCTACGAGCCTCGATGAAATGCCGCTCAGGTATGGCTGCGTCCCGCTTTCTCTTTAGGATTACTGATTTAGGAGATTTTATTATCGGGAATTTCGAGGATCTGCATTTACTTGCGCTAAAATTACGCTCTTTGATGCTTGAGCACAGCATGAACTTATCAGAACCTCATTTTCGAGGATTTGGTCAGGATTTTATTTCGGTTTGTTCGCAAATTTTTTAGTTTACAAGATGGTTCTTTAGATGGATTTCTTCTTGCAGGTTGCAAGATGACCTAGCACATACCTCGGTTTGAAGAGGAGGTTTGACGCCCTTTTGTGTAGTTACATTTAATTTGCTCTCTTTTTTTTGTCCGTTGTATATTTATTCGGACGGTTCAAACAACGGTTAATACCTGATGATGGTCGAGGATTTTAGGTGCAGGGACGCTGGATGGGCACGGCGGATTGGAATAAACCATACCTCCCTTCGACCTCGACGGTGAACAATTTTCTCTCTTGTGGTGTAGTGTAATTGCAGATGTGTTGTTTGGTCTTCGTCGAGTCCACCAGCGTGTTCCGTAGGGATCGGTGCTGGGAGGCGCCAGACGCTTCTCGACGACGTTTTCGTTAATTCACTTCCGTTAAATTCCGATCGCACGTCCAGGAATTACGCTGAGCGGTAAACGGACGGTGCATGATGTCATGGTGACGTGGATCAACGGGAAAGAGAGTTGGGAGTGCTTGCTATGGTCACCGGATAGTGTAAATGGATGTAAAAAACACTGTTTGTGCATTGTGCGCAGAGTGAAAAAATAATGATTGCGCACTGTACACAGTATAGATGCACTATCTGGTGACCCTGGTGTAACCGTGCGATAAACGCACAGCACGCACACCTAAAAAGGGAAAAAAAATCTCACCCGTACCCTGTCAAAAAAGGAAAAATCCACCCACCCCACCATTGCCACCACGGTCACTGGCGCATCGTACAAAGCCGCCCACCGACCGCCTCTGCTCCTCGGTAGCGCCAGGAGATGGCCGCGCGCGCAGGAGAAGAGGCGCGCACGTGCAAGAAGAAGCGGCGGGGGCCGGCAGGGAGAGGAGCATGGGACCACAACCCTTGCATCCGTGCCGGTCAAGATGAGAAAGAAAACAAACGCACACAAAAAACACGAATATGCAATTGAAGAGCTTTCCGTTAAGCAAAAATAATAGCATATGTAAGAAAAATACCAGTATCATTAGACAAAAATGCAATGTCATTTTTACTTAATGAAAACCAGCATTTTGCCTAATGAAAAACATCATTTTGCATGTTGAAAACCTACAAATTGCCTACTAAAAATCACCATTGTGCCTATTAACGGGCGATGGCGGCGGTGGTGGCCAGCGCTGGAGCCGTCGCCCCACCCCGCGCTGGTGGTGCGCCCATGAGGAGCGAGGCGCGCAGCGGCGAGCTCCATCTCCTAGATTTGCGCCGCGTGCCGTTGGAGGGAGGTGTGCCGGAGCGAGAGGAGGAGGAGGAGGGTGCGGCGCTGTGGTGGAGGCTCCTTCCCCGCCTTCAGATCTCGCCGTGATGGAGCGAGAGGATTTGAATACAGTTTTCTTTTCACGAGAGGCTTCATCACCTAGAAAGCGGTGTGCGTACGATCGGACAACGGCACGCGTATGCGAAAGGAAGTCTTTACCTTATCCAAGTATCATATTTCCTCCGATCCTTGTAGATCCTCTACTACTCGGGTGGCACCACACTTCTCACGCTACACAGAGAGCTCTTCCCGCATACAAAGTGGGCTATGATTTTGCAGCGTATGGGCTTGCATGGCTATTGTTTGGCTTATGTTTTCTTATTGGGCTTTACCTGTTGATGGAATTTTGTCAAACAAGCCATAGTTGGTGGATCAAACCACAAGGTTGGAACCAATTTAGAACTTAAATAAAATATTTTATTCATTATCAAAACAAAATTTAAACCTCTGGAAAATGAAATTTAATTGCTATGACAACACTTTTTGGACAAGGAGATTATATAACAGATTCATTAAGTAACAACGAAACCAATTTAATTGCTATGACAAAACTAATATGATATCACCCATGGCAACATTCAAAAGTGGAAAAGAAACTTTTAAAATGTTAAACATAATTCATAATCACTTGAAGAAAAAATTTCATACGTGGGCTAGAAAGAGAAAGCAAGTGGGCCGGGTGTTCGGTTGGACAAAGGCCCTGTGGAATCATGCCTCCGTCCGCACGACGTGGGCTAAACTGTCTCTCCGCTAACCAATTGCTGCCCAGTCTTCTCGTTTCCTTACTAGTGAGTAGTGACCTACGTTGCTCGGCTTCTTTTCTAGGAAAATCCTATGTATTTTTTTCTCAAAAGCTAGTAACCTTATATAGTTTCGTGTATTTGAGGCTGGTGATATTGTCCATCGACGATTACTGAGATAAAACGAAGAATAAATAAACAAACCAACTATATATATATTCAAGGCATGGGTGTGGAGCCAACTCATTGGAATTTTTTAATAACCAAACCATCAATGTTATTGTGTGCAGGGAGGGAGACAGTAGGGACCAGTCAATTCATCCTTCGGGACGACACGGCCCAGCACTTGTTCTCTAGCTCGCGCCACCCCATGGCCCTTCTTTTTTTTTTTTTTGGGTTATTTTTCTTTCTGTCTGCCGTGTTAGCAATATTATAACTCAGCTAGCTTAGAGGTAGACATTTGGAGAATCCTTGGTGATAATATAAAGAAAGACCTGGTCTTAAAAAATGAGTGGAAATTAGAAAAACTCAGGCCGGAAGACGACGGCAATGGCACTTTCTAGGCAGGAAACAATAACACGGCAGCTAGCTTGCAGTCTAGGGGCAGGTTTTCTCGTAGATACTTCGCAGTGATAATACTACTCCTACGTGCTGTCTCCATATTTAAACATAAGTCGCGGTTGATTTTTTTTAAACTTCAATCATTCGTCTTATTTAAAAATTTTGATAAATTATTATTTATTTTGTTGCGATGTGTTTTATCATAGTACAGAGTTTGAGCATGATTTGTTTATTTGTATGTTCACACAAATTTTTTAAATAAAACGAGTGGTTGAAGTTTTGAAAAAAAATCAACCGCGGCTTATATTGAAATACGAAGAGAGTACCTTGTATTCCGGACGTTGACCTCGTGTCTACATGCTCTTGGCAAAGTCTAAATATGTTCCGACGGGCCGGCCAGGTGTGGCCATGTGTGGGTGGCCTAGCGTTTCCATTAGTTTTTTCGTTGACCATCGTGTGTGCGTACTAAAGATTTAGTCATCTCGACCTAGCCATGGCTATAGATTATATGAAAACCGGCGTTAGTGAATGTATCACTGCCGGTTTATATATATATTAATACCGCAAAATTAATGAAAACATAACGACCGCCTGTGATCATGGCTGATTCTTGGACTGGATCCAACAGGTAGTAAGCAGCGATAACTGGTTCGTAACTTAAATCTGCCGGTTTGTGTTATGAACCATGTAGGATCATCGGGGCATCTAGCCTAAAATTGCGATATATCATATATGTATCTAATATAACATTGGATTAACCAATGTATGCAACTTTTTTGAGCTTGTTCCTTGGACTTGTGGCCTATTTCTAGCGGCATCTTATGTCGTTATCACTAGAACGAAAACATCTACGATATGTGTTTCAAAGATTTTATTAATCCTAGGTGTGTGTTGCCATTTTATCACCAAAAGAAATATCGAAATCTGACATGAGAGGCTATTTTCAATATAAACAAGGTGTTGGGGCCGAAGGTCCATTTTTTATGCTTCGTCTGTCTGTTTCTTGTTTTTGGTTCTCAGGTCTAGAATCTTCGAAGTACGAAGAGGTCAATTTGATAGGAGAAGTTGAAAGTCTTCATTAGGCTTCTAGTTAAAGAGCAATATGTTGTTCGAAGCTGGAAGTAAAGTGGCGGCTGTTTCTCAATAGCATGGAACTCCGAAGGACGTGGTGTAAGAAGAGATCCGAAGTTACGAAATATTGGGAGCAAAGCTGGGCTGGCTACAGCTAATGAAAGCTTGCGTGATCCATTTGGCTTCGAAGGAGAAAAGTACCAAATGCTCCATGTAATGCAAGAGCGAGATGTATCATCGAATTGGAATGCCTAAGGGCAAATATGTAATTTACATGTAAAGTAGACTAGAGGTTGACCCCTATAAATACCCGGGAGACCAATAGACAAGGGGGTCAGACTTTTGGTAGGAATGCTGGTCGGATGTATCAATTGCATGACGTAAGCCCTAGCGGTAAAAACTTTTTTGACTTCGAAGGTAAATACGACTGGAGATTATATTTACCTTCTCTTTCATGTCTCAAACCTTTTTGATTGTCAATCTGTTAAGTTGTTATTTTGAATCATATTAATCGTTGAATGTTTACATTCCAAAACAAATGAAGCCGAAGGTCTCCCAAGGGAGAAGAACCTTCGCATTTGATGTTGCCCTGTTGTCTTTGTATGATTTGATAGTAGGTCCCCAACATTTGGCGCCCACCCGCGGTCTACTCTCACCACAATGAAGGCTAGACGAGTGCTGAAGGGGGAAACGTCGGCTCAGGCCGAAAATCTCTCCCTGAGTAATGAGGTCTATGAGAAAGAATCCAGTAACGAAGGTTACGCAGAAGACAAAAATAACAATACGGAAGAAGAGCTGGCTCAAAGCATAGCAGATCAAAAAAGAAAGGCAGCTGAAGAATTGGAAGCTCTTTCAGATATAGATGACGAAGATCTTGCAGAATTAGAACAGTTGAACGAAGCTTTGCAATTGAAGCGTCAGAAACTGGCAAGATTAAAGCAATTGCAGTCACAAATAGAAGAAAACGCAGATCATATCTTGGAGGAACAACAGAAGCATCACCAGCATCAAGTGCAAGTCGGGCAGGGTAACAGCCAGAAAATTGCTGAGACCTACATATTCGATGCTACTTCCCCTTTGTCGCAAGAATTGCAAGCTGTGCCATGGCCACAAGGATACAGGCCAACGATGTTACCGAACTACGATGGTTAGTCCAATCCGAAGCAGTTTCTCCTAAGTTATGAAGCAACAATTGCATCTTTTGGAGGGAATACATCAGTGTTGGCAAAATCTTTGGTAATGACACTTCAGGGAATTGCACAAGCATGGTATTCCTCACTTAGACCCGGTTCCATTCATACATGGTAGTAACTGAAGGAAGCATTGTTGGCAAACTTCCAGGGATTTCATTCGCAAGCAGTAACATCTCAAACACTCTTTGCATGTAAACAAGAGCCGGGTGAAGCATTGCAAAGTTACTTCCGAAGGTTTTTGAACATCAAAGCACAAGCAGCGGGAATATTTGATCAAACTGTTATTGATGCTGCCATCGGAGGGCTCAGGATTGGCCAATGTGCACAATACTTTGCAAGGAAACCACCAAAATCAGTTGTCGAATTATATGAAAAGATGAATGAATTTTTTAGAGCAGACAATGATCTTCGGCTTAGGCAACAAGAACAACAAGGATCAAGGGAAACAGGCCAACAATATACAAAACACAACAAATCAAATTTCAACATGTCCACCCAAAATCAAGCTCAAGTCGTGTTCAACATCGAAGAAACAAAGCCTGAGGTTAAGCAAGACGAAAAACCGTTCCGTGGAGGATATAACTTCAGAGGTGGTCGTGGGAGAAGGCATTTCGGAGGAAGGAATTCTGGAGGAAGAGGTCCGAAAAAACCATACTGTACATTTTGCGGACAAGATAAGGGGCATACCAGCAAGCAATGTGAAATTGTAATTCAAAAGCAAAAAGAGCTGAAAGAACAACCATCTCAGATTCTACCAAAAGAGGCAAATCAAGCTCAACAGTATTGTCCAGTTAATTATGCAATCCCAAATATTCATGCTTTGACATACAACCAAAGGCAGGCACTTCCCCCACCACCTTCGGGTTTACCTCCGATGCTCCCGTACAATCAACAGCAAGTTGTGCCACCACCGTCTTCGGGTCAATACCCAGCCATAACATACCCTCAACAGCAAGTTTTACCTCCTCCACCACCCATACCCCCAGCACAGCAGCAATGGACTGCAAGCTCTTCAAGTCAATATCAACCTCAAGCATCACACAGTTATTCAATCATGCCATTACAGCAACAACCTTTTCAAGAGAATGTAAAAGAAGAAGAAACTGCCAAAGCACAAACAGTAAACACAGTGGTGCCTATCTCGAAGCACATATATCCAATCATGGGGGGCTCAACATCAGAGCCCGAAACAAAAAAACAGAAGAAAGAGCACATTCGAAGGGTTCAACACATTGGAGTTCAAGGGCCATACATCAAAACAAAATGGTCACATATGCCGATCACCTTTGATCAAAGCGATCTTTGGCTAAAAGATTACCCGCACAATGATGTGATGGTGATAGATTGCAACATTGGAGGATACATAATACATGACGTTCTCATAGATAATGGCAGTTTAGCGGACATATTGATGGCAAAAGCCTTCAGACAAATGAGTCTCGGTGACACAGTTCTGGAGCCAGCCACTAACCCTCTGTGTGGCTTCGGAGGAAGAAAAGTAGAGGCTCTAGGCAAGATATCGTTGCAGGTATCTTTCGAAGAAATCAGCAATCCGAGGATAGAATTCGTCACTTTTGATGTTATAGATGTTAATTACCCTTACAATGCAATCCTGGGAAGAGGAACTTTGAACAACTTTGAAGCCACCCTACATCCATCATATCTAGTAATGAAGATACCAGCATACAAATGGGTAATCTCTGTGTATGGAAATCAAGATAGTGCTCGAAAGGCTGAAGGAAATTGGTGCCCAGGTGACAGAAAGATACACAACATAGAAGAAGGTGAGTCCGAAGTTCAAAAAGAAGTGGTAACCAAAGAAAAGGCAGAAATAGTGGAGAAGCCAAAGTAGCTAGCCCTCGATGAAAATAGGCTAGATCAGACAGTACTGGTAGGGTCACAACTCTCTAATGAGGAGGAAATGAAATTAAAAGCTTTCCTGCAGGCTAATAAGGATGTATTCGCATGGTTAGCAAAAGATTTATGTGGAATAGATCAAAGCATAATAGAGCACGCCTTGAATGTTGACCCATCCATAAAACCAAGAAAGCAAAGATTGAGAAAAATGTCAGAAGATAGAGCCAAAGGGGCAAAATCTGAAGTCAATAGGTTACTTGATGCAGGGGTCATCAGACCTATTGAATATCCAAAATGGTTGGAAAATGTTGTCATGGTGCGAAAGCCTAGTGGAAAGTGGCGAATGTGTATTGATTTCACAGATCTCAACAAAGCTTGTCCGAAGGATGAATTTCCTCTTCCTCGCATTGATAGCCTTGTAGATGCTGCTGCAAATTCTGAAATGATGAGTCTTTTAGATGGATACTCCGGGTACCATCAAATTTGGCTTCGAAAAGAAGATGAGCCAAAAATAAGTTTTGTGACGCCATCAGAAACATATTGCTTCATCACGATGCCTGAAGGGCTGAAAAATGCTAGGGGAACTTTCAACAGAATGACTACAAAGTAGTAGGTGATCAATCAAAAAAGAGAATCACATAGCTGACTTGGCAGAAACATTTGTAAATTTCAGAAGGGCAGGACTGAAGCTTAACCCTGAAAAAAGCATTTTTGCAATTTCTAAGGGAAAGTTTTTGGGATGCCTGGTCTCATCAAAAGGCATAGAAGCAAATCCAACTAAAATTGAGGCTATACTCCGAATGGAACCTCCGAAGTCAAGGAAATCAGTACAAAAATTAGCTGGTCGGTTGGCATGTCTCAACAGATTTATTTCCAGATCGGCTGAACGAAGTTTACCATTTTTCGAGGTGTTAAAAGGAACCAACCCGTTTGCTTAGGGGGAGAAGCAACAAAAAGCTTTTGAAGATCTCAAACAATACCTGGTGCATCTGACAACATTATCGTCACCAGAACAAGGGGCTCCGTTGTTGTTACACGTCTCTGCAGCTCCAACAGTGGTCAGCGCTGCCTTGGTACAAGAAAAAGAAATTGAGGGCCAAAAGAAGCAAAGGCCAGTCTATTATGTGTCCGAAGCATTTACAGCTACAAAGATGAATTATTTAGAAATCGAGAAGGTGATCTATGCTAGTGTAATGGCATCCAGAAAACTTCGTCATTATTTTCAAGCTTTCAACATCATAGTGCCATCGTCAATGCCGCTTAGAGATGTGCTCAGAAACAAAGAAGCCAGTGGAAGAATTGGAAAGTGGGCAACTGAGCTGAATGAATTTGTCATCGACTTTGTGCATTGAACATCTATTCAATCGCAAGCATTAGCAGATTTTGTGGCTGGGTGGACACCAGCAAAAGGTACAATAAGATTGCCAGACGAAGATCAAATTTGCTAGGTACATTGTGATGGCTCATATGCAGCAACAGGAGCTGGAGCAGCGGCCATACTTCGGTCGCCTTCTGGAATCAAGTCAGCTTTTGCAGTACGGCTGGAATTTCCAAGCACAAATAACGTAGCTGAATACGAAGCTGTTATGCTGGGGCTTAGAAAGTTAAAAGCTTTAGGAGTAAAAAGGGCTATGCTAATGTCCGACTCTCAGGTCATATCAGAACACATCGAGAAAGAATCGAAAGCTAGAGAAGAAAGGCTGCAGAAGTATTTGCTTGAGATCAGAAAAATGGAGACATACTTCGAAGGGTTTACTGTAAAGAAAATTCATAGAAATGGCAACACTGAAGCCGATGCGTTGTCTCGAGCAGCGTCACAGGGGGCTCCACTTCCATTTGAGGTATTCTTCGAAATCCTAAGGGCACCTTCGGTTCAGTTACAAGAATGAGCAGTGTTATCAATTTCACCCGCTGCAAGTGAAGATTGGAGGTCGGAAATCATTTCCTATCTAAACAACACTCATCAAAATGATGACGAAGCTTGGCTTACCAGAATGAGTCAGCGTGCTAGACAATACAGACCGGTCAATAATGAGCTATACAAAGAAGGAGTATGTGCACCCCTGCTTAAGTGTCTTGCGAGGGATGAAGGTAAAGAATTGATGAAAGAAGTTCACGCTGGCATATGTGGGGCTCACATAGGCCCAAGGAAATTGCTAGGAAAAATCTACAGAATGGGTTTCTACTGTCCAAAGGCAGTAGCTGATGCTGAAGAGCTTGTTCTCACTTATCACAATTGTCAAAAAATGGCGAAGCAACAGAACCAACCAGCTTCGTACACCCAATTAATTGAACCAACTTGGCCATTGCAAAGGTGGGGCATGGATTTGATTGGTCCGATGCCAACAGCGCAAGGAAACTTAAAATATGCAGTAGTGGCAGTTGAATATTTCACCAAATGGGTAGAAGCAAAACCTTTGACAATGATAACATCAGCCACAGTGCAAAATTTTTTTTGGCAAAACATTGTATGTCGCTTCGGAGCACCAAGGACCTTAACAGTCGACAACGGGACACAGTTTGAAGCTGAGTCATTTAGAAACTTCTACAATCAAATCGGCACAGGCCTTAATTTTGCTTCGGTGCGACACCCGCAGTCGAACGGGGCAATAGAAAGAGCAAATGGTATAATCCTCTCTGGTATAGCTAAAAAGCTCGTGGGACTTCCAAAGGGAAAGTGGATTGACGAGATGATAAGCGTAGTCTGGAGTCACAACACTACAGTATCAAGAGCTACGGGCTTCACCCCCTTCAAATTAATATATGGTGAAGAAGCAATGACCCCTGAGGAATTAAAATACAAGTCCATCAGATCTACCATGCAAGAAGGAAGAAGAGCAAAGTGAACAAATGACGGACAAATATGCAGTTGAAGCACTTAGACTCCAAGCGGTTGATAATATTCAGCGGTACCAGGCCGAAACTAAAAAGTGGCGTGATAGAAAAGTGAAGCTAAAGGCCATAGAGCCAGGGAACTTCGTATTACGAAGAATACACAATGCAGAAACAGCAGGGAAGCTACAAAATAAGTGGGATGGACCTTTTCTTGTAAAATCTTCAAATAGGCCAGGATCATACAGGCTTGAAGACATGTTCGAGAAAGAGGTGCCAAGGTCGTGGAATATAAACGACCTTCGGCGTTACTATCTGTAAAAATAGGAATTTTCTTTTTTCTTGTTTCTAAAGTTGTAAAAGCGCTGCACCCTTTTTCCTTACAAGGGAAACCCCGAAGCAATGAGGGGCGTAAGGTTTTTTAACGGGGCAGTTGCATGTAATCAAGCTTCGAATCAAATGAAGCAAAGTTTTCCCCAAGGAAATGTACTCAATGTTATGTCACGGCAAAACTTCGGATTGAAAAGATAGCTCAAGCCCAAGGATATCGCCAAAGTTACATTTGATGCAGTTAAGAAAAGAAAATCATGCGCGCCGAAAGAAAGCGTTGCGTTCAAACAAAACAAAGTGTGAAAAGGCGTGCTTTGATTAAAAAGACCTGCATCAGGTCCCATCATGAAAGACGGCCAAGGCCGCAATGAACCTTCGTTCTGTAAACATGCAGAGAGGTAACACGCCACAAAAGTCGGCCAAGGCTGCAGTGGATAAAATGAGATACCTTCGAATTTTTAAATTCTACGTAGTACAAATAAATTTTGTTATAAACACTGAACCCTTCGTCTAGTGTCGGCAAGCAAAGCATAGGATTCTGTAAGAAACACTGTGTGTTGGTCATAGGCAACAGTTCGCAACACGACAGCACCACCAATAATTTTTCGCCTTGGATTCCTTCTGTTTTGTACAGAATGTGCATCGGATTCCTGCAAAGGTGGGATCCAGATGCAACAGTATGTCGCGTTTGAGGGGATATAAATAGAAGGCTTCAGAGAATGCAAAAGCTCACATTCAGTAGCAAATATTCCTCCTTCCACAAAGCAGCAAGCTCTTGCTTCTCCTTAGTAGACAAAATAATAGGCTTGCCAGTTGCTAGTGTAGTTCCAAACCAATCATGAAAGTTATCCTGTCAAAGGCTCTTCTTCGAATAGCATGTTCGAAGTGTGTAGCATTTTCAAACTATGCTTGCCGAATTTACTCAAGTCATGAGATTCTCCTAATTTCCTACCATGTCAGGTTATTTCTGATTTTTGATCAAGTCACGAGATGCTCCTAACATGGGGTATAGTGGCTTGAAAAGGTGATAATGTCCCCCTATCTGTTGGCTTACCTCAACGCATCTTGGAGGCAAGAACAAAACTATGTCGGGGCAATTTCACGAGAATATAGATCCGCTGGAGTTCCAAGACATAGCTCACTAGCTGCTGCACGTGGTTCTCTAGCTGCTGCAGGCAGATATTCGTAGTAGTGCCTTCGGCGATTATGTTTTATGTGCAATGTATGTTATTTGTGTTATTTGGAATTTCAGAGCTCCCTTCAATTCCTTGGCATTAAAAATTATCTATTGAAGTTTCGGATTATGGAAACGTTGTACATTGCTTTATAAAATGAGCCGAAGAGCCGAAGCTCTCTTCGGCCAAGCGGCAAAGCATCGTTTCATCGTTTTTACCATTTCATGCAGAAATTTTTCTGCATGTATCAAAGAGGTGGGGTATAACAGCGTTGTACATTGCTTGATAATATGAGCTGAAGCTCCCTTTGATCATTCAACAAAGCATTGTTCTCATTGCGTTCACTTTTTCATGCAGAAAGTTTTCTGCACGAATTGAAAAGGTAGGGCATAACACGAAACAATCGGTAATAGTAAAACTAATGAGTTACAAAACCACGAGTCACAACGAGAAAATATCAAATTACAAATTTCTGTAGCTCTCACACGAAAGGTTTTGTTCACATCAACACAAATAACAAGATTAAGAAGACGCGTAGTAGCGGCTTAGTACTTCCATAACAAATTCGGTGGTGCTTCGTTCATCGTAGACAATCATTGCCCCAGTAGTGTTCAAATATGGTGCCTGGCACCCAGCAAAAGATACATGTCATATATTACAGTTTTTTACAAAAGCTCAGTAAAACATAGCCCCAATACACCAATGCCCTTAGCTACACCTTTTCTTCCTCCGTAGACTTACGTTCTTCTATGGTAACGTTGGTAGGTTGATCTGCAATCTTCGGAGTCTCCTGGCGTCTGCT
The DNA here is from genome assembly GCA_022530915.1 of Paspalum notatum. Lineage (NCBI taxonomy): Eukaryota > Viridiplantae > Streptophyta > Magnoliopsida > Poales > Poaceae > Paspalum > Paspalum notatum. Next base: position 56,858,245 of record CM039683.1, on the reverse strand, counting down.
CGACATGTCCGCCTCTTCAGCTTTTCGCTTCTCTTCACGTTTGGCTTCAACCTGTGGAAATCACAACAAAGTCGTAGGCAGTGAGTAACAATGTAAAAAAAAAGAGAGAAGAAGGGTGTTTCAATACAAAATCTATACCTCTTTGTAGTGCTCGCGAATTCGTTCCACAACTTTGATATTGAGCCCCTTTTCCCATAAAAGAGTATGAACACGCGTCCAATGTTTTCAAAGTTTTGGTCAGGCTCAAACACCTTATCTACCGAACAAAGAGGAAATGAAGGAGTTCCAGCTCGCGAAACATGGCAACAGCCTTGATCTGATAAAGAAGAAGCAAGAGCCATAGCCCCAGCCATAGTGCAGTATCCGCCATACGAAGAGGTAAGGCTAGGGATGGCAGTCACTTCTTTCCTTATCCAGTTTAATGCACCAAAACTGTCGCCTTTCTTAAATTGCTGAGGACGAGGACGAGCACCGGTAATATCAGAAACTTGATTCACAATATTTGCGCAATGAGACAGTTTATCAAAAACAAGACTGTCATTTTCCTCTTTAGATTTCTTGTGCGTATCAAGTTGAGCACGCAAGTGGCTTAGCTCTTCATCTTTTTCTTTGATTTTAGCCTCAGCCGAAGTGCGCAATTCTTTTTCCTCGTTAAAATTTTGTGTTAGCTTCGAAGCTGCAACTTTTGAAGTATCTATCTCTGATAAAAGAATTTTTTGGTGCGTTGAACAACAACCTCGTCTGTCAGTTCCTGAACAATTTTTTGGTGTTTTTTTGGCTTCCTCGCGAATATGATCATCATATTGCTGTTTAAGATCTTTTAAGTTTTTTTCAAGAACATCAATCTTAGCATGTGTTGTTTGATTTTCTAGCAACAGCTGCTTTGGAAGGCTTTTTGCCAAGAGAGCTCCCTGAAAAAGAACAACAAACACATGGAGTTGTTAACATAAAATTGTAGTTCATCTTGTAACAGATAAAGGTTTTCTTTTGCATACACTCATACCTTCATGCAGATAGCACCAAGTTGTCCAGCTAGTAAAGTGCTTGGCATAAAATCAAGTTTTTCTTCAACATCGGGAAGACAAAACGATCTACCGATACCATCTGCAATTTGCATCTCTTCTTCGGTTGATAGGCAATTAATAGCCTTGGTAGCATCACCACCGAAGATGCTGCAATCTCTACCATAGCCAAGTTGTGCAGCTCTGGCACGAAGGCGGTTACCTTCGTCAAGGCTTACATCTTCGGTCCCAAACACGTGAAGAAATCCAGGAATATCAGGAATATCATGTTCCTCCGAAGCGCTTTCATGTTTTTTGCCTGAAGAAGTTTCGGGTGCATTTTTCTTTAAATCTGCAAGAACTTTGGCCACGTGCAAAGAAGCGGACCCAGCGTCGGCTTTATCTTTTGGAAAGGCGGCCTCAGGAGCAGGCCTTTCGGCACTAGTTTTGCCAAGTCCAGCGGATAATTGTGTTTCAGTCCCTTTAGGCTGAATTCTCTGTTTCGAGCAAGACAGCAGTCGAGGTTTCGTTGTTTGCTCTATCAAAGGGATAAACAATTCTATCCGCGGCCATCGAAGAGGCATCTGGAGAAGTGGGCATGCCAATTATCCTGAGTGTATTAGAATCCAAAGGACTCAGAAGGGTAGATGGTCCGAAACTCCCAAGAACAGAACCAAGTATCTTCTTGGCATCCGAAGTTAAACCACGCGATGAAGAAACATTGGCAGTACCTTGAGTTGCCAATGTAGTTGTGTGTAACAGGTACCTTCGGGGGACCTGGCTTGGGGTCAGAGCTTCCCTGTTTCTTCAGAGGATCATCTTTGGGTTCAAGAACAACTGTGTCCTTGGACGGCTTGGTAGATTTTTTGCCGCACGTCTTATATTTCTTTTTAGCAGCAGTTGTAGCAGCTACGTCTTTGGTCTTGCGTTTCGATCCTTGTGCCTTGGGTGCAGTAGTTCCACTGTCAAAATAAGTGTACTCAGGATAGTCTATGCCAAAAGCATAAAAAACGCGGTTCATCCGAAGCTTGGGACGGTTGCCAAAAGCTTGACATAAGCGATTGTATTCTTGTGTTTTGTGTAATTTCCCAGCATGGCTTCAACAGCTCTTTCGACTCTTTTTCGCCATTGCTCAGTTGGAGCATCGAACCTTTGAGAAGGTTTGAACTTGTAAGGGAGCCTTACAAGCTTCGAAGAATCAAGATCACCTTCGGCCTGAGGCATTTTAAACTTGGGACGAGGCATCACATCGTAGGCCACAAATTCATGAGCCAGGCAGCGAGTATGAATTTGAGAGCACACGGCAGTATATGCTGCACTAGCAATAGTAATGTTGCGCGAGTCGCATAAGGGCCTCGTATAACCAAAGGCATTCCCGAAAGGACGCATAATGCAAGGAGCAAATTCTGGTTCTTTCTCAAGATCTACTGCATAATAGAACCATTTCTGAGTCCATCCGCTGGTCCATTTGCTTCGATATGCTCAAACAGGGCTAGGATAATCGCTACGGCTCTTAAAATTGTAGCATCCGAAGTTCGGATGCAATCCACTGACCTTGTCTGCCTTGGTTTGATAATGAAGCTCGTGAGAGCAGCAGAAATGGTCCAAATCTGGTTTCAAACCTTGGCTAGCCATAATCCAAATATAAACACTCAGGCGAGTAAAAGCATTGGGAGTAAGCTGGTGGAAGAAAATTTCAAAGCGTTCCAATATTCTAGGAACTATTGGGTTCAAGGGCATACGAAGCCTAGCAGTGAAGAAGCTGTCGAATAAAACTATCTCATCTGCTTTGGGCAAAGGTGTCACTTCATCAGTCGGACATCGGCACCTGGAAGGATCCTTAATAAATGCCAGTTCCTTGTATTTGGCAAAATCTTCATCTTTAATGGTACTTCTCCCAAAAATTATGTGGCTGGGTTTTCGGGGGCGAACAATCTCGTTGTCCTCATCATTGTCGGCATCATCTAGCTCGACATCCTCTTCGATTATGTTCTCATCTTCTGGATTTTGTGCTTCTTCATCCATATCTTCCTCGTCAAGGTTCTGAGTATGAAGAGATTGTTCATCAGGAACTTCCTTGTCAGCGGCGCTTAAGGCCTCTCCAATGGATTCAGCTTCGGAGTCAGAGCAGGGTTGTGCGGTCATTTTAACCCTGGACATTGTGAAACTGCAAGAAATAAAAAACATTGGTTGAGTTTATGCATATAGTTAGGTAATCTAGACAAGGTATGTTGCTAGGTAAAAACCGACCCCAAAGCAGTAAAACCAAGCTCCAAAGCGTGGGCGGATGCTGGCGCAAGGCTTCGAAGCAAAAGAATCAGGAGCAGCAAGGCGGGGTTGGTAACAAGTGAGGGGGGGGGGGTCGCTGTCGGTCCCCCCCCCCCACCTCTTATATAATGCCCCTGGCGCGGAAGTCGAAAAGGCACAGTGAAAACGTGTGTCCCAATAGGACAGTGACACGTGTCATATCGTAATGTTAAAAAAAAAATTCTCTCTCTTTTTTCCAAAATAACCTCAAAACAGGGGGGAAAGACATCTCGTGCATTTGAAGCATAAGTAAGACCTTCGGACAATTTACTCATTCGCGGTTTTGAGCTCATCTTGAAAAAATGAACTAATCTCGCAAGGGGCTACTTTTGGGGCCAAAGGTCCATTTTTTATGCTTCGTCTGCCTGTTTATTGTTTTTGGTTCTCAGGTCCGGAATCTTCGAAGTACGAAGAGGTCAATTTGATAGGAGAAGTTCAAAAGTCTTCCTCAGGCTTCGAGTTAAAGAGCAATATGTTGTTCGAAGCTGGAAGTAAAGCGGCGGTTGTTTCTCAATAGCATGGAACTCCGAAGGACGTGGTGCAAGAAGAGATCTGAAGTTGCGAAATATTGGGAGCAAAGCTGGGCTGGCTACAGCTAATGAAAGCTTGCGTGATCCATTTGGCTTCGAAGAAGAAAAGTACCAAATGCTCTATGTAATGCAAGAGCGAGATGTATCATCGAATAGGAATGCCTAAGGGCAAATATGTAATTTACATGTAAAGTAGACTAGAGGTTGATCCCTATAAATACCCAGGAGATCAACCGACAAGGGGGTCAGACTTTTGGCAGGAATGCTGGTCAGATGTATCAATTGTATGATGTAAGCCCTAGCGGTAAAAACTTTTTTGACTTCGAAGGTAAATACGACTGGAGATTATATTTACCTTCTCTTTCATATCTCAAACCTTTTTTATCGTCAATCTGTTAAGTTGTTATTTTGAATCATATTAATCATTGAATGTTTACATTCCAAAACAAATGAAGCCGAAGGTCTCCCAAGGGAGAAGAACCTTCGTATTTGATGTTGCCCTGTTGTCTTTGTATGATTTGATAGCAGGTCCCCAACACAAGGATATATGACTTTCGCTGCCGATTCGTGGTTAAAACCACACGTGGAAATAGTTGACATGTAAATAAATCCCTAATTTTTCACATGAACTTGGATAAAGACACGTTATATCAAATTTATAAAGCTCAACGAGATCTACAACTTTTTAGCTGCGTGCGGCAGGCGTCTGCTTCAACGGATCCGGCTTCCCTGGGCCCTCGTCACCTCCTCGCCATCAGGGCCGCGCCGCCACCGTCGGCCCCCATCGCCGTCTCTGGGCCCCTAAGAGGAGCATGACCAGGGCCTCCTCCCTCGTCGCCGGGAGAATGGGGCCACTCCGCCACCCTGGCTTCCTCTAGGGCCGACCCGGCACCCCCGGACTCCTCATCGCCTCCACGCCTTCAGAGCTGCACTGCCAACGCCAGCCACCATCCGACACTGAGCCCCTGAGTGGAGCACGGCCTGGGCCACCCACTGCAAGAACAAGGCCTTCTAGATATGTTTTTGTAGCAACGCTGGCTAAAGCGTCACTACACAAAGGGCGTAAAGATGTTTTTTGACACATTTTCTGCAATGTCTCAAATTGACACGATGTTAGAAACGGTTAAAGTGTCGAAAGACATGAAATGACGCTTGTTGTCACATTATTTAAAACATCTCAACATGACATGCAGTTAGACACGCTATAAACAATCAGTAGCATTTAGACACGACATCAAACCGTGTCACACAAACGTGCATATGTATCTAAATACATTTTTTGATACAACTTTAAAATATCTTAAAATAACATGAATTAAGACACACTTTGAACTGTCAATCGCACAAAGACACACTATAAAGTGTATCAGACAATCGTATTTATTGGCACACAAAGACGTTATTTGAGACGATATTGAAAAGTTGAAATCGTTAATGGTAAATATAAAAATAGTGCATCACTTAATTATTCATACGTGATGTTGTGGTCTAGTGGTGGGAAGGCATCACATGAGATATGAGGTCCTCGGTTTGATTCCTGGCGAATGCATTGCATAAAACCCAGTCTTGTAGTAATATATATTTTTTACTATTTTTAAGTACATACTAAAGCGTTTTTACAAAATGTAACAATATCGATAGACATGTTGTATAAATGTATTTATAAAAGCGTATCAAAATGCATAGACATGCATATAATTCTTCGTCAACTGTAGATACGTTTAATAATCCGTCTCTACAAGATCTGACATGGTGCTTGCGAAGACGCTTCTAGCACGCTTTAGAAAAACATGCCAACATTGATGTAGATACAAAATAAAATGTGTCTATCATATAAATAAAGCGTATCTATGGGTGGGGTTTCCTGCAGTGACCTCCCTTGACGCCGGGAGAACAGGACCACTCCTGGGCTACTGTGTGTTCGTTGTGGCATTGCCGCTAGCATGAGTGGGGGGTTAGGGGTCCCAGGCGAAAGCCATGCCAGATGTAGTCTGTGCACATGACGGCGACGCCCTCGGACGCCGTTGACCTCTTTGGAGGCGTCGTCAGGGAGCCCTTTCCCCCTTCCCCCAATCCTCCAGGCCTCGTCATGGAGGACCCATGCTGCGCTGGTGAATATGCATGCCGTCGTCTTGTTCTTGCAGGTCTCTTGTGCCATCGTGCTTGGCACTGGCGTTTCGGCCTCTGTCGTGGTGCAACGAGTGCCTCTCTTTGGCGCCTCTGCTCCATCGGCGCTCTCCTTGTTAACGGGAGCACGTAAATCTTATACCGGGTCTGTGAATATCCGCCTCTCCTGCCATTCCCCCTCGAGGATTTCCCCTCGCGCGGCGTTGGATGGTGGCAAGAGGAGCCCGAATGCGCCGTCGGGTGTTTTTGTTTGCTCGAAGGGAGATCGTCGTTTTCGGTTGCTGTGGTTGGCGTGTCTCCTGCCTCCTTTAGTCCCCGTTTGCGTTTGCATGGCAGATGGCCATAAGGCAGCGGGACGGCGTAGCTACGAGGGGAGGTCTGAATGCGCAAGGACTTAGGTGTGCCGATGAGCATGTTGTTCTCAGTGGAGGTGTAAGTCGCCTTTCCACAATCGTCGTTTCTGTTGCTTTAACCTGCATTGTGTTGTGTTTTCTTTCTTTGTTTTCCCTGTGTTGCTGAAATATTTGCTGCTTTGTGCTAGCAGCTTTTTGTAATCTGTGGTCTGCCACAATGCTATGTAGCGTTTTTGCTTCGTTTTCCCAAAAAACGAGGCCGTTAAGGCTTGACTTTGTCATGCCAGATTCAATGAAATTTAGGTGGGGATCCTCTCCCCCCGTGACCGTAAAAAAAATATCTATTGCAAGATTCGAAAATGCATAAAATAAGAGTATGTGATGTGGTGGTAAGGACGGGTTGAGTGAGGCTTGAGCTTCTATGTTCGATTTTCCAAAACCACACACGTGCGTATTTTACAAGAAAAATTGCATGTGTGGTATCCCTCTTGGGTTGAGTAAAATTTTATTGCTAGTATTGATTATTTTTTGTTGTTGGTCTGGAATTTGGCTATCACTAGCCGTTTGAGACATAAACGGACAATGATACACTGTATAACTACGGATTTGGAAGCCGGAATCTGCAGCAGATATCGCCTTCTTTAGAATGCAGAGAAAATTTTCAAATCATGCATTTTTTTATGTTTTTCATGTGAAATATTTGGGTTCCAAAGGAGTCTATTGGGATTTATTTTGGTATTCTGGGTACGATGCACACAGAGGGATGCATATATGAGACTGGAAATTTTACATAAAAGTTCTTTTATTTCTATTTAACGCAAATGATGTCTATAGTGTATATTTACTACGGATACAACTTTTTATAGTGGTACAGAGATAGATGGATGGATGAGAGGAGCAGAGATGTGAGCGCGCGTAGCCCTCAAGCTCGGGTCTATCTTCAGAGATTGTCGCAGTTGGCCGGCTGGAACGACAGCACCGAGTTGTCCACGTCGTACCGGACGTGGTAGTCCATCTGCATGATGTTGCCTACAATGGACAGGCTCGGCGACCTCTGGACGACCCAGCAGATGACGCCGTTGCCCACACGCACGAAGTAGTTCTCCGTCGACAGGGCCATGTCAGCACCGTCAAAGTGCAGGACCATGGAGGGCACGGCATCCGAGGCCGAGCCAGACGTCTGAAAACAAACGTCGAAGCCATCGGGGCCTGCCGCCACGGGGAGGTTCGTCTCCGACAGGAGCACCGCCATCGCCTGCGTGTACGCCGGCTCCGCTAGGAACGTCAGCGTCGTGCCGGAGTCGAAGACGATGCCGCCGCTCCCAGTGCCGAGCGTCGTCACCGCCCCGATCGATATGCTCTGCAAGTCGACGGTGTAGTAGGTGGGTCCGGCGCCGGAGATGAGCGGCGTGGATTGGACGCCGGCGCCCGACAAGGCGCCGGAGCCGAACAGGAGAGGGCTAGTCTTGGAGGCGTCGCTGGTGAGGCAGTACGAGAAGGCGCCCACTTTGAGCTGCTTGACGAGGGAGAGCGGCCCGTTCCCGAGCCCGACGAGGCCGGAGCCCGAGCCGTACCCGCCCTCCGACATGTTGGTGCAGCCGAAGCTAATGTCCGGCACGGCGTCGCCGCCGAGCATGAAGGTCTCGCTGCCGAGGTACCCCTTGGTGTAATGGTCGGAGCTGCGAGCGAGGCCGTAGGAGTACGTGTAGTCGCACTCGGCGCCGCCAGCTCCGCACTGCGCCAGAGACCCCAGGTCGGTGCAGAGGCTGTCCGAGCAGGGCAGCTTCGAGAAGGACGACGAGGTGTTGGGGTAGTAGGAAGGGGAGCCCGTGGGCGTGCATTGCATGCACAAGCCGCACTTGAGCCAGATGAGGTCGCTGCCGGTGTCGGCGAGGGCCGACAGCTTCTGCGGCGGCGTGCCGATGGAGAACGTCATGCCGTATTCGCCGCCGCTACCGTCTTTCTGCAGCGGAGTCTGGGCGCTCACGCCGCCAGTGGACGCGTCTAGCCTGGCAGCAAGCATCGACAGTCGTTCCTGTGATCTGCGCGCCGCCCGTGTGAAGTTGATGACCTTCTCGGAGCGCGTCATGGTGGCGCGCAAGACCGGGCGCTCGGAGTAGGCCGATGGAGCATCGAGGAGGAAGAACATGAGAGCGAGAAGAAATAACTTGGCCGCCATTTTTTGGACTTGAATATTTTCACGTTTTCAGGCATGCAGCTTGCTTGTTGCGCCTTGGTATATATAGACGCAACTCCACAGCGTGTTGTAAACAGCTATTGAACTTTCTTATCATAGTAATTAGAAAATTTCTTTCTCGCCTTATTGTTATAATCCTCAGGAAAACACTGTAGATATTTTTTCCCAGGAATTTGTCCTCAGCTCCCGGTCCTCAGAACACGTTTGGATGTCAAGACAATGCCAATTCTACCTTTGGCTTGTTGTCCACGATAGATGTTGTATGCACATCGTCTTGCTCAAAAGAAATCTATCACGCCCCCTTCCAGCTCAGTGAAATCAGAGAGGCACTCTTCGGTACGCGCTTAGATAGCGCGCCAAGTCCTGACGGGATCTTCCCCAGCTTCTAATTAACTGCTTGCTGGGGCATGGTCAGAGATGGCATGCTCTCCTTGCTAAGAGATTTCCACCACAACACAATTGACCTGCAAAGGATCGATGAAGGTCACATCATCTCATCCTGCTACCAAGGAAACTGGCTGCCCAGTACCCCAAGGACTTCCGGCCAATCTCCTTTGCAGAATTGTACAATGAATTTTTGCACCAAAGTTTTGATGAGCAGGCTTCAGAAGTTCATTTATGGCCTCGTTCACCCGGATCGGACAGGGTTCCTCAAGTGAAGATTTTAGGATAGCTTTTTATTCAATTCTCTGGGACACCATCGACAACATTATTGAAGAAAAAGGCTACCCTCTCCAGTGGCGCAGATGGGTCTACAAACTCAATGATATAAGCATATCATCAATTCTCCTAAACAGCGATCCAAAATTTTGGATCAAATGCCACCAATGGCTTAGGCCGAGCGACCATAGTGAGAGCCAATCGACCGGTCTCATTATTTTCCTGGTGTGACGAGTGATTGTCAAAGGTGCAAGTCCTCTGATAGACTGGAGGCCCTTCGATGGACTGGAGGTAGAAGAAAAAAAAGCCCTTGATGGACCGAGGCAAAAGTCCTTCAATGTACCAGAGGCAAATCTTGGCGTTGGTCAGCCATGGAAGCCCGATACACGGAGGGGCGGTTTGGCAACGGCGGCGTAAGACTTCCCAAGGACAGCGAGGCAGCTCCAATGGACTAGAGATGCCGGGTGCAGCCGTGGTGCTCCAATCTGAGTGTATGGTCACTACAAGAAATCCGAACACTTTCGGCGGCTACGGTAATTTTCAGTGGCAAATAGTAGCCGCCGAAAATTAGTCAGTTATTTTCGGCGGCCATCCCAAACCGCCGAAAATAAAGCTTTTTATTTTCGGCGGCCGGTCCAAACCGCCGAAAATAACACCTTTATTTTGGACGGCCAGTCCAAACCGCCGAAAATAAAGGTGTTATTTTCGGCGGCTCATCACACCGCTGAAAGCTAGCGAACCCTAAATCCCCGTCCAGCCCATCCGGCCCACCCCACACAAACACAAGCACATGCCTCCGCCCCACGCGCCGTCGGCTCACCCCGGCCTCCCGCATCGCCTGTAGGACCGAGACGTGCGACTAGAGGGGGTGAATAGGAGCACTTGAAAACTTAAACTCAAAACCCCCAAAAAGCGTCCTCACAAAACACGCACACCGATACCGTCCACTGAACAGATACGTATCAGTGTTAGGACCAGAAAGCAATCTAAACACTCTCTTCTCACACCGTGCAAGATCACATAGCAAAGAAGTGCTACTGACCCTAGTACACGTTGAGAAAAGTCTAGCGGAAGCACTTGAATCAACACCCGAAAGAACGGATGCAAAACGAGCAAAATAGCCCCGAAAAACTACTCACCGGACGTTTTAAAACGTCCTGTGCTCACAGACAGATGAATCTCCAAAGAAACAAACAAAAACCTGGTCAAAACACCTCCAAATATTCTAAAATTTTTATGAGAGCTTTATGATTCACAGTACAAGAGCTCCACAAAATTTCAGCTCATTTGGAACATGTTTGAACCCTAAACTAATCACCGGACCGAACATCGGACGTTTAAAAACGTCCTGTATTCACAGACAGAAAACTAGTCCTCCGGAAATAAACAAAAACCAGGTCAAAACATCTCTAAATATTCTGAAATTTTTATGGGAGCTTTAAGATTCATAGTACAAGAGCTCCACAAAATTTCAGCTCATTTGGAGCATGTTTGACTACTAAACTAACCACCGGACCGAACACCGAACGTTTAAAAACGACCTGTGTTCACAGACAGAAAAACAGCCCTCCGACTCACCGAAAACTCGATCGAAACCGCGTCAAATCTCAACGAAACTTCATGAAAATTTGCATGGATGATCCTAAAGACCTCCCCTAGCAAATCCCAAAAGATGCACTTGAAAAGATCAAGAGTTGCACGGGAATTGCAGATCTCGTGAGGTAGATGAGTTGAACCCGAAAAACTGAGAATCGTCAAGAACGGCCCTTGCTCGTGGTTGGAAGATTCTAGCACGAGGCTAGTAAGATTTACCACATCATAGCAAGGCAAAATACCGGCAAAAGAAAGATCTCAACCTTGGACTAACTGAAACACCACAAAATCTAAGATTTGAGACCAAAAGCCAAACTAGAAGGGGAAGGAAAGGGGAGGGACGAAATTGCGGCTCAAGACATGGAATTTCTTAACGAGGAACCTTGGATTAATCACGAAATATGAGTACACAAGATCCCTAGAGCCTGCCTCCCATCATCATTCCACTAATGACAAGATTTGACTAAACTAGGCACTCATCTCCTAGCTAATCTCCTCTCTTTTCTGTCTTTGGACCTTGGCTGCTAGGGTTAGGAAAACCTAGAGTATGGCTGGCCAAGATGAGCTCCAAGGGAGCCTCTCAAGTCTATTTATACCCTAGGCCCTATCAGACACATTTTACACCGAGACCCCTATTTTACAAATGCCCGGAGGGGCTGAAATGTAAACGATACAATCGGACGACTACGATAACGTTTTGAACATCTTCGGTTTCTCCGCCTCGCTTGGATGTGAGCCACGTAGCCAGTAGTCCGGAAGTTTCCCCCGGTTTTGAAGTCAGAAACCGGAAAACTTTATTTCGCAGGCTTCCTGGGCCGTGACTTGGCCCAATCTTCTATCTTGATGAGTTTCGGTCCACTCGCCAAGTCTTCGTAGCTTGGGTGGCGGTTTTGAGCCGAAGCTGCCAAAGCCTCCCTCGAACGTCTTCGCGCCATGCACTCGGGTTGGAGCACCACGGTGGCACCGGCTTCTCTAGTCCATCGGAGTCGCCTCGCAGTCCATCGGAGGGCTTACACCGCCGTTGCCGAACCTCTCCTCCATGTACCGAACTCCCATGACCGACCGACGCCGAGACTTGCCTTCGGTCCATTGGAGGACTTTTGCCTCAGTCCATCGAGGTCTTCATCTCCTTTACCTCTAGTCCATCGGAGGGCCTCCAGTCCATCGGAGGACTTGTACCGTTGACAATCACTCATCACACCAGGAGAGCAATGAAGCTGGTTCATTGGCTCTCAATCTCCTCATTGATGAGTGCATTGTCAACACATCTCCAACCTGTAACCTGAAATAGAACAAAGACAAAAGAAAAGCGTAAAACCGAAAAAAAGGAAAAAGAAAAAAAATGCTCAAGGTGCCCAAAACCAAACAAAGGCAAAAAACAAGACAGCTTGAGGCAACAAAAGAAAGCAAAGCATCGGCTCTTCAAGACAGAGGCAAAAGGCTCAATGCACCGATGCAAAGAGCATGCTAAAAGCTCAACTCCCCTTGAATGCATCCTCACAAATGCAATATAAGTGCAAAGCTCCCCCTCAACTAGATCTCTCCCGAAGTCCTCCCCCTGTGTCCACTACTTCAAAAATTCTCCCCCTTGTTGACAATAGACACATCAAAGGTTCCTAGGACTCCCCCTGAACTAAATAACTCCCCCTTAAAATATGCCATGATATGCAAGGAGTGTAACTGAAAGAGCTCAGAAGGTATGGAAAGCTAGTATTCACAATTTTTAGCATACAATGCAAGTGAGGGCAAGGAAGCATATAACAAGCTCAAATGAATCTATCTTACACATATCAAGAGCAAGCTTGTTTTTCAGGGTAGTATTTAGGAAAAAACATCACCAACATGAATAGCATCTAGCAAGATAGGCATGAACAACAAGATGCCAGCAATGCATACAAAGTGTGCTACTCTCAACTAAAGCATATACAACTAGCCATAAGCATTTTAGAGACTTGCAAATTTCAGATTTAAACATTTGTATTCATAAGCAAATTCTTTTTGTGCCAGGGGTTATTTACTTGTCTTTTGCCACTTCTTACCAACCAATGTCAAGCCTAGGCTCAAAGAACCATCAGAAGCTTAAGACAAGGTTTTGGTCATACACAGCCTAGTCAAAGTTCATGTCAAAGTGCAATGACAAGCAGTCTCAAACTAGATTAGTGTGACAAGCAAATCTACCTGGATCTTTCTCAATTTAGCACATAAGACACCACTTGTATGCATTTTGATTCAGATTTCAATTTAAGCAATGTGTCATAAAAGCTTAGGCATTAACTTAGCAAAGGCATACAACTAGCATATCCAGGTATGAAAAGATAACATAGTATTCAACAATCCTACACATGCTAGGTATCCAAATCAAGTGGTGATCATAGTTTTCGATTTGCAAAGAATAAAATGACTTAGCTCATAACTAGTGTTCACCAGACTCAAGAGAGCTTAGCTAACCATGATCAAGCAAGCACTGTACAGTCTAGCACAAGTAAGTACTAACTCAATCATACCAAAAGAGCTCTAGTGCTAGTGAAGTAAAGATGCATATGATACAGTGCGATGCATGATATGATACAGAATGCAAAAGAAACAAAGAAAAATAGAAGCAAGATAAAATCAAAATCTAAACTACAGAAACTATTCCTTACTAAAAGGAATATCACACTATCCCTAACTAAAAGGGATAGCACACTCCAACCTCACCTCTCAAACACGCACAAACGCTCAACTCTAGGGGCTTGGTAAAGATATCGGCCAACTGATTCTCGGTTGCTACATGGATCAAGTCTATGTCACCCTTCTCATAGTGATCTCTCAGAAAGTAAAACCTCACGTCTATGTGTTTGGTTCTAGAGTGCAAGACGGGGTTTTTAGCTATAGAAATAGCAGAAGTAGAGTCAACTAGAAGAGGGATTTTTCCAAACCTAAGGCCGAAATCACTAAGGGTGGCTTTCATCCATAAGAGCTGGGAGTAGCAGCTAGCAGTAGCTATATACTCTGCTTCTGTGGTAGACAAGGATACACTAGCTTGCTTGCGAGAGGACCAAGAGACAAGAGAGGTTTCTAAGAGTTGGCATGTGCCGGAGGTTGACTTGCGATCAATTCGGCCGCCAGCATGGTCAGCATCTGAGAACCCTCTACGAGAAAGAGAAGAACCCGAGGAGTACCAAAAACCAAGCTCAGGAGTGAATTTCAGATACCTGAAAATGCGCTTCACCGCTTGACGGTGAGATTGCCTAAGAGACGCCTGGTAGCGCGCGCAAAGGCAAACCGCGAACTGAATGTTCGGTCTGGTCGCCGTCAGGTACAGAAGTGAGCCGATCATCCCTCGAAATTCTTTTTGGTCCACCGCCTCCCCATCTTCATCAGCATCAAGCGCCGTGTTTGTATTCATAGGAGTTGTCATGGGCTTTGAGTCTCCCATGTCAAACTTCTTGAGTATGTCCTTCGTGTACTTGGCTTGATGGACAAAGGTTCCTTCAGGGTCTTGGTTGATCTGCAGCCCGAGGAAGAACTGGAGCTCACCCATAAGACTCATCTCAAATTCCCTGCTCATCTGTTCAGCAAAACTAGACACCAAAGCGTGAGATGAACCACCAAAGATTATGTCATCAACATATATCTGAACTAACAGGGTGTCACCGCCACGACTCAAAAGAAACAAGGCCTTATCTACTGAACCCATCATAAACCCAGACTTGAGCAGGAAATACTTCAACCTAGCATACCAATCTCTTGGAGCTTGCTTCAGACCATAAAGGGCTTTTCTCAACTTATACACTCGGTCTAGAAACTTGGCACTCTCAAAGCCAGGGGGTTGTCTCACATAAACCTTTTCCTCTATGAACCCATTTAGGAAAGCAGATTTGACATCCATCTGCTGCAGTTTGAAGCCTTTAGAGGCCGCAAAGGGAAGCAAAATTCTAATGGCTTCTAAACGGGCTACAGGGGCAAAGGTTTCCTCATAGTCTATTCCCTTTTTCTGACAGAAACTCTGGGCTACCAATCTCGCTTTGTTTCTCACAACCATCCCATTCTCACCCTGTTTGTTCTTGAAAACCCACTTGGTACCTATAGGGCGACAGTTTGGTGGAGGCTCCACTAAGTCCCAGACATGGTTCCTCTCAAAGTTCTCCAACTCCTCATGCATGGCGTTCACCCAGTTAGGATCAGATAATGCATGTGACACATCCCGGGGCTCAAAAGAAGCAACAAATGCAGAGTGGGAGAAGAAGGCTAGAGAGTTAACCGAAGATCATGTAACACGCTGGTGAAGATCTTCAATCATCCTGTGTGGAGGGTGATCCCACTGGACCTGCCGAGATGGAACAATCTCGGAGGTCACCTCCCTTGCGTCCTTAGCGGGGCTAACCTCTGTTTGAGCTTGCAGTCGGGGGAGTGAGGAGGAAGCCATAGGCAAAGGTCCTCCTTCATCTTCAGAGCTCGTAGCAGAGGGGACAGGAGCTGCAGCCGGTGCAGGGGCTCCTGCATCACCAACATCAATTGCACCTTCCTCATCTTTAAAGATGGGGGTGCCTTCTTCATCATCACCTGAAAGCTCAAAAGCAGGGGTTGTGCAAGGCATAGTCTCATCAAAAGAAACCTCACAAGTCTTCTCTACCCTACGAGTCTCTAAGATCCACACTCTAAAAGCTCTCGAACTCGAAGAATACCCAAGAAAGATCCCATCCAAACGACGAGACTCAAACTTGTCCATATGACCCGCCTTTTTAAGCACAAAGCACCTGCACCCAAACGGTCTCAAGTACTTGACGCTGGGCTGCCTACCAAACTGAAGTTCGTATGAGGTCTTCCCAAGGAAAGCTCGCAAGAAAATCCGGTTCGCAATGTAACAGGCTGTATTCACTGCCTCAGCCCAAAAGCGCCTCGGAGTCCTATGCTCATCAAGCATCGTCCGTGCCATCTCAACGGTGTGCGGTTCTTGCGTTCCACGACACCGTTCTGAGGAGGGGTATATGGAGAAGAAAACTTGTGTTCAAGACCTAGGTCATGACAGAAGTTTTTGAACCGAGAGTTTCTGAATTCTCCGCCATTGTCACTGCGGATAGCCCTCATGGCCTTATGACTCTCGTTTCTCAACCTCAGTTCCAGATCCCGAACAAAACCAAATGCCTCATCCTTAAACTCCATGAAAAATACCCATGAAAAACGGGAAAAGTCGTCCACAACGACAAGCACATACCACTTCCCACCGACCGATGCTACACGGGCAGGACCTACTGTATCCATATGGAGTAGCTCGACCGAATAGGTGGTCATCACCTGAGACACAGGAGTGTGAGAAGCGGCAACCATCTTGCCATGACGACACAGGTGGCACACTAAATCCTTCTCAGCTTTCAACTTGGGCAATCCTCGGATTAGGCCCATTGAGCTTAACCGGACTAGCAGATCAAAACTCAAGTGACCAAGCCTCCTATGCCACTTCCATATATCAACAGAAGGACTAGCAACCAAACAACGCGTAGGGCCAGAAACAGATGTGAGGTCGACCCTAAAAACCTGACCAAAAGGCAACAAAGAGCAAACAAGGATCTCCTCAGCATCAAGAACGCGGCACACACCCTCCTTGAAACGAACCTCAAAACCTTCATCGAGAAGTTGCGAAACAGAGACCAAATTGAACCCCAGATTCCGGACAAAAGCAACTTTTCTCAGGGAAATCTTAGCAGAGAGCGAAACAGAGCCAACACCCAACACTTTACCATGACCATTGTCCTCGAATGTGATGTATTCCTTGGTGCTCACGGTGTTAAGGCTGGAGAACCACTTGCGGTGCCCTGTCATGTGTCTAGAGCACCCTGAGTCCATGATCCACACGTCCTCCATGCCTCAATCCTGCAAAGTCAAGTAAAGCGACGGTGAGCAAACGGTCTGGCACTGGGGTTAGTACCAAAACTGCTGTACCAGTGCCGAGCCATCTGCTCAAAAGTGGGGTAACCACAGTCAAAAAAATCACCACAACTAGAGTAACCACGACCCTCAAAGCGTGGCCTCTCAAGCTCTCTCACAAACCCTAGGTCACGAGTTCCATAGCTGCGCTGAAAACGACTAGGTGCTTGACCGACAAAGCGTCTCTCACCACCAGGAGCACGGGCATGGAAGCCGCCTCCTCTCTCACCACCAGCAAAGCGGTTTCTCATCTCAACGCGGTGGGGAGGATCTTGCCTACCACCCTGGTAGAACTGATCCTGGTTCCCCCAAGCTCTCTCCTGCCTCTCAGCCCGCTTCCTCCTAAAGCAAAACTCCTCCAAGTGGCCATTCCGCTGGCAAAACTCACAGTGGTAGACAGGCCTCTTGGGTAAAGGGTTAGGCTGGGCCTTGGGCTTAGGAGGTGTGGCCTTGGGTGGCTCAGGCTCCTGAACTGGCTTCTTACCCTTGGGCTTAAGCTCTTCCTCAACAATCTTGCTTAGCTCGGCCTGAGGGGGCTTAGGTGTCCAGTACTTCTTCTTTGGGGCTGCCTTGGGTGGCTCATGGTAAACCCCATCAACAGTCTCACCTAGCTGGGTAGGTGCAGTCTTGATCTTAATTGGGGCACTCTTCTTTCCTGAGGTGCTGCATTCTCCAAACCCAAATCCACTCGTGTCACCCTCGGCTCTCTTGGTGCTCTCTATGATCATCTCTAGTTGGGGTTGCCTAGCATATACCCAACTCAGCACCTCTCTCAACCTGCTATTGTCATTTTGCAAAGACAACACTTCCTCTCTCAGATTCTCCAGAACTACAGTCTGGGCAACACAAGTATCACAAACTAGAGAGGGAAAAACAGGAGCAGCTTTCTCAAACTTCCTTATGGTGGCATCCCTATCCACCAGCTGCATCCTAAGGGTCAGACAGTTCTCACAAGTGTCAGTAGGTGCTGAAAGCACTTCAAAGTCAGCTCTCCACTACTCTAACTCACCTCTCAAGATAGGACAGACCATACACGCACCCAAAAGCGCAAGTCTAGCCCTAAGCTCCTTAAGCTCCATGAGCTGCCCCTCAAACTTTCCCTTCAGCACAGCTAGCTCACTAGCTAAACGGGGGCAAGACTCACACTCGAGCTCTCCACTCAAAGTAGGCTCATCCAGTTTGGACTGGAGTTTGCCTAACTCAGCTCTAAGCCCATCTATCTCCTCTACCCGCTTGGCATACCTATCTCTCTGGTCACCAAGCTCCGTCATGAAAAACTCACAGGTAGGGCACGGGTCTCACACTCCTCAACCTCTCGTTCTCCTCTAAAGCCTCAGCAACTTGGGCTTTCAACTTCTGCAGCTTCTTAGCTGCCTTCTCAAGCATCTTGTCCTGGGCTTTCAACTCTCGGCTGTTCTGCTCTAGCATCTCAAGGATTTCGGCTTGCTCAGGAGTTACCTCATCATCGGAAGAAGAGTTGCTGCCGTCATCCTTGTTCTCCTTGTCCTCAAGCGCCATGGAGCAAACCGAGCTCCTCTTGTCCTTGTTCTTGCACCTGGACTTGGTGGAGACGAAGCACAAGCCAGCAGGGCCACCTTGATCGTTCCTCTTGTCCTTCTTGTACTGGATCTCCTCATCGCTTGAGCTTGACGAGGACAAAGAGAAAGAAGACCCGCTGCTGCAAAGTCTGATCTCGGCGAAGAACTCCTTGTCCCGCTTCCGGTTGCTCTTCTGGTAGCTCTTGAAAGCCTTTCGGAAGTTCTTCTTGCCGAAGTTTCGCTTGCCGGAGCCGTGCTTGCCGGAGCGGTGCTTGTCGAAGCTTGACTTACCGGAATGGTACTTGTCGGAGTCGCGGGAGTAGCTCTTGCCCTTCTTGTAGTAGTCGTTCTTGTTGGGGCACTCGGCGATGAAGTGGCCGACCTCTCCGCACTCGAAGCACATCCCCAAGTGATGCCAATTGCTCCTCCATCACAGACATCAAAGCAGAAAACGAGAAGTTGTGCATAAGGGGGTTAGCAACAGACTCACTAGAGGGGGTAGCCAAGGCCAGACTCTTAGAACCTATACAAGCAAGGGAATCCCTCAACTTGTAATCTACTTCTGTGGCCTTATAGAGCACCTCTACTCCTATCGTATCATACCCTGCCGACTCAATGATTGAGTTCACCTTGATCTCCCATACTTTTCTGTCCAAAGCATACAGCAACTTGACAGCCTGCTGATGATCGGTGTATGGGAGCTCGGCGGGGGCAGAGTTGACACGCAACTTGTTGATGATCGACTGAAAGCGACCAAACAAGTCGTCTACTGACTCTTCCGGCTTCTGGACGAAATTTTCATATTCGCGCCGGTAAGTCTCCACAAGCCTAGCCTTAATCGTCGCAGTACCCTCATGGTGTGCACTAAGCAGTGACCATATCTCTCGCGCAGTCTTAAGGTGACTCACTCTCTCATAATCCACAGGACCAAGCCTGGAAAAGAGAAAGTTAACAGCCTTGGCATTCGCCTCATTCCGAGCCACGATATCCTGCGTAGTACGCTTAGCGACTGGAAGCACCACAAAAGTCGTACTCTGAGTAGCATTCCATATGTCCTGACTCTGGCTAACAAGGAAAGCCTCCATCCTACCCTTCCAATAGGGATAGCCATCAGAGCCAAGAACCGGAATCTTCCCGGAGTAAGTCATCGTCGCTACGGTTTCGTCACCGGTTAAGGTATGGAGAAACCTAACCGGCTCTGATACCACTTGTAGGACCGAGACGTGCGACTAGAGGGGGAGTGAATAGGAGCACTTGAAAACTCAAACTCAAAACCCCAAAAAGCGTCCTCACATAACACGCACACCGATACCGTCCACTGAACAGATACGTATCTTTGTTAGGACCGGAAAGCAACCTAAACCCTCTCTTGTCACACCGTGTAAGATCACATAGCAAAGAAGTGCTACTGACCCTAGTACACATTGAGAAAAGCCTAGCGGAAGCACTCGAATCAACACCCAAAAGAACGGATGCCAAACGAGCAAAACAGCCCCGAAAAACTACTCACCGGACGTTTTAAAACGTACTGTGCTCACAGACAGACGAACCTCTAAAGAAACAAATAAAAACTTGGTCAAAACACCTCCAAATATACTGAAACTTTTATGGGAGCTTTATGATTCATAGTACAAGAGCTCCACAAAATTTCAGCTCATTTGGAGCATGTTTGACCCCTAAACTAATCACCGGACGGAACACCGGACGTTTAAAAACGTCCTGTGTTCACAGACAGAAAACCAGTCCTCCGGAAACAAACAAAAACCAGATCAAAACACCTCCAAATATTCTGAAATTTTTATGAGAGCTTTATGATTCATAGTACAAGAGCTCCACAAAATTTCAGCTCATTTGGAGCATGTTTGACAACTAAACTAATCACCGGACCGAACACCGGACGTTTAAAAACGTCCTGTGTTCACAGACAGAAAAACAGCTTTCCGAGTCACCGAAAACTCGATCGAAACCGGGTCAAATCTCACCGAAACTTCACGAAAATTTGTATGGATGATCCTAAGGACCTCCCCGAGAAAACCCCAAAAGATCCACTTAAAAAGATCAAGGGTTGCACGGGAATTGCAGATCTCGTGAGGTAGATGAGTTGAACCCGAAAAACCGAGAATCGTCAAGAACGGCCCTTGCTCGTGGTTGGAAGATTCTAGCACGAGGCTAGTGAGATTTACCACATCATAGCAAGGCAAAATACCGGCAAAAGAAAGATCTCAACCTTGGACTAACTGAAACACCACAAAATCCAAGATTTGAGACCAAAAACCAAACTAGAAGGGGGAAGGAAAGGGGAGGGACAAAATTGCTGCTCAAGACATGGAATTTCTCAACGAGGAACCTTGGATTAATCATGAAATATGAGTACACAAGATCCCTAGAGCCTACCTCCCATCATCCTCCCACTAATGACAAGATTTGACTAAACTAGGCACTCATCTCCTTGCTAATCTCCTCTTTTTTCTCTCTTTGGACCTTGGCTGCTAGGGTTAGGAAAACCTAGAGTATGGCTGGCCAAGATGAGCTCCAAGGGAGCCTCTCAAGTCTATTTATACCCTAGGCCCTATCAGACGCATTTTACACTGATACCCCTATTTTACAAATGCCCGGAGGGGCTGAAATGTGAACAATACAATCGGACGACTACGATAACGTCTTGAACATCTTCGGTTTCTCCGCCTCGCTTGGATGTGCGCCACGTAGCTAGTAGTCTGGAAGCTTCCCCCAGTTTTGAAGTCAGAAACCAGGAAACTTTATTTCGCGGGCTTCCTGGGCTGTGACTTGGCCGAATCTTCTATCGTGACGAGTTTCGGTCCACTCGCCAAGTCTTCGTAGCTTGGGTGGCGGTTTTGAGCCGAAGCCGCCAAAGCCTCCCTCAAACATCTTCGCGCCATGCACTCGGGTTGGAGCACCACGGTGGCACCCAGCTTCTCCAGTCCATCGGAGTCGCCTCGCAGTCCATCGGAGGGCTTACACCACCGTTGCCGAACCGCTCCTCTGTGTACCGAACTCCCATGGCCGACCGACGCCGAGACTTGCCTCCGGTCCATTGGAGGACTTTTGCCTCAGTCCATCGAGGTCTTCATCTCCTCTACCTCCAGTCCATCGGAGGGCCTCCAGTCCATTGGAGGACTTGTACCGTTGACAATCACTCATTACACCAGGAGAGCAATGAAGCCGGTCCATTGGCTCTCATCGCCTCCTCTCCGCGCGGAGCGCTGTCGACTCCTCTCCGCGCGCGACGCCGCCGCCTCCTCCGCTCGGGCCGCCGCCTCCTCTCCACGCGGGCCTCCGCCGGCTGCTTCCTGCGCGAGGGGTGCTGCCGCCTGCTCCACTCGGGCCGCCCCACCTCGGCTTCCGGCGCTACCCCTCCCGCAGCGTGGGCACCGCCAACCTGAGATGGCCAGATCTGGCCACGGAGAAGGACGAGGACGCGAGCGGCGTGGTCAGTGGCGGTGGAGGACGACGACGCGAGGGGTGCGGCCGCCGGATGTGATGCCTTCGCTGCGCGGGTCCTTCTCCCTCCTCGTTAGCGGATCCGGGGAGCACGGCGGCTTTGGGGAGGATTGCGGCCTCACGGAGCGCGGCGGCTGTGGGGAGCATGCTGGCCTCGGGGAACGCGGCAGCAGCAGCGGCTCGAGCACAGCACGCCGAGTGGCAGCGGCAGCATCATGTTTCTCTACTATTTTTTTTCTATGCTAAATACGCTAACTTTCGGCGGTGCGACCTAGCTGCCGAAAATTAGCCCGTTTAAGGCTTAATTTTCGGCGGCCAACGAAAACCGCCGAAATTACTACTTTCGGCGGTAAAAGCCTTATTTTCGGCAGTTTTTGGCCGCCGAAAGTGACCTGGATTCTTGTAGTGGGTGTGAGGATGTGCGAGGGAGGCTTTGGCGGCTTTGGCTCAAAACCACCACCCGAGTTCAAATGACTTGGTGAGTTGGGCTAAGACTCACCAAGATAGAAGAAGTGGGCCAAATCGTGCCTAGGAGGAAACTTCCTAAAGTTTCCCGGTTTCTGACTTCAAAACCGAGGGTGCAATGGCGGATTAGACTACTGGCCATGTGGAGCACATAAGATGAAGGCATGGAGAAGAAGAATATCTAGACTTTATTGTGGTCATCCGTCCCCGATATTTCGGGTCATTTTCTTTTCAGCCCCCTAAGGGCATTGGTAGTGTAAGGGTCTATGTGTAAAACTATCAAAACAACACTAGAGTAAATAGAGCCTTGAGAGGTTATTAGAAACTCTCTTGGCCAGTTAGGGTTTGCTTTGTAGAGTGATTTTGGTCCCTAAGCTAAGAGCCTCAAGTATGGAGAGGTTAGAGTGAGATTTAGCCTCAGAATCAAGAGGGTAGGAGAGGGAGGAAGCTTGGGATCGAAATCCATCTTGTACCTAAGATCTTAAGACCCTTTTGGGCCATCTAATTGATGTGATTTCGTCCATGTCTTGAGTGCTTGTGTGCAGCAATCTCCTTCCTCCTTTCTAGTTTGGATTTTGGTGATTTCTCAAAGGCTTTTGGTGTTTTGATTTGCCCATGAGATTTCTCCTTCTTTTTTTGTGTTTTGGACTTGCAAGGATGTGGAGATTATGACCTAGTTCATCTCAATCCCGTAGGATTGCCATGAGCAAGTCTCGCTTGGGTTTTCTCCTTTCTTGCCCAAGCATTCACCCCTGCGCGAGATTTGCAATTTCTGCTAATCCTATGATCTTTTTCAATAGATCTTTTGAGAATAGCTTTGGAATGGAGCTTGGGTAGCCTGTGCCAAATCTCGGGAAGTTTAGAGAAGATTTGGTCAAGGTTAGGTTTTGGGAACTCAAGTTTCGGGCTGATTTCAGGGTCTACCGGACTTTCCGGCTCAACCACCGATCTTTCAGGTTTAGCCACTGTCGGGGTTTAGTCCCGGCAATGCACCACGGGATGTACCACGGGATGCTTTTGTGGGCATCTGCGTCAACACGTATCTCAATGGTTCGCTTTGAGATGCGACAAAGAATACAAAACACAAAGGAGACACGATTTATACAGGTTCGGGCCGCGAGATGCGTAATACCCTACATCCTATTTGGGGTGGTGTGTATTGCTTTGAGTACGTATGAGGGCGTGTGCGTTGAGTTGAGAGGGGGGAATCACTAGCCCGCCTTATGTAGTCTGGCGTGGCTTGGGTTACAAGTCGGTTTCCTTCTATGACTCCTAGACGGTTTAGGTTACAAGAGATTACATAGAAAGTCCTTGTCTTGTGCGCCGAGTTGTCCTGCATTCCAAGCCCGAGTCAGTCGGTCATCTTCTGGATTGGGCCCTTCGATGGCCCATGTAGAGAATACGCTTCATGAGGACCCAGGGGATATCCATCCCCCATAAGCCCTTGAGCTTCAAGTTGACTTGAGTAGCAATCAGCTTGAAGGTCCAAATTCTGCTTTCTGAATGTCTTGCTTCGAAGCTTTCCGAGTATCTTGCTTTGTTGTCTTCGAAAAAATTCACTGGTATCCACCCATGCAGCCCCCGAGCCTCAAGCTGATTAGCATAATCAGGTTGAGGATCAAGTAGTCGAGTGGTCTTCAGAAATTCTGAGTGCTCATCTAGCAATGATGAAGTCATCTGAGTGCCCAGCTAGTGGAATTACGTCACTAGCCGAGCTGAGTCAATGTAGCAATCGGCAAGTTGGAGAAGTGGCCGGCTGGTGGAAAACACGTCACTAGTCGGACGGCAGAGCCCCCGAGTCAAAGTAGCAGTTGGTGGGTCGATGAAGAGGCCGGCTAGTGGAAACACGTCGCTAGCCGGGCGGCAGAGCTCCCGAGTCGATTAAGCATTCGGCGAGGCGCGAGGCGGCGCAGCCCCCAAGCAGGCAAAGTAGTAAGTGATGGAGATGTGCCCGGCGCGGCAATTTCCAGGACCAACTACAAGTCGTATCGGCTCAGGTCTGAGCCGATGCAGAGTCCGATTGGAACTCGACCTTCGGGTCTGACTCAGACGCTCGCGTATGGTACGCGCAGTTGGACTTTAATCTGGACTCGGATACTTGATCCACAAGCAATAGAATCCTAATGGGACTTTACGTGGCTAAAGCGCATTAGTGGGGGCTATATATATGCATGAAGGGGCACGGCTTTCTAAGACCTATTTTTGGTGCGCGTGAGAGCCATCGCAGAAAAGGTTTCTACGAAACCCTAGCCGTGCTCCAATCTAATCTCTCAAGATTCTCCGCCAAGTTCGTGGTGCTAGCACGCCAGAACTCGGCATCGCCTTCCCATACGTGTGGATACTATAGAGGCATTGCTACGATTGCTACGCTGATCGACCGACTGGTTTCGAGGGCGGCCAAGCAGTTCTTGATCGAGATCAGTTGGGTGAGTCGGCATCGGCTCTTCTTGACCGCATCGACTTGGAGCGCTTGACTCGGCACTCGGCTGCATTAACTCGGCACCTGGCTGCTTCGACTCGTCTTCCGCTGCACTGCGCGTCTAGTGATAATGATCTATGATCCCCCTGCTTGTACGTGTTCCTATGTCTTACGCGGTAGAGAAAATCGTTTTCTTGCTATGGTAGCCTACCCCGTATCCCTACAGTGGTATCAGAGCCGATCGTACGTAGCTTTTGATCTAGATCGATGTAATAGATTGGATCTATTACCATAGTAGATTGGATCTACTGCGGCTCCATGATAACAGATTGGATCTATTATAGGCTCTAGACATCGATTCCTTGGATGGATTGATGGTAACAGATTGGATCTGTTACAAGCTGTCGGTACTGGTTCATTGGATGAGCCGATGCCGACTGTTGGCGGTCGATAAAATCCATTTTTCGACCACCAATACTTCATGTTTGAGAGCATAATTTATCAATGATTCATATATTACTAACCGGTTCCACGAGTTGTGCATTAAAGATGGATGCAGGAGCATATCATGTCAAAATATCGAAGGAATGTACAAAATGAAGTCAATGTGACAGAGTAGAGAGCTACTGGGCTTAGGGCTTGGTCGGCCGGCCACCCAAGGTGGCCGCCCGACCACCTAACTGGGTCGGCCGGCCACCCCTCTGGGTTGCTCGGCCACCAGGAGCCCAATGTCAGCTCTCAGCCCAACTCACCCAAGCTGAGGTAGCCGCCCGACCACTTCCCATGGTCGCCCGGCCACGTCATCAATCCGGACTTTCGACCTGCATGCAAAGAAGCACAAAAGAAGTTAAATGCAACCGTTGGATCAGGAATCCAATGCATCAAAGGGTCAGAAGAACATCATGCAACGGATCGGTGACGTCAGCAATCCAAGAGAGTGGCCGCCCGACCAATGCAACTCATTTTTGAAGTGCACCGACTCCAATAACTACCAACCAACTCCAAGAATGCATATCAACTGTTGCATGGTCAAAGGCGGCAAAATGAGTGGCCGCCCGACCACCCTTGATGGTCGGCCGGCCACTCCCCTGGCTGCCCAGACACCGACCTACCTCCACTACCGACCTAGAGCACCTACAAGTACCCCCCTCGATCTCCAAGCTATAAATACCCCCGGGAGGTCACTTGCAAGGTGTGGTGGATCAAGAAAATACAAGTGTGGTTGTGTAGTTGAGTGTAGAGTATAGTAGTGAAGCCACCCTTGGCATTGTAGAGAGAGTCAAGTTGTATCAAGAGTGAGTAGTGAGTTGTAGAGTGAAGGAGTCGGATTTCTCTTCGGTATTCTATTCCTAAGCTCTCAGCCTCAGAGGGATTATTACTCTATTTCTAGGATTGAGTAAAGTTCCTTGCTCCCTTCTTTATTTATTTTATACTTACTTTATTTACATACTCAGTACTTTGCTCAGTAGTTTACGGGTGCCAAGTGTGCTCTGTGTAGTTTAGCTATACAGTTGTGCTTGCTCTCTGGCTTCGAACCAGTGTAGTAGTAAACTCGGTTGTGTAGACGTGGTGTCTAGACTAGAGTTTACCTTGGAAGGTGTCTTGTCCCACGCAGTTTTGGTTGGTAGTCCCACTTGGTGACAGCGGGTGTGTGTCCTGTGTAGTCCAACCCCGTCGTTCGGATAAGTTTTCATCGACGCATAGCTGAGTTCTATAGTACCCGCCTTTCTCGTCTGGGTTATCAGCACTCTGGTGCCCGGAAGTGGTTCTATAGCCTCGGTGTCCAAGTAAACCTGCTGAGTAGAATACTAGCTTGTTAAGTAAAGTTAAGTTGTTTTATTTAAAGTAGTGAACCTGCTATCCTCTGTCCTTTATCTCTACAATTGCTGGTTTTACTATTCAGTTCCTCTTGTTCTACGTTGAGTTACTCCTTGTTCCTCGTGGATTTTGATACCCTGGAATACTCTTGGGTGAAAAGCTACAACGTGTTTCCTTGCGCTTGCGGATTTATTCAGTAGGCTAAGAAACGCCGACAAGCTTTTCTGGCGCCGTTGCCGGGGAACAGTAGCTATATTGACTCGAATCTAGTTTGTCTGTGTATCACTCCACCCATCACATGGATTTAACGCCTATCTATCAGTTCTCTACTCTAAATGTTGCATGTTTGGAGCCTCCACCTTCATCACAACCCATCAACACTAATGGCTATGACATATGCCCAGGTTTCATAGCCTTGGTTCGGGAACTATCTTTCGAGGAGATAGAAGACGAAAACCCATACACCCACCTACGAGAGTTCTTACAGCTGTGCACTTGCATAGCCATACCAGGGGTATCACATGAAACTATAAAGTGGAAGCTTTTCCCATTCTCTCTTATGGGAAAAGCAAGAAAGTGGTATGATCGCACTGTAGGTAGTGTAGAGGGGAGTTGGGAAGCTTTGAAGATTGAATTTTGCACTCACTTCTTCCCTTGGTTTAAAATCATTGATCTCCGAGTAGAAGTTATGACCTTCCGCCAACGAGAGAAGGAATCCTTGGGGAACGCTTGGGCTCGTGTCACAACCCTAGCATCTTCAGGCCCTGACCTAGATATACCAGAACCAGTGTTCTTGGAGCATTTCTATGTCGGCCTTAACTCCAAGTCTAAAGAATACCTTGATGGAGCATCGAGAGGGTCCTTTTTGCACTTGACGCCGAAAGAAGGGAGGGCCATCCTTGAGAGAATCCTTGAGAACACTCTCTTTAAGCCACCTGATGAACCTTCACAGCCCATTGAGGAAGATGCTCATAATTCTACAACGAATCTGACTTCCGACCCCTCCTACCCACCACAAGCTAAAAAAGTTCCCAAACCACCACAACCTATTGACCCAGGCCTAAACATATCACAATCCCCACCTTCCCTCTATGATCTTCATGGAAAGGTTGATTTATCAAGAGGAACTAGGTGGAGACATGAAGTTCCTGAGCCAGGAACTCTCAACTTGAAGAAGGCCGGGGCAAACCACAGTGTGGGGGGATCATTGACAAAAAGGTTGGCTGCAAGCACTCAGAGTACATATCCCAACCAGAGCAGGTCAAGGGTGACCCACAATTTCCTGATCCAATGTATAGAATCTCTCCCAATCTTGCTAATGATGAATTCAAGATCCCTGAACTATATACTGATTGGGCTAGAAAAATTCTTGATCTTGGTCCTGAATTTGGAGGACCTTATGAGGAGCTTTCTCACCTCAACCCGAAACCACATGATCACTTCTATGTCAAGAGAGAGGACATAAATAGTCTTGATGGTAGAGATACTCCCTACAGACACCATAGGCATGAGCCTAACTTTGAATATGTTTGGTCTATGGGCACTCGTGAAAATCCAAGTTTTCCTCCATGTGAGGTGGATCTTGAGGAGCAGGAGAGTTTCATTCTTGAAGAACCTCAGACACCTCCTAGCTTAGCGGAAAAGGGTGCCAGCTTGTATGAGGCCTACAACCATGCACTTCTCTATCATAATCTCTTCAAGCTAATGGTTGTAGATGCATTTGTTTACCACAAATTTTGCAAATCCCGCATTGGTGCTGGCGCAAGTCTTGCAGCTAGAAAGGCAAAATCATAGAAAGTTGGTGATGAAGGGAGCCACATCATCACATTAGCTGCAAGCATGAAAGGCTCCCAAGGTCGAGCTTTTGACATTAAACAAGCACTACCGGGAGGTAGCCCGGATCTTTAGTTTATTTCACTCTTTTTTTCATTAATCTAAAAAAAATATTGTTTCCTTGAATAAAATAATAGTTACTCCTGTGAGATGCAAGTATGTGCATAATTGTTGCACTGGTCGGTGTAATCCAACACCGACCAGTCTTTTTATCTCACTCTCTTTGCGAGTCAATGCATTTCAGGAACCAGAAATCAATGTGACTCAATAAGCAACTGCAGTATGACGGCCGGCATAAACTCCTGCATGCATGTCTACTTGTTGCCCACGCTGGTTTGCACTTCTCTCCCTTTTGAGGTTGATTCAATTCTTGCGATTTGGTTTGATGTGCATCCATGTATAAAATTTTATCAAACCAACATAAACCTCATGAATCAGCTTGAGCACAACTTATTTCTCACATGTTAGCCTACATAAATGTTATTCCTTAATTAGTACTCAGATGCTTGTGGGGCCAATTATTATTTAGGAACACCTTGCCTAAGTTGTTGAAAAGTGTGAGACAATAAAAATGAAGCAGTTCTTCCTTTCTTGATTAAGTGTTACTTGGAGAATTTTATTTGAAAAGAAAAAAAATTCAAAACCCTTAGCTTCACAATTCCTCAGTGGGTTGACATACCTATCCAGAGCCAAATGCTTTACATGAGCAAACCTTTAAAAGTGCTAACTAATGTTATGTTGAGTTTTGTCAAACTTTGAGTCCTTATGAGGTAGTGACACTTCAATTTCCGATCAATTCTCCTTCGCAATTACCTATACATGCTAGCCTTTCTTTATCTGGTTATGCTCAAATCCCACATTGGGGTTAAGCATACACCCACCAGATATTTCCTCCACCATACCCAAATGATGTCCATTTGTTGTGAATCTCCGATCCCATCCACCAATATGGTCTTTCAAAGTAAATACTCCATTCATACTTCATCCCCCAAATCCCTTATAACAGGAGGCATGGAGCTATTGAAAAAAAAGAAAGAAGAAAAAAATGAAATGATAATAAAAAAAAAGGAAAAGAAAATGATTATAGCTCCATGTGTTCAAATGCTTCAAAGTTTCAAAAGGGGATCGATCAAAAATAAGGACTTCTGTCCAAGACCATATTCTTCCACGAACACAAGTTTTGTACGATGGATTTGATTATTCCACATAACTTTTTGCTTCTGTTATTTCTATCCCCATGTGTGTCACATAACTTACTAGAAAACAGTCATTTCCATTGATCGGAATGAAATGTGTCACAAACCTTCACTAGGACCAATTTTTGACTTAGCAAAATACACAACATAGTTAAGCCTTCTTTATCCCTACCTTGAGCCCCACATAAGCCTTTAGGAGTAAGGGAAAAGAATAGCTAATGGCCATGGTGAGGAATGAGAGCTACCACTTGAGTGATCCGAGTGTACCACATGAGGAAATTAGAAGTTTAAGGTCTTGTTTTTTTTGCGAACTTAACCAAAAACTCCAAGTGTACTTAAAAGAGAGGGGAGAGATGTTTTCATTTTGAATTGTTCCATCTTTCAACCGCCAAAGGCAAGGTCATAGCCACTTTCAAACCCCACAGGCACGAGGAACATTTTGGAATATATTTTATGCTAGCTTAATATCTTGAGAAGTTGTGTGTCAAGTCTACCTTAGTTTTTGCTTTGTCCCTTATTCATAATTCTAACCGCAAAGGTCTAAGCGTGGGGGGGTGTTAACGGTCGTAACTCACGATATCAACCGTCAATTATCCACCAAATGAAGAAAAGATGTGAATTATTTGGACTAACCCTTGCTACTAATGAGTTCCACAAGATGCATATGAATATTTGGATGCAGGTACCAAAATGCACACAAAATGGTTGAAAATATACCAAATACCAGAGATGGGCTGAAATGGCAGAAGGCCATGGCCGCCAGGCCATATGCAGTGGCCGACCGGCCATGGGGAGTGGCCCCCGGCCACCCCCAGTGCCCATTTGGTCCCCTAACCAATTCACATGCCATGTCATCGATCCGGTGCACAAACAAACACAAAATGGTGAAGATCCAACCATACAAGAGAGCATCCAATATATCCAAGGGTCACAAAGTGTCGGGACAAGGATTGGTGATGTCAAGGATCCGAGGGAAGCAATATGCGACCAATTGGGCGAAAACACGTGGCCGCCCGACTACTTGGTGTGGCCAGCCGGCCACCCCTCAGAGGCATTTTCCACGTGCAACCGCCATTCCAACTGTCAACCGACTTGGGGAGGCCTTCTCAACCGTTGGATGGACTAAGTCGGCAAATCAAGTGGCCGCCCGACCACCCTCTATGGCCGGCCGACCACTTGACCCTATCCTTTTGCATGCAAACTGACTTGGGAAGGTTTTAACCGACTCCAGGAGCAGAGATCAACCGTCGGATGGTCAAGGTCGGTGGATCAAGTGCCCGCCCGACCACCCCTAGTGGCCGCCCGGCCACCGACCCTGCACCAAACCGACCTTCCCTGCCTACAAATGCCCCCCTCACTTGTACAAGCTATAAATAGGCCCTGAGAGCTCATTTGGAAGACACAACGAAGCAGGAAGAAGAGGGCGACCATAGGATTAGTCCTATCTACCTTATACTTAGAATAGGGAGAGTGGCGAGGTGAGAGTAAGGGAGAGAAGCCCGGTGTTGGCTTCTCTCTTCTAGCTTGTACCTCGGAGGAATGGAATTCAGGTTCAAATAAAGTTCCTTGTTCTCTACTTTTAGCTTTTACTTAGTTTAAGTCTTACTTTCAATCTTTGCTTTAGCTTGACCATCTGTGGGTTCCTTGTTCACTCCATATAGTTAAGTCTATCTGCAGTGTTTACTTCTATTTTTCCTTGGAAGTAGAAGTAGTAAGCCACTAGAAGTAGACGTGGTGTCTAATCTAGAGGTTTACCTTGGTTAGTGTGCAATCCCACGCAGCTTTGGTGGTAGGTCTGCTTGGTGACAGCGAGCATGTACCCTGTGTATTCGTCCCCGCCGTCCGGGTTGCTCATCCACGCATAGCCTTTACCTATATGACCCGCCTTTCTCGTCTGAGTTATTAGCACTCTGGTACTCGGAAGTAGTTATATAGCTTTGGTGTCCGAAGTAGTTTGGCGAGCTAGGCTAAGGACTTATTCGTATAGACTGGCCAAGTAAAACTAAAGTAGAAACCCTCTCTACCCTCCTACCTTCTTTATCCTCTCGTTCATCCCGGTCAAACTAGAATTGTGGTTAATATACTTCTCGTTCCTCGTGGAAATCAATACCTTGGAATACTCCTGGGTGAAAGCTACATCGGTATCCGTACGCTTGCGGATTTATGTTTGTTAGGCTAAGGAACGCCAACAAGCTTTCTATCGATGAAGGGAAGAGGAAAGTGGTCCTTCCTGGTGGCGGTATTAAGTTTCCTGTAATCAATGCACATCCGCCAGCCGGTGACAGTTCTCTGTAGAATTAATTCATTGTTCTGGTTCTTGACAACTGTCATCCCTTCCTTTTTAGACACAACTTGTATGGGGCTGACCCATTCACTATCTTGTATGGGGTAGATGATACCCGCGTGTAGGAGTTTGAGCACTTCCTTCTTTACTACTTCTCGCATCGCATTATTCAGTCTGCGCAGAGGTTCCCGCGTGGGTTTGTGGTCGACCTCCATAGGTTTGCGGTGTGTGCACAGGTTGGGACTGATTCCCTTCAGGTCTTGGAGAGAGTATCCAAGCACAGTACTATACTTCTCTAGAACTGAAAGCAATCGCCGGCTCTCACTCTCTATCAGCTTGTCGCTGATGATCACCGGTTTCTCTTTCCCGTGGAGGAAGGCATACTTCAGGCCAGGCGGAAGTTGTTTCAGCTCAATTTTCGGAGCTTTGGGCCGCAACGATTCACCAAGTTCTTCGAACTCGAGCGGCTCCTCTTCCGCACTGAAGTCGCTAATAGCCTCTTCCTCTAGGCTTTTGTATTGCCCCATTTCCTCAAGTGAAAGGCTCATCACTTCTTCCATGGGGTCAATCTCTGGCTTCGCTTCTGTTTTGGCATTGAGTGATCTGTCGATGTTCACGTTGATGTCCTCATTGCCCAACTGAAGCTGCAATCTCCCTCTGTATATATCTGAGCTGGTGAGGGCTGCGATTGGGATCCCTACCGCAATCAATGGTGTGGATCCCTCGGGGATGTCAAAGACATGGAAGTCCAAGAACACCTGAGTATCCCGCAAGGTTGTTGGTACTACCCGGAGCACACCTTTGCATTCCAAATAGCTGCCATCTGTCCATTTCAAACAGATGGCTGATTTTGATAGTGGCTCGACGGGGAAATGATTGTCCATCACATACTTAGGAATTATGTTGACTCCAATACGTGGGTCGTATTTGATGTCTTGCGGTTGAAGCCTTGATACCTGGCCAGGGATGACGCTGGGATCTGGATAGAATTTGATTGCTTTTGTGTCCAGGCGTCTCTCCTCTAGCCAATCCCGATTGAAGCGTCGGTCTGGTAGTATGTATGATGGTTTGGAGGCCCTTGTGAAGCGTCGGTCTTGTTTGGGCAACCGAGAGGCGTTGCCAAACTCCATGAATATTTCGTCCTCGAAAAAGAACTGAGGTGCCGACGGAGGGATCGTCAAGGCTAAACTGACCCTCTCAGTTTGCCGTGACGATGGTTCTGGGATTTCTTCGATTCGGGGAGATGGTGGTGGTGGAGTGGGCTGATGTGTGATTTGTCGCTCTTGCGTAGGATTTTGGCTGGGTGGCTTCTGTGGAGGTTGTTCTTCTAGAGTGCCGAGGTCAGAAGCCTTCTCAAGAATTTTGTCGAGAATTTTTCGACCCTCGCATGGCTTTAGGTGTGAGAACGATCCTCCGGAGGCTATGTCGAGGCAAAGATCAGCACCAGGTGAGAGACCTCGGACGAAGTGCTGTAGTAGCATTGCCTCGGGAATAGCCAAGTCTGGGCCTGAGGATGTCAGGTGGTTGAAGCGTGCCCATGCTGCCCCCAAGGATTCTCTCTCTCATTGTCGAAATGAAAGGACTTCACAACGGAGATCGACAACCTTGTTTGGCGGAAAGAAGCGCAGACAAAAACTGGATTTAAGCTCTTCCCAACTCCCTTCTACTTTGCTGACCGTCTGATTGCACCAGATTTTTGCATCCCCCGTTAGCGAAAACGGGAAAAGCAACCATCGTCCAGCCACCTGATTGGAACAAACTATTTGAAATCATGTGTGATGCAAGTGACCACGCTGTTGGAGCAGTATTGGGCCAAACCATTGATAAGAAGCACCATGCTATTTCTTATGCAAGCAAAACTCTTACTGGCCCGCAACTGAACTACTCGACCACTGAGAAAGAATTGCTAGCAGTGGTCTTTGCAATTGACAAGTTCAGATCATACTTGGTAGGAGCAAAAGTCATCATCTACACAGATCATGCAGCTCTCAAATACCTCCTTACCAAGAAAGATGCAAAGCCACATCTGATCCGGTGGGTCCTGTTACTCTAAGAATTTGACATTGAAATCAGAGACAAGAAGGGAGTAGAAAATTCAGTTGTAGATCATCTCTCACGGATGAAATTTGAAGAAACATCTCCCTTGCCGATTGATGACTATATGAGAGATGATCAGCTCCTTAAGGTGACAACAGCCCAACCTTGGTATGCTAATCTGGTGAATTACATCGTTGCTGGCTACGTCCCTGAGGGAGCAGACAAGAGGAAATTGGCCCACGACAGCCGATTCTATATCTGGGATGACCCCTACCTATACAAACTCTGCGTAGACGGACTCCTACGTCGCTGCATTCCAGCTTGTGAAGCACCGCAAGTCCTAGATAGATGCCACGCATCCTCTTACGGAGGAGACTATGGGGCTTATCGGACTCACGCAAAAATCTGGCAGAGTGGGTTCTACTAGCCCACTATGTACGAGGATGCAAAAGAGTTCGTGCGACGGTGTCCAAGGTGCCAGCGCCAAGGAAATATAAATCCAAGAGATGCTATGCCACTCACAAGTAATCTTCAAGTTGATGTATTCGACGTGTGGGGCATAGATTTCGTGGGACTTTTTTCCAAGAATGGAGACAAGGAGTATATTCTGGTCGCAGTGGACTATGTGTCAAAATGGGTAGAAGCACTGCCATGTCCCGCATCGGACTCAAGAAACTCCATAAAGATGTTCTAGGAGACCATCTTTCCTCGCTTTGGAGTACCACGGGTCATTATCAGTGATGGAGGCGCACACTTCATTGACAAGTGCTTCAGGAAGTGTCTCGCTGACCTCGGTGTGGACCACCGTGTTGCCACCCCCTACCATCCACTGACAAGTGGCCAAGTTGAGACGTCAAACAAACAAATCAAGAACATATTGCAAAAGACAGTCAAAGCTAGGGAAAAGAATGGGTATCCAAGCTACCCGATGCTCTCTGGGCATATCGCACAGCATACAAGACTTCCATTGGCATGACACCATACCAGATGGTGTACGGCAAGACTTGTCATCTTCCAGTGGAATTGGAGTTCAAATCTCACTGGGCGGTAAAGAGGTGGAACATGGATCTCCAATCAGCAGGCGTAAGAAGGCAAATTCAACTGGCCGAGCTGGAGGAATGGAGGGAGAAGGCATACCATAGTGCCAAGCTATACAAGGAGCGCACCAAGAGATGGCACGATAAGCGGATCAAGATCAAAACATTCAAACTGGGAGACAAGGTACTACTCTTTAACTCTCGTGTTCGTGTATTTGGTCATGGTAAGCTTAGAAGTAAGTGGGAAGAACCCTTTACGGTCCTTGAAGCCGCCGATCACGGTGCCGTCACCCTCCAGGATGATTACAGGAAGGTTTTCAAGGCGAACGGG
The DNA here is from genome assembly GCA_022530915.1 of Paspalum notatum. Lineage (NCBI taxonomy): Eukaryota > Viridiplantae > Streptophyta > Magnoliopsida > Poales > Poaceae > Paspalum > Paspalum notatum. The sequence goes on along the minus strand of CM039683.1, from coordinate 56,823,150 downwards.
CAACGCCTTAAAATCTTTCTTGAGCTCGAAATGCCTACGCTCGAAGAAGTGGACGTCTTCGAGCTGCATGAGGTAGTTCGATCACGCGTCCATGGTCGAGCTCAGACCATAAAAGAAGCCATGTACACTACTTTCTTTTCTCCCTTAAAATTCTATCTAATCTCACCTTATTCTCCAAAATCTCAACAAAACCGCTGTTCTGCACACATAGTTGGATCCGCAATGCACCCTTGGGCCAAACCTCAACTTGTGGCACGCCTGGCCCGAGTTGGGCAGGGTCGCCCGGCCATCTTAGGTGGCCGCCCGACCACTTAGGTGGGTCGGCCGGCCATGGAAAAGAAGCCCAGCTGTTAGGGCTCAGTCGCCTCACTTTGGGCCTAGACGCCCGACCCTAAGGGTGGGTCGGCCGGCCATAGGTGGTGGTCGCCCGACCACCTCCTTTTGCCACCCGGCCACCTGTCAGGGTTGCCCGACCCTCTCACCTGGTCGCCCGACCCTCTCACCTGGTCGCCCGACCATAGTGTTGGGCTGGATGGCCCAACAACACATCGAACCCGCGCCAGGAGGTCAGGTATACATGTTACATTCATGTACCTCCATTTTTATTTTTACTTTACACATGAACTTGATCAAATCATGCTCTACATGTTCATAATGTCTCATCTTACTTGTGCTTGCACCATTTTATTTCCTATGCTAGAGTAATCTTGCCTTTGGATACTATCAAGATTAGGGACCCACTTGAGTTTAGATTCTTGATCCATGTGAGATAAGTCAATTAGAGGAAACTAAAGGAACCTGCCATATGAGAAAGAGCTTTATTTTGCAAAACAAAATAAGGGCTTCATCTTTGACGATCTCAAGTTCCTGTCCTACCAGTGCCACATATGAAAAGAAAACTTGTATATTCTTGCTACCATGATTGTTTTGAGTCTTATCAAACTTTGTGCCATTATAAGAGTTTGAATCAATTGAGAATTTTTGGCCTTCACACGCACGTTCCATGAAATAAAGTCTCTCAGAAAGGTGTGCTATAAGATGTCAATGATCTCATTCAGTTCTGTTTGAAAAGAAAGAGAGGCATGGAAGTTCAAAAAAAAATAGTGAGTGAAAGAAAGAAAAGTAAAAAAAAATGAGAAAGAGAAAAGAAAAGAACTCCATGCCCTCTACTCAAACATGGGACTCATATCAAGCACCACAAGAGACAAGATCCGTACACTACACTTGCACTTGGCCAAATCTCATTTGATTATGAATTCTTTCTTGACACTTGATTTGATTCGACAACATAAGCATGATAGGAAAGCCTCTTTCTCCCCACTACCCAGAGCTCCACAAAAAGCCCTAGTAGTATAGGAGGCGAGAAATACAAGATGTTGGCAAGGACACCTTGTCCCGTGAGTGATCGAGAGTTGGACTTGAGATCAAAAGAGTTGATATGCCCTACTTTTGAAAATCTTGAAAACCTCTTTACTCATGTGGCGTGGGAACCTGAAGTTAACTTTGATACTCTTATTCCTTGCTTTAACATTCTAAAACCCAAGTGTAGACACCATTGAAATCCTAGGCGAGATGAAATAGTTGGAAGTGCTCTTGTGCTTGCTACAGTGGCTGATGATGTTATGCCCTTCCCACTTATGCTTAACTCTACTCTTTGCTCGAGGACGAGCAAAGGTCTAAGTGTGGGGGGGTGTTGGCAGTCGATAAAATCCATTTTTCGACCACCAATACTTCATGTTTGAGAGCATAATTTATCAATGATTCATGTATTACTAACCGGTTCCACGAGTTGTGCATAAAAGATGGATGCAGGAGCATATCATGTCAAAATATCGAAGGAATGTACAAAATGAAATCAATGTGACAAAGTAGAGAGCTACTGGGCTCAAGGCCTGGTCGGCCGGCCACCCAAAGTGGCCGCCCGACCACCTAACTGGGTCGGGCGGCCACCCCTCTGGGTCGCCCGGCCACCAGGAGCCCAATGTCAGCTCTCAGCCCAACTCTGCCTAGCCGAGGTGTCGCCCGACCACTTGCCATGGTCGCCCGGCCACGTCATCAATCCGGACTTTCGACCTGCATGCAAAGAAGCACAAAGGAAGTTAAATGCAACCGTTGGATCAGGAATCCAATACATCCAAGGGTCGGAAAAACATCATGCAACGGATCGGTGACGTCAGCAATCCAGGGGAGTGGCCGCCCGACCAATGCGACTCATTTTTCAAGTGCACCGACTCCAATAACTACCAACCGACTCCAAGAATGCATATCAACCGTTGGATGGTCAAAGGCGGCAAAATGAGTGGCCGCCCGACCACCCTTGATGGTCGGCCGGCCACCCCGCTGGCTGCCCGGACACCGACCTACCTCCACTACCGACCTAGAGCACCTACAAGTACCCCCCTCGATCTCCAAGCTATAAATACCCCCTGGGAGGTCACTTGCAAGGTGTGGTGGATCAAGAAAATACAAGTGTGGTTGTGTAGTTGAGTGTAGAGTATAGTAGTGAAGCCACCCTTGGCATTGTATAGAGAGTCAAGTTGTATCAAGAGTGAGTAGTGAGTTGTAGAGTGAAGGAGTCGGATTTCTCTTCGGTATTCTATTCCTGAGCTCTCAGCCTCAGAGAGATTATTACTCTATTTTCAGGATTGAGTAAAGTTCCATACTCTCTTCTTTATTTATTTCATACTTACTTTATTTACATACTCAGTACTTTGCTCAGTAGTTTACGGGTGCCAAGTGTGCTCTGTGTAGTTTAGCTATTCAGTTGTGCTTGCTCTCTGGCTTCGAACCAGTGTAGTAGTAAACTCGGTTGTGTAGACGTGGTGTCTAGACTAGAGTTTACCTTGGAAGGTGTCTTGTCCCACGCAGTTTTGGTTGGTAGTCCCACCTGGCGACAACGGGTTGTGTCCTGTGTAGTCCAACCCCGTCGTTCGGATAAGTTTTCATCGACGTATAGCTGAGTTCTATAGTACCCGCCTTTCTCGTCTGGGTTATCAGTACTCTGGTGCCTGGAAGTGGTTCTATAGCCTCGGTGTCCACTACTACATATCATAGCTATTGTAGCACAGTCTTGTAACACAAATATCCATGTGTCACAGAAAACTTTTTTAGTACCACAAACTATGTGTTACAATGGAAGCTGGTAACACATAGTTCTTATTCTGTAAAAATGTGTTACAAATAATGACTATAGTAACACAAAAAGTTTTGTTACTCGTAAAGTGTTACAAATATCGTAGATATTGTAACACATAGATGGAACACGTAGAATATGATGCAAAAACATACCATACAGTAATACAAAATGATGTTACCTATAAAGTGTTACAAAGAAACATATATAATACCATTCAATACTACAAAATTAGTTTTTACACACACCTTCTTGTTTTATTTATTTGTGGAGACTACTAAAATTGGAGCCTGTATGCTCTTCGTAGCATTAGCTCCACCAAGAATACCGCCATCGGATTAGGTTTTCGTGGTCATCCATATTATAGGCTGCCTCTATAAATAGCCCTTCTTTTTAGAATTCTCTCGAGTCGATCCGCAGGTTGGACCTCTTATGAAAATGATTCTTTATAAATAGATTTCTATGTAAAATATCATAATTGTTTAATATCAATTTACATAAAGATACAATACCAAAATTACAGTACTCAAAGAGATCCATAACTTTATAATTGATAAATTTTTCATTTGAGATCATTTATTGCCCGCTATAAATTCAAATGTATTTTTCATTTTTGTGAAATCATAATTTGGAATTTATCAAATAACCTCGTATGCATACATAGCCTTTACAAAATATGTAGTGTTTGAAGAGATCTACAACTTTGTAGTTGAGAACTTTTTGATTTAAGATCATTTAAAGGTTCAAATGTGGAATACAAAATTTATTACAGTGTATAGAAAAAGAAAACATCTCTTTTTTATACACAAATTCTTTGTGTAGTGTGGTGGAATGGAAGTCTCATGAAAAGCATGAGGTTGTGAGTTCAATTCTCCATGAAGGAATGTAATTTTTTTTCATTTTTAGAAAAAATATGTTACAAAGTTGTAACACTAATTCGTAACACTTTTTTTACTATAAGGGAACACTTTTTTAGATATAAAAGAACACATGTCTTGTGTTCTAAAATATCAACCCTGCAGTAACATAGGCAATGGTAACACAAACAAAATGTGTTACTAGAAAACTTAGTAACACTTTAATTGAGGTATAGTAACACAAGTTGGTGTTACTGAAACCCTGTTATGTAGTAGTGGTCCAAATAAACCTGCTGAGTAGAATACTAGCTTGTTTAGAAAAGTTAAGTTGTTTTATTTAAAGTAGTGAACCTGCTATCCTCTGTCTTTTATCTCTACAATTGCTGGTTTTACTGTTCGGTTCCTCTTGTTCTACATTGAGTTACTCCTCGTTCCTCGTGGATTTCAATACCCTGGAATACTCATAGGTGAAAAGCTACAATGTGTTTCCGTACGCTTGCGGATTTATTCAGTAGGCTAAGAAACGCCAACACCGACATACATGGATGTAACTTGACTCGGCTTGATTGGATTAACCTGATGAGTTATCATAGATTGAATCTATGGTCCATAGTTTTGTTATCACATGCCTATTCTTTCTTGTATTAGATGTGTTAGAATAGATTCCCTTAGAAAAATTCAAGAGTTCTTGATGCCCTTCCAACTGCTACACCTATAAGGATTTCGATCGTTGTTTGGTGGGTCTGCCAAAGCAGGGTGCCATCAATTATCTTAATCAAATAGGATGGATGTCGAACATTCACGCATACGGGGTTGGTTTACTTGACGAGGCTATCAAATCGGATTTGGGCCTTGGGCATGATGTTGGATGTCTTGACATGTGATGTCGCCCAACAAACAAGAGTCACATAGGATGTGATTGACAATGGTTGTCTACCGGTTTCGCTAAGTTTCTAGCAGTGATGCCAAAGCTCACTAGGACTTAGATAAACGCGGATCTTGTCGACTATATGTCGTGAAAGGGAATATGTTTGCAAACATATAGTGGGAGTATCTTTTATTAAATTGTTTAATGAAAGATCTATATAAAACATTGTGCTGAATCTTTGCATATTTACTTCCTGTTGTAGTTAATCGTGGCCGGTCCCACTCCAAATTCTGGCTTTAATTTGTGATCTATTCTTGATAAGAAAAGTTGTCTGGAACAAACTTTACTAATTGGTATCGAAACTTGAGAATTGTTCTCAAGCAAGAGAGAAAGGAATATGTTCTGGAGCAGCCCTATCCTGAGGATCTTGCGGTTGGTGCTACTGCTGCTGAACGCAGGGCTCATGAGAAGCACTGCAATGACTCGCTTGACGTTAGCTGTCTCATGCTTGCCACTATGTCCCCTGAGCTTCAGAAGGAATATGAGGACTCGGATGCCTTCAATATGATTGAAGGGATCCGTGGCATGTTTGAGAGCCAGGCAAGGATCGAGAGGTATAACACCTCAAAGGCCTTGTTTGGTAGCAATCTAGCTGAGGGGAGTCCAGTTAGCCCTCATATGATCAAGATGATTGGTCATATTGAGGCACTCGACAGACTTGGTATTGAGCTGGATCCAGAGCTTGCGACGGATGTGATCCTCCAATCTCTGCCTGCCAGTTTCGAACCGTTCATTATGAACTATCATATGAATGGCTTGGATAAGACTGGGATGCTTAAAACCGTCAAGGAGAGCATCAAGAAAACCGCAACTCATGTGATGATGGTCCAAAGGGATAGCAAGAAGAGGAAGCGCAAGGGCAAGGGCAAGGGTACGGCTGAGGATAAGATCCAAAAGCCAAAACCATATGCTAAGCCTAAGGCTGGAGCCTCTCCCTCGGACAAGTGCTTACATTGTGGGGAAAGTGGGCATCAGTCGAGGAACTGCCAGAATGGAAGAAAAGAAGAAGAAGGGAAGTGAGACTTCTACTTCAGACTAGAAGCTTTGCGAGAGGCGAGTTGGACGTGCGCGTCGGCAACGGAGCAAAGGTTGCTGTGTTGGCAGTTGGCACATACCACTTGTCGCTTCCTTCAGGATTAGTGATGGAATTAAATAATTGTTATTTTATTCTAGCATTGAGTAAAAACATTATCTCCTCTTCATGTTTGGAGGAGGATGGTGGTTATGAGATAATAATAAAGAACAAGTGTTGTTCTATTTATTTGAATAACATGCTCTATGCGCATTGTCCATTAGTGAATGGATTGTATGTTCTTCATCTTGAGGATGAGCCTGTTCTTAACATTAGAACTAAACGACTGAAAACGAGTGATTTGAATCCTGCTTATGTCTGGCATTGTCGTCTTGGCCACATTAACAAGAAACGTGTTGAGAAGCTCCATAAAGATGGACTACTCGACTCATTTGATTATGAATCATTTGAGACATGTGAGTCTTGTTTACTTGGCAAGATGGCAAAGGCACCCTTCACTGGTCAAGGTGAGAGGGCGTCCGAGTTATTGGCCCTTGTACATAGTGATGTATGCAGTCCAATGAGCTCTGTTGCCAGAGGCGATTTTCAGTATTTCATTACTTTTACTGATGACTTTAGTAGGTATGGCTATATCTACTTGATGAGACATAAGTCCGAGTTGTTTGAAAAGTTCAAACAGTATCAGATGATAAAATTCCTACGATCGGATCGTGGTGGAGAATATCTGAGCCAAGAGTTCAATGATCATCTGAAGAGTTGTGGAATTGTTCCACAGCTGACTCCACCCGGAACGCCATAGTGGAATGGTGTTTGAGAGGAGGAACCGAACCTTGTTGGACATGGTGAGGCCGATGATGAGTCAAACTGATCTTCCGTTGTCTTTCTGGGGTTATGCTTTAGAAACTGCTGCGTTTATACTGAACCGTGTTCCATCGAAGTCTGTGGAGAAGACACCATATGAGATATGGACTGTGAAGAGTCCCAGGTTGTCTTTCCTTAAGATTTGGGGTTGTGAGGCTTTTGTAAAACGCTTGACGTCTGCCAAGCTCCATCCTAAGTCGGACAAATGCTACTTTGTGGGCTATCCTAGGGAAACCAAAGGATATTATTTTTATAACCGGGAGGAAGCAAAAGTGTTTGTTGCCCAAAATGGTGTCTTTTTCGAAAAAGAGTTTCTCTTGAAAGATGAAACCAGTCGGAACCAGGTGCAACTCGAAGAGGTTCGAGAAACATTGGAGAATGGTTCTGATCCGACTGATTTCCAACAGGATGAGTCAAACGTTGAGCACCCTGTTGAAACACCAGTAGCCCCGCGTAGGTCACAGAGGGCGCATCGTGCACCCGACCGCTACATGTTTCTCACCATGGGTCGGCACGATGTATTGTTGTTGGACAACGATGAGCCTAAGACTTACAAAGAAGCTGTGCTCTGAGAAATGGCTTGAGGCCATGAGATCCGAGTTGAAATCCATGGCTGACAATCAAGTTTGGAACTTGGTCAAGCCACTTGATGAGGTACGACCTATCGAGTGTAAGTGGGTTTTCAAGAAAAAGATAGACGCTGATGGAAATTTTCACATCTATAAAGCTCGGCATGTGGCAAAAGGGTTTCGTCAGATTCAAGGTGTTGATTATGATGAAACATTTTCGCCCGTAGCTATGCTAAAGTCTATCCGGATCCTCCTAGCGATTGCCGCATATCATGACTATGAGGTGTGGCAAATGGATGTCAAAACGGCTTTCCTTAATGGAAACCTAAATGAGGATGTGTGCACGACACAGCCTGAAGGTTTTGTCGATCCACAGAATGCTGGGAAGGTATGTAAACTTTTGAAGTCCATTTATGGACTCAAGCAAGCATCTCGGAGTTGGAATCTACGTTTTGATGAAGTGGTCAAAGGGTTTGGTTTCATCAAAAATGTAGAAGAACCTTGTGTATACAAGAAGGTCAGTGGGAGCGCACTAGTCTTTCTGGTCTTATATGTAGATGACATATTATTGATCGAAAATGACATTCCTATGTTGAAAGCTGTGAAGGACTCGTTGAGAAAGAGTTTCTCGATGAAGGACTTGGGCGAAGCAGTTTACATCTTGGGCATTAAGATCTATAGAGATAGATCGAAGCGCTTAATTGTATTAAGCCAAAGTACATATATTGACAAGGTGTTGAAACGGTTCAACATGCATGATTCCAAGAAAGGTTTCTTGCCCATGTCACCTGGCACGATCTTGAGCAAAACTCAGTGTCCATCGACTACTGATGAGCAAAAGAGGATGAGTGAGATCCCTTATGCCTCCGCAATCGGATCTATCATGTATGCCATGATATGTACACGCCCTGATGTTTCCTGTGCTCTGAGTGTCACGAGCAGATACCAATCGTGTCCAGGTAAAAGTCACTGGATTGCTGTAAAGAACATCCTTAAGTACTTGAGAAGGATCAAGGATGCGTTTCTAGTGTTTGCAGGTGAGGAAGAGCTCGTTGTAAAGGTTTACACCGATGCTGGTTTCCAAACAGACAAAGACGACAGTAGATCGCAAGCCGGATTCGTATTCTGCCTCAATGGTGGAGCGGTTAGTTGGAAGAGTTCCAAGCAAGATACAGTAGCCGATTCTGCAACAGAAGCCGAGTATATTGCAGCTTTGGAAGTTGTAAAGGAGGCAGTTTGGATCAGAAAGTTTGTTTCTGAGTTGGGTGTTGTTCCGAGTGCTTCGAGCCCCTTGGACCTTTACTGTGATAATATCGGTGACATTGCTCAAGCTAAGGAACCTAGATCATACCAAAAATCCAAACATATACTCAGGTGATATCACCTAATCAGATAGATAATTGATAGAGGTGATGTGAAGATATGTAAAGTGCACACAGATCTAAATGTAGCTGATCCGTTAACGAAGCCTCTCCCACAATCCAAGTTTGAGGCACACACGAAAGCAATGGGTATTGGATACCTGAGTTGACTCTAGCGTACGTGGAATGAGAATTTGTTATGTTTTATTTCGAATAAATGTTATTCACAGTTGTTCCTTGAACATGCTGCTATAAACAATGGATCAACGAGTACGTGACTCGTTTGTGAAACTCTTGTTTAAATGCAATGTTCTGAATGGTCCCTAGCCTATAATCTTTATCTGGGACAATAAAGATCAAGGGCTAGCACATGGATTGAATGATGATCATGTTTCACGGATCATAGATATTGGATATCGAATCAATGATGTGGACAAATGTTAGAGAACATTGTATCGGATCTGACTCACTCCGAGACGTTGCTAGGATTGTTATGCTTATATGTGCCATCAAGCGCTCTCGAGTGATATACTCGCTAAATCTTTTGACCTGAGATCACTATTGTTTCTCACTATGCGTAGTGGTGTACTTAGGGGTTACCAAACGCTACACCATAACTGGGTAGTTATAAAAGTAACTTTCGGGTGCATTGCGAAACATGGATTGGGATGTGAGTGGATCAAGATCGAATTTGCCCCTCTCACATAACGAGAGAGATTGCCTCTGGGCCTCTCGAGGTGGCTGGATTAGAAAATGCATGGCCATGCAATGTGATTAATGGTTAATCACATTTGGACTAATGGTTAGTCCAGTAATCCACCATTGACGAGTGAAATAAGTCAGACTATTAAACAAGGGTGGCACAAATCTCACCTTGGATCTGACTGGCATCGCGTGGCAAAAGGATATAGGACGAGTTGTATATCAAGGTTTGGTTGATATGATCATTGTGTTTTCGGGGGTCCACATGTGCTGCTAGGCGCCGCTGTTGATCGATTGGCTTGAGAAAAGGTTTTTCGCCATGGCCGACTGCATGAGAACCTATAGGGTCACACACTTAAGGGACGGTGACACTAGGATATTGCCCTTTGGGCAAGTGGGAAATTGATGGAGATGTGCCCGGCGCGGCAATTTCCAGGACCAACTCCGAGTCGTATCGGCTCAGGTCTGAGCCGATGCTGAGTCTGACTGGAACTCGACCTTCGGGTCTGACTCGGACGCTCGCATATGGTACGCGCAGTTGGACCATAATCTGGACTCGGATACTTGATCCGCAAGCAATAGAATCTTAATGGGCCTCTACGTGGCTAAAGCCCATTAGTGGAGGCTATATATATGCATGAAGGGGCACGGCTTTGTAAGACCTATTTTTGGTGCGCGTGAAAGCTATTGCAGAAAAGGTTTCTGCGAAACCCTAGCCGTGCTCCAGTCCAATCTCTCAAGATCCTCCGCCAAGGTCGTGGTGCTAGCACGCCAGAACTCGGCGTCGCCTTCCCGTACGTGTGGATACCGTAGAGGCGTTGCTACGACTGCTACGCTGATCGACCGACTGGTTTCGAGGGCGGCCGAGCGGTTCCTGATCGAGATCGGCTAGGTGAGTCGGCATCGGCTCTTCTTCACCGCATCGACTTGGCGCGCTTGACTCGGCACTCGGCTGCGTTAACTCGGCACCCGGCTGTTTCGACTCGTCTTCCGCTGCACTGCGCGTCTAGTGGTAACGATCTATGATCCCCTACTTGTATGTGTTCCTCTATCTTACACGGTAGAGAAAATCGTTTTCTTGCTTTGGTAGTCTACCCCGTAACCCTACAGTAAGTCGACGAGGTGCGCGGCGGCGGAGCCCCCAAGCTGACGAAGTGGTGAGTCGGCGAAGCGAGCAACACCTCAGCCCCCGAGCTGACGAAGTAGCGAGTCAGCGAGAAGTGTGGTAGCACAACCCCCGAGCGGACTCAATATTTTGTTGGCGTGGACTTTGTACTGGCATGAAAAGTATTTTCCTGAAACAAAAATCAAGAGACAACCCGAGTAGTATTATTTAGAGAGAATATACTCAAATAATATCGAGGCAACAGAGCAAACTAATTGGATAAACAGCTTATGTGCATGCGTAAGTAAATATAGAAGTAACTTAGCTGACGGAGATAGAGTGAACTCCCAGTTTGAACTCTGAGTATAGCGAAGGTATTGAGTGTCGGTGGGCCAGACCGACTGCCCTGTATAAGCAAGCGAGAGCATGTAACACCAGCTGTAGGTCAGGTTACGACCTGACTAGCAGAAGGCCAGAGTGCACCCTTTATTGAGTACTGCAAAGGCATGTAGCACCAAGCTGTCGGTCTACGACCCAGGCCTGATTGCCTTTGTTTTGGTAGGGCCCTGAGTGCTACCCAATCTGAGTACTGCAAAAGTATGTAGCACCGAGCTATCGGTCATACGACCTAGGCCGATTGCCTTTGTTTTTGTGGGGCTCTGAGTGCTCCCCGATATGAGTATGAATGAAAGCATGTAACACCGAACTGTTGGTCATACGACCTAGGCCGATTGCTTTCATGGGTGGGGCCAGATGTATCCCTGTTATGAGTAAGAGTAGGTATGTAACACTGAGCTGTCGGTCATACGACCGAGGCCGATTGCCTTATACGAGGAGTGCGAAGGGATACAGGACACCCCGTTATGAGTAAGCATGAGCTTGTAGCGCCGGCTGGCCAGACCGACTGCCCCGTATCGAGGGTCTAGAGTTACCCTGTGATCGCATGCACAGATCTTGCCAGAGAACACTTAGACTTGTCAAAACATGAGATACGGCAGAAAAGATTTGACTCGGCGAAACACGAGATGCAACTGAAAAGAATTGACTCGGCGAAACACGAGATGCGACTGAAAAAATTGGCTCGGCGAAACACGAAATGTGAATAATTGCGAGGTAGAAAATGTTTTATCTTATCGAGGTGCATAATGTGCAGTATGAATGATCAGAAATAATCTGAGTAATACGAGACCCCGAGTGATCCAAAAATAATCTGAGTGATCTGAGGTAACATGACTGATTCAGAAATAATGTGAGTAATCCAGAGTTGATCCGAGAAATCCCAAGTGATCCAGGATGAGTAACTAGAATTAATATGAATAATCTAGAGGTGATCAGGGTGATCCAAAAATAATCCGGGTGATCCAGAAATAATGTAGATAATCCGAGTGATCCATGAATAATCCAATTGATCCAATAACTCGGATATTTCAGAAATAATTCAATTACGATCCAATAGCCGGATGATTTAGAAATAATTCAGTAGATCCACAACCCGGATGAGTAAGAAACAATTCAATATGAGATATTATAGTATACCACTTGGACCGGATGACTCACTGTAGTCAGTTGATAGCTCATCGCCCTTCGCCGCAGATGGCGGTAATTAGAGGTAGTCAATGATAGCGCTGGTCGGCTGCCTGAGTGCGTGGCAGATGTTTATGCTGATATGAAATATTTTTCTAAAATAATAATCAGAGAACGAGTAATATTGTTTGCAGAGAGAATACTTGAATATAGATAATATTGGAGTGGCGAGTCATTCGGGTAGACAAAAAAGCATAATTAAATGCACAATATAAATTTTGAAACGACTTAGCTGAACACCGACGATCACCGAATGATTTGGTGTTAAGTTGGAGTGGCTGCCGCTAGCCTTAGGCTATCAATAGTGGTTTTCCATATTGGTTTTGCAAAATTAAATGATGTACTGTTATGTCACTGTATATAGAGAGAGAGGTAGTTGGAACAGTGATGGAGAATGGAGGGATAGCGGGAAAGGCTGGAGATAGCCTTAGACTCAACCCAGCGGTTCCTCTATATTGGTTCTGCAAAATTAAATGGTTACCGTAGACAGAGAGAAAGATACTTGGAATAGTGATGAGAGAGAAGATGGAGGATGGGGATGGATGAGCTATTGGAGATAGGCTTGGGCGCTGACGGATGCGGTGTTTCCAATCTCACCGGACTTAGGCTGAATCCAGCAGCACCTCTATCCTCCCATCCCCAGCAGCACCTCTATCCTCCCATCCTCTATCTCTGTTCTAACTATTTCTTTATCTACGGTGTTGTAACAGTACCGTATTTAATTTTGCAGTCACCGCTGAATTCAGCCTTGGCTCTGACAGACGCGGTGTTCCCGATCTCGCTGGACTCTGTTGTTGCCAGGAGTTGAATAATTGCGCCAGCCATATACACCATCGTGGTCGGCTCAGCTTCTGTACGTAACAGACTCGATATTTATCCTGATGAACCACGCCTCATATCGGAAGTGCGTTTCCAGGTTTGTCTGACGGCATGGATCGATTTGGACTCTGCATGATGTCGCCGCCCTGCTGCATGGCCCTCAATGAGTTCTCGTGAAGCAGGAGAAGCACGAGGACGATTCGTTGCACTGATGGCCCCAATCGGACTTTTAGTACGCTTGATCCAACAGATGCGATTCCGATGATAGGATTTATCTCCGCTCCAGCGCCGAAAATTAATAGACTTCCTGCAGACTACTCCCTTTAGGTCTCTAAAGAATAACGTTTTAGAAAAATTAGAAATCAAACTTTTAAAACTTTGACTATATATAACTTTTATATGATTTAGTTTTGAATATTGAGAGTCATATCTATAGATTTGTTTTAACAAGTAATTTTATAAAAATATAAATTTTTTATGATATTTATTTTTATTCTCACAAAAACATTGGTCGATGTCTAAAATGACATTTTTTTGGGACCTGAGGGAGTAATCTTGATTCTCGAGAACCACTGCGAGATGCCGCCGTACCATCTCATGCACGTCTTCTTGAGAAATCGTTGATGGAATCTTGTATCTTGAGGCGATAAATTTAGCCTATACTGCAGGCGATGACGAGATCGATTTTTGGCCTCTAGCTTCTCTTCTATCCCGACTTGCATGCCCAATATTTTTTCGATTGCAGCTTGCTCCACCTTTACGCAGTCACAACCAGTAGCAGATCGATCTGCGCAGAGCTTCTAGGCGCGCGATTTGTTTGGCCCTGCTTTGGCTTCACGAGCCGCCGACTTGAGCGCCGATTTAACCATCACGTAATAGATCTAATCCCGATCTCGCTTGACATCGAGAGCATCAGAAATCTCCCCATCGAGAACTTGACGAAGATAACAGCCATGGAGGTATCGATGTTGTTGAAGCAGACTCCCCTATCTGTCGCACCAACTGTCGGCGTTTAGTCTCGGCAATGCACCACGGGATGTTTTTGTGGGTATCTGCGTCAACACATAGCTCGATGGTTCGTTTTGAGATGCGACAAAGAACACAAAACACAAAAGAGACACGATTTATATAGGTTCGGGCCGTGAGATGCGTAATACCCTACGTCCTATTTGGGGTGGTGCGTATTGCTTTGAGTACGTATGAGGGCGTGTGTGTTGAGTTGATAGGGGGGAATCCCTAGCCCGCCTTATATAGTCTGGCATGGCTTGGGCTACAAGTCGGTTTCCTTCTATGACTCGTAGACGGTTTAGGTTACAAGAGATTACATAGAAAGTCCTTGTCTTGTGCGCCGAGTTGTCCTGCATTCCGAGCCCGAGTCAGTCGGTCGTCTTTTGGATTGGGCCCTCCGATGGCCCATATAGAGAATACGCTTCACGAGGACTCAAGAGATATCCATCCCCCACAGCCACCGCACAGTCCGGCGGCGTGCACCGGATTGTCCGGCGCCACCGGACTTTGCCACCGGACAGTCCTATGTGCAACTGGACTTTCCCACCGGATAGTCCTCTGTCACCGGGCACTCCCACCGGACAGTCCTACGTGCCACCAAACTATGAACAGTAACCAGGGCAGCCCATTTTTGTTTGTTGTTTTTGTTTCCGTGCTTTTGCTTCGATCTTGCTTTGGTGTTTCTCGTTGAATGTCCATGCTCTTAGCTCGCTGTGTATCGGTGGGGCGCATCTAGGTGCGTTGAGTGGCTGGCGAGATACCCCGACGCTTAGCGTCATGCTCTTTGTTCATGGTGGTGCTGGGGAATCTCAGGCAAAAGCCGTTCTCCCTCTTGAGGGCATTGTGAGAATGACCCCACACCCACCTTCAAAGATTTCCCTATCGAATCACTCTGCTTTGATCCATGGTGCTTCATGAGGTCTTTATGTGGCTGTCGTGTCATCTTTAGTCGCTGGTTTGGCTACGTCCTTCTTTGGAGGAGAAGGAGGCTCTTGTTGGTAGGAGCATGGTGAAAAGAAGAGCTCAACTTCACGTGATTCAATGGAATCGATGGTTTGTTGGCCATCTAGTTTTTTTTTGTATCGACTGTCGTTTGTGACTGTCAATCCTGTGGATGGTCAGCATTGAAGGTGGATTTAGGAGATTTGGGAGATGCTCTGTTCATCAACTTTTTTTTGAGAAGGACGACGGAGTTTTTAGACTTTCGAACGTCTCACTTCGTGGTATATAAGAATAGGTGCTGCTGCATCAACCTTTCACCGTAGTTGGGTGGATAGGTAGTGTGAATTGTACGTTGAGTTTGAAATTAGGTTGCTTAGCGCTTTCTAGGTTTCTATCTTTTTTTCTTTCTTTCTTTTTTTTAGCTGAGTGCATTTTGTAAGTGCAGAGGCCAAAACATTATTTCCTCTTGAAATAAATCTGTAAGTGCAGAGGCCAAAACATTATTTCCTCTTGAAATAAATCTTTCTTTATCTAAAAAAAAGTCCTTGCTCAATCATATGGAAGATTGAATATTAAAATACATGTGCACCGAGTAAAAGGAAGTGGTATATAAGCACAATGATTTCTTTTTTTCTACTAGTATTCTACTAATTAGTCAATTTAGAGGGCACCGCTGATGCTAGGAGCCAACACGTGAAAAGTACCAATAACAACTTACGACAATGCACCGGTAATAAAGAATCCAACATCGTCGACAAGGGGTCATAATCAAGAAAGACCAATGACCTATATAATATAGCTAGCTGACAGATAAACGATCTCCTTCTGCGCGTGGAAAGACATCCTATCTTGCACGTCAGGCCAGTGTTTTGATTTGATATGCGTGGAATTTCCACTGTTTTAGTCTTTGCAGGGTTGCTCGCGTTGGCGCATAGCGTGGATAAAAGGGCATTGTTAGCGAGTTCTTTGGTTCAAGTGCCATTGATAAATGAGGACTAGGCCCAACCAGCTAACCCCAATCTAATTAGAAAAATGGAAGACAGAAACAAACCAGGAGGAAATGTACATGACATTGTCAGATTTAATGAAGCTATCAGTGCCCTTGGAATCATAGAAATAGCACTGAAAATCAGAAAGTTCACATGGTCCAATATGCAAGACTCACCTGTCCTACAAACAGTGGCGGAGGACGCAGAAAAATTTAGGTGTGGCGGTGGATTACAGCCATTGTACAGAAACAAAGATTAACAATAAGAACATCGTTCAAAAATACCTCAAATGAAAAAACATGTAGAGTACACATCTAAACAATTGGACCAAAATAAGCTGTCAAACAAAAAAAACATAAACTAGTAGTGAAAGATTAGAGTGAAAATGTTAAATGTAATACAAGATATACAATTTGTACCTACATCTTCAACCGGCATTGGTACAACATCATCTTGGCTTGTAGTATTGGTGTCCCCAAATGAGTTTCCACCACATCATCCCTTGTGGCATTACCAACTCCACTTCCATGAGTGATTGGGTTTGTGCTACTGGATGGACTAAAATAGCTCTTCAGATCCGAAATAAATAATCACATTCACATTAAACAAATTAGATTAGCCACATTCCCAATCCTGTAAATAACATTAAAAATCATTCTCACCTTTTCCTTGTGCCTTGGTTGTGTCTCCATGGAGCTTGCAGCTAGCAGCTTGGGCGGCCAGCCGGCCAGGGCCAGACGGGCAGAAGGCCAGTGGCCTCACGGGCTGCCAGCACTGCGAAGCAGAGGTTGGCTTGCTCAGTTGCTCCAGCACGGATTGGGAGAGGGAGTGAGCAAGTGAGGCTGTGAGGGGGCGCGGCCGACTGGCCGAGACTGGCCGAGCCGGCCTGCCGGCTGCCGCTGCGGGGCGCCACCAGGGAGATGGGAGAGAATAGAGAAGGGAGGGAGAGGGAGGCAGGGAGCCAGAGGAAGGAAGGGACGAGCAGGGAGCCAGGGAGGCGATGGACATTACCGGAGCGGTGGAGCTGGCGGCGCCTTGGCCCTCGGGGCTCGGATGCGACCGGCGGACAGGCGGAGCGGGGCTACGGGGACGGAGGGCGACCCAGCGGCGCCTCGGCTGCGAGTGGACTGCGGGGCCACGGGGGGATGCGGCGCCGGACGCCCTGGCCGCTGCGCTAGGGTTGGACAGGGGGAGGGTTTCTTCGTGGGTCAAAAAATGAATTGTATTTCGGAGTTGGGCCGGGCCGAGGTACGGCGAGCGCCATACCTCGCTACACTGGGCCCCTCAGCTCCTGGTTGGTGACAGTGGGTGGCAATGTCGCCTGTGGGCCCGGCGTTAAGGGCGTCCTGACCTCGACGTGGCTGGGCGCCCAAATGCGTCGGATGGGGATAATGGCGACGGTGGGTGCGTGGGGGAGAACTTGTGCGTTGGGAGATGGCGGCACCGGCACACCGCAAGGTCGGATCGATGACATACGGCGGATTCGGGCGGAGACGACGTGTGTGTAGATGGGGACGGTGGCGGTACGGGAGAATGGCGGGGTTGGAATGTAGGGTGAATGGCGAGGCGGCGCCGGATGGGGAAGATGGCGAAGGCGGTGTGGGGCGGCGGCGACAGTTGGGGAGGATCCGGCGGCGGCGGGTGAGAGGTGACGGTGGCGGCGGATGGGGATTTAGGTTTTGCGAGTGGATAGAATGGGGATAGGTGGGATCGGGATGGGGTCGGCGTCGGGCCAGGTGGTTCGGCGGTCGGGTGGCTTAGGTGGTGCGGGTGGACCAGGTGATCGGCCGGTCGGTTGAAATAGGCATGTCGTGGCTCGGTTGGATGGGCAGGGCTTTCAATAGCTAAAAAAACTCAGGGCTTATATATACAACGGGGTTCGAACCTGAGACTTGTTGGTTGGAGACCTGCTGCTTTACCACTAAGCTACTTGGTTGGTACTGATATCACGTGCAATATATTTCTATTTAACCATGTTGTTGCGACTTTTGCATGGTTGCAACCGTTGTGACTTTTTAGGCTGTGAAGGTTGCAACCGTTGCGATTTTTTAGACTGTGAAGGTTGCAAGCTTGAACATGAGACCTACCGGTTAGAGACCTGCCGCTTTACCACTGAGCTACTTCGTTGGTATTGATATTATGTGCAATATATTTCTATTTAACCTATTTTTGCGACTTTTTGCAAGTGCTGCATGCATGGTTGCAACCATTGCGACTTTTTGGATTGTAAATATTGCAACCGTTGCGACTTTTTGCAGCTATTGCGATTTTGCAAGTGTTTCATGCATGCATGGTTGCTTTACAGATTGCAACCGTTGCGACTTTTTATATTGTGCATGGTCTACAGGTTGCAACCAGTTGCTATTTTTTGCAAGTGTTGTTGTGCACTGTCGGAAGTTGCTGCATGCATGTGCACACTGACAACATATGGATGGTAGCTGCCCTTAACGGGGTGATACCTAACACCCAGGGGTGATACCTATCCACGAGCTCGACACCGTCGGATCATTTGTTATGGACGGCAACAATGAACTCCCACGCCAAGCCGGTGGTCCACGCACTGCGGCAATTATGAACTCCCACGGCAAGCTGGTGGACCACGCACTGCACCACTTAGTTGCTAATCTCTGAACACATCTTTTTTCACCGTGCTCTATTCTTTTTACTCCACAATACCACTTGCACCGGGGTGGTCCCTATTGCCCACTGTGCTCTCCTGTTTCTGCTCTTGCAGTAAGCTTACTGCCCAACCTCCACACGGCAGCAGTTCTGTCTCCCAGACCGGAGCATACAGCTTGTGACCAACACACACACTTCTCCATCAGCCATACAGCAGCATGTCTTGTGTATGTGCATATACCTGGACTCAACATCCCAAGCAACTGCTATTTTCACCATAAATCACCCGATCATACCACGCGGTCAGCTGGTGTTTTCATCATAAATCATCCGTAGTATACTCCACTGCCATCCCGCAAGAGCAAGTCCTACGAATCATTCTGCTGGTATGCAATGTTCCATCCTTCGTTCATCTTTTTTACTTGGTCGCAGATGCATCCACCGCATCGATACATTTGTCTTATTTTCTGTCATTTAACAGTTCACTATGAGCCGCATCCCTCTCCGTGAGCTTTCTATGGAACAGCAGTTCAAAGAGGACAACCAGGGACGCTGGTTTGCTGTGCGATAACGCAAATGGCACATGCCTCTAGCGAGCCCCCCCCCCCCCCCCCCCCCGGTCACGGCTGACGCTCGAATGAAACAAAATAGATAATCGTCAACGCATCAGGAGCAAATGCATATATTGACCTTCCTAACTACGACCACGAAGAAGAATTCAACTAACCTGCGGAAGCGAGTTCCCAATCTTGTGGCAACAGCGTCCCAAACTTTCAAGCTATTTTGCTTCTCTGGCTCGTGAAGGATGGGAGCAATGGAGACCTTCTTAGGCCGACGCCAGCAGCTAAGGCAGCCGGTTGGGTATAGTACTATTCCACCTATTCCTCTCTCTTTAATCAGAGTGATGCCCATCTCCTTGGCAAAAATTTTGAATTCTTCTGCTATAAAAATAGAACCCTGATCCGTCGTGATTGTTTGGGGTATGCCAAATCTGTATACGATGTGCTCCTTGATGAAGTTGATCACATCTTTAGCTGTGACGTTCTTCATCGGTACGGCTTCTACCCACTTGGTGAAGTAATCTGTAGCTACCAGGATCCACTTATGTCCTCTGCTGGTAGGCAGGTTGATTTCGCCGATCATATCCATGCCCCATCCTCTAAAAGGCCATGGCTTGATGATTGGATGTAGCATGTCGGCCGGTGCCATCTACACAACCCGAACCTCCGACAATCCTAGCAACCTATATAGTATTTGAAGCAATCTTCTAGCATGGTCAGCCAATAAAAGCCAGACCTTCTGATCAACCACTTCATTTTGTGAGCTGATTAGTGAGTGCCACATGTACCCTCATGTACATCATGCATGATATTAAAAGCTTCATCTGGACCGAGGCATTTTAGCAGTAAACCATCAATGGCACGAAAGTATAACTCGCCACCAATTAGCACGTGTGTCAGGGCCTTGTGCCGTATCTTCTTATCTACCCTCCAAGCCGGATCCTTCAAGTAATTGAGGAGATCGGCTCTCCAATCTGCAGCAGATAGTTGCAAAATATCTCAATGCAGGTATTATTGTCCTGAGGCATGTACCCAGAAGCTACTTGTGCTAGACCGTTTGCTTCATCATTCTGCTCCCTGGGTATCCAAGCGAGCGTAATTACCCAGAATGTAGTCATTAATTCTTGTCATCTGACGAAGTAGGGATATAAAGAATCACTGGCACAGTTGAAATCTTCCGTCAGCTATGTTATCACCACTTTTGAATCGCTAAAGATTTGAACTGCCTCAGCGCCTGCCTCGAGATGTAGCTACAGTCCCTTGGAGATAGCTTCGTATTCGGTCCAGTTGTTAGTACATAGCTCTCTCAACCAAATTGCAAATTCATAGGCTGCCCTCCCGAGGGGAGACGATGTAAAGCCCAATGCCACAACCTTCCTCGCATGTTGACCCATCAAAGAATAAGACCCACGGCCTGACGCTCACGAATTGAGTTGATGGAGCGATTCTTTCTGTAATTAGGTCCGCCAGTGCTTGGCCTTTGATAGCTTTGGCTGGTTGGTAGTGAAGGTCGAACTCTTAGAGAGCGTACATCCACTTCTCGAGCCATCCTTTGAGTATAGGAGCCGATAGCATATGCTTGATAACACCGACTTTGCAGATTATGCGTGTCTTGGCATTGAGGAGATAGTGGCGCAACTTGGTGCAAGTAAAATATATACAGAGGCAGAGGCGTTCCATCTCAGTGTACCTTGTTTCTGTGTCAAGTAGTCGCCGGCTGAGGTAGGACAATACTCTCTCCTTGCCTTCAAATTCTTGAATCAGCACTGAGCCGATGGAAATCTCATCGGCTGACAGGTAGATGATGAAGGGCTGGTCCAGCTAGGGAGGAACCAATACGAGAGGCGATGTGAGATATTGCTTGAGATCATCAAACGCTTTCTGCTGCTCTGGTCCCCAGACAAACTCATCATCTTTCTTGATCTTGATGAGAGGCATGAATGTCTCAATTCTTCCAGAAAGATTCGATATGAACCTCCTGATGTAATTTAGTTTGCCGACCAAGCTCTGCAACTTTGTCTTATTCTCGGGTGGTGCCATCGTCGCGATTGTGTCTTTGCTCTTGTTGCCTATCTCGATGCCACACTCGTGAATCATGAACCCAAGGAACTGTCCGGCTATTACTCCGAACGCGCACTTCTTGGGACTCATCTTCAGACCATGGAGCCTTGTTCGCTCCAGAACTTGACGTAGATCGGCTAGATGGGTGCTATTCAAAGCCGATTTAATGACCACATCATCGATGTATATTTCCACGAGCAGACCAATGAGGTAGTGAAAGATGTAATTCATGGCTCATTGGTATGTAGCTCTGGCATTTTTGAGGCCGAAGGTCATGACGATCCATTCAAACAAGCCGATGTTCCCCGGACATCGGAAAGCTATCTTGTAAATATCGTCGTTAGCCATGAAGATCTAGTTGTAGCTTGCATTGCCATCCAGGAAACTCAACATCTTGTGCCCTGCCGCAGCATCAACAAGTAGATCGGCTACCGGCATCGGGTATTCATCCTTGGGCGTCGCTCTATTGAGATCCCTGAAGTCAATACTGACTCGCAGCTGCCCACTTTTCTTTCGAATAGGCACGATGTTTGAGATCCATTTAGCGTACCGGCACGGGCGGATGAAGCCAGCCTCCGTCATCCTCTGAATTTCATCTTTGATTTCTAGGAGGATCTTGGGGTTGAATCTCCTTGGTGGTTGAGCATAGGGCGATATCTAGGATTGATTGGTAAACGAAGCTCTACGATCGACCGATCTAGACCAAGCATCTCATGGTACTCCTAGGCAAAGCAGTCTGCGAACTCTTTCAAGAGATTGACCAATTGGTTCCTGAATTCTGGTTTGAGCTTCTTACTGATGTACGTCAAGCGAGGCCGGTCGCCTAGACCAATGTCAACCGCTTCTAGTTCATCGGTTGCAGTAAAGCCGAATCCTAGCTTTCCCTCCTCTGCAAACTCAGCGCTGCAAATTGAGAAAGACAACGGCTGGATAGAGTAATTAAGGGCCTGATGATGATCATCAGCCAATAGTTTTTTATTACTAAGTGAAAGATATTCAAATATTTTTTGTGGCCGATCGCCTAGATCGACCTCACAACGTTTATCATTACAAAGTTCTTTAAAAACGGGCGATCGGCCTCACCTTGCAAAGGTGTTCCTAGACATCGATGCTGGTTACTAGAACTGGCGTGATTCCATTTTTTGTTGTCTCAACTGAGTCCCAATCTTGTTGCTCTCTTCCAGTGAGACATTCTGCCCCCCAGAAGGAAATTTCTGCTTTAGCGACGTCGAAAGAATCTTCAGCCGGCACGATCTCGACCTCGTCACCATCCCATTGAAGGAGACACTGATGCATGGTTGATGGCACACAGCAGTTAGCATGGATCCAGTCTCGGCCAAGTAGGGCTGAGTAGGGTGCCTTTGTGTCCACGACAAAGAATGGCGTGCCGATCGTCTTACGCCCGATCATCAACTCGACGTTGAAAACGCCCATTGCGAGTGTAGGATTACCCATGAAGTCGTTGAGGACGACGTTGGTCTTGATGAGCTTGCCATCTTCCATGCTAAACTTTCTAAACACAGCATGTGGCATGAGGTTGACTGCCGCACACTTATTCACCATCATCTTGCTGGCTGGTTTACCATTTATGTACCCTTTGAGATAAAGCGGCTTCAAGTGATGGTACTTCTTGTCAGCAGGCTTCTCAAAAATGATAGCAGTAGGTCCCAAGTGTAACGACCCTAATTTTTGTAGACCAAAAATCACTACTTAAAAATTTCATTTCCATTTTATGTTTATTGCATTGCATTTAACATAGACAAAAAGAAAAATTAATTAAAATAAATAACCCGAATGCTTGATGTAATTAGTTAATTAATTTTATTTAGGTTGTAACTTGTGCTTAATCTTGTGCATCATCTATTTGGTTCTTATTTGGATCTTTGTTTGAGTGGTAATCCAAAACCAAAATCCAAAACAATTCAAATCAATTAGAAAACAGTCATAAAAATCAGAACAAAAGGAAAAGGGCTTTTTGCCCCGTCACCCAAGCCAGCCCAGTCCAGCCGCCCCTTACCCTTTCCCGAATGGGCCGCCTCGCATCCAAACCGGCCCAGCCGGAGGGTGATCCCGCGCCCTGCCACTGCCTTGTGGACCACCCATGCCGTCTCACCGCCAAGTGGGGCCCAATCGTCAGCTTTCCCTTTCCCCCCTTATCCTGATCCGCTCGCTGGAGAGCAAGCGTGCCACGATCGGCGCATGTGCGCCTGCATCCCGCACCGCCTTGAGCCCCAAGAAGACGAGAGCAAAGCCGCCAGCTCACCGCGCCATCCCCAACCGCCCACGCCAGTGGTCCCCGGATCACGCATCCCGCGTGACCCTACCGGGAGCTAGAGCGCGCATGAGAGAGAGAGCGGGAGCGGGAGCGGGAGCGAGTCGCGCCGGGCCAATCCGCCACCGCCAAGCCAAATCCGCCCTCTTCGCAACCCTAGCCGCCGGTATAAGTACCCGCACCGTCCCTAGTACCCTAGGCTACCCCTGGGGCTTGCCCCTTTCTCTACCGTGCCACCGCTGAGGGACTGGTGAGTGAGGGTCGAAGGTGCCAGAGTTCGGAGCCGGAGGAGAGGAGGATGCCGTTGGTGCCGATCGTGCCAACGAGGAGCTGCGAATCGGAGCCGGAGCCAAGGCAGATCGAGGAGGAGGCGACGCCAACGTCAACGCCAAGAGGGAGAACCGCCAGCGCGGGACAGGACTGCGCCAGGAGGCCACCAGTGTGTCGACGCCAAGCCGCCGTCGACTCCTACCCGGACACCGAGCCATGGCATGAACCCATCTGACCACATCGACCTCGCGCCCGGATCGTCAACGCCGAAGCCGACGAGCTGCCGCCGCATACCTGTGGGCCACGATGCCGCTCTGCTTCCTCTACCCCGACGCGAGATCGACTCCTCATCGTCAAGCCAAGCACGGTGAGCAACCCCGAATCCCCTTGTCCAACCCCCTCGCCGCGAACCGGGTTTCCCATGGAGCCCCTTCTGTTTGCGAGCGCCGCCGCCTCGGCATCCTGGAGCCGACCTTCGTGTCGTGTCTCGTGCCATCGGCCGTCGTAGTAGATGCCATAGAAGTTGTTGTGTGTGTCGAACGCGTTTTTTGTGCCCACATCGTCGTCGCCACCGGGTCATGCGAGGCGTGCGTGTGAACTGCACGACGCGCCGAGCCTCCGTCATTGCCTGCAAGGCCAGTCCCTTGAGCCACGCCATCCATTTCTGTGACCGCTGTAGTTGCCGTAACCCAGGGCGGCGGTTGCGCGTGCGCGTTTCCACGTGCGACGCCTAGCACCGGCGTGAATCGAACCGCCCTCGTCCTGCGTTGCCCGCGCGCCGCGAACGCCGCGACACGGGCAAGCCGTTGTGTGCCAACCGCCCTGTCGCCATCTCGTGCAGGAACTCTGCCTTGTCGCCGCGTCCGGGATTCGTCCCGAGCTCGCGCGTGCCCGCGCCACAGAGCGTAGCTGCCTCGCCACCGGACCAACACCGCCCTGTCCTCCACGTTTTTAACAACCGTCGCCGCATCTGTGACTGGCCTTTGAGCCGTGTGAAGTGCAGGAGGAGGGGGCCGCGCGTTGCTGCAGCTCCGGCGAGTGCTGTCGCGCTGCTGCGCCTTGGAAGTTTTTCGTCGAACACCTGGTTGGCGAGGTGGAAGAGAGTGCAGAGAGAGGAGGACGGAGATTGGGCTCCCACCCGATCTGGGCTGTGCTGATAGGGAGAGTTGGGATGCGTCAGGGCCCAAGAGCGCTGCGAGCTGCCGAAGTGAAGAGGAGAGGAAGGAGAAGCAGGCCGCCTCATGGGCCATTGCTGAGAGAGGGAGAGAAGGAAGGAGAGTGGGCTCTGGTCGGCCCAAGGCCGAGCTCCTGGTGGGCGGCCTGCTCGGGAGGAAGAGAAAGGAGGCGGGCCGTGTGATGCGGGCCGAGCCGAGTGGAGGGAGTGAGCGGGCCATTTTTGGCCCATACGCTTAGCCCCGCTTTTAGTGTTTTCCAAGAAATGTTAAACCCGAATTAAATTTAGAATAACCGTAAGAAATTCATATCAACTCGGAAAATTATGAGACAAGTCCCTAAATTCATCTAAAATCAAGCCCTATAAGATAATGCTATTGTTTGAGTTATGTTGGTTCTTTATGCATTTTATTTGGAGTTTGTTCCGCATGTTGTTTATTCGGATCTTCACGTATAGGTCCGGAGGATCTCTCGAGGACCCTGACGAGTACGACATCTTCAACTACATCGGAGATTTAGAGCAAGCAACTCTACCCGAGGTCACCATTCAGACACTTCCCTCACTTCATAACCTATAGACACGCAACTTGCTACTGCTACTTTTATTATTTATGCTTGCTGTTAACCTAAAGATAGAGAGCCTGTTTCCATGTAGCCACTATTACCTTGCTTGCTACATCACCACCATTATACTACTATAACTAAGTAAAATGAACATGATGTGAGATTCGGTGATATGATGGTGGGATGCGATAACTCTTGGCGTGTGTGAAGTGGGTGGATTTGAGAGCGAGATGGTGTGTGAGATGGGTGGCGGGAGTCGGCACCAGAAACATGGGAGAGACTAGAACTCTCTTCAGAGTGGAGTGAGGTGTGTGGTGGTGCGCGGCCCACCGCTGAGGGTGGCAACCGACCCTTGGAAGGCTTGCTCTCGCCAATTAAGGACCGAGTAGGAGTGCCTCTTCACCTTGGACTATGACTTGTACATACCATGTGACCTCAGGCACGGTTCTTTACCTTCCCCGAAGGGCACCTAACTGCAGGCGTAAGGCGATAGTGTTAGGGGGTGATGGTGGGTCTGCGATGCGGCCACACATCCCCGATAGACTCGACCCGTGGGGCCCTGGATTACTCGAGCTCACAGTCCTGTGAGTGCGATGGATAGTATATCCGCACAGTTTTTAGCTCAGGAAAGCAGGAAGGTGCCAGAAAGGGGAGGTTATCTATCGGTGTGGTGGGCCCGGGGCAGCGGACGCACTGCTCCCGTCCCATCTCGTGTGGGTACAGATGTACAAAATCCTCTGCAGAGTGTATGATCTATACGTATAGCCGCCGTCCCCGGACAAAGGACGACCCTTGATGTGACACACTCTAACTAGCATGGGTTTTCTTCTCTTCTCCCTCGAGTGGGTAGATGCCAGCTGTGGCCGTTGAGGCTTGGGCGGGTGGGAGCTTCCCTTGCCGCAGATATAGTATGTTGAGTGTGGAAGTTATGGAAAAGGTGTTTGGTGGTGAGGTGTGTATGTGTTGGCATGAGTGATGAGCAGGGGAACCGGCCGTGTGACCGAATTCCTGAATGGAACAATGTTATGATAAACTGGATAATATTATTTATATACTTGCTTGCATAGGAAGCCTAGAGCCTTCCACTTGTGCCAGTCCCTTTTATTTTTATGCTGCCGCTTAGGGAAGTGTCTCAGGGTGGCCTGCGCTACTGGCACGCTGGTTTGGGAGACAAGATGGATGACGACCACTCTTACGGCGGATGGAGACGAGAAGGATGAAGATGAGACGGACGACGATCCTTCCCACAAAGGACGGTACGACTGAGGATCGCGGTGCTACGCTCAAGGACGCCTGTGGAGATGGACCCGAAGACCTACTTTCCGCTGCTAGATTATGATTTCTGCTTGATTTAGTCCTGTTGGACTTGTACCGGCTTTGACCAATATTGTATACATGTAATAATAATCGAAGTTCTAGTTGTGATATCGACTGGTATATGTGATTCACGATAGCACTATGTATCATGGGACTATCGTGAACAGCAAAAGGCTTGGATTTCGGCATCGCAGAATCCGGGTCGTTTCACCAAGCTGAGCTGCGCCATTGACTCCTCGATTGCCAGCGGATTACTGAAGTCGTCCGGTAAGACGAAAGCCATGTTGATATCAGCCGATCCATCGGCTCCCGTTTTCGACAGCAAGTCGTCTTCTTCATCCTCTGCAAGAGCTATATCAGCTTCTTTCTGGGACCCTTGTTGTTCTGACACCTGCTGCTTCCTCCTCCAGATAGATTGGCGTTCTTTCTTACGAGGTGGGATGGCGACTGGTCTTGAATTTACTTGTTTTAGGAGCCGAAGATAGTTTTCTTCGGCTTGCTCCAGGCTGCGCAGACGCTGAACTCTACACTTTTGAGACCGGGAGAGACCATCAGGGCACCACCGAGGCAGGTGGCATCCTTCACGTTTCTTGCTTGGTTCCTCCGGCCGTGGTTGCTCTGCAGATAGTCGGCAGCGACGCCTTGGTGGTGATGGTGCATGTTTGAGGCGTCGAAACACGGAGGCACACCTATCTTGACGGCGTGGGGCAGAGCATTCTGGGCAGTCTTCCATGGTCGGCAAGCGATTCAAACCCTAACTCCAGCAATAACGGAAGAAGGGGCAGTCCTAGTGCTCCCTGATGCGGCGATCATCGCGATGGCACTCCTTATCTCAGCGCCATTCGAGATGGTGGCATTCCTCACGCTCACGACGGTGCTCTTGGTGACGACATTCATCATGCGGCTCGTGGCGCAGACGATGGCGGTGTTCACTTCGTTGGTGTTGACGACACTTAAGCATGTCAAACCTTATACTGCAAGCTGTTGACGGCACATAAGCACGCCAAACCTTATACTGCAAGTGCACAATATCGGTGTAGCCTTTCCCCGAGATGAGTATCAAGGGTTTTGTCAATCCGTGGAAAACTAAGTTTAAACTAATATTAATCAAAGATTAATCAATTACTAACTAGCTCTAATAGATCTAAAAAAACTAAACGATAAAAGAGAGTCTAAAAAAACTAAACTAAAGGATGATAAACGATAATCTAATTATAAACTAGATATGAAACTAACTATAGCATAAACTAGATCAAGAATAAGAGATTAATAAGATCAAAAGCAAGATCTATAAAGAAGCTAAAACGGCTAAGGGATTAGCAAGATATATGAGACAAACTTCTTATAAACTATGAACCACCCTAAGCATGGATCTAACATGAAACATAGAATGAATATGATTATGAATGTCAAAAGCCTACTCGAACCTTTCTCCGGCTATACTGTCACTAAAAACCGAGTAATCGACGAACGAGTGAAGCCTAACCATCTCTAAGTATGAGTAGATTCAATCAACTAATTAAAGTAAAAAAGATCTACTAAAAGACATGTGGATTATTAATCAATCCAGGCCTGGTCACATGTAGAGATGAAGCATTGCAAAGATATGGATCATAGATCATGTATAAACAAAGAACTAATAGCAAAGAGACTATTTTATTGATCGAACTCAAGGTTTATCATAGTAAAATAAGAAGTACAGAGAGTTACTCGAGATACATCATGAACTTGAAGCGCAAAGTTGTCGAGACGGACTCGGCGAAGCACATGTCGAAAGATGAACTCGAGTCTCTCCGGGAACAGGTTGGGTCGGCCGACCCTAGGGGGGGTAGTTCGGCGGACCCCCTCTATTCATGCCTCCTCTCGCCTCCTCCTTTCGCGGAGATCTCCTCCTAGGTGAGTCTTGCGAAGATGGACCCTAAACCCTAACTTTGGAGCTCTGAATTGTAATCAATTGGATTGCTCTCTCTAGGGAAGCCATAAGAGTCCTAATAGTCCTATTTCTATGTATATATATGTTTCTTGAAGGTTCTTGGTCGTCCATGAAGCTTCCTTGCTCGGAGAAGAAGTCCTTGTCCTAGTCCTTACCGAAATCAGCTTTCCATATTTTGCAGCCTTTAGTATTTCGACCATAACTCCCTCATCTGAAGTCCAAATAAGGCATACTCGGACTCTAAGTTGTAGAGCTCAAAGAGATCTATAACTTTAGTATTTAAACTTTCTTCATTTGATGTCGTTAACGTCTCCGAATTGAGCCCACAAGGTGCTGCTGTCCAGGAATCCGAGAATATCTCAAGATTTAATTGGGGTTTAGATTGGACTTGTGATAAACCTTCCTTATCTTCCATTTCTTCATACTCAAGCAATCCTTAGCCACCGAAACCTTCTTCATAATGGGCTTGGGCCTTCTTTTGGGCTTAACTACTCTTCTTTTATTAATCATCTCACCTCCCTAAACTTGTAGCATAAATCCTTTATTCGAGAAATCCTCAAAATTATCACAATTATACCTATTTTCCTGCAAAAGTCAATATTGCACAAAAATAAAGATCATTCTCAAAAACCGGGGTTATTTGTTAGCAAAACAAGACTAATTCATAAGATTAACTTCTAAAAAGGCATAAAATTATATAAAAATAGAGTATAATTTTAGTCAATATTTTGCGTCAACAACATCCCCACACTTAGATCTTGCTAGTCCTCGAGCAAAGAGATCGATCAAAAACTCAACTAAACCTAAACTAATAACTCTACTGCATTTAAACAAATAACTCAACTAAATCTAAGCTAGTTCTAAACAATCACTTCTCAAACTAATCAAGTTCAGAATTCAATTCAATCTCAACGTGGGCATTTTAATCAACTTTCATGTATAAAAACTCCCACAGAAATTTTCGAAATCAAATGAATCATAGCAAAACCAAGACTTCCTTTATAATTAAAATGGAGGGTTTTTGTATGAAAAATAATCTCCAAAGATCAAGAAATTACATCGGTGCTTCTTTTTCAAGCTCACATATAGGCACTCATATTTTGTGGCTATCCTATTTATCATATAAAATTACTTTCTCTCACATCTTACAAGAGTTTTAAGAGGAGCTTAGTAAAGGCTTAGCAAAGTTAACTCAACTTATTGTTCAGCTAAGATATCTCCCTAAAGATCATCTAATCACCTTGAATTAACTTGGTCACGGAAAATAAAAAAATAAATATGCATAAACAGAGAGAAGGAAAAAGAAGATATAGATAGTGGACATGTGCAATATTGAATAAATGAAGTGGGATAATTCCTAGAAATAGCACATGGTTGGAGAAGTGAAAGCTTTTGCTCGTTACACTAATAAACACTAAACCTCTCTTTTTTTTCCAAAACTTTCCTAATTCTACTTTCTTTTCCTCTCTCTTTTTCTTTTTCCTTTTTTACTTGGGCGCCACCTTCTTTTTTCTTATTTTTTCGCCCCCTCTGTCTCTCTCTTCTCTTTTTTTCAACCTCTATTCCTTTTTTACTCTGCCATTTGATTTGCTAGATCAAGATAACTGTAGAACTTTTTCGCGTGATTAGCAAAAGAGTAAAAACTTCACTACGTGGGTAATGAGTGTCGAAAGATCAAAGGGTTTAAGGATATAAAATTCAGCAAATGCTAGTGCTCTAGTGTAGAACAACTAGTACTGAATATATATGTGGAGGCTAGCAATCAAGAGATAAAAATAGATGACCAAATTTTTCAAAGGATCAAACTTTCTAAAAAAATCAACCTTAACCAAACTCATTTGAGATAACCAGCTTATAAACTGTGTTTTCAACTAGGTTCTAACAGGATTTATCCTCTCTCTTGACAAAGGGATGGAAGACTTGATCATAACAGTTTTTTTAAAATAAATAAATAAATTATCCTCCAAATCTTTTCTTAAAGAAGCTAAGCAAAGCTATAAAACATTATCTCTCTAATCAAATCATGGGTCATGCACTACTGATCAATCCTTTAAGCACCACAATAGATATATTATAAATCTGAATGAGATCAATTTTCAAAGTAATCATAAAGAATAAACTTAAATTTACTGAGAAATTTTATTTCAAACACACACTAACTAAGACTCACAAAATTTTTATTTTATAAACAAAGCAAAAACACATTTGATGATTAACCTCCCCACACTTAAGCAATGCAATATCCCCATTGTTATTGACTCAAAGCATAAGATATAATCATCAAACAGATAAATGAAAGCATAATAGTAGATAAAGTATAATGCAGAGAGGAGGATTAAGAAAATGTTACCGTCCGTTTGATGAAGTGTAGCTGAATCTCTCTTATCATGGAAGGACGAAAATTAGATGGTCTTCTAGACTTCTTATTGGTTGCTTGCTAAGGTACAAGCAATCTCATCTTCACACACTTCACTTGTTCATCATTCACCAATCTTCAAGCTTCCCATTTGTGGCTTCACCAAATATAGAAAGTGTTGATGTAGCTGAACCGACGCCTCTTCATGTTAATCATGTTGCTTCTCTTGGCATCTTCAAATGTTGCACCACCTTCTTGAATGTCTAACTCATGGAGTCCTTTGAGATGACTATGATCCTCTGAGTTAGCTCATGAGTCTTCTATGTAAGCATTGCCCCTCGTTTCTTCCTTGTTATTGCCATCATCTTCCTTATCTAGTCATCACCATTGTAGCTGACCTCCTCTTATTTATGAAATATCTCCTTGATCTTGAACAGAA
Source organism: Paspalum notatum (assembly GCA_022530915.1). Classification (NCBI taxonomy): domain Eukaryota; kingdom Viridiplantae; phylum Streptophyta; class Magnoliopsida; order Poales; family Poaceae; genus Paspalum; species Paspalum notatum. The sequence continues at coordinate 56,791,695 of CM039683.1, read as the reverse complement.
CATGCCTTCAATAATAGATCTATTAGATAGCCCTTGAAATTATCTTTCCAATGAGTATTCGTGCACCTAAATCCGGTTCCGAATGAAGGAATTATGCCATCTTTACTCCAGAGACTTCGTACTGTCAGAACTGTTTCCAGCTAGAGTCACGTCAATTGTTTTGACCATAAATCCTTGTAGAAAATTCTAAATGCAGCTCTGTTTGATCCGTTGGAAAGCTAATTTGATGGGGCTTCCAAATATAATAAAATATTCTATTTTTATCTGATGGAGTCGACCAGAAACTTAATGACTTATTCAGGTTTCAGATTTGAACTTCTGAGATGTTGATAATTCTTAATCCTTCAGTTCTTGGGCACCATGGTGGCATATGTGTTGGTTCTTGAAACACTTTCCTTCAATGTTCTCCTTCATCTTCATCACCAAAGATTCCTCCAATCCTCATAAATTCTCTCCATACCTGCAAAACAAATTGAGCGCACAAATCTACTCTCGGGGTGATAATCGGGAAGAGATAGAATTTACTTTCATCTATCGCATCCAATGATTCCTAACTTGTGGCTTAATTACTCTGGTTAAAACAAGGATTAATAAAACCTATATGAGTGTATGAATGTGCAAATGTAAATGTATGCATGAGATAAGCATATAAACAGAGACAATGATTGAATAAGGTTCTAAACACCACGTCTACAACAAGATTGCTAAGTCTCTCTATAGCCATAAAGATTTAACTAACCAAGATTGAAACACCATATTTTATCAAGGTCATAAACTCATAATAGCACAAAAAAATAAAGCGCATTGCAAAGCTTATAAACTAATCAACGAAATATAAATATGGATGGCTAGTAAGGTTTAATTGAACTTCATCATAATAATCAACAATCTAGTCCAAGCACCATGCTTACACAAAATTGTTAAGGAAAAACGCTGATCAAGCATTTAACATAAACATGAAAGCACATATCATGAAGTTAATTAATCAACCAAGCCAATTAAAATGCAAACATGCAACTTTAATCTAAATACAACAGGTGGTATATGCAAAATACAATCTAAATGAAACATGCTTTTTTTTATGGAACACACATAAAACATGATGATATGATATAAATGCAATCTAAACCAAATTTTTCTAGGTAATTAGACACAAATTAGCCATCAAAGGAAGGTGTTTAAGCTTTCTAACAATAAAACAAAAACATAAACTAACTAAAAACGGGTTGCCTCCCGAAAAACGCTTAATTTATAGTCTATTGCTAGACTAATTACTATCAAACGTTTAAGATTATTAACAAGATCGAGATTTACAAAATTTATGATAAACATAAGCATTCATAACCACAATTATAGTCAAATTACAGAAGCAAAGCAAATTGTGATTAAATAGAGTATGGATCATATATTTAGCATTAAACTTTTTCTCTAACTCAGATTTATTAGGCATAAATTATCAAAGTTAAAACTTATAGCCTCATTTTCATTTTTAAGAAAATCTAACCTATAAACATAATTATTACCATTATAAGGTTTAGCATCAAGAATCATCTTATTCAAATTGAAAAATTTATTAAAACAAAGAAATTTTGGGAAAGGTTTGTGTACCTTGGGTTCGGATTTTCGAAGAGCTCATCCCTCGACGTCTCAATTGGAATTTGAATCTCAACATCTTGAAATGAATCCTTATTGCTTTGATGATCTTCAATTTCACCATTGAGTTGTCTATCTAAATCTTCAGTTTTGAGGATGGTTGATGTCGAATTAGTCTCTTCATCAAGCTTTGTCACATACTGATTCTCTGGAGTGAAATTTTGAGCAGCACAAATGGTGTTGTCAAATGGAGAAGTAGCTGAGTATCTGGAGTCTTCCATGAGTGAGCTACTACAAGTTGAGTGACTCCAATGATAGTGTCTTCTCCACTCATCTTTACTTTCTTCAATTGTGTCAGCTGCTACTGAGTGAAGATAGCTTTGCTCATTGACTTAAAAATTTCGCAGCATTTCCCTTGTGATAAAATCATCCACTAGCTTGTCTGATGGAAGTGATTCTTCAATGCATATTGATGGTAACTCTGACGTCTTCACTTCCACTAAGCTTGAGCTAGCTTCCATTGTCTTGAAGGCAAGTAGCTAGTCTTCTTCTTCCTCAAACATGCTAACACTTTCTTCTGTGGGGTGGTCTTGATCATCTCCTCCTGTTTTGGCTTGAACCATTTCGGCAGCATCTCCACTATACTCTGGTCTCGTGGGAAAGATTCTTCACTCTTGAATGGTTCTCCAAAATCAACACCTATGCAGTGTAATCTCTCATATTCTCTGCCATCAAATCCAAATGACACTGGAGGTTGGTCTTCTGGTGTTGGCGCCACCTCTGCTCCTTTGTCTTCTCTTTCTCTCCTTTCTCTCTCTTCCTTGGAGGTCAAACAGATATTGGATAAGATTTCTCTAACTTCACTGACTGACATGTCCATAAGTGATCCTCTGGCACACATGTTGACATATCTGGAAGCTTCTGAAGTTATCCCGTAATAGAATATACTTAGTAACTCAGCAGACGTCACTCCAAGATTTGGTCCTTGACTAAGCAGATCGTTGAGTCTTTCCCAAGCTTCGTCGATGTCTTTATTTTCTTCTTGCGCAAAGCTCCGCACTTGCTTTCTCAACTTGTGCACCTTGATCATGGGAAAGAACTTGGTGACGAATTTTACTACTAGCAATCCCCAGTCTCCTTGAGCTTCTCTTGCAGCAAGTTGGTACCATCTCTGAGCTTTATCGACGAGTGTGAATGGAAAAAGATTCCACTTCACCCACTCTGCTGGAACTCCGTCTTGTTGGAATGTGTGGCAGATTTCACTGAACTTCTCCAAGTGCTTGTATGGATTTTCTGATTCAGCTCCACTGAAAGAAAGTTTAGCAGCAATTCTGATGATTCATGACTTCAGCTCGTAGGATTTGGCTGTTGGCTTCACGTTTGATTCTTGTGGCTTCAGCTCTTGAATTGTTGACTCACTCAACGTTGCTCTCATCCAATGTTCTAGTAATGTTGTCATATCTAACACAAAAACTCAAACAAAAACACAAAAACAAAAATCTAATGATAGCAACGTTGTTGGGTTAGTCTAGAACATAAGAACGATGAACGAACACAAGAACGAACAATGAACACAAGAACACAATTAGAGAACAAAAATGTAATTAGAGCACACTAAGCAATTAAACACTATAATTAGAAATAACTAGACAATTAGAAACTAAGATTAGAACACAAAACCAGACATAAACTAGAGAATTATAACATGCTAACTAATTAGAACTCAATTAGAAAAACTATTAGCACACAATTAGAATAAGACTCACACAATTAGAACAAGATTAGCCACAATTAGCAGACACACACTTAACTATCAAAACTAGTAGTAAAAGGCTAATATAGGATTAATAATAGCTTAAACGATAGTTGTTCCTCGGCAACGGCGCCAGAAAAGCTTGTTGACGGCACCTAAGCAAGCCAAACCTTATACTGCAAGCGCACAGTATCGGTGTAGCCTTTCCCGGAGATGAGTATCAAGGGTTTTGTCAATCTGTGGAAAACTAAGTTTAAACTACTATTAATCAAGAATTAATCAATTACTAACCAGCTCTAATAGATCTAAAAAACTAAAGGATAAAAGAGTCTAATTACTGACTAATCTATATCTAAACTAAAGGATGACAAACGATAATCTAATTATAAACTAGATATGAAACTAACTATAGCATAAACTAGATCAAGAACAAGAGATTAATAAGATGAAAAGCAAGATCGATAAAGAACTAAAACGGCTAAGGGATTAGCAAGAGATATGAGACAAACTTCTTATAAACTATGAACCACCATAAGCATGGATCTAACGTAAAACATAGAATAAACATGATTATGAATGTCAAAAGCCTACTCGAACCTTTCTCCGGCTATACTGTCACTAAAAACCGGGTAATCGACGAACTAGTAGATTCAATCAACTAATTAAAGTAAAAAGATCTACTAAAAGACACGTGGATTATTAATCAATCCAAGCCTGGTCACATGTAGAGATGAAGCATTGCAAAGATATGGATCGTAGATCATGTATAAACAAAGAACTAATAGTAAAGAGACTATTTTATTGATCGAACTCAAGGTTTATCATAGTAAAATAAGAAGTACAGAGAGTTACTCGAGATACATCATGAACTTGAAGCGCACAGTTGTTGAGACGGACTCGGCGAAGCACATGTCGAAAGATGAACTCGAGTCTCCCCGGGAACAGATTGGGTCGGCCGACCCTAGGGGGGTAGGTCGGCCAACCCCTCTGTTCCTGCCTCCTCTCGCCTCCTCTTTTCGCGGAGATCTCCTCCTAGACGAGTCTTGCAAAGATGGACCCTAAACCCTAACTTTGGAGCTCTGAATTGTAATCAATTGGATTGCCCTCTCTCTAGGGAGGCCATATATTTATACTTCGGAGGGTGCCCTATACATGGAATCTAATAGGTTGGTTATAAGAGTCCTAATAGTCCTATTTCTATGTATATATATGTGTCTTGAAGGTTCTTGGTCGTCCATGAAGCTTCCTTGCTCGGAGAAGAAGTCCTTGTCCAAGTCTTTCCCGAAATCAGCTTTCCATATTCTGCAGCCTTTAGTATTTCGACCATAACTCCTCCATCTGAAGTCCAAATAAGGCATACTCAGACTCTAAACTATAGAGCTCAAAGAGATCTACAACTTTGGTATTCAAACTTTCTTCATTTGATATCGTTAACGTCTCCGAATTGAGCCCACAATGTGCTGCTGTCGTGGAATCCGAGAATATCTCGAGATTTAATTGGGGTTTGGATTGGACTTGTGATAAACCTTTCTTGTCTTCAATTTTTTCATACTCAAGCAATCCTTAGCCATTGGAACCTTCTCCATAATGGGCTTGGGCATTCTTTTGGGCTTTAATTACTCCTCTTTTATTAATCATCTCACCTCCCTTGACTTGTAGCATAAATCCTTTATTCGAAAAATCCTCAAAATTATCACAATTATACCTATTTTCCTGCAAAAATCAATATTGCAAAAAATCAATGAGCATTCTCGAAAACGGGGTTATTTGTTAGCAAAACAAGACTGAAAAGGCTTAAAATTATATAAACATAGAGCATAATTTTAGTCCATATCTTGCGTCAACACAAGCGACAGTATTAGTGCATCTTTTGCCAGGATGAGTATCATAGGTTTATCAATCCGTGGAAATGACTAATAGAGAATTAACTATCTTAAGCTTAAGGTAAACTCTAGATCAAAGGGATATCTAAACTATCTAATCTATATCTAATCTAAGTCAAGTTAGAAGATAAGCAATTAGAACACTAAAAGTAGGACCAACGCCTAAGAGGGGGTGAATTAGGCTTTCTAAAAACTAAGGCTCACTCAAAACTACAACTACTAAGCAAAACCTATGCAATTAAATCTAGCTATGTGCACTACGGTTTTGCTAAGTGTTGCTACTACTACCGTGGCCAAGACTTGCAACCTAGTTCCACCTAGAAACTAGCCTATAAAGCTAGTCTAGGAAAGTAAGCACACGATTGCAACAAGGTAGATGTGGAAGCTAAAAGATAGGTAGAGAATGCAAACTCCCATTGACGATGTCGGCGAAAGCACAATGATGACACGGAGATTTATCCTGAGGTTCGGCGAGACCGAAAGATCATCTCACCCCCTACGTCCCCATTGGTGCTCCTCAAAGGGCTTTGCTCTCGCGTAGTACTCAAAGGAATATGGCCTCGCCCTTTGCAAGGGTGGATGATGGCAAAGTGACTTCTGCGGAAGCCAAGCAACCACGGTCGGGTCTCCGGATATCCCCGGTACAGACCCACCCGGCCTTTCTCTCGCGTGGTTCTCCCATACCACGGCCTCGCCCCACGCCGAGGGTAGAAGGATGGACAAGGCCGCTGGGGTCTTCCGAGTCCTCCTCACGGAGCTACCCCGCCGTCTCCACTATGGAAGCTCTGGCCAAATCACCAAGGGCCTTCCTCCCTCTCACAATCAAGATGGCGGTCACTCTACACTCCGGAGGGTCTCGCAAGACTTACAAGCCGTTTTTGATACAACGATAACGTGCACGCAGGCATAGGGATAGACAAGGTGGCCTAAGCAAGGATGCACTAAGCACTAGCTATGCCGAATGTGTCTAGTTTTGCTCTTGTGGTGGTTGGGCTCTCAAATGTGTGTATAAGGCTCTTGGGATGGATCAAATGGGTGCCTCAACACTTGTGTTAGCTCAGGATATTCCAACCACTGTGTGGAGGCCGGCCAAGGGGGTATATATAGGCCTCACCTCCAAAACTAGCCGTTAGAGGCTTCTTCCACCTTTCTGCGTACCCACTATCCGGTGCGTGTAATCTGCTTCCTCTCCGAGTCGACCGTTGCTCTAAAAATTTGACCGTTGGAGCCACCGGACTGTCCGATGGCGCATCACCGGACTATCCAGTGGCTCTTGGCGTTGGGTCTTCGAGTTGAATTGTTCTTGGTCTATATCGTCCGTTGGCACCGTCGAACTGTCCGGTGGCGAGCCACCGGACTGTAAGGCGGTGTGTTCCTGCGCCAGACTTCGCTTGGTCCTTCTCAGCCTATATCGTCCGGTGGGGAACCACCGGACTGTCCGGTGGTGAATTTGCACCTGGTCTTCAACCTTCAACTTTTGGGCTTCTTCTTCTCGCCGGTGCACTCGACGAGGCTTCTCCGGACCTCTTGGACCACCGAGTCAGGACCTTAGCTTGCATCTTGATGGAGGCTTGGGACTTCTCTTGTACCTTTTTGACCCTCATTTGAGGTGTTTATACCCAAGTCCACCTTTTGCACCTTGGGACTTAAACAAAAACACTTGCACACTAATATTAGTCCCATGGTGCGTGTTGTCAAATCAACCACCAAAATCCAACTAGGAAACTAAGCACAAGGGTATTAACCAGCGTCTAATCTAGCTCTAATTGGATCCAAAACAAGCATGATAAGAATATCCATAAGATATAAGCTGCAAGATAACTAGTAGCTCAAGACAGATATAAGCATGATCAAGCATGTACTTCATAGCTTGATTAAACCAAGATCAACGATCAAACCCCCTAGATCAAGCTTAACCTTTCTCCCGCCCACTTGTCACATAAGACAAGATATTCGACGAGAAGCTCTCAACAGGCATACATGATTAGAGAATGCACTTCTAATCACATCACATAGTCTAATAACATAATCAACATAGCAAGAGTTTCTAATCACCAAGATCACAAGAACTAGCTATGCAACTATATCACTAGTAAGCAAGATCAAAGATCAAGATCGCTAGAAGAACATAACCCTTAAGAACATGATCAATCAAACATGCATTAGATCTAGAATTAGACCAAGCATATGAGAATTAGATCAAGAATATGATAATTAGACAAGATCAATGCTTCATTACATAACATATCAAAGTTACAACCTCGATCGTACCTCCCATAATGATATGATTAGACCTCTAGAGCTAGGTAATTAGAGAGCCATGCAAGGCCTCTAATTACCCCTAGGAACTAGAAGAACCTCTAATCCATAGCCTAGAATCTTCTCTACATCTTCTCCCCATGATAATGAATTGGATGCCCAACCTCAGGGCCTCGCCAAGCTATTTATACCATGGGGAAGCTGCTGTAAAAAGAAAACCGCGAACCGACTGAAAAAGGGCCCAACTCGGCCGACCTAGGGAGGTCGGCCGACCCCTTGCCTTTTTGGCTTTTCTCATGCTCATCTTTTCTGAGGTCGATTGTCGCTTGATTTGATCAATAAATGGCCACTGCATGTGGGCTGCCCTAGAGCTCTAGAATCTTCGGTATAAGTCAGTATGTGCCAAATCTTCCATGTTTGAGCATGTCTTCATGATTTCCCGAGGTCCTTTGGCAAAACCCTTCCACAACTTTCCTTATAATGTTAAATCAAAGCAAATCCCCGAAGATCTCCTCCAGAAGCTTCAAGAAGGGGGTGGCTCAGCCGACCTAGGGGGCTAGGGTCAACCGACCCATGCTATTTTGAGGGCTTTTGGGCTTCATCTTTCTCTAGGATCTTCCTCTCTTGAGGTGGATCAATTGTGAATTTGCAAAAATAGGCCTTAAAACCTACAAAAATCAAGTATGTTGCAATTCCAAAACAATATTACAAAATCCACAATTATTGGTGATAAATGTTAGTGAAAGACATAGTTGACGCTCATATTCAATGAAAAACCACATAAAATGATACATTTATTTCATCAATATAGAGCGCTCACAATACCCTCACTCTTAGACCTTGCTCGTCCTCGAGTAAGTAAATAATCAGCATTGCCTTTCATTAAATTTCTCATACCTCAATCTCAATCAATCAAACTAACAAGCTCTCACAAAATTTTAGTGTGAACCAGCAAATCATGAAAGAAAAGATATTCAGCTAAGCTTATCCCTGAGGGACCCAAGTGTATCGAGTCTGGTCTTTCGTCCTGGCTGTGATGAGCGCTTGTCAACACCGAAGACTTGCTGAAGGACGAGCGAACACCTCCTAAGTGTGACCTGGAGGAAAAGCCCTCTCGAGTGGACTGAGAGGCGGCGCCAGAGTGGACTTGGTGTGACAAAAGCCTTGCCGAGTGGACTGGCAGGTGGCTTGGGTTGAGGCCCAAGTTAGGCTCAGCCCACAAGTGTGACTGTGGGTGCGGGACGGTGTCGTGAGCCATAAATCATTTTATCCATGGAGGCCCAACAAGCATTTTCCGGTTCGAGCGTCAAAACCGGGGCCCAAGATCGTTTTCTGGTTCCATCGTCAAAACCAGGGGCTGGTTGCCGGTATCCCAAAACCGGTAGTTATCCAAAGGGATGAGCTATTGACCACGTGGAGGACATCAGAAGATTACTTCGAGCCGAAGAAGATCAAGGACTTCATCGTGGCCGTTCATCTGAGTTTCCAGGCGTCTTTTCTAGCCTCTATAAGCATTTTAGTGTAATTGCGTCTGTATCTTAGGGGGCTGTTTGCAAAACAGCCTAGGATGTGTCTTGTAGTATAAATAAGGGAGATGGCTGGCCAATCTCCCTCTCTCTTGGCTGGTTGGATTGTGCTTAGGGCTTAGAAAACCCGAGGTTTTAGGTTTCCAAGCAAGAGCATCAAGGATTAGTGAGGTTTGAGTGATCTAGCCTCCACAAAAAGTGGGTAGGATGAGGGTGGCTGCTTGGTGAACGTGATTCATCTTGTAATCTGGATCTAAGACCTCTTTGAGGCTATCAATTGATGGATTTCGTGCAGCACCTTGTGTGTTCTTCCTTCCCCCTCTCTTGATTGGCTTTTGATCTTCGTTTTCTTGCCTTTTGGTGTGTTTGGTTTTTGGCAAGAGCAAGATCTTTCTATTGCCAGTGTTTTGGACTGCTAAGATGTGGTTTTGATTGTGGTTGTGTTGCCCAATCTTTGAGTCCACAAGCAGCCCCTCCTCTTTCGTTCTTGGCAAGTGGACTTCACTTCGGGAACAAGTCAAATCTGTGGAGAAAAACTTAAGCCTAGAGCTTGATCTGTTGGGAAGAGAATCTCCATGGCCTAGACAAAGTCCTTGCAAAGTTTGGTGAAGTTTGGAGTCCATTTGACCGAGGTTTGGATCGATTTTGAGGATTCTCTGGCTGTTTTCTCCCCTCGGGCTGCCCTATTTCATACCACCGGACTGTCCGGTGGGTAGGCACGGACTGTCCGGTGGCCTAGGGTTGAGCCCGGGCGGAGACTACGACGCTCGGCCTCTCAGGCTTTTAGCAGCCACCGGACTGTCCGGTGGTGAGCCACCAGACTGTCCGGCGGTGCTGCTCGGGGGTCAAGCCTCAGTCTTTTCCGTCCGGTGGGTGGCACCGGACTGTCCGACGGCTTGGTGTCCGACTGTCCGGCGGGTTGGACTTGAGGGTCAAGCCCTCAGTCTATATCGTCCGGTGGATGGCACCGGACTATCCGACGGCTCTGTGTCGGATTGTCCGGTGGGTGCTGTCGGACTGTCTGGTGTGTCTGTACCGGACTGTCCGGTGGCTCTGCCCTAGGCGGTTCTAGGCTCGTTTTGTGTCGTTTTCTCTCGGCGTTTGAACGAGTGCTGTGTAGTGCTTCCGTAGTGCTTTCCTTAATGTGTCTTAGGGTTGGTAGCTTGTCCTAGCTACGTAATCCTACACGGGTGAGAAGAGAGGGTTTTTGGGGTCATAGGTTTTTAGGTGTCGACCTATTCACCCCCCTCTAGGTCACTCTTTCGGTCCTCAATTGGTATCAGAGCCAAGTTAAGGTCTTCTATACCTTAACCGGTTCTAGATCCACTTTGTAGCGACCATGGATCAGTCCGTTGGCAAGATTCCAGGGTTCGATGGCTCTGATTACTCATATTGGAAGATCTGCATGTCGGTATTCCTCCAGAGCCAACATTCGTCCGTTTGGGATATTTGTCAGTGTGCTGATTTTGAGGTGCTTGAGGAGCGTGTTACTCAGCTGCAGCAGTGGGAACATGAAGCAAACAACAAGGCTAGGAATTCCTCTTGACAGCCCTGAGCTGCTCTGAGTTCAATAGAGTGAGTCATCTTAGGACGGCTCATGAGATCTGGACTACCCTTGCAAACTTCCATGAGGGGACAAGTCAGGTCAAGACCAGGCTGTATGAGACGTACAAGCGAGATTACAAGAACTTCTCCCAGCAACTTGGTGAGAGCATTGACGATTTGTTCAGTCGTTTTCAATCGATTGCCAACAAGATTCGTGCTAATGCAAGAAATGGGGCTTTGTCGTACGACGACCATGAGCAGGCTTGCAAGCTACTCTTTGCCTTGGATCGTAGTATTTGGCAAATGAAGAAGGAGTCTATAGTCGAGTCAAGTGGCTATGAGACTCTCACCACAGACGAGCTGTATAGCAAGTTGAAGGCTTCGGAAGTTGACGCTCAGGCGCAGTCCAGAATGAGCGGACCAACTCCAAAGTCCCTAGCTCTTATGTCTGGCCCTAGTAGTGGTAGTGCTGCTAACACTAACCCTTCTGTTGGCTATGCTTTGTCCTTGATTGCAGCTAAGGAGGAGGAACTGGAGGCTCTTGATGATGATCAGCTGTGCTTACTTTCCAACAAGTTCCAGCGCCTCTACTCCAACAGGATGAGCCGCAGAAGAGGTGACAAGCTCCAGTGCTACGAGTGTGGGAAGACGGACCACTTCATTGCCGACTGCCCCCAGAGGAGAGCTTAGGAGAAGTACTCCGCCAGCAAGGATCACAAGTACAAGGGCGAGTACATCTCTGACAAGAAAAGGGCAAGTACAAGGGTGACAAGAAGAAGCGGCCGTACTTCAACAAGAGGGAGTTCATGAAGCAGTACCAAAAGCACGTGCAAGAGCGTGACCATGCTTTCCTCGCCAGCTTGAGTGACTGTGACGGCACTTCCAGCGACTCCGGCTCCGACAGCGACGATGATGGTGAGAAGAAGATCTTCGGGCACGCTGGACTCTGCATCTTTGGTGACGAGATCGGCTACTGTACCTTGGCGATCAAGGGTGATCAAGCCGGCTCCACTGACTCTGGTATCTGCAACAGCTCCTCCACAGACCCCAAGGTGAGCGATGATGAAAATGATGAGGATGCTATGTTTGTTGCTTTGAAAAACCAGGATCGCTTGCTTAGAGTAGCAGCTAAGGATCTTAGAGCTGCAAATGCTAGGGTTGCTACTCTAGAGGCTGAACTTGAGACTTTGAAGTCTAAACTTGATTGTGCTTTGAATGATCTGTCTGTTGCTAAGGAAGCTTGTGCTGTTGCCAATGAGATTGAGTGTACTGATTGTCAGGTTCTAGCTGTTGAAATTGCAAATCTCCATGCTAAGCATGCTAGTAATGTAGATGTGCTTCATTCTACTACTGCAGTGTTAGAGGAGTTGAAGGCTAGGCCGACTTTCTTGCCAAGTGTGATGCTTGTCCTACACTTAGGAAGGAGTTGGAGGAAGTTAGGGCTGCTTTGAGGAAGTCTGAAAAGACTGCTAGCCCTACTAGTATTGATTGTTCCAAGTGTAAGGATCTAGGAGACTTGCTTGATGCTTTAGCCATTGAGAAGGTTCAGCTGGAGGATGAGAACACCTATGTTAGAACCATTCTCAGTTGGATTTCTGCTAGGGAACCTCAGCTTGGCATGATCATTTCCTCTTTTAAGTTGAGTGACAAGTTGGGGGTTGGTTACCACTACACCCAAGCTGATTTTGATCAGTTGTATGGAAAGATTGGTGATTTGTGTGGGATTCCTTTGAGTGAGAAGTTTCCTTTGACCCACAACAAGCCCAACTTTCAGCCCAACAAACCGAAGGATGGTGTGTGGACTGACAAGCCTAGGGAGCCACCTAAGAAACAGGTGTGGACTCCTAAGCCTAACTTTGTGAGGAACCCATTCGACACTTTGCCTAAGAGGAACACACCTAAGATACCTCCTAAGAGCTCCAAGCAAGGTGCTAAGAGAAATGTTCCTCCTAAGCCCACTCTAGAGCCAAAGAGCTTGCCCAAGAACCAAAACCAAGCAAAGGGTACTCCACCCAAGAGGTACGTGTGTGACTACTGCCATAGGGAGGGTCACCTGGTGGAGTTTTGCTACCGTAGGTTGAGGGTTGAGAGGCGTGGGGGTGAGATGAGTAATGAGGACAGGTACTACCAGGGTGGTAGACCTGCTGTTGAGACTCGGCGTGAGGATAGGCGAGACCGCTGGTCACGTCATGTAGGTGGAGGTAGAGGAGACCACTTTCCTCGTGGTGCTCTAGGTGGTGGTGGACGTTTTGCCGGCAGGGCACCGGGTCGTGAGCAGTACGGCTACGGTTCACCTGACCGAGGCTTTGAGAGACCATGCTTTGATAGACGTGGTGATAGGCAGTTTCAGGTTCTACGGGATTGGGGATAAGGGATATTTGATTGTGATTTTGCTAACCCTTGTTTTGAGCAGATGGCTCGGCACTGGTTCGCTTCTTTTCAGACTAACCCCAGTGTCCGACCATATGCTCATCCCATGAACCGCTATTGATGCAGGACGGAGGCCTGGAGAACATATGGCTCATGGATTCCGGTTGTTCGCGCCACATGACCGGTAATCACAGATGGTTCTCCAGTCTCACCCCAGTGAGTTCCAGCGAGCATATCATTTTTGGGGACAAAGGTACATGGAAGGTAAGAGGTGTTGGTGCTGTTCCAGTTTCGGAGAGTTTTATCTTGAGGGATGTTGCTTTGGTTGGTAACCTTGGTTACAACCTTCTCTCTGTTTCACAAGTTCTCGAGGAAGGATATGAGGTGCGCTTTAAGAAGGGCTGTTCTCGTGTTTTGGATGCTCAAGAGTCTTTGGTTTGTCCTGTTTTGCCTTTTGGGAAGGTTTTTCATGTTGATTTCTCGAGCTCCTCTGGTCCTTCTCGGTGTTTGGTGGCCGGTCCCTCCTCTGATTTGTGGAAGTGGCATAGGAGGCTAGGTCACTTGAGCTTTGATTTGCTTGCAAAGCTTAGCTCACTTGATCTAATCCAAGGATTGCCCAAATTGAAGAGTGAGCGTGATCTTGTGTGCCATTCTTGTCGTCACAGGAAGATGATTGCTGCTTCTCATACACCTGTCAATCAGGTGATGACAGCTCGACCTGGGGAGTTGCTCCACATGGATACTGTGGGACCTTCTCGGGTGCGATCTGTTGGTGGGAAGTGGTATGTTCTTGTGATCGTGGATGACTTTTCTTGTTGGTCTTGGGTGCATTTTATGGAGAGTAAGGATGAGGCTTTTGAGTTTATTCATGACTTGGTTTTGAGGTTGAGAAACGAATCAGGACATGCCATGAGAGCTTTACGCAGTGATAATGGCTCAAAATTCAAGAATGATCGTTTCAAAGCCTTTTGCCATAGCCAAGGTCTTGAACACCAGTTTTCGTCTCCATATGTTCCTCAGCAGAACGGGGTGGTTGAGCGCAAGAATCGGACCCTTGTTGATATGTCCAGGACGATGCTCGATGAGCATAGGACTCCTAGGAAGTTTTGGGCCGATGCAATCAACACCGCGTGCTACGTGGCAAATCGTATTTTCCTACGAGCTGTCCTTAACAAGACATCGTATGAGCTACGATTTGGGTGGTAGCCCAAAGTGAGCCACCTGAGGGTGTTGGGCTGCAGGTGCTTTGTGCTCAAGCAGGGGAACTTGGACAAGTTCGAACCTCGCAGTTCTGACGGAGTTTTTCTTGGTTATGCCACGCACTCGCGTGCATACCGTGTTTGGCTCTTGGACTCCGGCAGGATTGTAGAGACTTGTGAAGTTACTTTTGATGAAACTATGCCGTGCACAACCCCTGGCTTTGAGCTTGCAGGTGATGATGAGATAGGTACTACCATCTTTGAGGATGATGAGGAAGATGTTTGTGTTTCTAGTGATACTGCGCTGGCTGCAGCTCCAGAACCTATTGCTTCACTTTCAGAGGACGATGAGGGAGCTCCAGTACATTCTCCTTCGACCACTTGGGAGCAACCTCCACTCGATCCACCTGTACATGCAGCAGGGCCCACTGAGGACGTAGGGGAGGTGACCACGGAGCCACAGCCGTCTCGGATGGTCCAGCGGGATCACCCTTCTAGGAACATCATTGGTGGCCTGAATGGGCGAGTTACAAGATCCAGGTCTACTACTCTTGCTCACTTTGCACATTCTGCATTTGTTGCTTCTTTTGAGCCCCATGATATTGGACACGCTTTGTCTGATCCAAACTGGGTCAATGCCATGCATGAGGAGTTAGAAAATTTTGAGAGGAACCAAGTTTGGGTTTTAGTTGAGCCTCCACCACACTGCAATCCTATAGGAACCAAATGGGTGTTAAAAAACAAACAGGGAGAGGATGGAGTTGTAGTGAGAAACAAGGCAAGATTTGTTGCTCTAAGCTTTTTGCCAAAAAGAGGGGATAGACTATGAAGAGACCTTTGCCCCTGTAGCCATATTAGAAGCCATCCGCATTCTTTTAGCCTTTGCAGCTTCTAAAGGGTTCAAGCTGTTTCAGATGGATGTGAAGAGTGCTTTCCTGAATGGGTTTATAGAGGAAGAGGTCTATGTGAGGCAACCCCCAGGCTTTGAGCATCCCAAATTTCCTAACCGAGTGTTCAAATTGCAGAAGGCTTTGTATGGCCTGAAGCTCCCTGGGCTTGGTATGAGAGACTTAGGAAATTTCTGGTTGACCAGGGTTTTCAGATGGGGAGTGTGGACAAGACTCTGTTTTTACTCAAGCATGGCAAAGATCTTTTAATTGTTCAGATTTACGTGGATGATATCATCTTTGGTGGCTCTTCTCATGCTTTGTGTAGCAAGTTTTCTGAGCAGATGAGCAGAGAGTTCGAGATAAGCATGATGGGGGAACTTTAGTTCTTCCTTGGACTCCAGATCAGGCAGACTCCACAGGGTACTTTCGTCCACGAGAGCAAGTATACGAGGGATCTACTCGGAAGTTTGAGATGGCAGATGCTTCGCCTTAGATGACTCCGATGAGTACGTCTACTGCTTTGGACGCTGATGAAGATGGCAAGGAGGTTGATCAGAAGGTGTACCGAGGGATGATCGGGTCGCTGTTCTACTTGACTGCTACGAGGCCAGATATACAGTTCGCTGTAGGTTTGTGTGCTCGTTGTCAGGCGTCCCCGAGGGAGTCACACCGCACCGCTGTCAAGCGGATCTTGAGGTACATCAAGTTCACCCCAGAGTTCGGTCTTTGGTACTCTGCGGATTCTTCTCCTTCCCTCCTTGGCTTCTCGGATTCGGATCATGCTGCGTGCCGGATAGACCGTAAGTCTACCTCTGGTACTTGTCAGTTTTTGGGTACTTCTCTAGTCTCCTGGTCTTCTCATAAGCAGTCTAGTGTAGTCACTTTTATATGTGAGGCAGAGTATGTTGCCGCTGCTAGCTGCTATTCCCAGATCCTATGGATGCTTGCTACCCTGAGAGACTATGGCCTTACCTATGCAAGGATTCCCATCTTGTGTGATAGTTCCAGTGCCATTAGTGTTGCTAAGAACCCAGTTCTTCACTTTAGGACTAAGCACATAGATGTGAGATATCACTTCTTGAGAGATAACTATGAAAAGGGCATGATAGATATAGTGAAAGTGGCAAGTGAAAACCAAGTGGCTGATATCCTAACCAAACCCCTAAATTTAGAGACCTTTGCTAGGTTGAGAGGGGAGTTAGGTGTTTGCTTTCCCTTTTAGTCAGGGGGAGTTTTTGTAGCTTCTAGGTTTTCCTTTGGTTTTTCCTTTGCTTTTGGATTTCTTTTGCCTTTTTATGCATCTTGTATCATATTCATGCATTGCATCATGTACATTTGTAGTATACACTAGCACCTGAGCTCTTTTGGTATGAGTAGTTAGTATTTACTTGTGCTAGATTGTATATTGCTTGCTTGATCATGGATGGCTTGAGCTCTTTTGGAGCTATTGAATGCTATTTTTGAGCCAAGTCATTTTGTTTTCCTGAAAAACTTTGAACATGATCACCACTAGACTTGGCTACCTAGCATGTGTAGGAATGTTGAATACTTATGCTATCTTTCCATGCTTGGTTGGGCTAGTTATCTACCTGTGCAAGTTGTTTGTCTAAGTATTTATGATACCTTGCCTAAATCTGAAAATTTGAATTGAAATATCAAGTATTTGATATCTTTTGAGCTGAAATGAAAAGATCCAGGAGGGTTTGCTTTGTCACACTGACTTGGCACGAGACTGCTCATCTTTGCACCTTGATGAGAACTTGGCCATGGCTGTAAATGACTAAAACTTTGTCTTAAGCTCCTGATGGTCTTTCTAGGCCTAGGCTTGGCATTAGTTGGTAAGAAATGGTCCGACAAGCAAATAACCCCTGGCACCTAAGTGAAATTTGCTGAAATTTAATTGGTATCAAATTCAATTGTGCAAGTCTCAAATTGCTTATGGCTATGTTGATGTATGCTTTGGATAGGATTAGCTCACCTTGTATGCATTGCTAGCATTTTGTGTTCATGCCTATCTTGCTAGATGCTATTCTTGTGGTGATGCTTTTTTTTAACCAAACCTAAACTACATGCTTTGCTCCTGAACTGTGTGAGATAGGCTCATTTGAGCTTGCTGCATGCCTCGTCGCCCTCACAAGCTCTGTATGCTAGAACTTGTATCTACTAGCTTTTCATCCCTGAATGAGCTGATTTTGTTCACTTATGACTTTTACACTTTATGTTTTGGGTGAAAGATACCTTGATGTGTGCATTGTCAACAAGGGGGAGAGAGTTCACCAACCTTGGACAAAGGGGGAGAGACTTTGTACAAGGGGATCAGAGTTTCAGGGGGAGAGCTGCATTGTCCTAGGGGGAGCACCACCCCAGGGGGAGAGTTGCATTGTGAGATGGGCTGTGATGCAGGGGGAGTTGGAGTTTTAGCATGCTCTTTTGGCTAGCTGTGTCGAGCCTTTGCCTCTTTCTCGAGGAGCTGGTTTTTTGCTTCTAACATGGCTGTGTTGAGCCTTGCCTCTTTCTTGAGGGGCCATGCTTTGTTGATCGGCTGCGTTGAGCAGTTACCCTTGTCTTAGGGGGTCGATCTTTTGGCTTTGCTCTGTTCACTACTTGTGCCCCTGTTTCTGCCTTTCTTTGGCTTTTGGACACTTGAGTGGATTCTCTTTGTTTTTCTTTCTTCTGTTGTTCTTTGTTACGCTTTTGTTTTCTTTGACTATGATTTCAGGTAGTTGGTGAGGGTGTTGACAAGGCACTCATCAAGGGAGAGATTGAGGGACTCAAGTGTATCGAGTCTGGTCTTTCATCCTGGCTGTGATGAGTGCTTGTCAACACCGAAGACTTGCAGAAGGACGAGCGAGCACCTCCTAAGTGTGACCTAGAGGAAAAGCCCTCTCGAGTGGACTGAGAGGCGGTGCCAGAGTGTACTTGGCGTGACTAAAGCCCTGCCGAGTGGACTGGCAGGTGGCTCAGGTTGAGGCCCAAGTTAGGCTCGGCCCACAAGTGCGACCGTGGGTGCGGGACGGTGTCGTGAGCCGTAAAATCATTTTAACCATGGAGGCCCAACAAGCATTTCCTGTTCGAGCGTCAAAACCGGGGCCCAAGATCATTTCCTAGTTCCATCGTCAAAACCAGGGGCTGGTTGCCGGTATCCCAAAACCGGTAGTTATCCAAATGGATGAGCTACTGACCACGTGGAGGACATCAGGAGATTACTTCGAGCCGAAGAAGATCAAGGACTTCATCGCGGCCGTTCACCTAAGTTTCCAGGCCTCTTTTCTAGCCTCTATAGACATTTTAGTGTAATTGCGTCTGTATCTTAGGGGGCTGTTTGCAAAACAGCCTAGGATGTGTCTTGTAGTATAAATAAGGGAGATGGCTGGCCAATCTCCCTCTCTCTTGGCTGGTTGGATTGTGCTTAGGGCTTAGAAAACCCTTGGTTTTAGGTTTCCAAGCAAGAGCATCAAGGATTAGTAAGGTTTGAGTGATCTAGCCTCCACAAAAAGTGGGTAGGATGAGGGTGGCTGCTTGGTGAACGTGATTCATCTTGTAATTTGGATCTAAGACCTCTTTGAGGCTATCAATTGATGGATTTCGTGCAGCAGCTTGTGTGTTCGTTTTCTTGCCTTTTGGTGTGTTTGGTTTTGGGCAAGAGCAAGATCTTTCTATTGCCGGTGTTTTGGACTGCTAGGATGTGGTTTTGATTGTGGTTGTGTTGCCCAATCTTTGAATCCACGAGCAGCCCCTCCTCTTTCGTTCTTGGCAAGTGGACTTCACTTCGGGAACAAGTCAAATCCGTGGAGAAAAACTTAAGAGAATCTCTATGGCCTAGACAAAGTCCTTGCAAAGTTTGGTGAAGTTTGGAGTCCATTTGACCAAGGTTTGGATCGATTTTGAGGATTCTCGGGCTGTTTTCTCCCCTCGGGCTGCCCTGTTTCATACCACCGGACTGTCCGGTGGGTAGGCACTGGACTGTCCTGTGGCCTAGGGTTGAGCCCGGGCGGAGACTACAAGGCTCGCAGCCACCGGACTGTCCGGTGGTGAGCCACCGGACTGTCCGGCGGTGCTGCTCGAGGGTCAAGCCCTCAGCCTTTTCCGTCCGGTGGGTGGCACCGGACTGTCTGACGGCTTGGTGTCGGACTGTCCAGTGGTGTACCGGACTGTCCGGTGGGTTGGACTCGAGGGTCAAGCTGGGTCTATATCGTCCGGTGGGTGGCACCGGACTGTCCGACGGCTCTATGTCGGACTGTCCGGTGGGTGCCGTCGGACTGTCGTGGGTCTGTACCGGACTGTCCGGTGGCTCTGCCCCAAGCGGTTCTAGGCTCGTTTTGCATCGTTTTCTCTCGGCGTTTGAACGAGTGCTGTGTAGTGCTTCCGTAGTGCTTTCCTCAACGTGTCTTAGGGTTGGTAGCTTGTCCTAGCTACGTGATCCTACACGGGTGAGAAGAGAGGGTTTTTGGGGTCATAGGTTTTTAGGTGTCGACCTATTCACCCCCTCTAGGTTGCTCTTTCGGTCCTCAATCCCACAATAAAAGATTCAACAAGAGTTCAATTCCATCAATGACACATCTCCTCATTTTGGCAATATGCTTTTGAAAAAGATACTCAAACCTTTAGAGATAAATTCTTGCAAATCCAAAGGAACACACTCAACTCTCCAGTCTCTCAATATCAAATTGATCTTCAATAAATATATATGAAAAGGTGGAAGTTGGTAAGGGTCCTAATCTGAGGGACTCAAGAGGAGTCTGGTCTTTTGTCCTGGTTGTGATGAGCGCTGGCCAACACCAAATACTTGCTGAAGGGCGACTGAGCACCTCCTAAGTGTGACCTGTAGGAAAAGTCCACCTAAGTGTGACCTGGTGGCGGCGCCCAAGTTTGACCAAGGC
Organism: Paspalum notatum; assembly: GCA_022530915.1. NCBI lineage: Eukaryota > Viridiplantae > Streptophyta > Magnoliopsida > Poales > Poaceae > Paspalum > Paspalum notatum. Next base: position 56,771,797 of record CM039683.1, on the reverse strand, counting down.
GTGACAAAATCCCTGCCGAGGGGACTGGCAGGTGGCTTGGGCTGCGGTCCAAGTTAGACTCAGCCCATAAGTGTGACCTTGGGTTCGGGACGGTGTCGTGAGACATAAAATCACTCAAGTTTAGGCCCAACAATCGTTTCCTAGTTCGAGCGTCAAAACCGGGGCCCAAGATCGTTTCTTGATTCTATCGTCAAAACCAGGGGCTGGTTGCCGGCATTCCAAAACCGGAGTTACCTCTGAGGGATGAGCTACTGGACACGTGGAGGACATCAAGCAGAGGCAGAGAAACCGAAGACGTCGAGGACTCCATCGTGGCCGTTCATCTGAGTTATTGCAGTCTTTTCTAGCCTCTATAGGCGTTTTAGTGTAATTGAGTCTGTAACATAGGGGGTCAAGTGAAAACTGCCTTAGGGCATTAGAGTGTAGTATAAATAAGGTGAGCGGCTGTGATTTACCCCTCTCTTGGCTTGTTTAGAGCTCTTAGACCTAGGGTTTGAGAGTTTATCCCGAAATTAGAGTGATCTAATTTTGTAAGTGGGTAGGAAGTGGGTGGCTGCTTGGAAACGATTTTCCCATCTTGTAATCAGATCTTGAGACCTCTTTGAGGCTAATATAGATGGATTTCATGCAGCTTATGGTGTGCTCTTCCTTGCCCCCTTCTCATTGGATTTTGATCTTTGTTTCTTGACCTTTTTGAGTGTTTGGCTTTGGTCAAGTTCAAGATCTTTCTCTTGCTAGTGTTTTGGACTGCAAGGACATGGTCAGATTGTGGCTTTCCTTGCCCAATCTTTGGATCCATGAGCAGCCCCTTCCTCTTTCGTTCTAGCCACTTGGACTTCACTTCGGGGAAAGTCAAATCCGTGCAGGAAATCATAGGGCTTTGCCTTGATCTGTTAGGAATACATCCTCCATGGCCTAGACAAGCTCTCTGCAAAATTTGGTGAAGTTTGCAGTCCATTTGGTCAACATTTGGTTTCGATCTTGAGGATTCGTGGGCCGTTTTCTTCCACAAGCTGCCCTTTTCACACCACCGGACCGTCCGATGGTCAAGCACAGGACCATCCAATGCGTGGGGTTTAGCTTGGGCGGAGTCTGCGAGGCTCGGCCACACTTAGGCTTTTGTAAGCACTGGACCGTCTGGTGGCGGTGCACCGGACCGTCCGGTGGGTGCTGTGAGAGCTAGCCTCTCGGCCCAGTCCGTTCGGCGGTGCACCGGACCGTTCGGTGGTGCTGGTGCATGAGCCAAGTCTCGGCCCAGCTTGTCCGGTGCTTCTCTGCCCGGTGTGTTTCGGCTCGTTTTGCGTTGTTTTCTCTCGGCATTTGAGCGAGTGCTGTTGTGTGCTTTCGCGTAGCTTTCCTCTATGTGTCCTAGGGTTGGTAGCTTGTTCTTGCTACGCAACCTTGTACGTTTAAGAAGAGAGGGTTTTTGCGGTTGTGTTTTAGGTGTCGACCTATTCACCCTCCCTCTAGGTCGCTCTTTTGGTACTCAATTTGTATTAGAGCCAAGTTAGGGTCTTCTATACCTTAACCAGTTCTAGATCCACAGCGAGGCGACCATGGACCAGTCCATGGAGAGGGTTTTTGCAGGTTGTGTTTTAGACGTCGACCTATTCACCCCCCTCTAGGTCGCTCTTTCGGTCCTCAATTGGTATCAGAGCAAAGTTAGGGTCTTCTATACCTTAACCGGTTCTAGATCCAGAGAGAGGCGACCATTAACCAGTCCATAGGAAAGATTCCAAGGTTCGATGGCTCAGATTTCACATTCTGGAAGCAGCGCATGTCTGCATTCCTTCAGAGCCAACATTCATTCATCTGGGATATTTGTCAGAATGCTGGATACCAAATGATCGAGAACCATGTGACCCAGTAGCAATAGTGGGAACACGAAGCAAACAACAAGGCAAGGAACTTCTTGCTTACACCCTTGTGCCGGTTTGAGTTTGATAGGGTAGTGCACTTGCAGACGGCACACAAGATCAGGACTACCCTCGCTAACTTCCATGAGGGGACAAGTCAGGTCAAGGCTAGGTTGTTTGAGGTGTACAAGAGAGAGTACGAGAATTTCTCCTAGCAACCTGGTGAGAGCATCAACGAAATGTTCAGTCGTTTTCAATCAATTGTGAACAAAATTAGTGCAAATGCTACAAATGGGGCATTGCCATACAAGGACCATGAGCAAGCTTGCAAGCTTCTCTATGCTCTGGATCAGAGTATTTGGCAATTGAAGAAGGAGTCCATAGTCGAGTCTGGTGGTTATGAGACCCTCACCACAGATGAGCTCTATAGCAAGTTGAAGGCTTCGAAGGTTGACTCTCAGGCTTATGCCAAAATGAGTGGACCAACTCCAAAGAGCCTAGCTCTAATGTCTAGCCCTAGTGGTGTAGGTGCTGCTAACACTATCACTTATGTGGGCTATGTTCTGTCTTTGATTTCAGCTGCGGAGTAGGAACTGGAGGCTCTTGATGATGATCAGATGTGCTTGCTCTCTAACAAGTTTCAACGCCTCTACTCCACCAGATTGAGCTGCAGAAGAGGTGACAAGTCCGAGTGCTATGAGTGCGGAAAGACGGACCAACTTCATCGCCGACTACCCTAGAGAAGAGCTCAGGAGAAGTACTCCGCCGGCAAGGATCACAAGAAGAAGGGCAAGTACACCTCCGACAAGAAGAAGGACAAGTACCAAGGCAACAACAAGAAGCGGCCGTACTTCAACAAGAGGGAGTTCGTGAAGCAGTACCAGAAGCATGCCCAAGAGCGCGACCGTACTTTCCTTGCCAGTTTGAGCAATTGCGACGGTGACACCAGTGACTCCGACTCTAGCAGTGATGATGATGGAGAGAAGAAGATCGTCGGACACGCTGGACTTTGCTTCTTCTGTGAGGAGATCAGCAGCTGCACCATGGCGTTCCAAGGAGAACAAGCTGGCTCCACTGACACAGGCATCTGCATCAAGTCCAACACCGAGCCTTAGGTGAGTGATTATGAGAATGATGAGGATGCTATGTTTGTTGCTTTGAAGAACCAGGATCGTGTGCTTAGAGTAGCCGCTAAGGATCCTAGGCTTGCAAATGCTAAGGTTGCTACTCTAGAGGCTGAGCTTGAGACTTTTAAGTCTAAACTTGCATGTGCATTGAATGATCTGGCTGTAGCTAAGGAAGCATGTGCTATTGCCAATGAGATTGAATGTTCTGATTGTTAGGTTCTAGCTGTAGAATTATCTAAATTACGCACTAAGCATGCAGGTAATGTAGATTTACTGTTTTCTACTACTGCTGCGTTAGAGGAGTTGAAGGCTAGGCCGACTCTGCTTGGTGCTTGTGTTGTTTGTCCCATGCTTAGGAAGGAGCTGGATGAAGCTAGGGCTGCTTTGAAAAAGTCTGAAAAGACCGCAGGTTGAGGGTTGAGAGGTGTGAGCAAGAGTGGAGGAATGAGGACAGGTACTACCAGGGGGATAGGCCTGTTATTGGACCACGGTGTGGGGATAGGCGAAATCGCTGGCCACATCATGTAGGTGGAGGTGGAGGAGACCACTTTCCTCGCTGTGCTCCAGGAGGAGGATGCTTTGCCGGCAGGGCACCGGGTCATGAGCAGTACGACTTAGGTCCACCTAGCTGAGGCTTTGAGAACTACGATGGACCACGTTTTCCTAGACATGGTGGCCGGTAGCCTCAAGCTCCGCAGGCTGGGGGATATGGGATGTATGCTTGTGACTTTGCTAACCCTTCTTTTGAACAGATAGCTCGACACTGGTCTTTCAGACTAACCCCAGTGTCAGACCATATGCTCACCCCATGAACTGCAATTAATGCAGGACGGAGGCCTGGAGGACATATGGCTCATGGATTCCGGATGTTTGTGCCACATGACTGGAAATTTTAAATGGTTCTCCAGTGTCACCCTAGTGACCTCCAGCGAGCACATCATTTTCGGGGATAAAGGCACAGGTAAGGTGAAAGGTGTTGGTGCTGTCTCAATTTCTAAGAGTTTTATCCTGAGGGAAGTTGCTTTGGTTGCTAACCTTGGTTACAACCTTATCTCTGTTTCGCAACTTCTCAAGGAAGGATATGAGGTGCGCTTTAAGTAGGGCCTTTCTCATGTTTTGGATGCTCGAGGAGATCTTGTTTGCCAACTTTTGCGGTTTGGGAAGGTTTTCCATGTTGATTTCTCTAGCTCCTTTGGTCCTTCTCATTGTTTGATGGCCGGTCCCTGCTCTGATTTGTGGAAGTGGCATAGGAGGCTTGGTCATTTGAGCTTTGACTTGCTTGCAAGGCTTAGCTCACTTGGCTTAATCCGAGGATTGTCCAAGTTGAAGAGTGAGCGTGATCTTGTGTACCATCCTTGTCGCCACGGAAAGATGGTTGCTGCTTCTCACACACGTGTTAATCAGGTGATGACGGCTTACCCTGGAGAGCTGCTTCATATGGACACAGTAGGTCCTGCATGGGTAAGGTCTGTTGGTGGGAAGTGGTACGTTCTTGTGATCGTGGATGACTTTTCTTATTGGTCTTGGGTGCATTTTGTGGAGGCTAAGGATGAAGTGTTTTAGTTTGTTCATGACTTGGTTTTGAGGTTGAGAAACGAATCTGGTCATGCCATTAGAGCTATAAGCAGTGACAATGGCTCCAAATTCAAGAATGATCATTTCAAAGGCTTTTGTCATAGCCAAGGTCTTGAACACTAGTTCTCATCCCCATATGTTCCCCAACAGAACGGTGTGGTAAAACGCAAGAATTGGACCCTTGTTGAGATGGCTAGGACGATGCTCGATGAGCATATGACTCCTAAAAAATTCTGGGCCGAAGCGATTAACATCGCGTGCTACGTGTCAAATTGTATTTTTCTGCGGGCTCTTTTAAATAAGACCTCGTATGAGTTACGATTTGGGCGACAGCCTAAAGTGAGTCACCTGCGAGTGTTCGGCTGCAGGTGGTTTGTGCTTAAGCAGGGGAATTTGGACAGGTTCGAACCTCGCAGTTCTGATGGAGTTTTTGTTGGTTATGCCACGCACTCGCGTGCATACCGCGTTTGGCTCTTGGACTCCAGCAGGATTGTTGAGACTTGTGAAGTTACTTTCGATGAAACTATGCCTTGCATAACCCCTGGTTTTGAGTTTGCAGGTGATGATGAGAAAGGTACTACCATCTTTGAGGATGATGAAGAAGAAGATGAAGGTGTTTCTAGTGATACTGTGCCTGCTGCGGCTCCAGAACCTACTGCTTCGCTTTCAGAGGATGATGAGAAAGCTCTAATACCCACTCCTTCAACTACATAGGAGCAGCCCCTACTCGAGCCACCAGATCATGCAGCATGGCCCGCTAAGGACGCAGGGGAGGTGACCACCGAGCCACAGCCGTCTCGGTGTTGGCGTCTCTTAGCCTTTACAAGTTTTACTCCACAAGCGCACGGAGACCGCTGTGGTCTTTCACTCAGAGTATTCCGAGTATCGTAAATTTCCACAGGGAAGCGGTAGGCTCAAGAGTATAATTGAATAAACTCAAATCGAATAAACTGTAAACTTAGATAAATTATACCAACTAGTAGTCTACAGGGGTAAGTGTGACAAAGATAGGTGTATGGTGGAGAGAAAAGTAACTATTAAAGATATCTGTAGAAAAGGTATAGTTGCCTGGGAGGACAACGAGTGAGATAAAGTCACCAAACTCTAACTCTAATCGGCTGCAAAGATTATCCGTGTCTAATGTAGGACCGAGACGTGCGACTAGAGGGGAGGATGAATAGGAGCACCTGAAAAACTCAAACTCAAACCCCCCAAAGTGCGCTCTCACAAAAACACACGCACACCCGATACCGTCCACTGAACAGATACGTATCGGGTGAAAAGCGGAAGCACTCGAATTAACGCCCAATGAAACGGACGTAAGACGAGCAACCAAACTACACCTAAACGAAAAAACACACTACACCTAGACGAACACACACAACACCTAAAACTACACCTAGGACACATTGAGAAACCCTAAACAGAAAAACACTAAAGCATGCAACAAAACAAGCGAAAACGACAGGGCACAAAGAAAACAAGACAAGCTACAAAGCTTGCAAGTGTCGCATACTAGCCACTCAACACACCGAAGCATGCCTCACTTAAGACTAGTGAGTGAAGAGTATGGGCATGCAGTGGTTGACACAAAACAAGTTTGAAGTAGACACCAACACTCCAAAGACCAAAGAAACCAAGAAAAACAAACCCCATAGCAAGTGGAGCAAAGAACACGCGAAAACAGCCCCAAAAAGACTAGACCGGACAGTCCTCTCTCCACCAAAAGGCCTGACCGGACAAACACAAAGAAGGGGGAAGAAACAGCCCAAAAACATTACAGACCGGACAGTGCGAGGTCTAGAGACCGGATAGTCCGAAGTCCCTACTTCGGACAAACCTAAGGAGAATTAATTTGTCTGGTCAGTTTTCCGAAAAACAGCCCGACACCCCATCGAAAAATCGATCAAAACGGGGTCAAATCTCAACGAAACTTCACGAAAATTTGCATGGACAATCCTAAGAACCTTCCCTAGCAAACCCCAAAAGATCCACTTGAAAAGATCAAGGATTGCACGGGAATTGCAAATCTCGTGAGGTAGGTGAGTTGACACCGAAAAACCGAAATCCGACAAGAACGGCCTTTGCTCGTGGTTTGAGGATTCTAGCACTTGGCTAGTGAGATTCACCACATCATAGCAAGGCAAAACACCAGAAAAAGAAAGATCCCAACCTTGGACAAACCGAAACACACCAAAATCCAAGGATTGGAACCAAAAACGAACTAGAACGGGGAGGGGAAAAGGAGGACGAGATTGAGCTGTTCAAGACATGGATTACACAATGAGGAAACTTGGATTAATCATGAAATTCAGGTTACACAAGTTCCCTAGAGCCTACCTCCCATCATCCTCCCACTAATGACAAGATTTGACTAAAGTAGGCACTCATCTCCTAGCTAATCTCCTCGCTTTTCTCTCTTTAGACCTTGGCTGCTAGGGTTAGGGAAAACCTAGGGTTTGTGCTGCCAAGATCCTCTCTAATGACCAGCACTTAGGCTATTTATACACCGGTTCAGTTTTGGCATTTTTACACAAAGACCCCTAACACTAGAAACGCCCGGAGGGGCTAAAATAGAAAAGAACCCGAAATATCAGGGACCGACGACCACGATGAAGACTTCATCTTCTTAGCTTCCACGCAATCTTCATATGTCCTCCACGTGGCCAGTAGTCCAATCCACCTTTGCACCCCCGGTTTTGAAGTCAGAAACCGAAAAACTTTAGGAAGTCTCCGTCTGGGCCGGACTTGGCCCATCTTCTCTATCTTGGCGAGTCGTGGCCCAACTCACCAAGCCTTGAATAGCTTGGGTGGCGGTTTTGAGCCGAAGCCGCCAAAGCCTCCCTCGCACGCCTTCGTGCCATGCATTCGGGTTGGAGCACCACGGTGGCACCCGGCTTCTCCAGTCCATCGGAGTCGCCTCACGGTCCATCGGAGGGCTTACACCACTGTTGCCGAACCGCCCCTCCGTGTACCGAGCTCCCATGGCCGATGGACGCCGAGCATTGCCTCCATTCCATTGGAGGGCTTTTGCCTCAGTCCATCGAGGTCTTCATCATCTACCTCCAGTCCATCGGAGGGCTTTTGCTCGTTGACAATCACTCATCACACCAGAAGAGCAATGAGGCCGGTCTATTGGCTCTCAATCTCCCTCTTGATAAGTGCATTGTCAACACCTTCAACCTGTAAACTGAAATAGAACAAAGACAAGAGAAAAGTGTAAAACTGAAAAAGAAATAATGAAAGAAGAAAGTTGCTCAAAATGCCCAAGAACCAAATACAAGCAAAGAAACAGGGCACAATGAGACTACAAAAGAAAACAAAGCATCGGCTCCTCAAGACAGAGGCAAAAGGCTCAATGCACCGATGCAAAGAGCATGCTAAAAGCTCAACTCCCCTTGAAATGCATCCTCACAAATGCAAAATGAGTGCAAAGCTCCCCCTCAGCTAAATCTCTCCTGAGTTCTCCCCTTGTCCATATTTTTAAAATCTCCCCTTTGGAAGTACACTAATTTCTTCCCCTTGTTGACAATGGACACATCAAGGGTTCCTTGAACTCAACTCCCCCTGAACTAGACAACTCCCCCTCAAAATATGCCATGAAATGCAAGGAGTGTAACTGAAAGAGCTCAGAAGGGATGGAAAGCTAGTAATCACAAGTTCTAGCATACAGAGCAAGTGAGGGCAACGAAGCATACAACAAGCTCAAATGAATCTATCTTACACATATCAAGAGTAAGCTTGTTTTTCAGGGTTAATGAAAAGAAAGCATCACCAACATGAATAGCACCTAGCAAGATAGGCATGAACAACAAGATGCTAGCAATGCATACAAGATGTGCTACTCTCAACCAAAGCATATACAACTAGCCATAAGCATTTTAGAGACTTGCAAATTTCAGATTTAGACATTTGTATTCATAAGCAAGTTCTTTTTGTGCTAGGGGTTATTTACTTGTCTTTTGCCACTTCTTACCAACCAATACCAAGCCTAGGTTCAAAGAACTATCAGAAGTTGAAGACAAGGTTTTGGTCATACACAGCCTAGTCTAAGTTCATGTCAAAGTGCAATGACAAGCAGTCTCAAACTAGATCAGTGTGACAAGCAAACCCACCTGGATCTTTCTCAATTTAGCACATAAGACACCACTTGGAAGCAATTTGATTCAGATTTCAATTTAAGCAAGGTGTCATAAAAGCTTAGGCATAATCATAGCAAAGGCATACAACTAGCATATCCAGGTATGAAAAGATAGCATAGCATTCAACACTCCTACACATGCTAGGCAGCCAAGTCATGTGGTGATCATGTTTTTGGATTTCAAGAAATAAAAGGACTTAGCTCACAATTAGTATTCAACAGACTCAAGAGAGCTTAGCCAACCATGATCAAGCAAGCAACTGTACATTCTAGCACAAGCAAGTACTGGCTAGTCATTCCAAATGAGCTCTAGTGCTAGTGTAAGTGAAAATGCATATGATACATGAATGACATGCATGCTATGATCCAAACATGCAGAAAAGCCATCAAAGAAGCCAAGACCAATGTCTTCCCAAAGGAAGACAAGAACCACATCATATACCTAACAAGCTCAAAAGCTTGAGGCGATCCCGCTGGACCTTTCGAGGTGCATGCACGCCCTAAGGTCACCTCCCCTGCGTCCTCAGCGGGTCCATCTCTGTATGTGCAAGAAGTGATCCATGTAGAGGTGGAACATGTGTAGTAGTGAACGTAGTAGTACAAGTGTCCTCCTCCAAGGTGATAAATCAGAGATGAAGCTCCCCCTCAAAATGAGCCTACTAGCTGTACAAAAGCTGGAAACAAGAGAAACAAAAGAAACCAATGAACTATGATAGTCCATGGCTCAAGTTAGGGTGTTAGTGCAGGAAATCATGCATAAGAAATAAATATGCCACTTATGGAAGGTACCACTTGTGGATTTAGGCACAAGGCATGAATCCTGCAAAGCAAAGTGAGCACAAATGTACAAAACTCACATACACAAGGGAAAACTAGCTCAATCAAAATAAATAGGCACAAGTCTACACTATCCAAAGCAAAGTTAACCAAGTCATGAGACAAGGTAGCTAGACTACACAACATTAAGTTAGAAAAGGAAACACTCAAAATGATAAAAACTTACCATATGCAATACCTGTAGTGCATCTTTTTGTTTACCTTTCCTTAGGCAGTTGGGAGACAGAACAACTTTATTGTGGGAATAATTCTTACTCATTCTTTTTGGATGTCCTTCTTAGGTGTTTTCAAGCTTTTCAAAACAAAGAAGCTTCCCCTTGGTGCTCTCGATCACTCAGAGGTGTTTCCTTACCAATGGTCATGATTTTGGCCAACATTTTCCTATACTAAGGCCTTTGTGGAGCTTTAGGTGGGGAACAATGTGGCACACTTAGAATGTTTATTTTGCTAAACCAAAAATTAGACCTAAGAGTGTACTTTATCAATTCTTCTGTTTGATCACTGGAGTATGAGTGGTGGCATAGATTGTCTCCTTCTCTAAATTTTCATCACTTGTAGCCTTTTATGAATTTGGAGGGGATATGGAGCCTTTATTTATTTTTGACATGCTTGAACTTGCATGCTTTTCATTTTGCCGTGTTTTTGCACGCATTTTTTTTTACCATGCTTTTGCATGCTTTTCTTTTTAGCTCCATACCCTCACTCCTTGAAATTTGAAGGCTGTGGGATTGTGAGAAGTATTTTGGAGACTTTTGGTGGATGCAAAGTCTGAAATGGATCACTTGCATTTGATTTTGTACTCCAGCTATCAACAGAAGATGATATTTCTACTCAATGAGACTCAAAATTTGACAAAGCTCAAAACATATCTAAGTAGCTTTTTTTTGTAGCTGCTTTTGAACATGTAAAGCATATTTGGCTCTGGTAGGAATTTTTGAACTATGGGGAGCTTATTTTGTCATTTTCCAAATAAAAATCTGAGATATCCATCTTACTAGGAACATGAAAGAATCATCCCACGCTAAGCCATATCATTATCTCACAACAACTTAGGCTTGTTATCATAAATGGTATCCACAAGGTAAAGTTTAGGTTTGCTTTTCTTTATTCACCAACATAGGACTAAGCTGAGCATAAGTTGTCATGCAAGAATTAAACCATTCACTTGATAGAGCAACTATTCATCATTTCCAAAATGAAGCTAGCAAGTGAATTTAACAATTAAGCATGGGAGTTATTTATTAGGATACACTTTTTTAAAATAAAATTGAAATTAAATTACTGGAATTAAAAGATACAACGGGCACTACTCTCACAGATGGGCAGAAAAGACGTCTAATAGGGTAAAGCTACTACATAGATGAGCACATAGATGCACAAAGAGGCGGGATGGAATACATACCTTATGTTTGTGAGGTCTCCCTCCCCCCTCCCCCCAAGCTTCAATGAAGCTTAGTCGGGATAGAACCCTTTCCAGTTGTAGTACATAAGGTTCTGCTTTTGCATGCGTTCCACTATTGCTCTTGTTTCCAGGAGCACGTTGTGGTCGACCTCTTGCGTCTCTTGAATCTGGCTGATGCTGTCCATAATCCCTAAGGTGCGGTGCTCTTGGAGGTCCAATGCCCCGAAGAGGGCATTGATGTTCCCCGTGTACCCATCACCAGTGTAACGGGCAGAGTGGGACGGACCTACACTTTGATCATGAGATGACTCACCTCTACCGTGGTAGGATGGCGTCGGGTTCACTGAAGGTACAATGGAGTTCCATGAACTGTGCCATGATTCTGCCTAGCTTCCCTAAGCGGGTGTGCCTCCCGGGTTAGCCCAGGAGGGTCCAGCGCCTAGGTGAGCCCATGCAGGCTCGGCACCTGGCTCCTGTGTGTCCTCGTAGGCCTTGCGGATTCTCTCTTTGGCTCGACGTTGTTGGGCGCGAGTCATGACTCCGGAGACACTATTTCTTGCTAGCTCAGGTTCAGGCTCTAGCTGCATGGTTAGTGTTCTCACAGAGTACAATTTGAACTGCGGTGCTGGGAGCGGCAGCTCAAAATCGTAGCCTCTATATGTCATGAAATATTTTCCCTGTGTGTCTTTTCTCAGAAAGTGTGCATGGAAGAAGTGTGACTCTTTAACCACGCGTGAGGGATCATTAGGCATGAACGATACGGTAGCGTTTGATAACACTCCCAACCCATTGGCAATCGTTGTCACAAATGAAGTGATTGAGATGGTGGTGCTATTAGAGGCTAGTCCTTGCCAATGGCGGCTCATGCTAATAACAGGTGCAAACTTTTGTTTCTTCCACATGGCATAGAGACACCTAACATCCTCTACTGTGACACAGCAGGTATCATCCCGCGGGAAAACGACCATAGTGAGCCAGCGGGCAAGAAACCGCATGGTGGGGTGTGTGATGCAAGTAATGCTCTTTTTCCTAGGAGCATTAGGGCCTGCTAGTTCCTTCCAAAACTCTACTAAATTAAAACCAGTAGGATCTTCAGCCACAGAGCGCTGTGGTGAGAAGTCCAGAAGGTTGCTAAATTGGCGTAGAGTAAGCTCATAATCAGTATTGAAAAGGCGGAACCAGACAAATGTACCTTCCCTTCGGGTGTCAGTGCGGAGCGTCATGAGGAATTCATTGGTGAGGAGGATGATTCCTCCTTCTGGGATTTCTGCAAAGTCACTCCAGCCCACGGCCTGGAACACCTCGTTGAACTCCTCCCGCATGCCAGTGTCAACAAGGAGGTCCTCGTCGAAGCATTTGGTCAGGGCGTAAGACTTTTGGTTTAAAAGTCTTAACACCTTGGCCCCAACCTGATTGCGTGGTACGAGCTGCGAGTTGAAGAGTAGCTCTAGCCGGTGGGTGGACGATGTCTGGCGTTCTTCAGGCTCCTCCGTGCTGATGGACATCCTCTCGGAAGCAGCATGCCGGCTTGCCGGGCCAGAGCCATCGGAGGACGACCAACGGATGTGCTGTCCTGCCTTGCTGCCGGCCTTCTTTGCCTTCTTGAACATGCGATTCATCCTGCAAGACAAAGCAAAAACACACGATACCCGAAGGATAGACGACAGTAAAGATTAGCGTTAGCGGATTAGTCGTCTAAAATCAGCGTCCTTGTGGGGCAGAGCCTCCACAAAACGTTCTTGATTCTGCACAAGGTGAGAGAGTGTTGCTGGAATTTTATTTGGCTAACCAAATTTTATTCGGACATTATTTTAACTAAGCATGGAAGCTTAATTAAGCACTAACTAGAGAGATTAGAGAGGGAGAAGTGAGGATATGTAGCTTGCTGCTTGGTGCATCGAGCAAGGAGGCAGGGGAAAGTATTTATAGGCGAAGGGGAGTGGAGAGGTGGCCAGGCGGCCACTGATGGTGGTCGGGCGACCACCCTCCCCGGTCGGCCGGCCAGGCAAGTGTGCCGGGCAGCCATCATGGCCCGTGCTGGCATGAATGGAGGAGGAGGAGCAGCTGCATGCACCGAAGGGACGAGAAAGGTGGGTCGGTCGGCCACACCATTGAGCCGGGCGGCCACTTGAGTGCGGGTGCTCCTCCCTGGGTGCCTATCCTAGCCTCAAAGGATTGTAGAGAGAGGGAGTAAAAGGGAAAGAAGGGTGAAAGGAAAATGGAGAGGAAGGGAAAGAAAAGGGAAAAGGAGGAAAAGAAAAGGAAAAGAAGGAAAGGGAAGAAAGAGAGGGAGCCTTGGCCGGTGCTAGTGCCCTGCGCAAAAGAAATGAGAAAGAGTGGCAGGGGGGCTGGTCGGCCGACCAAGCCTGATGGCCGGCCGGCCACCCAATTTTTTTTTCAAAAATGCAAAATTTTTAGGAAAATAAACTAATGCAGACTTTAGATGAACAAAAATTTAAATATGCAGTGGAACAGAAATTAAATTTTGGTGAGAAATTAAATATGCCGTCGAACGATAATGTCAATTTACCTGTTGGCGAGGGGAGCCCATGTCTTGCCCTTCGGAGTTTCGTAGAAACTGATGCTAGGGGCTGCCTTTCCTTGTGTCCTATTTCTTCTATGCTGCCTTGATTTAGTCAAATTATCCTCGGTGCCGACCTTGTTCTCAGGTGCTTGTTTAGCTTGCCATTTTGGCGTAGTCAATTTGCTTTCAGCACCATCTTTCTTCTCAGGAGCTTTGCCTCCTGGTGCGTGTCTAGGCCTATCGCACCTCGTCTCTTGTCTACTCAACCTTCTGCATTGCATTGCCCTCTCATACTCTTTTTGCTGGATCTCAGCCTCGATTTTCAATTTCTTCTTCATAAATGCAACGAGGCTGTCCTCCTTTGAATTTGAATTGTTGGTCTCAGCCTTGACCTTGGGTGCATTCTTTGGGGCTTGGCACTTGAAAGTGCGCACCTTGTTGCATTGTTCCACTTTCGGCTTGAAGTTGAATGTTTCCTTCTTGCCGTTTATATTCAGGTGGACTTTTCTTGCCCCAACGTCGATAGTAGCTTCAGCGGTACTCAAAAAGGGCCGTCCAAGGATGAGCGGGGTTTTCGAGTCAATCTCCATGTCCCAGACTACGAAGTCCACTGGGATGAGGAAATTCCAGATTTTCACCGAAACGTTCTCTGCGACTCCCTCTAGGTAGCGGACAGATTAATCCGCAAGCTATAGGCACATGGCTGTGGGGGCATGCGCGGTGTGATTCAGCCTGTCAAAGATGACCTTCGGCATTACGCTGGCACTGGCTCCAAGATCACTCAACGCTTGGTCAAATTGCTGGGTCCCAATTGAGCATGAGATGGTGGGGATTCCAGGGTCCTTTTTCTTTAGTATAACTGCGTTACACTCCTCTGTTAAATGCACAATTTCCATTGACGGTAGGGGTTTCTTGTTGTTGAGGATGTCTTTTAGGTACTTGGCATATGTTGGAACCTGCATCGCATCTAGTAGGGGTATGTTGACATATAACTCCTTAATAACCTCAATGAACTTACTGTACTGTTCGTCAGTGGCAACTTTCTTCTTTCGTGGATGAAATGGTAGCACCGTAGTGTCGTAAAACTCTTGGGGAAGATGTTTCGACGCTGGCTTTTCCTCCTTTCCAAGTGTTTCTTCATCTGCAACCTTGTCTTCGGACTTAGTGGTCTTCTCCTGCTCTTTACCTGCACAGCTAGGAGGCGGGGGATCCTGTGTGGACTTTCCACCCCTAGTGGTTACTGCATTTATGTGCTCCTTGGGAGGAGCTTCAGGTTGCCCAGGCAGTTTACCCGTATTTGGGTTAGGCAAAGCAGCAGCCAACTGAGCTATTTGAGTTTCCAGCATTTTATTGAAGCTATGTTGGTTTTTCATAGCACTATTCAAAGTTTCCATTTGTAGCGAAATAGATTCAAACATTCTATCATTGGCATAGAACTTTTTACTAAAGCTATCATTCCTAGCTTTTTGATCAAAACTATAATTATTTTTAGGAAACTGCTGTGAACTCCCAGAAGAGTTACCTTGTCCGGAGAAAGGGAGATGTGATCGTGAATTCCATCCTGGTTGAGGACGATTCCCATTCTTGAAGCTGTTGCTATTGATAAAGTTCGCATCTTCAGGTCATGTCTCGGGGCAGCTGTTCACTGAGTGCCCCCTATTCCCACAGACTTCGCAAGTCATGTGAGCATCAAGGGCCTGGACTGGAGCGGCTTCTGGTGTGTCATTTAGCTTCTTCAGTAGCAAGTCCATCTTCGCGGCGAGCATGTCAGTGCTCTCGACTTGGTGGACACCACGGGATCGGGTACTAGACCTCTCTTCTCTCCATCCTTGATTGGTGGCCATTTTCTCGATTACGTTTTTGGCCACCGAGATGCTCAAGGAGAGGAAGGATCCTCCAGTGGCTGCATCCAGGTGCTCTTGTACTAAGCGGTGAAGCCTTTAAAAGAAACTCTGAAAGATCAGCCACTCTTGCATTCCGTGGTGGGGGCAAGCTGCAATGTACTCTTGCAAGCGTTCCCAGGCTTCTGCCACGGTTTCATCAGTGAGCCATTGGAAGCTCAAAATCTTGTTCCTCAATGCATTGGTCTTTCCCAATGGGAAGTACTTCGCAAGAAAAAGCATCGGAACACGCATTCCAAGTTGTGAGTGTTGCACGGTTGAGGTAGAACCACTGTTTTGCTTTCCCAACAAGAGAGAATGGGAAGAGACGAAGCTTGACAGTAGGTTTCAAGAAACTACTGCAGGTGATTGTTGGCATCTTCCATAGCCAGTCCGCAGAAAGGGATAGCTTGAACCATGTGGATCACTCCCGGTTTGAGTTCGAAGTTCTCCCCACTTGCACCTCAGGTCCCGTATCAATGTTGTTGCTTGAGGGAATGGAGAACTCGCAAATAGTCTTTTTGGCCATGGTGGTGAAACGTGGAGTACTGGTTGAAGTACTTGGTTCCAGATCCCTTTGTACAGGTCTCTGCCCGTGGATAGTCTTTGCACGGACTCTCCTGAGCAGTGACTCTGGGTTATTGTGGAAATTTTCCGGCAGGTCGAAACCGGTCATACACCTCTCTATTGCAACCACAACAAAACAACAGAGCAAAGTGAGCCTGCTAACGACTAGCAGTAACACTTATCAAGTATACAGGTTCGAAATGAGATGTCAATTATCTCTTGGCCAATTGTTTCCCCGGCAACGGCGCCACAAAAGCTTGTTGGCGTCTCTTAGCCTTTACAGGTTTTACTCCACAAGCGCACGGAGACCGTTGTAGCCTTTCACTCAGAGTATTCCGAGTATCGTAAATTTCCACAAGGAAGCGGTAGGTTCAAGAGTGTAATTGAATAAACTCAAATCAAATAAACTGTAAACTTAGACAAATTATACCAACTAGTAGTCAACAGGGGTAAGTGTGACAAAGATAGGTGTATGGTGGAGAGAAAAGTAACTATCAAAGATATCTGTAGCAAAGGTATAGTTGCCTGGGAGGACAACGAGTGAGATAAAGTCACCAAACTCTAACTCTAATCGGCTGCAAAGATTATCCGTGTCTAACTAGGCTATTCAAATAAACAAGTTAGGGTCTTGCATCAAGCAAAATTCTAGAGTCATGGGGGTACCAGGGGGTAGATAGTAGGTCCCAAAAGAGAGTCTGGCTAACACCTATGGGCCTCCCGAACGACGGGCCTGGGCTACACAGGCACACCACACACTGTCACCGAGTGGGGCAATCAAGCAAAGCTGCGTGGAGAGGATGGCAAGCTATAAACGTGTTCAATCGAAGCTTGAACAACGATAGATCTTCCTGGATCAGAGGAGTGGATCTAGCCAGAGCCTAGCGTCTAAGTCTAGGGTTGAGTTATAGTACCTGCAAGAATAACAAGACTTGAATAACTAAGTAAAACACAATCTAAGCCTAACATATATGCAAAGAAAGGTACACCACACTCGTAGGAGATAGACTTAAAGTAAAATATAACTGAAATTATGTTGAAGATAATCTGAATCCAAAAGATACAAGAGTTTTACCACAGACTCGAAGATAACTCCAGAGACTCCGAGGCAAAGCTCGACTCAACTCTAACTCCTAGAACTATCCTAACTACTAAAGGAAGAGTGTGGAACTCTAAGATAGCACTTGAACTCAACTCCACACCTTACACATGAGCAAGGTAATAAATAGCGTATAGCGGGGTCGTAGTGGATTGGCATTGACGTAGCGGATAGCGGATAGCGGGCGCTATTGCGGGCGCTAAGTTCCAATAGCGGAACCCAAATATCATAGATAAATATGAGTATATATATATCATAGAACATGGATTTCTACCACATTAAAAATCTAACATAACATGTCAACACATAGAATAATTTAAAAGTTCAAAAAGACATCCATCCATCCATCAATTGATCAACCATTCAACTATCTTCACCCTGAGAACGAGCCTCATCATTCTCATGGTCATTTGATTCATCTGCATATGGAATCTTTCCCTCCTCTTCCTGTTCACTCTCAGAAGAGTCAAACACTTCTTCCTCATCTTCTTCCATTACCTGAGATTTTTTTGTTTTACTTGATTCTCCTTCTACCACAACTCGAGATTTCTTTGCTTTACCTTTACTTGATGAGACTTTGCATAGTAATTTTCTCTTTCGGGTGACAATGCCACTATTGTTATCCTCCTCTTGTTCTGGTGCTGCAGGATCATCCACAATCCATTCATTTGGTGGCTCATCATCAACAAATTTTGGAACCAGCGGGTCTCTGTCCTTTTGAGAATATTTCCATTGCAGCCTTTTATTAAACATGACAAAGACGAGCATTTAATTTTCGCTGACCCAATCTATTTCTTTTCTTAGAATGAACCTAAATAAGCACAACAATAAATCATTTCAGAATTCTTCAATGAAGTAACGTTGTTAACAGTGCATAGTGAAGGTTGATTTATTGACTAAGAATGGACAACTTACTCTCTCGAACGCACTCCTATTTCTTTCACATGCAGAGGAGCTACAAGTCAAGCTTAAAATTCTATAATAGCCATCTTCCTTAACTCTTTAGCGCTAGTTCCATGTGCAGACCACCAATTTGCTACAAGAACATAAAAAATAGATTAGTTAACTTAGAGATATTTTCATTTGAGGTGAGGAAAATTATTACTCATTTTATCTGGGGAGATAGTAGGACTATTTCTTTGTCTTAGAGCCATTGCTGTCCCAAAAGAACCTGTTGCTTCGGTGTACGCACTAAGCTGACTAACAATATTGTCTTGTACCATGGCATCTTCTGGATACATACGAGTAGCACACTCTATGACTGCTTCCATCATGACCTCTTCCTCTATTTCTTGCCTATTATTGTAGAAGAAGCTTGGGTTTAAGAAATAACCAGATTTATGCAAGGCTGTTTTAAGCTTGTTGTCCCACCTTTCATCTATGATTTTCCAAATAGGACCATATTTCTTCTTATTTTCATTTAGCCGAGCTGCAATTTGTTTATTTGCATTGAGAAGGTCACCATAAATATAGCCCATTGCTGGAACATCACCATCCACCCTTCTAAGTACATATGCAAGTGGCTCAAAATAATTTATAACCTCTAGCATTTGTGACCAAAATTTGTTGTTCATGACCAAGTCATGAGCGTTTTGCCCTGCTTTCTGCTTTGACCAGGAACTTTCAGCCCAATCCTTTGAAGCAAACCATTGCTTTAGCTCATTTCTTTTATCATATAGACTTATCAAGTTCAAGTAACTAATTGCAAACCTAGTTGTACCAGCTCGAACTAAATCACCATTAGTGAATTGTCGCATAAGAGCAAGCAGTCTAACATGTCGATAAAGTAAATTTGTGATAGACTTTCCATCTTGAATCATATTATGCACCATTGATGTCTTACCAATGTCCTCCAGCAAGAGGTCAATACAGTGGGCAGCACATGAGGTCCAAAATATGTGAGGATACTTCACTCGAAGCAACTTTGAGGCAAACATATTATTTGAAGCATTGTCAGTGACCACTTGCACAACCTTTTCAGGACCAACTTCATCAATGCAAGAGCTTACTAAGCTGTAGATATACTTATCATTGTGAACCTCCAATGAAGCATCAATGGCATCAAGAAAATACACACCTCTAGAACAATGAGCAACCAAGTTCATTAAGCTTCTTCCACGCCGATCTGTCCAAAGCATCTGTCATAATAGAACATCCAATAGAGGACCATTGCTCCTTCTGCACTTGCAAAAATACCTGGACTAGATTGACATGTTTATTCAATAAAGGTGTGCCAAGCATATAAGGGGATGGTTTCTTGAATCCAGGGCCAAATTGTCCAATAGCCTCTAGCATTAGATCAAAAGAATCAAGAAGAACTGTGTTATGAGGAATGGCTGCTTGGTAAAACCAATCTGCAATATACTGGTGAGCCTTTTCTCTTTCTTTAAATTGAAGTGTTGATTCATTGTAGTTTGCAGGTGCTTTCCTTTAGCACGAGCTTGCTCTGGGCGCATGCAATAGCTGTCCAGTGGTCCTTTATTCTTGGGCTTCTTAGGAACTATTGTACTTGCTACAACTGTTGAATCTCCTTGAACATCAACTTCTCTTACTACTTCCATTTCCACACAATCCTCGTCATTGTTTCCATTGACATTAACCTGCTGCCTGAACTTCACCTGAGCATCCAATTTTGCACTCTTTTTTTCATCAAATGCATCTAGCATCGCTCGTATCTTTGTTGACACGTTTTAGCACCATTCACCAACGATAAGACCTAGAACGCACCTCCCGGGAGGGACCCCGTCAGGGAAGAACGTCGCTAGGGGTTGCTCTAGCATCGGCAGGCCACCTAGAGCTCCTCAAGTCGGCGTAGAGTCGGCAGGAGGCGAAATTAGAGGTTGGAGAAGAGAATCAGGGTTTGGGAAAAGAGATATGCATAAAAGTAAGTAAAATAGTAGATTGGTTCGAATGTGGATCCGTCAATCGGCCTGGCCCCTTTATATTTATAGGGGAGGGTGGTCTTAACCCTTGTACAAGTCGAATCCCACGAAATCCCGTCAAAATCTCATGGTTCCTCTCGGACTTGAGTTTACCGGATGTTCCGGTACTACCCACCGGATGTTCTGGTAGACACTGGATGTTCCGGTACACGCCACCAGATCATCCGGTGGCACTGGCCAACACAGGCCTGCCCAATTTGGTGCTCAACACATGCCCCCCTGCCTTTTAGTGAAGGTCATGAACTAAAAGCACCAGAGACACTTACATCTTCGAGAATCAACAGATATCTCATAATATAACAAATTCAAAGAAGAACTAATCCTCCAATGCACCACATCAGCTTTCTTCAAGCATCCTGCCACATGCTTGGATAATACCTCTTCAAGAAGTGACCATTCAATGCTTTGGGCAGCTCATTACCTTGCAAATCCTCTAGCATATAAGCATTACCAGGAACTACCCGCTTCACCTTGTAAGGACCTTCCCAGCTTGGAGACCACTTGCCGAATCTTCTGTCTTTAGTCTTTAATGGCAGCACCGTCTTCCATACAAGCTCTCCAATCTGGAAATTCTTGGCCTTCACCTTCTTGTTATTTGCCTTGGCCACTATGAGCTTGTCTTTCTCAATCTCTTCAAGAGCCATCAGCCGTCTATCGGTCACTTCATCAATGTTATCCATCATCAAGTCATGATACTGACCGACATTCAAATCATTCTACTTTGCAAACCTGTATGTGTCCAAATTTACTTCTACAGGTAACATAGCATCCTGACCATACACAAGCTCAAAAGGAGAAACTTTAGTAGCACGATGTTTAGATATTCTATGAGCCCATAAAGCTTCAGACAAGACTTCATGCCAATGCCGAGGATGATCGGCGATCTTCTTTTTGATAAGGTTAATAATCACTTTGTTACTAGACTCGGCTTGACCATTAGCCTGAGCATAATATGGAGAAGAATTGAGTAACTTAATCTTATACGATTCGGCAAAATCACGTACCTCTTTAGACATAAATGAAGCACCTTGATCTGTAGTTAAAGTTTGAGGAATACCGAATCTATGATTTATATGCTCAGTAATAAACTCAATTACCTCCTTGTGTGTCATGTTCTTCAAAGCAACGGCTTCAGTCCACTTAGTAAAGTAATCTGTAGCCATAAGCACAAACCGATGTCCCTTAGAAGATGACGGATGTACCTCTCCAATAAAATCCAAGCCCCATCCTCTGAATGGCCATGGCTTGATGATAGGATGCAACTTAGTAGCAGGAACTATCTGCAAATCCCCAAACTTTTGGCACACTTGACACCCTCTGTAATAGTTAAAACAATCGGCAATCATGGTAGGCCAATAAAATCCAGCACTCCTCAAAAGCCACTTCATCTTCAATGCCGATTGATGAGTACCACAAATGCCTTCGTGCACCACCGCCATAGCCAGCACAGCATCATCAGGACCTAAACACTTTAGAAAAACACCACTAACAGTTCGGTGATACAAGTCATTATCAATTAAAGCATACTTAAAAGCAGCTCGCCGAACTTTCCTTTCTGTTCTGGCATTTGGATCTCGTAAATATGTAATAAAAGGCTTCATCCAATCATCTGGATCAACTACACCATCAGCATAATCATCCAAAGCCAAAATACCAGAAATCTGCTTCCCACCAGATGTTCCGGTTCCTTGTACTGGATGTTCCGATGCGCCACCGGATGATCCGGTGCATCCTACCGGATAATCCGGTGTGTGCAGTTTCAATGCACATACCCCTTCAATCATCGGTTTCTCAAAAATATGAAATTTCCCTTTCAAAACACGAAAACCAGATGCTCCCCATGCTAATTTATTAGCTCTGGAATTATCAGTTCTAAAGATATGACAAATCTTAAATTCATCAAACATATGAATGATATTCCAACATTTTTCGAGATAAGAATTTAGAACCCCGTCAAAGCATTGATACTCTCCCGAAATCTGCTGGACTACCAACTGAGAATCCCCAAAAGCTTGAACACACTTTACTCCCATGGAAGATAACAACTCTAAACCGAATAGCAAAGCCTCATATTCGGCTTGATTATTTGTGCAATGGAACTCTAATCGGCTAGAAAAATCAAAAGAAGCACCTTCTACTGAAATAAGCACTACACCGATTCCTTGCCCATCATCACAAACTGATCCATCAAAGTAAAGTTTCCATGGAGTAAAAGTAACATAAGATACATCTAGTTCAAGAGAATCATCAATCCGATGTTCAACTATAAAATCAGCTACAATTTGGTTTTTCATAGTTTTCAAAGGTTCATAAGCCAAATCATATTCTATTAATGCATAAGCCCACTTTCCAACTCTACCACTCATAATGGGATTACGCAACATGTATTTTATAACATTGGTTTGACAAGCAATAATGCAAGAACTAGATAGCAAATAATACCTCAACTTGGTACATGCATAAAACAAACATAAACATAGCTTCTCAATAAAAGTGTACCTTGTTTCATCATCAACCAATCTCCTACTTAAATATGTGATCACATGCTCTTTATCTTCGGTTTCTTGTGTCAAAACAGCACCAATAACTTTGTCTTCAGCAGCAATATATAATCTGAAAGGGATTCCACTCTTGGGCGCCTTAAGAACTGGTGCCGAAGACAAATACTCCTTGATTTGCTCAAAAGCCCTCTGCTGTTCTGCCCACCAAGTGAAATCTGCATCATTCTTTAACCGAAGAATAGGAGTAAAAACATCTACCTTCCCAGCAAGATTAGATATGAACCGTCGTAAATAATTCACTTTGCCGAGAAACTTCTGCATATCAAGTTTGCACATCGGAGCTTCTACCTTCCGAATAGCTTCTATGCGACTAGGATCAACTTCTATGCCATTTTCATGAATAATAAACACTAGAAACTTTCCAGCTGACACACCAAAAGCACACTTACGTGGGTTCATCTTCAATCCATACTTGCGCATCTTTTCAAAGGCTTTTCTTAAATCAGCTAAATGAGAATCAAAAGCTGCCGATTTAACAACTATATCATCAATGTAAATTTCTAAGATAATTTCTAGCGGTTCATGAAAGATAAAATTCATAGCCCTTTGATATGTTGCACCAGCATTCTTTAAACCAAATGTCATAACAACCCACTCAAACAAACCAATAAAGCCAGGACATATAAAAGTCGTTTTGGACGTATCTTCTTCGGCCATAAAGATTTGATTATATCCAGCATTGTCATCAAGAAAACTAATAATTTTATTACCAGATGCACTATTAATTAAGATGTCGGCTATTGGCATAGGATACTCATCTTTGGGTGTAGCCTTGTTCAAATTACGAAAGTCAATGCACACCCGAAGCTTGTTGGAGTCTTTCTTCTCCACCGGCACAATATTGGATACCCAATCTGCATACCTGCAAGGTCTAATAAAATTGGCTTCTAAAAGCCGGTGAATCTCATCTTTAATACAAGGATAAATATCAGAATTGAATTGCCTTGGTTTTTGCTTAAAAGGTCAAAATCCTTGCTTAATAGGTAGCCAATGCTCAACAATATCACGACTTAATCCAGGCATCTCTGTATAATTCCAAGCAAAACAATCTGAATATTCTTTTAATAATCCGATCAACTTATCCCTAGAATCGGATTTCAGGGTCTTGTTTACAAAAGTCGGCCTTGGAATAGTTCCATCACCTATATCTATTTCTTCGAAAGGATCAGCCGATGTAAACCCCTGTCCTAACTTATCTAGATCTCTAAACTCCTCTATTACATAAGAATCAGAAGCACCACTATAAACAGAAACAAAAACAAGATTACATCCAGAATTCTGGATATCACCGGAACATCCGTGCAAGGCACCGGATCATCCGATAGTCTACCGGATGTTCTGGTGACGGCTACTAGATTATCCGGCGTTGGTGCAGAAGCCACTTGCTGCCTATACTTCATTGCTTCTGGCGCCTTCTGATCTTTGTCTCCTGCTGATGTATACATTGGACTCACATAATATGATTTAACCGATTTTCAACCGGTTCTAACATGATAGGAATGAAACCCTCTTTGGATACACTTAAAAATTGGTAATCGGACAAATCAACCCCCGTTAAACACTTATCATTATCATAAGCCCAGATTACCGGAGCATCGGCAGTAGCAACACAAGCCGATGCATCAGCATGCACTATCTCAACTTCATCGCCGACCCATTGAATCCGAAATTGATGTAAAGTAGAAGGCACACATTGATTAGCATGAATCCAGTCTCTCCCAAGAATCAAATTGAAATTACCTTCCACTTCGGCGATAAAGAAAGTAGCAGCAATTGTCTTACTCCCAATGGTGAGCTCCATGGAAGCAACTCCCTTAGTCTCGATGGGGTTCTTACCCCCCACTCCACTGAGCGTCATGTTGGTCTTAACTAGCTCAACATCTGACTTGTTGAGCTTCTTGTATAGATCATATGGCATTAAATTCACCACGGCACCACCGTCAACCAACATCCGAGATACAGGCACTCCATCAATGTGACCACGTAGATAAAGAGGCTTCAAATGATTAACTGATTCAGTCGGTTTTGTGAAAACAGCTTCCTGAGGTCCAAAATTAAACTGAGCCATTACCTCTTCATCTTCAACGATAACATTATAATCGGTGGAAAAATTGATCATATTAATGTCCATACCTGGATGGTCAGGAGAAGCTTCATAATTCACCATCTCCTCCTCTGGAACGTCCTCCTCTAGAACAACATGTGCTGCAGGTGCTTCTTCAACCATTGGTGAACTCCCAAGTTCAGGTACTGCTACCACTCCCTGTTCACTGGATGTTCCGGTGGACCGCACCGGATGATCCGGTGCACCGGATGTTCCGACAGACGCCACCGGAACATCCGATGGCTGAGGCTGATTCTGAGTAACCGCTTCAATAGTAGCTTCTGCGGTTTTTGACTTCCATTGCTTCTGAGGGAAAATAGGATGTGTCTTATTGAATATTACCTCAGCTTCCTTTTCCTTCCTCTCCTTAGCTCGCAAACGCTGCAAAGTTCTCTTTTGAATATGAGTCAAACCCAAAGGACACCATCGAGGCATGGAATACTTCGGATCCGGTGGTGGCTTGCTAACAACTTTACTAGAGCTTGCTTCATGATCATTAGCTAAAGTAACTTTAGGAAGATCTTGCTTTGGCTTATCATTAGCCGATTTCCCAAAAAATCGCCATCTTAAAGTTGTTGTTGAATACGACTTTATTTGCCCCAACATTAACATTACCAGTAGCAACTTGAGGTGTAGATTGAGTTATTTGTGCTGCTGGTCGAACCGGTACTTGCATAGGTTGAATTGGTTTTGGTGGAAATTGAAAATTTTGTTGCATAGGTACCGAATTTTGTAATGAAAATGGCTGGCTCCCATACCCCCCTGCTAGATTTGTCGGCATTGGAGGCCGATAATTCTGGCATTGTTGCTGATTTTGCACCCATGGACCGTATTGAGGGACATACAATCGGTCATGTACTGAAGGAGCCAACCTATCAAAAACAGAAACATGTGGTGCCCCCCAGCCTTGATAATAATAAGGGTCATACCCATGAGGAGGATACATAGCCACAGAACTCCACGCTGGCTTCGGCTGAAATTCTTGCGCAGGACCCCACATCACTGGAGGATTTGTAGGAACTGATGGAACCAATGTAACCACATTCGGAGCCATTTGTGTCGGCTTCTTGTTTTGCACTGGTTCTATTACTCGTGGTGGTGACCTTGGCCGCTTGTATGGTTGAGCACGAGGAGCGGACTTTTGTTTCCGGACATATTTAGAAAGCAACTAATCAAAAGTAGGTCTAGATTTATATATCTTTCCAGAATGCCTTGCTTGATGTTGCTTCCACTGCCCGACCTCCGGTTGCCTCGGCTTGAAGGTCTTCAGACCCTGCTGTCGAACACCGGAACATCCGACAGCCATCACCAGAACATCCGGAGCATCGGATTGTCCGACAACGGGCGCTGGACTATCCGGTAGCACTACCCTGGGAGCCTTATGTTGGTTCTGTTGCCCCCCAGCGCCAAGAAACCTACTGGTGATCTTCAATGTCTCCTTGCCATCTGTGTCCTTCTGCTTGATCACTTCCTTGGCCAAAATTTTAGTATTTTCGTCGATCACCCTCGATGAGCCGATGACCACGTCTTTGCCCTTGCTTGTATCGGCAACTTCTGGCCGAACCAAGACTTTCTTGCCGCTCATATCCAGAGTGTTCGTTGGGAACGGCTGTTTATCAATCTACATCTCTGGAAAACTCAAACGGCCTTCGTTCACGGCCGCTTGCAACTATCGACGAAAAACATTGCAATCGTTAGTCGCATGAGAAAAAGAATTATGCCACTTACAATATGTTTTCCTTTTCAATTCATCGGCAGAAGGAATAATATGTGATAATGTAATTTTGCCACATTTAAGAAGCTCATCAAAAATCTTATCGCATTTAGCCACATCAAAAGTAAATTTAACATTTTCCTGCCGATTTTTAGTAATCGGCTTCAAAGATGGGCACGTAATTGATTTATCCTTGTTAGTCCAAGAGAATTGAGCTGCGTAAACTTCCTTAGACTCATCATCGGAACTAGCCGAATCATAACTCACAAGATTCACATTATGACGTGTAGCTTTTTGAACCTCTCTACTTCGGCTTTCGACAGCCAAAGCTTGTTGACGCAAGACAGACAGAGTAAAAACGTATGCCGACTAGCTTTTCTTTAATGTATGGTCTTAATCCTTCAAGAGCTAACCCGGCTAATTCTTTATCGCAAGCCGTCAATTGGAAGCAACGGTTCCTAGTATCTCTAAACCTCTTAAAGTAATCGCAAACCGATTCTTCCCGTCCCTGCCGAATCTTTGCTAGATCGGCCAATTCTAATTCATATTCCTACGAAAAAAAGTGTTCATGAAACTTTGTCTCCATAACATCCCAAGAATCAATTGAATTAGGAGGCAAAGAAGAGTACCATGCAAAAGCACTACCAGTAAGAGACAAAGAAAACAACCGAATTTTAAAAGCTTCGGTTCCGGCTAAATCTCCTAACTGTGCTAAAAATTGGCTAATATGCTCCCTAGTGCTCTTATCGTCACTACCCAAAAATTTAACAAAATCTGGTGCTCTAAACCCTGGAGGAAAAGCATAAACATCGAACGCACAATTATACGGCTTTTTATAAGAATTAGCAACAGTAGACATATCAATCCCCGTTTTCTTCTTAAAAGCTGCCATTAAATCTCTCCAAATATCCTCCTTAGCCTCCGATACAGACTTATCGGATCTGGGAATATGAGAAGCCACAGCACCTGGATTCTGTGTTGCCCAAATCTGATCGAAAGCAGCATTTGGTATAGGGCCTTTAGGTACACCCGAATCGGCAGGTGGAACCGATCCCGTACCATATGAGACTGTAGTAAAAGGTGGAACAAACCCCTCCAAATCTTTCAGCGGTGTGAAGTATTCTACTCCTGCCGTACCCAAAATGACTCTCTGATCACCTACCGAAGATGGTGCAACCGATGTGCGTGGAGGTACCATTACAGCACCTGCAGCAGCTACACCGGATGGTCCGGTGGTCGTCACCGGAACATCCAATGACACACCGGATATTCCAGTAGCTGGACCGGATGTTCCGGTGGATGCAGGGTGCTGTGCTGGTTTGCCTAAAATCGAGGATGGCGGCGGTGTTTGCCCTGCAAAATAATTCGCATGTATCCCATACATCGGCTGGACCTGCTGAGATCCAGATGGCGCCGATGGGCTAGGTGCGACCGATTCTACACCATGTTCATGCGAAGGGAAAGTAGGAGATGTAGATTTGTCCTTAGCTTTTACCAATCCATCTACGTCTGCCCGCAAAGCTGCTATATCTTTAACTAATTGCCCTTGCCCCTTGTCTACATAACTTTTAATAGATTGCATACTTTGAGCAGTTTGCAAGTCACTTACATTGTATTCAGTAGAGGGAGTCGATGCCGAAGATGTCGATGGTAGAAGAGCTTCCAAAGTAATCTCCTGTTGCTTTGTCACCTTCTCATGGCGATCAATGGTGTAGTTCCCGAGCAAGTTCTTCATCATATCCTCTCGGATCTTCTGCATGTATTGATTGAACTTCTCTTGCTCCTCGGCCGGCAATTGCTGGAAAGCCAGCCTTACTATGTTGCTGTGGGACACTTTGGATGCATCCGCAAGCTCAACCATGGTCGTTAGCTTCAGATTAGATCTGTTTGTCCCCAGCAGAGTCGCCAAAAAGTGTGTTGACACGTTTTAGCGCCAATCACCAACGATAAGACCTAGAACGCACCTCCCGGGAGGGACCCCGTCAGGGAAGAACGTCGCTAGGGGTTGCTCTAGCGTCGGCAGGCCACCTAGAGCTCCTCAAGTCAGCGTAGAGTCGGCAGGAGGTGAAATTAGAGGTTGGAGAAGAGAATTAGGGTTTGGGAAAAGAGATATGCATAAAAGTAAGCAAAATAGTAGATTGGTTCGATTGTGGATCCGTCAATCGGCCTAGCCCCTTTATATTTATAGGGGAGGGTGGTCTTAACCCTTGTACAAGTCGAATCCCACGAAATCCCGTCCAAATCTCATGGTTCCTCTCGGACTCGAGTTTACCGGATGTTCCGGTACACGCCACCGGATCATCCGGTGGCACTGGCCAACACAGGCCTACCCAATTTGGTGCTCAACATTCTTCTCGACATCATTAGGAACTTGTGTGCAGGAAACACTATCTCCTTTAATATCAGCCAAGTGTCTCTTAAATCTAGTGATTCCACCATTATAATATTTTTTGCAGAATTTGCAACCAACTTGATTTCTAGCTTCCTTTCCAGTCAGTGGTAAGGCATACTCCCAAGCTAGATCCTTCCTTGATGTTGATTGGCTTGTACGTGCAGTGGATGCAACAGAAGACATTGTGCAGCAGCTTTTCAACTAACTAGCAAGAAAAAAATTTCCTTAGCTTAGTGTAGCCAGATCTACGGAAGGGAACTAGAAGCAGGCTAGCCACTGACGTGAGGCCAGCCGGCCATGACTTCGTGCAGCAAGCGCGTACAATCGTACCTCGATGCCTTGTCTGGAGTCTGGAGTCTGGACTTCTGGAGCGGTCGAGTCCTCGACCTCTAGTCCCTTGATTCAGTAGAGGCGGGCCAGGCGGCAACGAGGCGGAGGCGCGGAGCACGAACTCCGGTAGCCAGCACCCGATGGCCGGCCGGCTGGCCGTCGAATCCGAAGAGTGCGCACCACACGGTCGCCGTGAATGGTGGCGGCGGCATGGCGCCCTCAGCGAAGCCGCATGGGAATGGTCACTCGACTGTTGGAGTTGTGAACAGACCCCATCAAATGGGCTAGGATTAGTACTATTCAGCCCACGATCGTGGCCCGCTAACTCAAATTGCGGCCGCTATTGCAGCCCGATATTGCGCTGTAGCGCCCGCTAAGTTCCAGTCCGCGACACGCAGAGCGCTATGTTGTAGCGGTACCGCCACCCTACCGCTACCGCAGTATCGGGCGCTACGGCCGCTATTTATTACCTTGCAAATGAGCTCCAGAGGTCTATTTATAACTTATACAAGTGAGGGGGCATTTGTAGGCAGGCTAGGTCGGTTAGGTGCAGAGGTCGGTGGCCTGCCGACCATAGGGGGTGGTCGGGCGGCCACCCGATCTGCCGACCTTGAGCATCCGACGGTTGATCTCTGCCTTGGAAATCGGTTAGTAGCTTTCCAAATCGGTTTGCATGCAAGGTGGTAAAATCAAGTGGTCGACCGACCACTTGATATGCCGACTTAGTGCATCCGATGGCTGAGAAGGTCTTCCCAAGTCAGTTGACGGTTAGAAAGGTTGTTGCACGTAGAAAATGCCGCCGAGGAGTGGTCGGCCGACCACGTCATGTGGTCGGGCGGCCACGTGTTTTCGCCCAATTGGTCGCATGTTGCTTCCCTCAGATCCTTGACATCACCAATCCTCGTCCCGACACCTTGTGACCCTTGGATATATTGGATGCCTTCCTGTATGGTTGGATCTTCACCATTTTGTGTTTATTTGTAGGTAGGATCCAAGACGTGGCAGGAGAAATGGTCAGGGGACCATCCACCATGGTCGGGCGGCCACTCACCATGGCCGGGCGGCCATGGTACATGGGCGAGCAGCCATGGCCCTGTCACCATTGTTGCCCATCTTTGGTATTTGGTGTGTTTTCAGCCATTTTGTATGCTTTTTAGTACCTGCATCCAAATATTCATGTACATCTTGTTGAACTCATTAGTAGAAGGATTAGTCCATATATTTCACATGTTTTGCTTCATTTGGTGGATAATTGACGGTTGATATCGTGAGATTACGACCGTCAACACTCGGATGGTCCAGCGAGATCACCCTTCGAGGAACATCATTGGTGGTCTGAATGAGAGAGTAACAAGATCCAGGTCCACTTCTCTAGCTGCCTTTGCACATTCAGCTTTTGTTGCTTCTTTTGAACCCCATGATGTTGGACACGCACTGTTTGATTCAAACTAGGTCAATGCCATGCATGAAGAGCTAGAAAACTTTGAAAAGAATGAAGTTTGGGTTTTAATTGAGCCCCTACCATAGTGCAATCCTATAGGTACCAAGTGGGTATTCAAGAACAAGCAGGGAGAGGATGGAGTAGTGGTGAGGAACAAGGCTAGACTTGTTGCCTAGGGTTTTTGCCAGAAAGAGGGGATAGATTATGAAGAGACCTTTGCCCCTATAGCTATATTAGAAGCCATTCGCATTCTTTTAGCTTTGGCAGCTTCGAAAGGGTTCAAGCTGTTCCAAATGGATGTTAAGAGTGCATTCCTGAATGGGTATATTGAGGAAGAGGTCTATGTGAGGAAACCCCCAAGCTTTGAGCATCCTAAATTTCCTAACGTAGTGTACAAGTTGCAGAAGGCCTTGTATGGCCTGAAGCAAGCTCCCCGAGCTTGGTATGAGAGACTTAGAAAGTTCCTGTTTGACCAGGGTTTCCAAATGGGGAGTGTTGACAAGACTCTATTCCTACTTAGGCATGGCAAAGATCTTTTGATTGTTCAGATATACATGTGTCACACCTTGGTTTTTAAAAGACAAACAAGAGCAAAACTATATGCGTGCCAGGATCTAATCTCACACATATAGAGACAATATACATTGATATCACAGAACATGCTTTATTATATAACATTAAACAACATTTACAAAAAACATACACAGAGTAGCGGAAGCGTAACTAAATCTTCGAGCCATCCACAGGGAAACCGACTGGGGGTCGCACGCCTAGAACTGCATGAACCTTCACTTGTACTCCTTCAGACCTTCGTCTTTCTGAGCAGCGGTTGGAATTTTTCCCCCAACAAGGAATAAAATTTAAAGGAAACAAGCGTGAGAACATCTCGCACTCAGCAAATATAACATAAACCATGAGGCTCTAAGGTTAGCTGACACGACTACATGAGCTTTTAATTGATCAAGTTTTGTTAACAACTATTTACTAAAGATGAGTAGGTAAACCATTAGCCCAAAGATATTGCATAAAGAATTAGTCAACATTAAAGTAGAGATATCCATAACCATATCCATACCAAAACCATGTAACCCCACTAATCAAAAGGAGGATCTGGGCCCCTCATAACCGTGAGCACGGCTGATAGGTCAGTTTTACACTCTCGAGAGGTTGCAAATCTTTACCCACAAATCATGAGCAACGCTAGGAGTTCATCACATTGCCTTAGATGAGATGACTAGCAAGCACACTACGAAGCCTTTCCAAAGATCACGTTAGTAAGAAGTAACCGCAAGGAATCAAGCGCCGCAACGGTGGGGCCCACCTCCAAAGGGAGAAGCACATACATGTAATTTAAAGCACACTCAACCATGGGGAACGCAGGGACCACTGAAGCTTACTCCCCCTCTTGCCCCGTAGGTAAGTTACCCCAAACCAAAATGACCTAGTTACTGAGCTAAGACTGCCCCATCCCAGTCTTGTGGTAGCGCGGTTGTCCTAGGTTGTCGCTCTATGAACAGGTCCTTAGGGAGAGAACCGCAAAAGCACACGAGCACATTGCTCAGGTTCCCTAAACCATGTTGCTAAAAAGAAAATTTTAACAGATAAAATTACATAGAACCATTAATCAGAATTAATTAACATTGATATAAGATTCAGCGCTGCACCTAGCATAACTTAACCAAATGCATCCCAAAAGGTTGATATAAAAGATAGAAGGTAGCTAGGTAAACCTTAAAGGTAAACAAAATTAAATGCACATGCAATAGATTAAACAATTATTGGGTGTTGTTTAAGTTATACTTGCCTTACTCAGAGGTATCCGGCTGCTGCTCAAAGAATTCAGGAGGTGGTTCATCGAACTCAACGGACTGCTCAACGTCTACTCACGAACATACCATCATACAAGCATCCACGTACATACATACATGCAAACAAAAGCAAAAAGATAAGAAACAGTACACCATTACACAAAAACAGAACATAAAACTCATATAAAGCTAATCTACGTATTGTTATGAACACATGAGCGCAAGAATCACAATAATTGGATCTAAAACGTGAAAGTTATGCATAAAACAAGGTTCCAAGGGCATAACTGCGATTAAAAACCTTGATATAGGGTTTATTTCACAAAACTGAGGACCTACGCGTGAATAAATAAACATCCCGAGGGCTGCTGAGCCAAAATACTCGGGCGTGGACGGCGGGTTCTATTTTACTAAAGATCAGGGGCTAAAACGTAAAGAACAGGACCTAGATCTAATTACTTTTGAACTGATCGGGACTGCGGGTTGATATACAGGAAGTACAAGGGCTCTTTAGCAAAAAGACCAGCGCTGACTGGTATTGACCGGTCGCCGGCGAGTGTGGGCGGTCGGATCTAGATCTGACGGCTGGGGTTAGATGGGATGGGATCTGATCTGGCCCGTCCAGATTGGATCTGGTGGCCAGGATTTGGCAAGGGAGTGGTCGCCGGCGGCGACCATAGGGGACGGCGGCGCATGGCCGGAGCGCGTGTGTTGCCGTGAACAGGAGCGCGGCTCGGGGCTAGAACTAGCTAGAGAGAGAGCGGAGCATGGCGAACCTCACCGAGGGGTTGGTGACGGTGGGAGACGAACAGAGGTTGTAGGACCGAAACGTGCGACTAGAGTGGGGTGAATAGTAGCACTTGAAAACTCAAACTCAAACCCCCACCGCAGTGCAAAACGGAAACAACGCCCACAACGAAACTAGATACCATCCACTGAGAGGATACGTATCTAGCTCACAACACGTGCTTGGTACCGTCCACTGAGCAGATACGTACCAAGCACCAAGCGGAAGCACACACTCAAACGGCTAAGAAAAGAGCGCAAAAGGAACCAACTCCGGAGAACTGCAGATTTTCATACTGACAGGGCTGCAAAGATAAATCTCAAAACCCGTTAAGAGAAGCTCCAAAAAATCCCCCAAACCTTCACAAGGCAATAGGGAACAACTCCAAAAAATTTCAGGCCAATTGGAGCAAGTTTTGACCACCGGACTGTCCGGTGCTTACAACCTGACACTCCAAAAAGATTCGAATCAAAACTCTATCAAACCAACTCCAAAAATTATGAAATTTTTACTGCAGGTTAATAAGGGGCCAAAGAACAACTCCACAAATTTTCAGCTCAATTGGACAAGGAATAAAATTCCTAGAGCCACCGGACTGTCCGGTGGTTAACCACCGGACAGTCCGGTAGTTAAAAACTAACAACTAACCCGAAAAGAAAAATACCAAAACCAGACCAAAACACCTCCAAATGATCTGAAATTTTTATGAGAGTTTATGATTCACTGATAAAGAGCTCCACAAAATTTCAGTCCAAAATTCAAAGGTTTGACCCCTAAACCAAACAAGACTTGAAAGTGGACAGAACCAGCAGGAAAATTGGACACCAGAAAACTTCACACAAAAGCAATCCGAAACTTGACCAAACCTTCTCCAAACATCACGAAAATTGGCACAGGCTATCCTAGCCCCATTCCAAAACTATTCCCAAAAGGTCTATGGAAAAAGATCACGGGATTAGCGGAAATTTCAGATCTCGTGAAGAGATGAATATTTGGGCAGGAAGGGAAAAAGCTCAAGAACAACTTGCTCGTGGCAATCCTTTGGGATTGAGATGTTCTAAGACATAATCTCCACATCCTTGCAAGTCCAAAACATAAGGAAAACAAAGGATTCAACCTTGCCCAATACAAACACCCAAAAGGCCAAGGATTGAAGCCAAAAACCAAAGAGAACAAAGGGAGGAGAAGCACACAAAGTTGCTGCACGAAACCACTTCGATTATGAGCCTCAAAAGAGGTCTTAGGTCAGATTACAACGAAGGATTTTGTCCCAAGCAACCACCCTCTCCTTCCCTCTTGATTTGGAGGCTAGATCTCACCCTAACCCTCCTAAACTTGGAGCTCAAAGCTTGAGGACAAAAATTACCCTAATGAAATGAAAACCTAGCTGCCAAGACTACCTCTAATGACCAGCTCTTAGGCTATTTATACACCGGTTCAATTTTGGCATTTTTACACATAGACCCCTAACACTAGAAACGCCCGGAACGGCTAAAACAGAAAAGAACCCGAAATATCGGGAACGGACGACCACGATGAAGACTTGATCTTCTTAACTTCCACGCAATCTTCAGATGTCCTCCACGTGGCCAGTAGTCCAATCCGCCTTTGCACCCCCGGTTTTGAAGTCAGAAACCGGAAAACTTTAGCAAATCTCCGTCTGGGCCGGACTTGGCCCATCTTCTCTATCTTGGCGAGTCGTGGCCCAACTCACCAAGCCTTGGGTAGCTTGGGTGGCGGTTTTGAGCCGAAGCCGCCAAAGCCTCCCTCGCACGCCTTCGTGCCATGCACTCGGGTTGGAGCACCACGGTGGCACCCGGCTTCTCTAGTCCATCGGAGTTGCCTCGCGGTCCATCGGAGGGCTTACACCACCGTTGCCGATCCGCCCCTCCGTGTACCGAGCTTCCATGGCCAGCCGACGCCGAGCATTGCCTCCGATCCATTGGAGGGCTTTTGCCTCAGTCCATCGAGGTCTTCATCACCTACCTCCAGTCCATCGAAGGGCCTCCAATCATCGGAGGGCTTGAGCTCATTGACAATCACTCATCACACCAGGAGAGCAATGAGGCCGGTCCATTGGCTCTCAATCTCCCCCTTGATGAGTGCATTGTCAACACCTTCAACCTGTAACCTGAAATAGAACAAAGACAAGAGAAAAGCGTAAAACCGAAAAAGAAAGAAAGAAAGAAGAAAGTTGCCCAAAATGCCCAAGAACCAAATACAAGCAAAGAAACAGGGCACAATGAGACAACAAAAGAAAGCAGAGCATCGGCTCCTCAAGACAGAGGCAAAAGGCTCAACGCACCGAAGCAAAGAGCATGCTAAAAGCTCAAACTCCCCCTAAAATGCATCCTCACAAATGCTATGAATGCAAAGCTCTCCCTCAACAAAATCTCTCCTGAGTTCTCCCCCTTGTCCATATTTTTAAATTTCTTCCCCTTGGAGAAGTACACTAATCTCTCCCCAAATTTCTCCCCCTTGTTGACAATGGACACATCAAGGGTTCCGTGAACTCAACTCCCCCTGAACTAGACAACTCCTCCTCAAAATATGCTATGAAATGCAAGGAGTGTAACTGAAAGAGTTCAGAAGGGATGGAAAGCTAGTAATCACAAGTTCTAGCATACAGAGCAAGTGAGGGCAAGGATGCATACAACAAGCTCAAATGAATCTATCTTATACATATCAGGAGTAAGCTTGTTTTTCAAGGTTAATGAAAAGAAAGCATCACCAACATGAATAGCACCTAGCAAGATAGGCATGAACAACAAAATGCTAGCAATGCATACAAGGTGTGCTACTCTCAACCAAAGCATATACAACTAGCCATAAGCATTTTAGAGACTTGCAAATTTTAGATTTAGACATTTGTAGTCAAAAGCAAGTTCTTTTTGTGCCAGGGGTTATTTTCTTGTCTTTTGCCACTTCTTACCAACCAATGCCAAGCCTAGGTTATATAACTATCAGAAGCTTAAGACAAGGTTTTGGTCATACACAGCCTAGTCCAAGTTCATGCCAAAGTGCAAAGGCAAGCTGTCTCGAACTAGATCAGTGTGACAAGCAAACCTACCTGGATCTTTCTCAATTCATCATATAAGACACACTTGTAAGCATTTTGATTCAGATTTCAATTTATGCAAGGTGTCATAAAAGCTTAGGCATTATCATAGCAAAGGCATACAACTAGCATATCCAGGTCTGAAAAGATAGCATAGCATTCAACACTCCTACACATGCTAGGTAGCCAAATCAAGTGGTGATCATGGTTTTTGATTTACAAAGAATAAAATGACTTAGCTCACAGTTAGTATTCAACAGACTTAAGAGAGCTTAGCCAGCCATGATCAAGCATGCATCTATACAGACTAGCACAAGCAAGTACTAACTCATCATTCCAAAAGAGCTCTAGTGCTAGTGAAAATGCATATGATACAGTGCAATGCATGATATGATACAATATGCAAAAGAAACAAAGAGAAATAAAAGCATGATAAAAGCAAAAACTAAATTATAGAAGCTATTCCTTACTAAAAGGAATAGCATACTATCCCTGACTAAATGGGATAGCACACTCCAAGCTCACCTCTCAAACGCGTAAAAGCGTCAAACTCTAGGGGCTTGGTAAAGATATCGGCCAACTGGTTTGCTGATACTACATGGATCAAGTCTATATCTCCCTTCTCATAGTGATCTCTCAGAAAGTGAAACCTCACGTCTATGTGTTTGGTTCTAGAGTGCAAAACGGGGTTCTTAGATACAGAAATAGCAGAAGTAGAGTCAACTAGGAGAGGGATTCTACCAAACCTAAGGCCGAAATCACTAAGGGTGGCTTTCATCCATAAAAGCTGGGAGCAGCAACTAGCAGCAACAACATATTCTGTTTCAGTGGTGGAAAGAGCTACACTAGCTTGCTTGCGGGAGGACCAAGAGACAAGAGAGGTTCCTAAGAGTTGGCATGTGCCGGAGGTTGACTTGCGATCAATCCGGCTGCTAGCATGGTCAGCATCTGAGAACCCTCTAAGAGAAAGAGAAGAACCCGAGGAATACCAAAGACCAAGCTCAGTAGTGAATTTCAGATACCTGAAAATGCGCTTCACCGCTTGATGGTGAGAAGTCCTAGGAGAAGCTTGGTAGCGCGCACAAAGACAGACCGCGAACTGAATGTCCGGCCTAGTTGCCGTCAGGTACAGAAGTGAGCCGATCATCCCTCGAAATTCCTTTTGGTCCACTACCTCCCCATCTTCATCAGCATCAAGCGCCGTGTTTGTACTCATAGGAGTTGTCATGGGTTTAGAGTCACCCATGTTAAACTTCTTGAGTATGTCCCTTGTGTACTTGGCTTGATGGACGAAGGTACCCTCAAGGCCTTGCTTGATCTGCAGCCCGAGGAAGAACTGGAGCTCACCCATAAGACTCATCTCAAATTCCCTGCTCATCTGTTCAGCAAAACTAGACACCAAAGCGTGAGATGAACCACCAAAGATTATGTCATCAACATATATCTGAACTATCAGCGTATCACCGCCACGACACAACAAAAACAAGGTCTCATCTACTGAACCCATCACAAACCCAGACTTGAGCAGGAAACTCTTCAACCTAGCATACCAAGCTCTAGGAGCTTGCTTCAGACCATAAAGGGCTTTCCTCAACTTATACACCCGGTCTGGAAATCTAGCACTCTCAAAGCTAGGAGGTTGTCTCACATATACCTCCTCCTCTATGAACCCGTTCAGAAAAGCAGACTTGACATCCATTTGCTGCAGTTTGAAGCCTTTAGAGGCCGCAAAGGCAAGCAAAATCCTAATGGCTTCCAAACGAGCTACAAGGGCAAAGGTCTCCTCATAATCTATCCCCTCCTTCTGATAGAAACCCTGGGCTACCAATCTCGCTTTGTTCCTCACAACCATCCCATCCTCACCCTATTTGTTCTTGAAAACCCACTTGGTACCTATAGGGCGACAGTTTGGTGGAGGTTTAACTAAATCCCAGACATAGTTTCTCTCAAAGTTCTCCAACTCCTCATGCATGGCGTTCACCCAGTTAGGATCAGATAATGCATGTGACACATCCCGGGGCTCAAAAGAAGCAACATATGCAGAGTGGGACAAAAAGGCTAGAGGGTTAACCGAAGAGCGTGTGACACGATAGTGAATATCTCCAATCATCCTGTGTGGAGGGTGATCCCGCTGGACCTGCCGAGATGGTACAATCTCAGAGGTCACCTCCCCTGCGTCTTCAGCGGGTCCAGCCTCTGCATGAACTTGCTGTCGGGGGAGTGAGGAGAAAGCCGTGGGCAAGGGTCCTCCTTCATCATC
Source organism: Paspalum notatum (assembly GCA_022530915.1). Taxonomy (NCBI): domain Eukaryota; kingdom Viridiplantae; phylum Streptophyta; class Magnoliopsida; order Poales; family Poaceae; genus Paspalum; species Paspalum notatum. The sequence goes on along the minus strand of CM039683.1, from coordinate 56,733,395 downwards.
TGAGCTCGTAGCAGAGGGGCCAGGAGCTGCAGCCGGTGCAGTGGCTCCTGCATCATCATCATTAACTGCACCTTCCTCATCCTCAAAGATGGGGGTGCCTTCTTCATCATCACCTGAAAGCTCAAAGGCAGGGGTTGTGCAGGGCATAGTTTCATCAAAAGAAACCTCACAAGTCTCAACAACTTGCTTGGCCTCTAAAATCCACACACGAAAAGCCCTAGAACTAGAAGCATACCCCAGAAAAATCCCATCCAAACAACGAGACTCAAACTTGTCCAAATGCCTCGCCTTCTTCAGCACAAAGCACCTGCAGCCAAACGCTCGCAAATGCTTGACGCTGGGATGCCTACCAAAACGAAGTTCATACGAGGTCTTCCCAAGGAAAGCTCGCAAGAAAATCCGGTTCGCAATGTAACAAGCCGTATTCACTGCCTTAGCCCAAAAGCGCCTCGGAGTCCTATGCTCATCGAGCATCGTCCGTGCCATCTCAACAAGTGTGCGGTTCTTGCGTTCCACAACACTGTTCTGCGGAGGGGTATATGGAGAAGAAAACTGGTGTTCAAGACCTAGGTCACGACAGAAGTTTTCGAAACGAGAGTTTCTGAATTCTCCGCCATTGTCACTACGGATAGCCCTCATGGCCTTATGACTCTCATTTCTCAACCTCAGTACCAGATCCCGAACAAAACCAAACGCCTCATCCTGAAACTCCATGAAAAATACCCACGAGAACCGCGAAAAATCATCCACAACGACAAGCACGTACCACTTCCCACTGACCGACGCTACCCGATCGGGACCTACTGTATCCATATGGAGTAGCTCACCCGGATAGGAGGTCATAACCTGAGACACAGGAATGTGAGAGGCGGCAACCATCTTGCCATGACGACAGGGGTGGCAAACTAAGTCCTTCTCAGCTCTCAATTTGGGCAATCCTCAGATTAGGCCCATTGAACTTAACCTGACTAGCAGATCAAAGCTCAAGTGACCAAGTCTCCTATGCCACTTCCATATATCAGCAGAAGGACTAGCAACCAAACAGCGCGCAGGGCCAGAAACAGATGTGAGGTCGACCCTAAAAACCTAACCAAAAGACAGCAAAGAGCAAACAAGGGTCTCCTCAGCATCAAGAACGCAACACGCACCTTTCTTAAAACGAACCTTAAATCCTTCATCGAGAAGTTGCGAAACAGAAACCAAATTGAACCCCAAATTCCGGACAAAGGCAACTTCTCTCAGGGAAAGCTTAGCAGAGAGCGAAACAGAACCAACACCCATCACTTTACCTTGACCATTGTCCCCGAATGTGATGTACTCCTTGGTGCATACGGGGTTGAGGCTGGAGAACCACTTGCGGTGCCCTGTCATGTGCCTAGAGCAACCGGAGTCCATGATCCACACGTCCTCCATGCCTCGATCCTGCAAAGTCAAGTAAAGCGACGGTAAGCAAACGGTCCGGCACTGGGGTTAGTCCCAAAACTGCTGTGCCAGTGCCGAGCCATCTGCTCAAAAGTGGGGTAAGCACAATCAAAGAAATCATCACGACGATTAGGGTAACCACAATCTCCAAAGCGTGAACCCTCGAAAGCTCTCTCAAAGCCTCGGTCATGAGGTCCACAGCCACGCTGAAAACGACTAGGAGCTCAGCTGGTAAAGCGTCTCTCACCACCAGGAGCACGAGCCTGAAAGCTGCCTCCTCTCTCACTACCGGCAAAGCGGTCTCTCATCTCACCGCGGTGGGGAGGATCTTGCCTACCACCTTGGTAGAACTGATCCTGGTTCCCCCAAGCTCTCTCCTGCCTCTCAACCCGCTTCCTCCTGAAGCAAAACTCCTCTAGGTGGCCATTCCGCTGGCAAAACTCACAATGGTAGACAGGCCTCCTAGGAACTGGGTTAGGCTGGGATTTGGGCTTAGGTGGTGTGGCCTTGGGTGGCTCAGGCTGCTGGACTGGCTTCTTGCCCTTGGGCTTAAGCTCTTCCTCAACAATCTTGTCCAGCTTAGCCTTAGAAGGCTTGGGCGTCCAGTACTGCTTCTTTGGGGCAGCCTTGGGTGGCTCATGGTAAACCCCATCAACAGTCTCTCCTGGCTGAGTAGGTGCAGTCTTGACCTTAATTGGGGCACTCTTCTCACCCGAAGTGCTGCACTCTCCAAACCCAACACCACTCGTCTCACCCTCAACTCTCTTGGTGCTCTCTATGATCATCTCTAGTTGGGGTTGCCTCGCATATACCCAACTGAGCACCTCTCTCAACCTGTTGTTGTCATTTTGCAAAGACAACATCTCTTCCCTCAGATTCTCCAGAACCACAACAGCTTTCTCCAACTTCCTAATGATGGCATCCCTATCCATCAGCTGCATCCTAAGGGTTAGGCAGTTCTCACAAGTGTTAGTAGGTGCTGAAAGCACCTCAAAGTCAGCTCTCAACTGCTCTAACTCACTTCTCAAGGTAGGACAGACCATACACGCACCCAAAAGCGTAGGTCTAGCCCTAAGCTCCTCAAGCTCCATGAGCTGCCCCTCAAACTTCTCCTTTAGAACAGCTAGCTCTCTAGCTAGACAGGGGCAAGACTCACACTCAAGCTTTCCACTCAAAGTAGGCTCATCTAGTTTGGACTGGAGTTTGCCTAGCTCAGCCTTCAGCTCATCTATCTCCTCTACCCGCTTGGCATACCTATCTCTCTGGTCACCAAGCTCCGTCATGAAAGACTCGCAGGTAGGGCACTCAATCTCACTGGGTTGGGGTCTCACACTCCTCAACCTCTCATTCTCCTCTAAAGCCTCAGCAAGTTGGGCTTTCAACTTCTGCAGCTTCTTAGCTGCCTTCTCCAGCATCTTATCCTGGGCCTTAAGCTCCCGGCTGTTCTGCTCTAGCATCTCAAGGATTTCGGCTTGCTCAGGAGTTACCTCATCATCGGAAGAAGAGTTGCTGCCGTCATCCTTGTTCTCCTTGTCCTCAAGCGCCATGGAGCAAACCGAGCTCCTCTTGTCCTTGTTCTTGTGCTTGAACTTGGTGGAGACGAAGCACAAGCCAGCTGGACCTCCTTAATCGTTCCTCTTGTCCTTCCTATACGTGATCTCCTCATCGCTTGAGCTCGACGAGGACGAAGAGGAAGAAGATCCGCTGCTGCAGAACCCGATCTCGGCGAAGAAGGCCTTGTCCCGCTTTCGGTTGTCCTTCTGGTAGCTCTTGAAAGCCTTTCGGAAGTTCTTCTTGCCGAAGGGACGCTTGCCGGAGCCGTGCTTGCTGGAGCAGTGCTTGTCAAAGCCTGCCTTGCCGGGGTGGTACTTGTCGGAGTCGCGGGAGTAGCTCTTGCCCTTCTTGTAGTAGTCATTCTTGTTGGGGCACTCGGCGATGAAGTGGCCGACCTCTCCGAACTCGAAGCACTTGGGCCGCTCTCCCCTCTTCTTGCTCATCCGGTTGTCATAGGCACGCTGAAAGCGACTAGACACCAGACACAACTCATCATCCCCAAGTGTCGCTAGCTGCTCCTCTGTAACAGACATCAAAGCAGAAAACGAGAAGTTGTGTAACATGGGGTTAGTGACAGACTCACTAGAGGGGTAGCCAAGGCCAGACTCTTGGAACCTGTACAAGCGAGGGAATCCCTCATCTTGTAATCTACCTCGGTGGCCTTAAGCTTACTATAGAGCGCCTCTACTCCAATCGTATCATACCCTGCCGACTCAATGATTGAGTTTACCTTGATCTCCCATATTTTTCTATCCAAAGCATACAGCAACTTGACAGCCTGCTGATGATCGGTATATGGGAGGGCAGTGGGGGCAGAGTTGACACGCAACTTGTTGATGATCGACTGAAAGCGACCAAACAAGTCGTCTACTGACTCTCCCGGCTTCTGGACGAAACTCTCATATTCGCGCCGGTAAGTCTCCACAAGCCTAGCCTTAATCATCGTAGTACCCTCATGGTGTGCACTAAGCAGTGACCATGTCTCACGCGTAGTCTTAAGGTGACTCACTCTCTCATAATCCATAGGACCAAGCCCGGAGAAGAGAAAGTTAACAGCCTTGGCATTCGCCTCATGCTGAGCCACGATATCCTGCGTAGTACGCTCAGCGACTGGAAGCACCACAAAAGTCGTACTCTGAGTAGCATCCCATATGTCCTGACTCTGGCTAACAAGGAACGCCTCCATCCTACCCTTCCAGTACGGATAGCCATCGGAGCTAAGGACGGGAATTTTCCCAGAGTAAGTCATAGTCGCTACGGTTTCTTCACCGGTTAAGGTATGGGAAACCTAACCGGCTCTGATACCACTTGTAGGACCGAGACGTGCGACTAGAGGGGGGTGAATAGGAGCACTTGAAAACTCAAACCCCCACCGCAGTGCAAAACGGAAACAACGCCCACAACGAAACTAGATACCGTCCACTGAGAGGATACGTATCTAGCTCACAACACGTGCTTGGTACCGTCCACTGAACAGATACGTACCAAGCACCAAGCGGAAGCACACGCTCAAACGGCTAAGAAAAGAGCGCAAAAGGAACCAACTCCGGAGAACTGCAGATTTTCGGACTGACAGGGCTGCAAAGATAAATCTTAAAACCCCATAAGAGAAGCTCTAAAAAATCCCCCAAAATTACCACACCTTCACAAGGCAATAGGGAACAACTCTAGAAAATTTCAGGCCAATTGGAGCAAGTTTTGACCACCGGACTGTCCGGTGGTTAACCACCGGACTGTCCGGTGCTTACAGCCTAACACTCTAAAAAGATTCAAATCAAAACCCTATCAAACCAACTCCAAAAATTATGAAATTTTTACTGGAGGTTAATAAGGGGCCAAGGAACAACTCCACAAATTTTCAGCTCAATTGGACAAGGAATAAAATTCCTAGAGCCACTGGACTGTCTGGTGGTTAACCACCGGACTGTCCGGTGGTTAAAAACTGACAGACTAACCTAAAAAGAAAAATACCAAAACCAGGCCAAAACACCTCCAAATGATCTAAAATTTTTATGAGAGCTTTATGATTCACTGATAAAGAGCTTCACAAAATGTCAGCCCGAAATTCGAAGGTTTGACCCCTAAACCAAACAAGACTTGAAAGTGGACAGAACCAGCAGGAAAATTCGACAGCAGAAAACTTCACACAAAAGCAATCCGAAACTTGACCAAACCTTCTCCAAACATCACGAAAATTGGCACAGGCTATCCTAGCCCCATTCCAAAACTATTCCCAAAAGATCTATGGAAAAAGATCACGGGATTAGCGGAAATTTCAGATCTCGTGAAGAGGTGAATATTTGGGCAAGAAGGGGAAAAGCTCAAGAACAACTTGCTCGTGGCAATCCTTTGGGATTGAGATATCTAAGACATAATCTCCACGTCCTTTCAAGTCCAAAACATAAGGAAAACAAAGGATTCAACCTTGCCCAAAACAAACACCCAAAAGGCCAAGGATTGAAGCCAAAAACCAAAGAGAACAAAGGGAGGAGAAGCACACAAAGTTGCTGCATGAAACCACTTCGATTATGAGCCTCAAAAGAGGTCTTAGGTCAGATTACAACGAAGGATTTCATCCCAAGCAACCACCCTCACCTTCCCTCTTGATTTGGAGGATAGATCTCACCCTGACCCTCCTAAACTTGGAGCTCAAAGCTTGAGGACGAAAATTACCCTAAGGAAATGAAAACCTAGCTGTCAAGACTACCTCTAATGACCAACTCTAAGGCTATTTATACACCGGTTCAGTTTTGGCATTTTTACACATAGACCCCTAACACTAGAAACGCCCGGAACGGCTAAAACAGAAAAGAACCCGAAATATCGGGAACGGACGGCCACGATGAAGACTTGATCTTCTTAGCTTCCACGCAATCTTCAGATGTCCTCCACGTGGCCAGTAGTCCAATCCGCCTTTGCACCCCCGGTTTTGAAGTCAGAAACCGGAAAACTTTAGGAAATCTCCATCTGGGCCGGACTTGGCCCATCTTCTCTATCTTGGCGAGTCGTGGCCCAACTCACCAAGCCTTGGGTAGCTTGGGTGGCGGTTTTAAGCCGAAGCCGCCAAAGCCTACCTCGCATGCCTTCGCGCCATGCACTCGGGTTGGAGCACCACGGTGGCACCCGGCTTCTCCAGTCCATCGGAGTTGCCTCGCGGTCCATCGGAGGGCTTACACCACCGTTGCCGATCCGCCCCTCCGTGTACCGAGCTTCCATGGCCGACCGACGCCGAGCATTGCCTCCGATCCATTGGAGGGCTTTTGCCTCAATCCATCGAGGTCTTCATCATCTACCTTCAGTCCATCGGAGGGCCTCCAGTCCATCGGAGGGCTTGAGCTCGTTGACAATCACTCATCACACCAGGAGAGCAATGAGGCCGGTCCATTGGCTCTCAGAGGTTGGTCGGCGATGTGCTCGAGCGGATGGGAGTCGTCGGGCGTCGCGGTACGGCGAGATGGAGTGGCACCGAGGCGTCTAGGACTCGTGGGAACGACTCGCGAAGGCTCTGTGAACAAGAAGATGCGGTCAAGAAGGCCGGAGAGGCTCCAACAGCGGTGGAATCGAACGGCGGCCGAGCTCACCTTGGCGGCGTTCGGCAGCAAAATTTGATGGTGAGAGGGCGCTAGAGCTTGGGCTGAGGGCGTGAAGAGGTAGATGCTACGGCAGCGGCGCCCGGGGTGGCTTTTATAGGGGCGCAGCTAGGGCGACGGCGCGCAACAATATCTGAGGCTCACTACTACAAAACATAGCTATTGTAACGCAGTTTTGTAACACATATATCAATGTGTCACAAAAAATTTTTATAATAACACAAACTTTGTTATACAGTAGAAGCCAGTAACACATGGCACTTATTCAGTTAAAATGTGTTACAAATAATGACTATAGTAACTCAAAAAGTTATGTTACTCCTAAAGTGTTACAAAGATTGTAGATATTGTAACACAAAGACGAAACACGTAGTAACGTAGAATATGGGGCAAAAACATGCCATATAATAACACAACTAATGTTACCTATAAAGTGTTACTAAGAAGCATATATGATACCATTCAATACAAAATTGGTTTTTACATGCACCTTCTCGTTTTATTTATTTGTGGAGACTACTAAAAATGTAGCCATGTATGCTCTTGGTAACATTGGCTCCAACTAAAATACCACCTCGGATTAGGTTTTTGAGGTCATCCATATTATAGTCCCCCTCTAGAAATATCCCTTGTTTACAAAATACTCTCGAGTCGATCCACAGCATGGACCTCTTATGAAAATGATCTATAGAAATAGATTTCTAAGTAAACAATCATAAATTTTTAATGTCAAATTACACGAAGGTACAACACCAAAATTATATTACTCAAAGATATCCATAACTTTATAAATGATAAATTTTTCATTTGAGGTCATTTATTGCCGCCTATAGATTCCAATATATTTTTCATTTTTGTGAAATTATAATTTTAAATTTATCAAATAACCTCATATGCATACATAACCAATACCAAAGATGTAGTATTTGAAGAGATGTAAAACTTTGTAGTTGAGAGTGTTTTCATTTGAGACCATCTAAGGGTTCAAATATGGAATATAAAATTTATTATAGTGTATAGAAAAAGAAAACATCCTTTTTTTATACACAAGTGCTTGTGTAGTGTGGTGTAGTGGAAGTCTTATGAGAAGGATGAGGTTGTGAGTTCAAATCCTCACAAATGATTGTATTTTTTTTCATTTTTAGAAGAAATGTGTTACAAAGCAGTAACACTAATGAGTAACACTTTTTTTACTCTGATGGAACACATTTTTAGACATAAAAGAACACATATCTTGTGTTCTAGAATACCAACCCTAAAGTAACATAGGCAATAGTAACAAAAACAAAATGTGTTACTAGAAGACCCAGAAACACTTTAATTGAGGTACAGTAACACGAGTCGGTGTTACTGAAACCCTGTTATGCAATAGTGGCTTGCGGAGGGGGAAATGGCGGCGCATTGTTAGCCGGAGTCCGGGCTTATCCGCTCTGACCCCGCGTTGAATCCGCGTAGAAGGGAGACGAGAGGCTGGTGAGTGGGCCTGGGAGAGCGGTGGCGCGGCAGCGGCTAGAGGTAGGGGAAGGTCCTGACGGGTTTGGCCCACCCGTCAGTGGCTTTGCAGCCTTGGGGCCACAAGGCAGTGATGGAGGGAGAGAGAGGCAGGATGGGCTGGCTCGCTCGGCGAGCTGGGCCGGGGTTGGGCTGAGCAGGGATGGGCTGGTTGGCCAGTTGGGCTGGTTTGCCTTTTCTATTTCCTTTCTACTTTCTCTTCTTTTCCTTATTTAAACAAAACTCAAACTATGAATTCAAATAAATTTGAATCAAAACCTTATATCACACAAGAAATTAAAATATGCAGCAGCATGAATGTACAAATATGGTAACCTTATGATTCATTTTAATTACTTGCATAATAAAATAAATCATATAATGCCAAACTAGACATGGAAAATCCTAGGAAATTAAATAAAGCATGTTAAATTTATTATAAAATGCTGAAAATAAAATTAGGGTGTTACAACATGAATGATATTACCTTTGGTGGTTCGTCTCATGCTTTGGTGAGCAAGTTTTCTGAACAGATGAGCAGGGAATTCGAGATGAGCATAATGAGAGAGCTCCAATTCTTTTTTGGGCTCCAGATCAAGCAGACTCCACAAGGTACTTTCGTCCACCAAAGTAAGTACACGCGGGACCTCCTTTGGAAGTTTGAGATGGCAGATGCCACACCTTAAATGACCCCGATGAGTGCGTCCACAATGCTAGATAAGGACGAGGATGGCGAGGAGGTCGATCAGAAGATGTACCGAGGAATGATTGGATCGCTTATGTACCTGACAACCACAAGGCTGGACATACAGTTCGCTGTAGGTCTGTGCACTCGATTTCATGCGTCTCCAAGGGCATCACATCGCACAGCTATCAAGAGGATTCTTAGGTACGTCAAGTTCACCCCTGAGTACGGCTTGTGGTACTCTGCGGATTCCTCTCTTTCCCTCCTTGGTTACTCTGACGCTGACTTTGCTGGTGTTGGCACCAGAATTTGGCTGACCCAGTTAATGGGCCTAAATCGGCTTGGGGCCGAAGGGAGCTATCCAAGGGAGAGATGGCGTGTAAAGTGTCGTGTGGGGCCAAAAGGCCATGTATCGTAGGAAAGGTTAGTTTTCTGGCAAAAGAGTCCGATCGGGAGTCTAATTAGAGGAAGATTCGGTTAGGTTTTCAAGGTATATCGTCATGCTGCTCTATTGATTTCTCTCGTAGATGTTGATAGGGCGTCACGGCGTTCTGCCAATGGTAGTTCTTGTACTAAGTATTGTTGTTGGCAAGATCTACTAGTTATCATGTGCATTAAGTTGATCTACAATTTCTTTGTGCTTCACGACACAGATCGGCTCGTGTACAGTTCATTATCATGCTGCTTTTTATGTTATTATTCGTTACGATGTATGCTGCGACACATGCATGTGATATGTTGTTAGGTTAGCATGATATGAGCGCCCTATCTAGGCAGTGATAGATTGATCTGTTTATCTTCATGTGTTCCCGATCTGGGTAAGCAAATCTTTTTAATCATGTTTTAGATAGGTTTTATCTATCTTTTTATGCATCGACCAAGCGACGTTGGACAGATCAGAGGACTATGCCGATATTGGAGACCCGATGCAAGGAGAGCCGATCCGAGTGATCTGGCTAGAATTTAATGTTTGTCCTGTTTTGTCTGTTCTGCAGGGAGAATAGGAGCTGACCACCACCACAACAACCTCCCTGGCTATGTCGTTAGCCAAGTGGCACGCCCAACCACCACCGCCAGCGATCGGCTAGTTGTCTAGCCGATCAGGAGCCACATCTAGAGAGGAGCGACCCTATGTCCACATACACCTCCCGGCTCGCATTGTGCTACTTGCTGGAACACTGCCCACCGGTTTCCTGCAGCAACACATTTTTGGCACGCCTAGTGGGACAGGACGGAGATCATCAGTTCGCCGCAATGGCTGGAGATCACGGGAAGAACACCGGCGATGATTCGGAAGTTACGCCCATTGAAAAGGTCGAGGACTTACCTAAAAATCACCAGAAGCAATATGCCTTAGTCATTGAGGATCTCAAGAAGAAGGTGCTCGCCATGTACGGGCGAACTCGCCATGGCCACATCAAACTCTCTGGTGTTCTCGAGTCTCTCATCGACAAGGTCGACCTCATGATTCCTTCGCGAGAGCGTACTGAGGCGCTCCACGAGGAGATCCAGAAGCTCCTGGTGCACGCCCTCATTCGGCAGTCGGAGGCGACGAATAACCGCATGGACAATATCGTGGTCAAGACTGTCAGAGCTACCTTGGCCGGTGAGCCCCTCCATATCACCGGCCCCGCATTGAACGGCCATGTGGGAGAAGCCATGTTCTACTCTAGGCCGCTCACCCCCATCCACGTCGAGGTCCAAGGGGACAACATCGCCGAGTTTGTCATGCACCCTCCACGTGAAGGCATTCTCCTGCAGCCTCGGGTGTCATCTACCCCGCACTGGTCATCCCTGAAGGTTACTTCTGCCAGCTGAGGTACCGTCAGCTGGAAGAGGGAGAGGAGCCTCCACCGCCGTACCCAAATCATGTGCTTGTCAATCAACGACAGGCTCAACCGCAAGGCGCACCGGAGGCGCGGTCACCTCGGAGGCCGGCGAAATCGGCCGATCAGGAGATGCTCGATTGGCAGCGAACCTACGCATTTGGGCATCAAGCTAGATATCCTTCAGGAGCCGATACTAACGCGGTTCACGACCAGGTGACCGAGATACTGAGAAACCAGTACGGGATCACACCAAAGCGAGGGGCCATCACTTACGCCAAGCCTTATCCAGAAGCGTATGATCTCCTCGAGGCTCCTCCCAAGTTCAAGATCCCAGATTTCTCCAAATTCAGTGGGAATGACGGTGCCAGTACCATCGAGCATGTTAGCCAATATCTGGCTCAACTCGGCCCAGTGTCTCGAGCCGAATATATGAAGATTCGGCTCTTCTCTTTGTCGCTCACTGGGCCAGCTTTTGGATGGTACACTACGTTGTCCCCTGGCTCGATCACTACCTGGAAACAGCTGGAGGAAAAATTCCATGCTCAGTTCTTCTCCAGGTCTGATGAAGCTACTATGATAGATCTAACCAGCATCCACCAGTTTCTAGGAGAGTCGGTATAGCAGTACATCCAGCGGTTCTGGGAACTTAGGTACACATGTTACTCTCTCCATCTCACGGAGAGAACTTTGGCAGAGCTGGCCTTCAAAGGCATGAACAAGGCCATCAAGATGGTCTACGGGCAGACCGACTTTGAGTCCGTCGGTCACCTGGTTTCTAAGGTTTCTGCTTACGAACGGAGTCACCTAGAGCTCTTCCAGAAAAAACACAAGAGGAATATCGGCTACGTGCAAGCCGAGGAAGACGACTCGCTAGATGATGCTGACGCATATCTTGTCCAATGGGCAAGAACGAGCCAGCCATTGCAGTCTCAGTGGGTGAAGCAACCCGAGCCTACCCCAAGCTTTGATTTTGATGTCACCAAAACTGAGCTCATCTTCGACCTGCTGCTCAAAGAAAAGTACCTAGTACCGGTGGCCGGGCATCAAACACCCTCGGCCGAAGAGATGCGCGGTCGCAAATACTGCAAGTGGCACAACAAGCTGGATGGGCAAAACATAGCCGACTGTAGAGACCTGCGGACCGAGATACAGAGGGCTATCGAGCAGGGAAGATTGGTCTTCACCCGTACACCAATGAAAATTGACACGAAGCCCTTTCCAGTCAACATGGTCGATATGACTGCTCTGCCCTATGAAAGGGACTATTCGCCGATCGACTCCACTGGATCGGCTTTCTGAGACCGCGTGCAGGAGGCGATTGCCACGGGCGACATCCTCCGTCGCACCACAGGAGAGCTCTACCCTCATCTCCTCCAAGACACAACCTTGTCGATCAACATGGTCCACGCGACTCGTGAGGAAAAGGGAAAAGCCAAAGCCGACCCACGCGACGATTTACCCCTGGAGTTCAAGACTGAAGAACATACTTCGGCCAGAACAATCGAAAGAAACCGACGATGCCGCCTGAACTCCGGGGTACTGATCAGCATGTATGCACGACACCATCGGTGCAACGAGGAGCGACGTCAACTTGATGAAGAAGAGGCGTACTACCGCGAGCAGCGCTACCGATGCGAAGAGCTTCATTGGGAGTAGCCGCGCTCGCCCAGGCGTAACGTGCGACGTCGAGAGGACCGGCGAGAACGCAAGGTGCGCAACGACGCCATCAACTGGAGAAAACATTGGAGTTGCCCCTATTTCTACTTCTGTTGGAGCCAAGGTATGGACAGGCTCCCAACCCCTGACGATTTTCTAGAATGTTTCAGCCACAGGACCTGGGGTGACAGGCCGTCGGTGTTCGGTCGTCAGAGGCACGCGCCGTTGAGAGCCAATGGACCGGCTTCATTGGTGTGATGAGTGATTGTCAACGAGCTCAAGCCCTCCGATGGACTCGAGATAGAGGATGATGAAGACCTCGATGGACTGAGGCAAAAGTCCTCCAATGGACCGGAGGCAAGTCTCGGCGTCGGTCGGCCATGGGAGTTCGGTACACGGAGGGGCGGTTCGACGACGGCTGTGTAAGACCTCCGATGGACTGTGAGGCAGCTCTAATGGACTAGAGAAGCCGGGCGTGACCGTGGTGCTTCAACCCGAATGCATGGCGCGAAGGCGTACGAGGGAGGCTTTGGCGGCTTTGACTCAAAACCACCACCCAAGCTACGAAGAATTGGCGAGTGGATCGAAACTCGTCAAGATAGAAGATTGGGCCAAGACACGACCCAGGAAGCTTGCAAAATAAAGTTTTCCGGTTTCTGACTTCAAAACTGGGGGAAGCTTCTGGACTACTGGCTACGTGGCGCACATCCAAATGAGGCGTGAAGAAGAAGAAGATCAAGGCGTCATCATAGTCGTTCGATTGTATCGTTTACATTTCAGCCCCTCCGGGCATTTGTAAGAAAGGGGTCTTAGTGTAAACTGTGTCAATTAGGGCCTAGGGTATAAATAGACTTGAGAAGACTCCTTGGAGGGTATCTTGGCCAGCCATATCCTAGGTTTTCCTAACCCTAGCAGCCAAGAGCCAAAGAGAGAAAAGAGAGGAGATTAGCTAGGAGATGAGTGTCTAGTTTAGTCAAATCTTGTCATTAGTGGGAGGATGATGGGAGGAAGGCTCTAGGGATCTTGTAGACCTGAATTCATGATCTAATCCAAGCTTTCCTCTTTGCAAAGTTCATGGTGTGAGCAGCAATTTTCGTCCATCTCCTTCCCTTCCCGTTCTTGTTCGGTTTTGGTTCCAATCCTTGGATTTTGGTGTGTTTCGGTTTGTCCAAGGTTGGGATCCTTCTTTTGCTGGTATTTTGCCTTGCTAGGATGTGGTGAATCTCACTAGCCAAGTGCTAGAATCATTGAACCACGAGCAAGGGCCGTTCTTGTCGAATCTCGGTTTTTCGGGTTCAACTCACCTACCTCACGAGATTTGCAATTCCCGTGGAACCCTTGATCTTTTCAAGTGGATCTTTTGGGGTTTGCTAGGGAAGGTACTTAGAATTGTCCATGCAAATTTTCGTGAAGTTTCGTTAAGATTTGACCCTGTTTCGATCGATTTTTCGATGGGGTATAGGCCTGTTTTTCTGCGCAGTTTTTCGGAGAACTAACAGGACAATTTAATTGTCCTTAGGTTTGTCCAAAGTAGGGAATTAGGATTGTCCAGTCTATGGACCTCGAATTGTCCGGTCTGTAGAGTTTTGGGGCTGTTTTAACCCCTTCTTTGAGGTTTGTCCGGTTAGGCATTTTGGTGGAGAGAGGATTGTCCGGTCTAGTCATTTTAGGGCTGTTTTCGTGTGCTTCTTGCTCCGCTTCTTTCTTGGTCCCTTTTTCTTGTTTTCTTTGGTGTTTGGTGTGTTAGTTTTTGCCACATCTTGGTATTTGAGTGTTCTCACCTCTAGCCCATACTCATCGCTTGCTATTTTTTGGCAAGACACACTTAGGTGTGGAGTGGCTACGTGGGTTGCTCATTGTGCGAGGCATTGCTCGATTTGTCTTGTGTTCTCTTGCTCATTGTATCGTGTGCTTCTGCTCGCTTGGTGTGTACCCTTTCAGTGGGTGACATCAAGTGCTCGCTAGTTACGTTCCCGTTCAGTGGGCAGTGACTAGCTGGTTGTTGTGAGTGTTGCGTCAGTTTGCACCAAGGGGGTTTGAGTTTGAGTTTTCAAGTGCTCCTATTCACCCCCCTCCTCTAGTCGCATGTCTCGGTCCTACAAGTGGTATCAGAGCCGGTTGGGTTTCCTCATACCTTAATCGGTGACGAAACCGTAGCGATGATGACTCACTCTGGGAAGGTTCCGGTTCTCAACTCGTATGGCAACCCCTACTAGAAGGGTAGGATGGACGCATTTTTGCTTAGCCAGAGCTAGGATATATGGGATGCTACTCAAAGTACGACTTTCGTGGTGCTTCCAGCTGTTCAGCATACGACGCCTGAGATTGTGGCTCAGCATGAGGCGAATGCCAAGGCTGTTAACTTTCTCTTTTCCGGGCTTAGTCCCATGGATTACGAGAGAGTGAGTCACCTCAAGACGGCGAGAGAGATATGGTCCCTGCTCAGTGTACACCATGAGGGCACTGCTACGATCAAAGCCTTTCGTTGAGACCTACCGGCGCGAATATGAAAATTTCGTGCAAAAGCCGGGTGAAACTGTGGATGCCTTGTTTGGTCGCTTTCAGTCGATCATTAACAAGCTCTGGGCCAATTCCGCACTTGCTGAGCTCCCATACTCTAACCATCAGTAGGCTGTCAAGCTGTTGTATGCCTTGGACAGAAAAGTGTGGGAGATCAAGAAGAGCTCAATCATTGAGTCAGCAGGATATGACACTATTGGAGTGGAGGAGCTATATAGCAAGCTCAAGGCCACTGAAGTTGATTACCGGATGACCGAGTCTCTCGACGGTTCTGGCTCCAAGAGCCTGCTACTCCCACCTATGAGGCTGCTACTAACCTCCCGTTTCACAACTTCTCGTTTTCTACTTTGATGTCTGTGACAGAGGAGCAATTGGCGTCTCTAAGGGATGAAGAGCTTTGTCTGGTGTCTAGTCCCTTTTAGCGTGCCTATGACAACCGGATGAGTAAGAAGAAGGGAGAGAGGCCCAAGTGCTTTGAGTGCAGAGAGGTCGGTGTTGACGCGGCTTAAGTATGAAAATTATGCATCATTTTATGTGGTTTTTCATTGATTTTATGCGTCAACTATATCTTTTACTAACATTTATCACCAATAATTGTGGATTTTGCAATATTGTCTTGGAAATATGCTACATGTAATTTTTACAGGTTTTAGGCCAATTTTTCGCGAAATTCACCATGATCCACTTCGAGTAAGAAAAGACTGCTAGATGACATGAATTGAAGATGAAGAACAAGGAAGGCTTGGTGAACTTATAACTCCCTCTGTGTTAATCAAGATTTCCTAATCGGAAGATTCAATGAAGTGTCAAGAGCTACAAGAAAATGAAGATATTTATTCAATAAAGATGTCAAATATGTCAAAGACTAGAAGATTTCATCAAGTCTCGGCTCATTACGAAGATTCCAGAAGGTTTAGAGTCCAAAATGCCCCCGAGAAGTGTTGCTTGGACATTAAGCAACTACCACGCGAAAGATGGAAGGAAAAAGACGCCAAAAGAGTCTGGGTAGGCCGACCCGGAGTCCTCTGGTCGGCCGACCTTAGGCTTTCCTACGTTGGTTCGAGTTTTCCTTTTTACCACGTCTTCTCTAGGGTATAAATAGCGACCGTAGGCCCCGAAATCGGGCATCCAATTCATTATCAAGGCGCGGAGGCGACGACAAGAGGGACAACAACTAGATGAGAGTAGAGGGTCGAGATTCTAGTCTAGGATTAGAGTTCTTCTAGTTCCTAGAGGTGATTAGAGCCCTTGCACGGTGCTCTAATTATCTAGCTCCAAAGGTCTAATTGTATCATCAAGAGGTATGGCCATGGTTGTAAGTATGATACAATTTATTAATGAAGCATTGTTCTTGTCTAATTATCACGTTCTTGTTCTAATTATGCTTGTTCTAGCTCTAATTAGCTTTAGATCTAGGTGCTTGTTGATTAGATCATGTCTTTAAAAGGTTATGTTCATCTAGCGTTCTTGATCGTTGATCTAGCTTACTAATAATATAGTTGTATATCTAGTTCTTGTGATCATGGTGATTAGAGGTTCTAGTTGTACTAATTATGTTATTAGCCATATAAAGTAATTAGAGATGCATTATCTAATAATGTGCCTGTTGAAAGTTTCTCATCGATTACCTGGTTACTAGTGACAGTAGAGCCCGGGGAAAGGTTAAACCGATCTAAGGGGTTAGGTTGATTGATCTTGATTTAATTATGCTACGTTGAATATGCTTGAACATGCTTGTCTACCTTGAGCTACTAGTTATCTCGCTACTTTAATCTTGTTGTGATGCCCTTTATCATGCTTGTTTTAGATCCATTTAGAGCTTGATTAGAATCTAGTTAATACCCTTTAATTAGATTTCTAGTTCTATTCTAAATGCCTATCTTATATACATATTAGTATAGTTTACCTGTAGATTAGATATAGTTTAGGCTAGTTTAGAGATGGATTAGATTACCTTTTTACCCTTTAGTTTACCATAAACTCTTGTTAATTAGTTCTCAATTAGTTCGTTTCCTGGATTTTGACAAACCCAAGATACTCATCCTGGAGAAAAGCTACCGCGATACTGTGCGCTTGTAGTATAAGGATTTGACGTGCTTAAGTGCCGTCAAGAGCTTTTCTAGCGCCGTTGCCGGGGAACTAATTAGTCGAGTCTTAATTAACTTAAGTTTATATATATATTTAATTTTGTCTTTTACTATTAGTTTTAATAGTTAGTTTGTGTTTGCTAATTGTATGCTAATCTAGTTCTAATTGTGTGCTAATAGTTTTTCTAATTGCTTTCTAATTAGTTAGTGTGTTATAATTTTCTAGTTTGTGTTTAGTCTTCGTGTTCTAATTTTATTCTCTAATTGTTTAGTGTGCTCTGTTATATTTTTATTCTCTAATTGTGTTCTTGTGTTCGTCGTTCATTTTTATGTTTATTCATAGTTTAGACTTTACTGTCATTAGATTTTTTATTTTGTGTTTTTATTAATTTAGGCTTTTATCTATTATTTTATGGTTTTTATTTTATTTTAGTTTATTCTACTATATTTACTTTCTTGCGTTTAATTCTATAATTAGTTTATTTGTTTAGAAAAGTCTAACTTTTTATTTAAGTTTAATCTTTTATAAACTCTATTAGAATATAGTTTCTCCAATATATATATTGCTTTAACTAACATTACAGGAAAAATGGACATCAGTCCAATAAAAAAAATCTTTTTCAACCTAGCTCTTCAATGGTAGGTGCTAACGCTGTTAGCGGCTTATGATGTGTTATTGAGTTTTTTTACAGCTATCGCGAAGGAATAACTATGTGTTAAAGGTAAGTCTGCTGTGTCAATTAAGTTTTTTAAAAACTAATGTTTTTGGAGCTTGTTTGTTCTAAGCTACAGATAATGGAGGCAAAGATGATTAGCCGAGAAGGTTCCGAAGGCTAAGGATTGCTTGAGTACAAGGAAGACGAAGATACGGAAGGTTTATCTCAAAACCAATCCAAGTTCCAACCAAATCTCGAGCTACTCTCGGAATTCAGGATAGTAACACTTTGTGGAGCCAATTCGAAGACCTTAACGACGTCAAATGAAGAAAGTCCGAATACCAAAGTTGTAGATCTTTTTGAGCTCTACAAGATAGAGTCCGAATTTGCATTATTTGGATTTCAGATGAGAAAGTTATGATCGAAATACTAAAGGGCCAGAGTAAGGGAAGCTGAATTTCGGCAAAGACAGCATTCCTCTCCAACACTTGATGGTACATGCAATCACGGCGTTCCAAGGAAGAAGATGAAGCCACTATGGAGTCAAGATTTGAACTTCACTTCTTCAAGACTATGGTAATTCTTGTTTTAATCGTAAATATAATTAAAGTTTACCTATGTTTGATTAGAGATGTTTTATAATGATCATTAAAGTGTTGTTTGGTTGATTGTTATCCCCCAATCATTTTTTGTGTTTTGTTTTTAGCTTTTAGTGAAATTTTTTGTTTCCTTAATCCATACCTTGAGAATTGATTAATAAAGTTTGTCTTTAGACTAGTTTCTTTGATCCATGGCTTTGCAATGCTTCATCTTTACACGTGACCCTCCAAATGTCTTTTAGTAGATTTTTTTTTACTTTAATTAGTTGATTGAATCTACTCATGCTTAGATATGGTTAGGTTTCGCTAGTTCGTCAATTCTCAGGTATTACTTTAGGGTTAGTTATAAAGAAAAAATTTTGAGAAGCCAAGATTTTTGCAAAAGTAGAAGGGGACAGACCACTAATGCTCCCCTAGTGGTTCGGTCCAGGTTTATTTTATGTGCAAATTGTTTTTAAAATTTTAAACATGAACATGTGTATGTTTATCATGACTTATTATTTATGCACAATACTGTCTTTGAAAATTTGAAATTTCAAAACGTTTGGTCTCTCTACAAAAAGAACCCTTGTTAAAATTTTATCTAAACCCACTTTTATTTCTTTCAAAATTATCTCTCTAATTTGGCTAAAATAATTAGGAACCCATCGACTTGTTTATCGCTTGTTTTGATTTTATGAATCATGTTCATCTATGAATTATATATGCCTTAGTACTTTGCTATGTGATTTCAATTTGAATTATAGTTGTTTTTGATTCATGAATCAAATGTTTGTTTAAACCCCAATCAACCATGTGACTCTATTTTTATTTCTAATCATTGCCATGATGCTATTACATATATATATACGTGTGCACTATGAGCTAACCATGCAGAGAAATTCACTTCATTTGAAACAATGAGACCAATGGGTGAAATAGTTCAAGACAAATTCATGATGATTGATGCAAGGATTTGATAAGATTTGAAGACATCAGAATTTGCAAAAGTTTGGTTGAGTTTCAAATTGAAGAGTGAGTGGACTGAATGGAGGAGGAATTAAAGACAAAAATCAAGCCCATGAAGCTTCAAGATCAACAATGGTGGATCCAGACAATTTCCACCAAGATCCAAATCCAAAGTTTGAAGATTGTCGACATGGGGAAAGCTGAGAACAGAAGGTTAAAAGGTCATCAACGTGGAGCTCGACCTAAGAGGCAAAGACAGAATATTTTCTTATATTTGGAAAGCCCATGAAGTCCTCTTTCCAACGCAATAAGAATCACTCAATTTGGAGATTTCTACAAGAAGCAATGTGCAAATCATTGAAGGCTGCGCGAGCTGAGTTGAAGTTTGGACAGAACGCAGTGCTTGAGTAAAACGGGCATAACTCTTTCATACGAAATGGGATTTTAATGCATAAGTACTCGTTGGAAAGATAATTTCAGAGGCTATCCAATGAATTTATTATTTGAGGCATATTCTGTTTGTGACCAATGAGACATACCACGAAGAAGGAGGTGGCAGCAACAATGGTGATGTCTACTTGAGAAAGATGATGACAACAATGATGAAGAAGAGGATTGTGCACACAAGTCATGCTATGATCAAGACACGATGAAACTGCACAATCAAGTTATCAAACTGCATAGACACTTCGGATTCTTACTCCAAGGACCATGGCTTCACTTCAACGAAGGTAAGTAAGAAGTCTACCTTTATGACTTTAAATTAAGTGATTTTCCAGAGGTAACCCGTTTAATTATTCGTTTTCAGTGTCTTAGAGTCTTTTAATAGAGAAATGGGAAGCATAGCACCACCCTTTGAATCTTTAGCTTGTGGCTAGTTAACTTAATCTAGATAATCATCATCACATCACTTCATATTACGTTTTTCACCTTGCATTTCCATTTATCCATTATATTTGTTTTTTCTTTTAAGATTAATTAGGCCGCAAGTTAAAAAGTCATTAGGAATATTTTTAGATTATGGTAAATTGTTTCTACTATTGACCGTTACCTCGAGAGTAGTACGTGCATTTAAATTGTTTTGCAGGAATTATTTAATGATAAATAAATTGAAGGAATATCCGGTAACATATTTCTAACACCTTCTCTTTTTTTAAATTCTGCAAGTATTTACCAATATCTATCAATTTGGTGTTCCTTTTGTGTTTCTCTTGTTTTTAGTGTGTTAGTTTAGATTTATTATTTGATTAATCCTATAACCATGGTCTATACTTATTTAATTAATGACAACAATGCTTTCAAGAAAATGATGAAAGTTGCCGCTTTATCTTTATCATGCTTTGGTTCTGATTAGTTAAATTAGCGGGCTCTCATAATACATATTTAAGTGAACTAGCCAGCAAATTTGTGATTGATTATGACTGTTCATAAAGACCCATATAAATTAATTTTTGCAAGGTTTAATCTTTATCATGATCATCTTCTTGTTTATTTTTTTATAAATTCCAAAATCAATTTTATGAGATTATCTTGCGAAAGCCATTCCTACCAGAGCCATATATTTTAAATCCTGAGATTTATCAAATTTGTTTTTGAAATGAGTTCGATCAAGACTGTGATCTAGGGTATGAGACTTAGAAGCTGGTCATTCATTTTCGCGTATCTTTTCTTTGCTAGCCTTTGTATCCATGCATTGTGTCTCTCTACATTGGAGAGAGTACAAACTTCGCTAGATATCAATCCTTAAGCCAAGATTATCTTTTTGTGTATCCTTCTTGACCACAACCTACTATTTTCTGGAGTATTTAAGGGATTAAATACTATTCTTTTTATCGGACAGCTCTATCCTCTAAGTTAAATTGTTTTAGATATATACTCAAGGGCGAGGGTGAGTATTATTCAAGAGTGAGAATGGAGAGCTGCCATATATAGTTTTTTTTAAAGACAGATTTTTGAGGGGACCAAAAAAACAGGGGACCAAGTGGTCGCCATACATATAAAAAAAAGAAAAGAAAAGAATCGCCCCTCAATAATCTCCTAAATATTTTTTTAAAGTGTTTAATATAGTTTTCTTTAGCAATAGTAAGAGATATCCTGTTTATATATATTCCAGAAAATATTCCAACCATATGCAATCCGATAGCAAGGACTTCATTTGTGCTTTCAGATCATCCATTGACACTTGCATATGTCCACTTTTCTAAATGTGTTTGTTTCATCCTTTTCCTCTTAATATTATTTTATTCCATGACCTTTTTGACAAGTCTCAGTAAAACCAGCAGATTTCTTTTTTTGGTTTGACAATATTTTGAAAACAAATTTTGATTAGGATTCATACCAAGCTCCAAATAAGCTTCCACCTTATATATATATGTTTATTGAATACCATTTAGATATTGAGAGACCGGAGAATTGAGTGTGTTTTTGGCTTTGCAAGAATTTTTCTCTTAATGTTTGATTATTTTTTTCAAAAACATATCGCTAAAATAAGGAGATGAGTCATTGATAAATTTGAATTCTTGCTAATTCTTTTGTTGTGGGATAAGCTTAGTTGAATATCTTTTCTTTTATAATTTGCTGGTTCAAACTTAAAATTTTGAAGAGAGCTTGTTAGTTTGATTAGAATTTTTATTTCTAATCATTGCCATGATGCTATTATATATATATACGTATGCACTATGAGCTAACCATGCAGAGAAATTCACTTCATTTGAAACAATGAGACCAATGGGTGAAATAGTTCAAGACAAATTCATGATGATTGATGCAAGGATTTGATAAGATTTGAAGACATCAGAATTTGCAAAAGTTTGGTTGAGTTTCAAATTGAAGAGTGACTGGACTGAATGGAGGAATTAAAGACAAAAATCAAGTCCATGAAGCTTCAAGATCAACAATGGTGGACCCAGACAATTTCCACCAAGATCAAGTCCAAAGGTTGAAGATTGTCGACATGGAGAAAGCTGAGAACAAAAGGCTAAAAGGTCATCAACGTGGAGCTCGACCTCAGAGGCAAAGACAGAATATTTTCTTATATTTGGAAAGCCCATGAAGTCCTCTTTCCAACGCAACAAGAATGACTCAATTTGGAGATTTCTACAAGGAGCAATGTGCAAATCATTGAAGGCTGCGCGAGCTGAGTTGAAGTTTGGACAGAACGCAGTGCTCGAGTAAAACGGGCATAATTCTTTCATACGAAATGGGATTTTAATGCATAAGTACTCGTTGGAAAGATAATTTCAGAGGCTATCCAATGGATTTATTATTTGAGGCATATTCTGTTCGTGACCAATGAGATATACCACGAAGAAGGAGGTGGCAGCAACAATGGTGATGTCTACTTGAGGAAGATGATGACAACAATGATGAAGAAGAAGATTGTGCACACAAGTAATGCTATGATCAAGACACGATGAAGCTGCACAATCAAGTTATCAAGCTGCATAGACACTTCGGATTCTTACTCCAAGGACCATGGCTTCACTTCAACGAAGGTAAGTAAGAAGTCTAGCTTTATGACTTTAAATTAAGTGATTTTCCAGAGGTAACCCGTTTAATTATTCGTTTTTAGTGTCTTAGAGTCTTTTAATAGAGAAATGGGAAGCATAGCACCACCCTTTGAATCTTTAGCTTGTGGATCATCACATCACTTCATATTACGTTTTTCACCTTGCATTTGCATTTATCCATTATATTTGTTTTTTCTTTTAAGATTAATTAGGCCACAAGTTAAAAAGTCATTGGGAATATTTTTAGATTATGGTAAATTGTTTCTACTCTTGACCATTACCTCGAGAGTAGTACGTGCATTTAAATTGTTTTGCAGGAATTATTTAATGATAAATAAATTGAAGGAATATCCGGTAACATATTTCTAACACCTTCTCTTTTTTTAAATTCTGCAAGTATTTACCAATATCTATCAATTTTGTGTTCCCTTTGTGTTTCTCTTGTTTTTAGTGTGTTAGTTTAGATTTATTATGTGATTAATCCTATAACCATGGTCTATACTTATTTAATTAATGACAACAATGCTTTCAAGAAAATGATGAAAGTTGCCGCTTTATCTTTATCATGCTTTGGTTCTGATTAGTTAAATTAGCGGGCTCTCATAATACATATTTAAGTGAACTAGCTAGCAAATTTGTGATTGATTATGACTGTTCATAAAGACCCATATAAATTAATTTTTGCAAGGTTTAATGTTTATCATGATCATCTTCTTGTTTATTTTTTTATAAATTCTAAAATCAACTTTATGAGATTATCTTGCGAAAGCCATTCCTACCAGAGCCATATATTTTAAATCCTTAGATTTATCAAATTTGTTTTTCAAATGAGTTGGATCAAGACTGTGATCTAGGGTATAAGACTTAGAAGCTGGTCATTCATTTTCGCGTATCTTTTCTTTGCTGGCTTTTGTATCCATAGATTGTGTCTCTCTGCATTGGAAAGAGTACAAACTTCGCTGTATATCCATTCTTAAGCCAAGATTATCTTTTTGTGTATCCTTCTTGACCACAACCTACTATTTTCTGGAGTATTTAAGGGATTAAATACTATTCTTTTTATCGGACAGCTCTATCCTCTAAGTTAAATTGTTTTAGATATATACTCAAGGGCGAGGGTGAGTATTATTCAAGAGTGGGGATGGAGAGCTGCCATATATAATTTTTTTTAAAGAGAAAGATTTTTGAGGGGACAAAAAAAAAAGGGACCAAGCGGTCGCCATACATGTAAAAAAAAGAAAAGAAAAGAGTCGCCCCTCAATAATCTCCTAAATATTTTTTTAAAGTGTTTTATATAGTTTTCTTTAGCAATAGTAAGAGATATCCTGTTTATATATACTCCAGAAAATATTCCAACCATATGCAATCCGATAGCAAGGACTTTATTTGTGCCTCCAGATTATCCATTGACACTTGCATATGTCCACTTTTCTAAATGTGTTTGTTTCATCATTTCTCTCTTAATATTATTTTATTCCATGACCCTTTTGACAAGTCTCAGCAAAACCAGCAGATTTCTTTTTTTGGTTCGACAATATTTTGAAAACAAATTTCGATTAGGATTCATACCAAGCTCCAAATAAGCTTCCACCTTATATATATGTTTATTGAATACCATTTAGATATTGAGAGACCGGAGAGTTGAGTGTGTTTTTGGCTTTGCAAGAATTTTTCTCTTAATGTTTTATTATCTTTTTCAAAAACATATTGCTAAAATAAGGAGATGAGTCATTGATAAATTTGAATTCTTGCTAATTCTTTTGTTGTGGGATAAGCTTAGTTGAATATCTTTTCTTTCATAATTTGCTGGTTCAAACTTAAAATTTTGAAGAGAGCTTGTTAGTTTGATTAATTAAGATTAGGGTATAAAAAAGTTAATGAAAGGCAATGCTGATTCTTGACTTATTCGAGGACGAGCAAGGTTTAAGAGTAGGGATGTTGTTGACGCGGCTTAAATACGAAAATTATGCATCGTTTTATGTGGTTTTTCATTGATTTTATGCGTCAATTATATCTTTTACTAACATTTATCACCAATAATTATGGATTTTGCAATATTGTCCTGGAAATATGCTACATGTGATTTTTACAGGTTTTAGGCCAATTTTTTGCGAAATTCACCATGATCCACTTCGAGTAAGAAAAGACCGCTAGATGATATGAATTGAAGATGAAGAACAAGGAAGGCTTGGTGAACTCATAACTCCCTCTGTGTTGATCAAGGTTTCCTAATCGGAAGATTCAATGAAGTGTCAAGAGCTACAAGAAAATGAAGATATTTATTCAATAAAGATGTCAAATATGTCAAAGACTAGAAGATTTCATCAAGTCTCGGCCCATTACGAAGATTCCAGAAGGTTTAGAGTCCTAAACGCCCCCGACAAGTGTTGCTTGGACATTAATCAACTACCACGCGAAAGATGGAAGGAAAAAGACGCCAGAAGAGTCCGGGTCGGCCGATCCGGAGTCCTCTAGTCGGCCAACCTCAGGCTTTCCTACGTCGGTTCGAGTTTTCCTTTTTACCACGTCTTCTCTAGGGTATAAATAGCGACCGTAGGCCCCGAAATCGGGCATCCAATTCATTATCAAGGTGCGGAGGTGACGACAAGAGGGACAACAACTAGATGAGAGTAGAGGGTCGAGTTTCTAGTCTAGGATTAGAGTTCTTCTAGTTCCTAGAGGTGATTAGAGCCCTTGCACGGTGCTCTAATTATCTAGCTCTAGAGGTCTAATTGTATCATCAAGAGGTACGGTCATGGTTGTAAGTATGATACAATTTGTTAATGAAGCATTGTTCTTGTCTAATTATCACGTTCTTGTTCTAATTATGCTTGTTCTAGCTCTAATTAGCTTTAGATCTAGATACTTGTTGATTAGATCATGTCTTTAAAAGGTTATGTTCATCTAGCATTCTTGATCGTTGATCTAGCTTACTAATAATATAGTTGTATATCTAGTTTTTGTGATCATGGTGATTAGAGGTTCTAGTTGTGCTAATTATGTTATTAGACCATATAAAGTAATTAGAGGTGCATTCTCTAATTATGTACCTGTTGAAAGTTTCTCGTCGATTACCTGGTTACTAGTGACAGTAGAGCCCGGGGAAAGGTTAAGCCGATCTAGGGGGTTAGGTTGATTGATCTTGATTTAATTATGCTACGATGAATATGCTTGAACATGCTTGTCTACCTTGAGCTACTAGTTATCTCACTACTTTAATCTTGTTGTGATGCCCTTTATCATGCTTGTTTTGGATCCATTTAGAGCTTGATTAGAATCTAGTTAATACCCTTTAATTAGATTTCTAGTTCTGTTCTAAATGCATATCTTATATATATTAGTATAGTTTAGCTGTAGATTAGATATAGTTTAGACTAGTTTAGAGATAGATTAGATTACCTTTTTACCCTTTAGTTTACCATAAACTCTTGATAATTAGTTCTCAATTAGTTCGTTTCCTGGATTGACAAACCCAAGATACTCATCCTGGGGAAAAGCTACCGCGATACTGTGCGCTTGTAGTATAAGGATTTGGCGTGCTTAAGTGCCGTCAACAGTCGGCCACTTCATCGTCGAGTGCCCCAACAAGAATGACTACTACAAGAAGGGCAAGAGCTACTCCCGTGACTCCGACAAGTACCACTCTGGCAAGCCTAGCTATGACAAGCATCGCTCCGGCAATTATAGCTCCGGCAACCGACACTTCGGCAAGAAGAACTTCCAGAAGGCTTTCAAGAGGTACCAGAAGCACACCCGAAAGTGCAACAAGGCCTTCTTCGCCGAGATCGGGCTTTGCAGCAGCAGATCTTCTTCCTCTTCGTCCTCATCAAGCTCAAGCGATGAGGAGGTCATGTCAAAGAAGGACAAGGGGCATGATCAAGGAGGTCCAGCTGGCTTGTGTTTCGTCTCCACCAAGTCCAAGCGCAAGCACAAGATGAAAAGGAGCTCGGTTTGCTCCATGACGCTTGAGGACAAGGAGAACAAGGATGACGGCAGCAACTCTTCTTCCGATGATGAGGTAACTCCTGAGCAAGCCGAAATCCTTCAGATGCTAGAGCAGAATAGGCGGAAGTTGAAAGCACAGGATAAGATGCTAGAGAAGGCAGCTAAGAAGCTGCAGAAGTTGAAAGCTCAGCTTGCTAACGCTTTAGAGGAGAATGAGAGGCTGAAGAGTTTGAGAACCCAGCCTAGTGAGTTTGAGTGCCCTACCTCCGAGTCTTTTATGATGGAGCTTGGTGACTAGAGAGAGGTATGCTGTGGCGGAACCGCCCTGCTTAATCTAGACTAAGCACACCTGCCACCTCTGGCTCGCAGTGCACTTAGGCCAGACTAAACCCGGTAGTCCGTCGAGAGTCCTTCGAGCTCTCGATAACAACAATTCCCGAGGAACCGACATCAAACACATCCGACTCTCGAAGGAGCCACAACAATTACATCATCACAGGCAGTTGAACTAGAGAATAATAGACTTAATTTACAAACCGAATGTATGAAATCAAATACATGTTCAAATATAGCGGAAGCGAATTCAGAGTATATATATAGCGGAAGAGTTTTCAAAACAACTCGTAGCGGAAACAATATACTTAAGTAGTCTTCACGAAGAGATGAACAAGGCGAATAGCACCGAGCCCACCGGTACTACCACCTCCAGCACAGTTGTCCAAAAGTCATCGGTACCTGTAAGCCAAAAGTGGGGGCAAACCCTGAGTACTAATTACTCAGTAGGACTTAATGGACGGGGCTTACGGCTGACGCAAAGCATGCTTACTAATCATGTGGGTCCTTAGCTGTTGATTCTTAAACAAGGTCATGTTGATATCAGATAGCAGGATTTGACAGCTGCTATCCATTATTCATAAAAAGTCATTTATAACATAAGGTAAATACTTGCATGAAAAGTAAAACATAAAAACATGTCGTGTCCCAAGATTCACAGCGCTTCCATCCAACCCTTGGGAGTAGCCGTCTCAGGAGCGATACCACGGTACGTCGGGTCAGCCCTCCCTCGACCTCAAAGCATCTCCCAAGTCCATCGACCTCCAACCGGTGGATGGGCAACACCCTGAATAGTAGGACAGATCATACACATCCAAGCATGTTGTATTAAAAGCGTGACTTTATAAACAGCATGTTACAGTTATTACTACGTTGCCCGTGTGCGATATTGGCATTCTCACACCTGGTGAGCATCAGCGATTCGAATCGATTTGTTAATTCCCGAGAACAACTAACAATGCCAGGGGTATATGCTTACTAGCCCTCGCGTTCCCACATATAGCCCCCATCTCCACTTGTCCCATCCCAAGTTCGATTCCAACCCGCCATTCCCCAGGTTTAGCCCCCGTGGAGCGTTACCTCGGCCGCACCGGGTTCGGCCCTCCACGAGTCTACACCCCAAGCGCCCCTGGGACCGATGGTAGGACCAAGTCTCTGTTCTTCGGATGGCACAAGTAAGACTTTCACCGGTCCATTATCCCGGATAAGCACCTTAGCAATGTTATGCCGATCAGCAGGCGAACAGCGAACGGGCCTTATGCGACTCGGGCGGAGTCCAGTGCACAATACCATAAACCATGAGTAACTCAAAATCTCCGCCCGGTCTCCATTTAAATCAGAAGCATATATAACAACTTACCTCAGTGAGATTTCTGTAAGTTTTTGAAATCACCTACGCGACGAGTGACTCCATTCACCCGTATCTACTCGTACCTAGCATTACTAGGCATTCGTCCTACGAACTCTAGGTGTAGGTTCTAGGGCCAGGGCGGCCAGGATATCTAATGCCGTTGGTTCCAAACAACTCCTGATGCATATGCCTAATCATCAATACAGAAGATGTTTGCTGGGTATAGTATGGTCCTGCCTACCTTTGCTTGATCTTAAGAAAACCAACAAACTAAACTAAGTTAGTTTGCCGGGTTGTGAGGCTTTGCCCTAGGCAACCCCTTGAAGCAGGGACGGATTTAATCAGCGACCCTCCGTCTTCTTGCTCCGGATATAGCCTGTCGTCCGTCTTCTTGATCACTGGTTTCTCCTGTGTTGGTAGCTCCTTGCACGCGGGGTCTATATGCATGATAAAATACAAGTGAGTGCAAGAGAATGCAAATACATGCATATGATACAGGTTATATGCATGACATAGTGCAATCATGAGTGCAACGAGTTGCGAATGTATGCATGAGGTGTCAATGAATTATAATGCATGATCAAGCAGCTTGTGAAGAATGGGTTCGGGTACAGTTAGTTTAAACACACCCCATAACAAGAAAACTTAACGACTTTGCTAAGAAATCATACAGCCCATCACTAAGAAAATCGTACAAACCATTACCACATTTTATCCTTGGAGTTATTGGGAATAATTGTTTTATATGTGTACACAGTCCCTATCAAATGAAATGAAGTTGTCTCTTAAAGTTAAACATATACATGCAAATTAATGGACACGCTACCTTTATGAATAAAATGCACTCATAAGCTCATGTAGTTAGAAATTTTTACCACATGCAGAAACATACTTCATAGCGCTACTGTCAAAATTTCAGCTACAACCAAGTTATAATTAATTTATTAAAATTCCAGCAAGTTATCAGCCCTATAGCTTCTCGGATTTTTCATACTTTATAGGAGTGAGTTCTGGACTTGAAATTCCTACAATAAGTATTTCATGGCATGAAAATCATATACAAAAATCATCAAGCCCAAAATTCCAAAGTTAATAGGACTTCTATTTTTTCCATATTTTATTTCACCATGAAAATCATATAAGTCAAAACAGCAGTAATAAGGTGCAAAAAAAATCACTTTCTGGAATCAAGACATCACTAGTAGGCTACTAGATTTTTCCCAAAATTTTTCCTAGCAGTTTAAATACACTTTTTCCTATTTTCTTTTTCAACTAGTAGCATTTTGTCAATTTCAAAACAGCGGCTTAAACATGCATGCACAACCTCATATTCTACCAGTGAGTTACTCATACTGTGTGAAGTGCATGAAAAATACTAAAGGTCATATTTGAGCATATTTTATATAGCCTTTCTTGTCCAAGTTAATTAAATACGCAAATCACACGCATAAGGGCAAAACAGTAATTAAACAGTCAATGCTAGTGCTACCAAAAATCACACAGTACCTAGATGCCATAACAAAGCTACTGTCCAAGTTTCATAATTTTTGGAGTTCATTTGGTCCACTTTTACCATTTATCAACCTACACCATGCATGCACTAAACCAGGGGCAAAACAGTCTTTTCACACATCCACATCATACCTATCCTGTAGATCTACTCACAAGGAGTCCATAGCCACTGAGTTTGTCCATTTTGGATTTTTATTTGAATTGTTATGATTTTTCAAAGTTTCAGCCGATTTATTAATTCAAAAATAAAACGAAAATCATCAAATCCGGGACCTAAACATAATTAACTCTAACTTCCGGGGGCTAGCCCGCAAATTTCTCACGACTCAGTGAATAGTGTGTGGACTATATTGTAATTAAATCAAAACCGGGGGGGGCTGGATCGAAAGATCCGCCCTCCCTTCTTCCTCCTCCCGCCGCGCGCGTGGGCGTGGCGGCGCGCGCGTGCGCCGGCGAGCTCCGGCTCGCCGGGGCCGCGACGCGGGGCGCGTCGGGTGCGCGAGGGCACGGGACTCACCCTGGGGTAGGCCTCGGCGTCGGGGAGGGTGCGGACGAGGCGGCGCGGCGGTGAACCGAAGAGGGTCGGCGGCGTGGACGGCGCCGTGAACGACGTCGAGGCGGAGGGGATCTGGGCGTCGCGTGGGCGAGCGGCGACGAGGAGGGGTGCGTCGGGTGCGCGGGAGTGAGCCGAGTGCGGTGGAGTAGATCTAGGGGCGCGAGAGGCGGCGGAGTGGGCGGCGCGAGCTCGAGCTTGAGCTCGGCTCGGTAATGGCGGTCGGGCGAGGTCGCGAGCCGATCTCGCGGTCTAGGGCGGGAGCGGCGGCGAGAGTGGGCGGAGGAGAGGCGGACGGGCGAGTGGGAGCGGAGCCGGGAAGGCGTCCGGGTGCGTCCGCTTCCCTCGCTTTGAAGGGGGGCTGGAGAGGGGCGGGGAGTGGCCGGGCGTCGGCCTCGGCCGGATGCCGGCAGGCGGCTCTCGCCGCGTGGTGGCGAGCGAGCGGGGAAGAGAGGCGGTGGCTGCGGCGTAGACATGGTCCGTGGACCGGCGGTCGGTGACAGTGGGCCCGGGTGAGAGGGTGAGATGAGTGGTCCAATGGACCGAGTGTATGCAGCGAAAAGAATGGTGGGACCCACCAGCTGGGATTTCCAATCGCGCACGCGGGAACCGTCGGCGGCCTGACGTGTGGGGCCCACGCGTCATAGAGACAAAAGGAGAAAATAATTTCCGAAATTGAAAAACCTCAGTTTGACTGCAGAGACTAGGGTTTGTATTTCGCGTTTTTGAATGAGTTAAAGGCCTAATTTGAGAATACCCAAATTGGAAGAAATGTTCTAAATTTGTTCCTCTACAATTCCTTTATAAACTTGTATACCATGTTATATTCAAAAATCTGGTGTAAATTTGAATTTAAGTTGCTGACTAAGGTTTGACCAACCGAACCTTCCAGTTTGGAAATTCTAAAAGTATATTTTATAGACACTTTCACAAAAGGAGTTTTATACCAATGTTGTTCAAAATTTCATGATCTCCAACTTTCTCCATACCAGCATTGCAAGATTTTGGATTTAAGATCAAGAAAATTTAAAATTACTAAACTGGCCAGTTTTGGACAGATTTCACATGCTGACAGAAAAAGCCCCAACACCCTATGCAAACCTTCATGCATGTCAAAGCACCAATTACCAAAGTTGTTCACAACAAAATTTTCTACAAGTTTGTCAATATAAGTTTCACCCAAATCTAAATAGAATCAAAGTTATGGGCTCAAACACAGAGACATACATGCAGAAAACAGGTTTTTAACTAGTGGCATTTCAACCAAATTTGAATTAGGGTTCAAGTGCATGTCATTGCATGATGTATTATGATGAATGTTGCATGTATGATGGATGATTAAGCACTTGAGATGCCGGAGCATCACATATGCCAAGCGGGTAGAGGAGCTAGATGGACTGAGAGCGGAGTTAGGCAAACTCCAGTCCAAGCTGGATGAGCCTATTGTGAGTGATGTTCCTAAGTGTGAGTCTTGCCTCCGTTTGGTTAGTGAGTTGGCTGAGCTGAAGGAGAAGTCTGAGGGGCAGCTCATGAAGCTTGAGGAGCTTAGGGCTAGACCTGTGCTTTTGGGTGCATGTATGGTTTGTCCTACTTTGAGGAGTGAGCTAGAGCAGTTGAGGGCTGACTTTGAGGTGCTTTCAGCACCTACTGACACCTGTGAGAACTGCTTGACCCTCAGGATACAGTTAGTGGATAGAGATGCCACCATTAAGAAGTTGGAGAAAACTGCTCCTGTGATACCCTCCCTGGACTGTGATACTTGTGCTGCCTAAACTGTAGTTTTGGAGAATCTGAGGGAGGAGGTGTTGTCTTTGCAAGATGACAACAATAGGTTGAGAGAGGTGCTTAGTTGGTTTTGGGCGAGGAGGCCCCAACTAGAGATGATCATAGAGGGCACCAAGAGAGCTGAGGGTGACTTGGGAGGCTTTGGGTTTGGAGAGTGCAGCACCTCAGGTGAGAAGAGTGCTCCTGTCAAGATCAAAACTGCTCCTACCCAGCCTGGCCAAACCATAGATGGGGTTTACCATGAGCCACCTAGGGCTACCCCCACTAAGAAGAAACAGTTCTAGACACCCAAGCCTCCTCAGGCCAAGCTAACCAAGATAGTTGAGGATGTACTTAAGCCTAAGGACAAGAAGCCTGCCCAGAAGCCTACACCACCAAAGGCCACACCACCTAAGCCCAAGTCCCAGCCTAACCCTTTATCCAAGAGGCCTGTCTACCACTGTGAGTTGTGCCAGCGGAATGGCCACTTGGAGGAGTTTTGCTTCAGGAGGAAGCGGGTTGAGAGGTAGGAAAGAGCTTGGGGGAACCAAGATCAGTTCTACCAAGGTGGTAGCCATGATCCTCCCCATCGTGGTGAGATGAGAGACCGCTGTGCTGATGGTGATAGAGGAGGCGGCTTTCAAGCCTGTGCTCCTGTGTGTGAGAGACGCTTTGCCGGCCGAGCTCCTAGTCGTTTCCAGCGCGGCTATGGACCTCGTGACCGAGGCTTTGTGAGAGAGTTTGAGAGGCCACGCTTTGAGGGTCGTGGATACTCCAGTAGTGGTGATTTCTTTGACTGTGCTTACCCCACTTTTGAGCAGATGGCTCGGCACTGGTACAGCAATTTTGGGACTAACCCTAGTGCCGGACCGTTTGCTCACTGTCGCTTCACTTGACTTTTCAGGATCGAGGCATAGAGGACGTGTGGATCATGGACTCTGGTTACTCTAGGCACATGACAGGGCACCGCAAGTGGTTCTCCAGCCTCAACCCCGTGGACACCAAGGAGTACATCACATTCGGGGATAATGGTCAAGGTAAGGTGTTGGGTACCGGGCGTGTTCAGCTGTCTTCCAAGCTTTCCCTAAGAGAAGTTGCTTTTGTTCGTGGTTTGGGCTTTAATATGGTTTCTGTTTTGCAACTTCTCAATGAGGGGTTTGAGGTTCATTTCAAGAAGGGTGCGTGCCGCGTTCTTGATGCTGAGGAGACCCTTGTTTACTCTTTGTTGCCTTTTGGTCAGGTTTTTAGGGTCGACCTCACATCTATTTCTGGCCCTACGCGCTGTTTGGTTGCTAGTCCCTCTTCTGATATATGGAAGTGGCATAGGAGGCTTGGTCACTTGAGCTTTGATCTGCTAGTCAGGTTGAGTTCAATGGGCCTAATCGGAGGATTGCCCAAATTGAAAGCGGAGAAGGACTTAGTTTGCCACCCGTGTCGTCATGGCAAGATGGTTGCTGCTTCACAAGCTCCTGTGTCTCAAGTGATGACCACCTATCCAGGCGAGCTACTCCATATGGATATAGTAGGCCCCGCTCGGGTAGCGTCGGTTAGTGGGAAGTGGTACGTGCTTGTCGTTGTGGACGACTTTTCTCGCTTCTCGTGGGTGTTTTTCATGGAGTTTAATGATGAGGCGTTTGGTTTTGTTTGAGATCTAGTCTTGAAGTAGGGGAACGAGAGTCAGAGGGCCATGACGGCGATCCGCAGTGATAATAGCGGTGAATTCAGGAACTCTCGTTTTGAAACTTTCTGTCGTGACCTTGGTCTTAAGCACCAATTCTCTTCTCCTAATACCCTACCACAGAACAGTGTTGTGGAACGCAAGAACCGCACACTCATTGAGATGGCACGGACGATGCTCGATGAGCACAGGACTCCTAGGCGCTTTTGGGCTGAGGCAGTGAATACAGCCTATTACATTGCGAACCGGATCTTCTTGTGAGCTTTCTTAGGAAAGACCTTGTACGAACTTCGGTTTGGTAGGCAGCCAGCGTCAAGCACTTGGATGTAGGTGCTTTGTGCTTAAGAAGGCGGGGCATTTGGATAAGTTTGAGTCTCGCTGCCTGGATGGTATCTTTCTAGGGTACGCCTCGAGCTCTAGGGCTTTTCGAGTGTGGATCATGGAGACCAAACGGGTAGAGGAGACATGTGAGGTTTCTTTCGATGAGTCTTTGCCTTGCACAACCCCTGCTTTTGAGATTTCAGGTGATGATGTGGAAGGCACCCCCATCTTTGAAGATGAGGATGGTGTAGATGATGTTGGTGATGCAGGAGGCTCTGTACCAGCTACAGCTCCTGCCCCCTCTGCTACGAGCTCTGATGATGAAGGAGGACCTTTGCCCACGGTTTCCTCCTCACTCCCCCGACAGCAAGCTCAAGCAGATGGTGGCCCTGCTGAGGACGCAGAGGAGGTGACCTCCGAGATTGTTCCATCTCGGCAGGTCCAGCGGGATCACCCTCCACACAGGATGATTGGAGATCTTCACCAGCGTGTCACAAGCTCTTCGGTTAACTCTCTAGCCTTTTTCTCCCACTCTGCATATGTTGCTTCTTTTGAGCCCCGGGATGTGTCACATGCATTATCTGATCCTAACTGGGTGAACGCCATGCATGAGGAGTTGGAGAATTTTGAGAGAAACCATGTCTGGGATTTAGTTAAGCCTCCACCAAACTGTCGCCCTATAGGTACCAAGTGGGTTTTCAAGAACAAACAGGGTGAGAATGGGATGGTTGTGAGGAACAAAGCGAGATTGGTAGCCCAGAGTTTCTGTCAGAAGGAGGGGATAGATTATGAGGAGACCTTTGCCCCTGTAGCTCGTTTGGAAGCCATTAGGATTCTGCTTGCCTTTGCCACCTCTAAAGGCTTCAAACTGCAGCAGATGGATGCCAAGTCTGCTTTCCTAAATGGGTTCATAGAGGAGGAGGTATATGTGAGACAACCTCCTGGCTTTGAGAGTGCCAAGTTTCCAGACCGGGTGTTTAAGTTGAGGAAAGCCTTGTATGGTCTGAAGCAAGCTCCAAGATCTTCATATGCTAGGTTGAAGAGTTTCCTGCTCAAGTCTGGGTTTGTGATGGATTCACTAGACAAGACCTTGTTTTTGTTGAGTCGTGGCGGTGACACCCTAATAGTTTAGATATATGTTGATGACATAATCTTTGGTGGTTCATCTCACGCTTTGGTGTCTAGTTTTGCTGAATAGATGAGCAGAGAATTTGAGATGAGTCTTATGGGTGAGCTCCAGTTCTTCCTCGGGCTGCAGATTAAGCAAGGCCCTGAAGGAACCTTCGTCCATCAAGCCAAGTACACAAGAGACGTACTCAAGAAGTTTTATATGGGCAATTCCAAGCCCATGATGACTCCAATGAGTACAAACACGACGCTTGATGCTGATGAAAATGGGGAGGCGGTGGACCAGAAGGAATTTCGAGGGATTATCGGCTCACTTCTGTACCTGACGGCGACCAGACCGGACATTCAGTTCGCGGTTTGCCTTTGTGCGTGCTACCAGGCTTCTCCGAGGACATCTCACCGTCAAGCGGTGAAGCGTATTTTCAGGTATCTGAAATTCACTCTTGAGCTTGGTCTTTGGTACTCCTCGGGTTCTTCTCTTTCTCTTAGAGGGTTCTCAGATGCTGACCATGCTAGCTGCCAGATTGATCGCAAGTCAACTTTCGGCACATGCCAGTTCTTAGGAACCTCTCTTGTCTCTTGGTCCTCTTGCAAGCAAGCTAGTGTAGCCCTTTCCACCACTAAAGCAGAATATGTTGCTGCTGCTAGCTGCTGCTCCCAGCTTTTATGGATGAAAGCCACCCTTAGTGATTTCGGCCTTAGGTTTGGAAGGATCCCTCGTCTAGTGGACTCTACTTCTGCAATCTCTGTAGCTAAGAACCCCGTCTTGCACTCTAGAACCAAACACATAGACGTGAGGTTTCACTTTCTGAGAGATCACTATGAGAAGGGTGACATAGATTTAGTCCATATAGTAACTGAAAACCAGTTGGCTGTTGACGGTCGTAATCTCACGATATCTACCGTCAATTACCAACCGAATGGAGCTAAGCAAGTGAATAAATATGGACTAACCCTTCTACTAATGAGTTCCACTAGTTTTGTATAAATATTTGGATGCAGCTACCAAAATGCACATAAAACAGCTGAAATCATGTCAAGGATCAAAGATGGGGCTCACTGGTCAAAATGGCAAGGTCGGCCGACCTAATCCTAGGTCGGCCGACCAAGGCCAGGCTGAGCCTGACTCAGCTAGGTCGGCCGACCAGGGGGGTTGGTCGCCCGACCCAATGGCCAGATCGGCCGACCCAACCCTAGGTCGGCCGACCAAGGCCAGGCTGAGCCTGACTCTGCCAAGTCGGCCGACCAGGGGGGCTGGTCGCCCGAGTGAGCCACTTGCCACCTCATTGATCCAATTCACAAAGAAACACAAGTGCACTCAAATCCAACTGCAAGACCAAGCATCCAATGTATCCAAAGGCCGAAAATGCACCAAGTCATGGATCCACAATGTCAACAATCCGAGGGAAGAGCAAAATGGCCAATGCAGGGCTGACACGTGGTCACCTGACCTCCTACAAGGTCGGCCGACCTACCCTCGGAAGCATTTTCCACGTGCAACAACTATCCTAGCCGCCAACCGCCATGGGGACGCAAGATCAAGCCGTTGGAGTGCAAAGGCGGTGGATTGGGCGATCACCCGACCTCAGGGTAGGTCGGCCGACCTGTCATGCCCAGTTCTCAACCAACGGAACCGGAACAACATATATATGCCAGGAACGTATCTCACATATATTATGACAATAGTGACATCACAGAACCTGCATAAAAGATAAAATAAAACGTTTACATAGCGTATATCATCACTTTATTACAATAAGACAACATGTCTTTAAACCAGAGTCATAGCGGAAGCGTAAACGAAGATAAAACGAGCCGCCACAGGGACATCGACTGGTGGATTGGTACGCCTAGAACTCGTTGAAGTCCTGAACATACTCTTCGAAGTCTTCTGGAGCTGAGCAGCGGTTGGGTTCCAGCCAACAGTAGGTTTAAAGTAAAACAAGCGTGAGTATTTCATACTCAACAAGTATAACAAGAACTATGAGGCTCCAAGGTTGGCTGACACAAGGCATGAGCTTTTAGTTGGTCAAGTTTTTATTAAACAACTAGTTACTACAGGTGGGTAGATAAACCCTTAAGCCCAAGAGGTTGCATAAGAACATTAACAACAACATTAACGTAAGAACCACTTCCAAACCCAACAGAAACACTAATCTGCATAAAGGATCTGGGCCGCTTATAACCGGGAGCACGGCTGACATGTCAGTTTTACACTCTCGAGAGGTCGTACATCTTTACCCATGAGTCGTGGGCTACGCTAGTGATCCACCACATTACCTTAGATGAGATGGCTAGCAAGCACACTACGAGGCCTTTACAAAGATCACGTTGGTAAGGTGTAACCGCTAAGGTTTCAGGGTCCGCATCAGTGGAGCAAGACTCAAGGGGAGATAAACGCACTCAACCCAAGTAGCGCGAGGGCCACAGAAGCTCACCTCCCCTCTTGCCCCGTCGGTAAGTTACTCCCAAACCAATGCAACCTAATTAGTTAGCCAAGACTGTCCCATTCCAGTCTCATGGTAGCACTGTTGTCCCAGGTTGTCGCTTTGCGAACCGGTCCTTAAGGAGAGGCTATAAACAAAACACATGCTCATGCCCCCTAAACCAAGTTGCTAAAAAGCCATTTTTAAAGGAACATGAACCACAGAGGGTCAAGCTCAAGATTTGATTGCATAAATCCGTTAACAAAATTATTAACCAAAGATACATGAGTTCGCGCAGCAACTAGCAAAACTTAACCAACATGCATTCTCATAGGTAAACATTGCGATAAAAGAGGCTAGGTACAGTCCTTATTGGCATACAAAAATTAGACACATGCATATGAAGTGATTAAATGATTATTGGGTTGTGTCCATGTTATACTTGCCTTGCTCAAACTGGTCTTGAGGCTACTGCTCAACACCCTCAAACTGCTGCTCTTCTTCACCAACAAACTACTCATAGTCTAAACACGTTCACGGCAACATATAAGCATTTCCACGCATACATACGTGCAAACAATTAACCAAAGGTGAGAAACAGTACATCATATCATAAAAACAGAAGATAAAACTATACTAAAAACATTCTACACTCTGCTACGATCACGTGAGCGCGAGAATCACTCAAATCAGAGTTATAACGTGAAAGTTATGCATAAAACAAGCTCCTAGGGGCATAACTGTGACAGAAACAACTAAACCAGGGGCTAGATTTGAAAAACCAAGGACTTATACGTAAATAACCACAGCCGCCGAGGGTTTAAGGGCAAAAACCCGAGACCTAAACCGCGGGTTCAAAACCCGGGAAGATTAGGGGCTAAACCGAAGAAAACAGGACCTAGATCTAAATACTTTTCAACAGAGGCGGACCGCGGGTTGATTCCAGGGAAACGCGGGGGCCTTTCTGCGAAAGTCCCGCGGTGGACTCGGTCAGGGCGACGTGGCCGTGACGTGGCTGGCCACGTGGCCTGACAAGCGGGGCCAGCGGCTGACTGGGATTATGAAGGCGATGTGGCGTTGTGTGATTCGCCGAACGAAGGGGTATGGCACGTTATGATCTCGGCCGCCCAGATCAGATTCGAGGGCCAGGGTTGAAAGGGAGAAGGGGGCGCCGGCGGCGACCACTCCCCACGGTGGAGTTCGCCCTGCGTGGTGGCGGCTCGCCGGACGCGCGTGCGCCGGGGCCTAGGGCGGGTCTGGCTGGACTAGAGCTAGATGGGAAGGGAGAGGAGGCCGAGGCGAAGCTCACGGAGGGTCCAGCGAGGTTAGGGAACGGACGGCGGGGCTTGGCGACGGTGACCGGCGGACGGAGTGTACTGTGCTCGCGAACGGGGGCGGTGGAGATGCGTTCCCTCGCCTAGAGCTTGTGAACGATGCCCGCGAAGACCCTGCGAACAAGCTGGCGGCGGTTAGAGGGCCGCAGACGGCTCGCCAGCGAGGAATTGGGCGGCGGAGCGGCTTACCGAGGTGGAACTCTGGCGGCGAAAAGCGGGCGCGTCGAGGCATGGGAGTGAAATTGGTGAGGTGGAGAGGTAAATGGGACGGAGGCGAGCCTCGGGGTGGGTTTTATAGGAGGCCAGGTGGGGCGGAGTGACGCGAGCGTGGTGATTCCACCCGTGGCTTGAAGGCTCGCGTCGGCCAGTGAAGGAAGGTGAGGGAGAGGGGAAACCGGTGCGAGAGTTGGGGGATTGATGGAGGAGCGATTAAGGAAGGAGTAGTGGGGCTCGGTTTCGGCTTTCCTTCACCGGTGCGCCGACGTGGCCGAGCGGAGAGAGAGGCAGGGACGGCGGGATTTGCGGCGAGAGGAGGGTGTGATGCTTCGGCATCTCAAGTGCATAATCATTCATCATACATGCAACATTCATCATAATGTATCATACAATGACATGCATTCGAGCCCTAATTCAAACTTGGTTGAAATGCCACTTGTTGAGACCTGTTTTCTGCTGATATATCTCTGTGATTGTGCCCATAACTTTAATTCTATTTAGATTTGGGTGAAACTTATATTGACAAACTTGTAGACAATTTCATGGTGAACAACTTTGGTAATTGGTGCTATGACATGCATGAAGGTTTGCATAGAGTTTTGGGGCTTTTTCTGTATGTATGTGTTTTCTGCCCAAACTTGATTTTTTTAGTAATTTCAAATTTAAACATGTCTACAGCCATAATCTTGCAAAACTCCAATTGAATAAGTTGTAGATAATTAAATTCTGAACAACATTGGTATAAAACTTCTTTTGTGAAAGTGTCTAGAAAATAGACTTTTAGAATTTCTAAGCAGGAAGGTTCTGTTGGTCAAACCTTGGTCAGCAGGTTAAATTCAAATTTAAACCACATTTTTGAATATAACATGGTATGAAAGTTTACAAGAAAGTTGTAGAGATCAAAATTTAGAACGTTTCATACAATTAGGGTATTTTCAAATTCGGCCTCTAACCTATTCAAATATGCGAAATACAAACAAAGGTCCTGGCAGTCAAAGTGGGTTTTTCAATTTCCGGATTTTCTTTCCCTTTTCTCTCTATGACGCACGGGCCCCACCTGTCAGACCGCGCTGTTTTCCCGCCTGCGGTAGGAATGCGTCGCGCCAGTGGCTCCCACCTTCGTCCGGCTTCGACGAACCCGGTCCAATGGACCCCTACTCCTTCTCCCCATCCGGCCCCACCCGCCAGTGATACTTGGTCTACGGACCGCGTCCACCGCCGCGACTGCCTCCTTCTTCCCCGCTCCCCCGTGCCCACGCGGCGCACGGCGTCTGCTGCGCCGCGCCCATGGCTGCCCCGTGCCCCTGCCGTGCCCTGCCCCCTCGCCATAAACTGAGACCCGCGCCCTACTCCGCACCTGGACGCTCTCCCGGCCGAGTCCACTCGCCTTCCACCTCCTCGGTCGCTCTCTGCTCCGCTCCCAGCACAGAGCGCGCAGAGCGCCAACCACCATTGGAGCTCGGCGTCGAGCTCGCGCCCCCCCCCACGCCTCCAGCCGCCCTCATGCCTCCCGTCACCACCCCGAGCTCCGCCGCTCTCCACTCCAGCATCCGGTGTAGGTCTCGGCCTTCCCCATCGCCTCTAGCCTCTCTCCCCACGCACACGCCACCGG
Organism: Paspalum notatum; assembly: GCA_022530915.1. Lineage (NCBI taxonomy): Eukaryota > Viridiplantae > Streptophyta > Magnoliopsida > Poales > Poaceae > Paspalum > Paspalum notatum. Next base: position 56,692,676 of record CM039683.1, on the reverse strand, counting down.
GGCCGCCATAGCCGCCGACGCTTCACCGCAGGGGACTACCTCCCGGCCATCCCCCTGCCTCCACTCCAACCCCGGCGGCTTCCCCATCTTCCCGCGCAACCGGCGCGCCACCTCGTGGCCTTTCCCCTCGCCGGAGCTGGCGGATCGAGGCTGCGCCGACACACTCCGCGCGCCAACACGCCGCCAGTTCACCGCCGCCATCCCGCCTCTACAAGCCCCCTCACGCAACGAGACTAAGGGGGAGAGTTTCCCCGTCGCCAGAGGGACCGACCGCCATCACCTCGGCTCCAAGTCCCCGCCTCTACGCCCGGATCCACGCCGCCCACGCCACCGGCCGCGCGCTTCCTCTCCCCTGCCCGAGGAAGAAGAAGAGAGAGGTGGTTTTGCATTTAAACCCCCTGTGTTCTGCGATTTCACTCCCCATCTCGAGCTCTGTTCAATGAGTCTTGAGAGTCTTGCATTTTAGCCCCTCGAAGTTATGGTTAATCACGTATAGGTCCATTTACAGGGTTATATTTGACTAACTTCCGGATTTGGCATATGAACTTTGAAAAATCATAGTAATTCAAATAAAAATCCAAAATGGACAAACTCAGTGGCTATGGACTCCTCTTGAGTAGCTCTATAGGATAGGTATGATGTGGATGTGTAAAAAGACTGTTTTGCCTCTGGTTTAGTGCGTGCATGGTGTAGGTAAATAAATGGTAAAAGTGGACCAAATGAACTCCAAAAATCATGAAACTTAGACAGTAGCTTTGTTATGGCATCTAGGTACTGTGTGATTTTTGGTAGCCCTAGCATTGACTGGTTAATTACTGTTTTGCCCTTATGCATGTGATTTGTGTGTTTAATTAACTTGGAAAATGAAGGCTATATAAAAGATGCTCAAATATGACCTCTAGTATTTTTCATGTACTTTATATAGTATGGGTAGCTTGCGGGTAAAGTTTGAGACGTTGCATGTAAAGTTTGAATGGTGTTTTGAAAATAATAAAGTGTCACATGCTTAACTAAATAATAGGAAAAAGTGTATTTAAACTGCTAGGAAAATTTTGGGAAAAATCTAGTAGCGCTATGAAGTATGTTTCTGCATGTGGTAAAAATTTGAGATCAATTTGAGTCGTCTAACTACATGAACTCATGAGTGCATTATATTCATAAAGGTGTGTTCAAGAGATAACTTCATTTCATTTGATAGGGACTGCGTACACATATAAGACAGTAACTCATGATAACTTCAAAGATAAAACGTAGTGATGGTTTGTATGATGTCTTAGTGATGGGCTGTATGATTTCTTAGCAAAGTCGTTGAGTTTTCTTATTCTGGGAGGTATTTAACTAAGAGTACCCGAACCCATTCTTCACATACGGCTTGATCATGCATTACATTTCATTGACACCTCATGCATACATTTGCAATCCGTTGCACTCATGATTGCACTATGTCATGCATATAACCTGTATCATATGCATGTATTTGCATTCTCTTGCACTCACTTGCATTCTGCCATGCATATAGACCCCGCGTGCAAGGAGCTATCAACGCAGGAGAAACCAGTAATCAAGGAACCAGGCGACAGGCTATATCCGGAGCCAGAAGACGAAGGGTCGCTGATTAAATCCGTCCCTGCTTCAAGGGGTTGCCTGGGGCAAAGCCTCACAACCCAGCAAACTAACTTAGTTTAGTTTGTTAGTTTTCTTAAGATCAAGCAAAGGTAGGCAGGACCATGCTTTACCCAGCAAATATATTTGATGAATTGCTTACGCATCTGCATTAGGAGTTGTTTGGAACCAACTGCATTAGACTTCCTGGCCGCCCTGGCCCTAGCACCTATATATTAGTTCGTAGGATGAGTTGCCTAGTAATGCTAGGTACGAGTAGACACGAGTGAATGGAGTCACTCGCCGCGTAGGTGTTTTCAAAACAAAAATCTTATGGAAGATTATCATATGCTATGTTTGAAACAGAGACCGGACGGAGAAAAATGATGTGGCAAGGTATGGTGGACTCCGCCCGAGTCGTATAAGGCCCGTCCGTTGTTCGCCTATTGGTCGGCATAACATTGCTAAGGTGCTTATCCGGGATAATGGACCGGTGAAAGTCTTACTTGTGCCATCCAAAGAACAGAGACTTGTTCCTACCATGGAACTGGGGGCGCTTATCTCATGGGAGGGCTGGACCCGACGAACCGAGGTAACGCTCCATGGGGGCTAAACTCAGGGAAGTGGCGGGTTGGAATCGAACTTGGGATGGGACAATTAGAGATGGGGGCTATATATGGGAACGCGATGGCTAGTAAGCATATACCCCTGGCATTTTTAGTTGTTCCCGGGAATTAACAAATCGATTCGAATCGCTGATGCTCACCAGGTGTGAGAATGCCAATGCCTTTGACGTCCGAACGTAGTAATAATTCAAATACTTTATGCTTATAATCATGTTTCTCTATTACAACATGCTTGGATGTACATGATCCGTTTCCTTATTCCTGGTGCTGCCCGTCCACTAGTAGGAGGTCGATGGACTTGGGAGATGCTTTGGAGTCGAGGGAGGGCTGACCCGACGTACCGTGGTATCGCTCCTGAGACGGCTACTCCCAGGGGTGTGATGGAAGTGCTATGAATCTTGGAACGGGACATGTGTTTGTGTTTTACTTTTTGCAAGTATTTACTTTATGATATAAATGATCTTCATGATTAATGAATAGCAGCTGTCAAATCCTGCTATCTTATGTCAATATGACTTGGTTTAAGAATCAACAGCTAAGGATCCACATGATTAGTAAGCATGCTTTGCGTCAGCCGTAAGCCCCGTCCATTAAGTCCTACTGAGTAATTAGTACTCAGGGTTTGCCCCCACTTTTGGATTACAGGTGCTGACGACATCCGGACATCTGCGTTGGAGGTGGTAGTACCGGTGGGCTCGGTACTACACGCCTTGTTCACCTCTTCATGAAGACTACTTAAGTATATGGTTTCCGCTGCGAGATTTTGAAAATGCTTCCGCTATATTTATATACTCTGAATTCGCTTCCGCTATAATTTGACTATGTATTTGAATTCATACCTCTGGTTTGTAAATTAAGTCTATTATTCTCTATTTCAACTGCCTGTGATGATGTAATTGTTGTGGCTCCTTCGAGAGTCGGATGTGTTTGATGTCGGTTCCTCGGGAAATGGTCTTATCGAGAGCTCGAAGGACTCTCGACGGACTACCGGGTTTAGTCCGGCCTAAGTGCACTGTGAGCCAGAGGTGGCAGGTGTGCTTAGTCTGGATTAAGCAGGGCGGTTCCGCCACAGCGGGAGACGAGGCTGACTGGTGGGACCCGTCGGTCAGTGGGAGCGAGGGCGCGGGCCCGCCTATCGGCGAGGCGCGGAGAGAGGGGGCGGCGCGAGCGGGGCAGGCCGGGCGGTGCGCTGCGGGGGCGCGGCCGAGTGGGCCGGCCTTTCTAGCCTAGGCGGGAGGGAGCGGGTTGGCGGGGCCGAGTCGGCCAGGCCGGCCTGGCTGCCCCCCTTCTCTTTTTTTTCTTTTCTTTTTCTGAAATCCTTTGAATTGGGAAGGGTATAGTTCTAAAATTCAAACGAGTTTGAATTTGAATCCTTAATTCAATCAAACAGGAAACAATGCACCAGCATGTATGCACAAAGAAGTTGGGCCTATGATTTATTTTATACAAGTATTTATTTTAAATAAAACCTGTTAAATGCAACTAAACATATGAGCCTTAGGAAATTAAGTAAATTGCTTGCAATAATTTGTAAAAAGCTGGTATTTACACTAGGGTGTTACAAACCTACCCCCCTTAATAGGAATCTCGCCCTCGAGATTCTTATAGGTGGCTAGCAAAGAGACCAGGATAAGTTGCTCTCCACTCTTCCTCTCTTTCCCAAGTTGCCTCATCCTCCGTATGATGTTTCCACTACACCCTGCACATTTTGACCCTCCTGTTTCGGGTAACCCTTTCAGATGTTTCAAGAATCTTCACTGGGTATTCAGTATATGTCAGATCCTCCTGTACATCCAGACCCTCCAGTGGTGCTTGATCTTTCGGCACCCTCAAACACTTCTTTAGTTGGGACATGTGGAACACATTGTGTATGCCAGATAGGTTTGATGGCAACTCCAACTTATAAGCCACTTCGCCTTTCCTTTCCACTATCTTGAATGGACCGATGTATCTTGGTGCCAGCTTTCCTTTCATATTAAACCTCCGGATTCCTCTCATTGGTGACACCTTCAAATACACAAAGTCATCAAACTTAAAGGTCAAGTCCCTGCGTCGCACATCTGCATAACTCTTCTGTCTGGACTGAGCAACTCTCAAGTTCTCACGTACCATCTTGATCTGCTGTTCAGCATCCCTGATAAGGTCGGGTCCGAATACTTGCTTCTCTCCTGTTTGGTTCCAAAATAGCGGTGTCCTGCACCTTCTGCCATATAGTGCCTCAAATGGTGACTTCTTCAAACTAGCTTGATAGCTGTTGTTATAAGAGAACTCGGCGTAAGGTAGACTCTTATCCCAACTGGTTCCGTACTGTATAGCACACGCCCTCAACATGTCCTCCAGAATCTGGTTTGTTCTTTTAGTCTGACCATCTGTCTGTGGGTGATATGCTGTACTGAACCGAAGCTTAGAATCCAAGGAGTCATGCAACTGCTCCCAAAAGCGAGATGTGAACTGTGAACCTCTATCAGATATGATCCGCTTAGGCACACCATGCAAGCAAACGATTGTGGAGATGTACAACTCTGCTAACGTGGCACCCGAATAAGTAGTGTTCACAGGAATGAAATGAGCAACCTTGGTCAATCGATCCACAACTACCCAGATCGAGTTGTAACCTTTCTGAGTCCTGGGTAACCCCACAATGAAATCCATGCTTATTTCCTCCCATTTCCACTCTGGAATCTTCAAGGGTTGCAACAAACCTGCAGGTCTCTAATGTTCAGCCTTCACATGCTGACAAGTGTCACACACAGCGACATATTCTACCACTGCTCTCTTCATCCCATACCACCAGAATCTTTCCTTCAAGTCATGATACATCTTGGTACTGCCCGGGTGAATGGAGTAAGTGGTGTCATGAGCCTCACTGAGTATTAACTTCTTTATACTGTCCACATCTGGCACACAGATCCGGTTCTTGTACCATACGGTACCCTATTCATCCTCACGAAAGTGTGGTGCCTTGCCCACCTTTATCTGTTCCTGGATCTCCTGAATTTTCTCATCCGTCTTCTGATGTTTCCTTATCTCTTGTTCAAGGGTAGGCTCTGCTTCAAAAGTTGCTACTGTGGTGTGATGCACGAATCCTAAATTCAAACTCTCAAATTCTGCACATAACTCAAGGGGCATCTGAAAAGCAACTGCCATGTTAACATAACTTTTTCTGCTTAAAGCATCTGCTACCACATTAGCTTTTCCTGGATGGTAATGTATCTCTAGGTCATAATCTTTAATCAACTCCAGCCATCTCCTTTGCCTCATATTCAGCTCATTCTGTGTGAAGATATATTTAAGACTCTTATGATCGGTGTATATCTCACACCGATTCCCAAATAAATAATGCCTCCAGATTTTAAGAGCATGCACAACAGCTGCTAACTCCAGATCATGAGTGGGATAATTGACCCCATTCTTTCTTAACTGGCGTGAAGCATAAGCAATCACCTTACCCTCCTGCATCAGCACACAACCCAATCCTTCCTTAAAAGCATCACAGTACACGGTGAAACTCTTGGTCAAGTCAGGTAGAGTAAGCACTGGAGCTGTGGTGAGTCTCTTCTTTAATTCATCAAATGCAGCTTGCCTCTCCTTAGTCCAAATAAATGGAACACCCTTCTCGAGCAATGATGTCATCGGCTTTGCAATCCTGGAAAAACTCTCAATAAACCTTCTGTAATATCCTACTAGACCCAGAAATCCACGAACCTCTTTCACGACTTCTAGCACCTTCCAATCCATGACACTACTAATCTTGATAGGATCCACCATTATTCCACCTTTTGAGACTATGTGTCCCAGGAAAGGCACTTGATCAAGCCAAAACTCACACTTGCTCAACTTTGCATACAACTTATGTTCTCTCAACTTCTGCAAAACTAATCTCAAGTGTTCTTCATGTTCTTCTTCCCTCTTGGAATAGATCAATATATCATCAATGAACACCACAACAATCTTGTCAAGATACTCCATAAACACCTTGTTCATAAGATTCATGAAATAAGCAGGAGCATTGGTCAAACCAAAAGACATTACTGTGTACTCATATAACCCAAATCTAGTAATGAAAGCAGTCTTTGGAATGTCGGAAGGACGAATCTTCATTTGATGATAACCAGACCTCAAATCAATTTTTGAGAACACACAAGCACCTTGTAATTGATCAAACAGGTCATCTATTCGAGGTAAGGGGTATTTATTCTTGATGGTGACATCATTCAAGGCTCTATAATCCACACACATCCTTCGGGTCCCATCTTTTTTATCAACAAACAGAACCGAAAAAGCCCAAGGTGAAGAACTAGGCCGAATAAACCCTTTTCCTAACAACTCATCTATATTTTCCTTTATTAACTCTTGTTCTTTGGGTGCCACTCTATATTGCCTCTTTGCTATAGGGGCTGTACCGGTAAAAGTTCTCTTAAAAATTCAACTTCTCGGTCAGGTGGCATACCTGGTAACTCATCTGGAAAGACATCCGGGTACTCGCACACTACTCGAATCCCCTCCGTGGGCTTATCCTCCATCTGATGCAGACAACCAAAAGGTTCTGTGGCACTGACTTCCACTTTCTGACCATCAGGAGCTGTTAAGTGGACGGTTCGCTTGGCACAATCAATTCTAACATCCCACTTAGCAAGAGTTTCCATTCCCAAGATGATATCAATTCCCGCGGAACCAATGATTATCAACTTGGTGCAGAATTCTACCCCCTTATGTTTATGCTAACTCGAGGGCATATTAAACTTGTGCTCAACGTTCCCCCAGGTGTAGATACTACCATGGGTCTATTTGTAGACCTTATAGGAATATTGTACTGCTCAGCATATGATTTGGTAATAAATGAATGCGTGGCACCGGTATCAAAAAGAACTGTAGCAGGGTGAGAGTTGACCAGGAACGTGCTAAGCACAACGTTAGGAGCTTCAACTGCAGACTCAGCTGTCACATGATTCACCTTCCCTTGCCACGGCGCCTTGCCTTACTGATTGGGGCGCCCTTGCTACGGCTGGGGAGGGTTCTGCCTTTGGCCCGGTTGCTGCCCCTGTTGGTTACTTTGCACCTTACGGGGACAAGCATTAGCATAGTGGCCCGCTCCACCACACTTGTAGCAAGGCCCAACACCTGTAGTCTGGTTTGGGGTGGGAGGGGTGGTCTGCACTTGGCGCTGAGCTGGATACATAGGACGAGCTGGCTGACCCTGGTAGCGCTGCTGGTACTGGTAGCCTTGCTGTCCTTGAGCCTGCTGCTACTGCCCCTGCTGCTGTGAGCTCGGACCTTGAGAGAAACGGGGGCGGGTGTTGCTGCTTGATGAAGAGTTGTTGTACTTCCTCTTCCTTTCTTCGATCTCCTGGAGCTTCCTTTCAGTGAAAAGCGCCCTATCCACCAGTTGATGAAAGCTAGAAAAGGTATGGTTCATCAGCTGGTATTGGAGCTCATCATTTAAACCCTCCAGAAAGTATTATTGCTTCTCCCTATCCTCCGCCACCTCTGCAGTGGCATATCTGGCCAACTGAAGGAACTTGTCCCTATACTCAGTCACAGACATGTTGCCCTACTTCAGGGAAAGGAACTCCTTCTTCTTCATTTTCATCAACCCCGCAGGCACATGGTGGTTGTGAAAATTCTCCCTGAATTGTGCCCAGGTAAACGCATCCCTGTCTTGGCGTCTGTAGGATTCCCACCAGTCAAGTGCTGCACCCCTCAACTGTCCAGATCCATACAAGACCCTTTCCCTGTCGTTACACTGTGCTATATCTAACTGGCGTTCCACAGCACGAAGCCAGTCATCCACCTGTAGTGGCTCTGTAGCATGAGAGAAAGTGGGAGGATGGCCCTTCAGAAAATCCCCACGCCTGTCTCTTGGTGGCGGGGATGGTGGCTGAGCTTGAGCCTGCTGGAGAACTTGCACAGCATTGGTCATCATTGCCATCATCTGTATCTGGAGATTATAGAACTGCTCCGGTGTCAGTGGTGGAGGGTTGGGCAGTGGGTGGCCACCCCCTTGGTTACCCTGTTAGCATTCCCACCAGCGGCATTGCTCCTTGTGTTAACCATCTGATTGTAACAGAGACACCATGAGCACATAGCTAACATATAGATGCACAAGCGGTAGCAACTAGAGATAAAGTAGTAAGAGCAATAGAGTGGATATAATATTTTAACCCCACGAGCTAACTTCATTTGATAACATTAACTGGTTCATGCTGGGACAAATCCCCACAGCTAGATGCAACACTCAACCAAAGATCCAAATCAAACATAGTTCAAAATAACAAACAACCAGACACCACAACTTTAACTCAAGTTCAACACAACCAACTCAACACGACGACTTATTAAACGTGCTATCGCAATACATGAGGATGACTAGGCATACCGAGGGAGTATCCTAGTGGCACCACCTAACTCTCCAGTGCCAGGCCTCCTGCGAGGGGGAGTCTGAGCTGGGTCCACCACTGGCACCTGAGGTGGTGGCCCCACCACTCGGTCCAGCTGAGCCTGAAGGTGGAACACCTCACCGTTCCGGTGATGGAGCTCCTCAGACACCCTGACGTAGGCAATGATCAGGGCTGACACATACCGAACCAGCTTCAGCAGCTGCCGGTTGTCCTCACCCCGAATGGACGCTATCTCGTGCTCTGTATCCCCGGACTGCCGACGGGGAAAGTAGCGGTACTGAGACTGATAGAGTGGGGTATGGTAGTGCTGGCAGAGAACCCCAAGAGCCTGCTGAGCAGCGCCCTCCATGGCCTCTCCATGGTCTCGTGCTCCGCGATGCTGTAGTGCCTGCGCAGCACGGTGTGTCCCCCATGGTTGGGGTTAGGCTCCAGGACCTGCACACCAGCAGACCAGAGGGTGGTGTGGTCCGGGTGCACTCGCTGCCGGACCTGGTAGACAACCTCATGGGCAGTGTAACCCAGGTCGTAGAGGCAGTCGCAGAGTAGCCCTGGGAACTCCAGGTCGCCACCGTGGTGTGGGTGCGTCAGGTCGACCCAGGCGTCAACCTCCCGCTGACCCCCCTCGTCGGAAGGGACAGCCACATGGAACGGCCACTCCGGTGCGGCAGGTGGTGGCGGTGGAGGTGTCGGTGAAGCTGCAGGTACCGCTGGAGAAGGCGATGGTGTCGGCGCACGCGGGGAAGGAGGTGTCGGTGTCGGCAGGCGTGGCGATGGAGCCTCTTCTCGCGCATCATCGTCGTCGTCTGAGTCGAGGTAGTAAACTACCTCCACCGGGTCCTCCTCCTCCTCTTACTCCTCAGGGTCGGTGTCCGCCGGAAGCAGCCCATTCCCCTCAAAGGGGTGGGGCGCCTGGTCCATGGGAGCGTACTCGAAGGGTGGTGGTGGCAACGGCTCGGGCAGCTCCGGTGACGGAGGCTCGATCCACTGTGGTGGCCGAGGTACAGGGGTGCGCTGTGGGGTCGGTGGTGCAATACGGCGAAGGCGGCCCCCGGTACTCTTGCGGGCGGTCTGCTTGTTGCGTGCCATGACCTATAATGAGGATGGAATAAGATAGAGATCAGTTCTATATGATTGAATGAATAAAGCAAAAGTAATAGTTTAACATAATTGAACATATAATTTGATAACGAAAATAAATTTTATATAACAGCAGGAGGACAAGAGAAGTGAAATCCTTAATTACGACCATTTCTATCCAAGCTTTCGTCCTACAGTCAACACGGCTCTGATACCACTTTGTCACACCCAGTTCTCAACCAACGGAACCGGAACAACATATATGTGCCAGGAACGTGTCTCACATATATTATGACAATAGTGACATCACAGAACGTGCATAAAAGATAAAATAAAATGTTTACATAGCGTATATCATCACTTTATTACAATAAGACAACATGTCTTTAAACCAGAGTCATAGCGGAAGCGTAAACGAAGATAAAACGAGCCGCCATAGGGACGTCGACTGGTGGACTGGTACGCCTAGAACTCGTTGAAGTCCTGAACATACTCTTCGAAGTCTTTTGGAGCTGAGCAGCGGTTGGGTTCTAGGAAACAGTAAGTTTAAAGTAAAACAAGCGTGAGTATTTCATACTCAACAAGTATAACATGAACTATGAGGCTCTAAGGTTGGCTGACACAAGGCATGAGCTTTTAGTTGGTCAAGTTTTTATTAAACAACTAGTTACTACAGGTGGGTAGATAAACCCTTAAGCCCAAGAGGTTGCATAAGAACATTAACAACAACATTAACGTAAGAACCACTTCCAAACCCAACAGAAACACTAATCTGCATAAAGGATCTGGGCTGCTCATAACCGTGAGCACGGCTGACATGTCAGTTTTACACTCTCGAGAGGTCGTACATCTTTACCCATGAGTCGTCGGCTACGCTAGTGATCCACCACATTACCTTAGATGAGATGGCTAACAAGCACACTACGAGGCCTTTACAAAGATCACATTGGTAAGGTGTAACCGCTAAGGTTTTAGGGTCTGCATCTGTGGAGCAAGCCTCAAGGGGAGATAAACGCACTCAACCCAAGTAGCGCGAGGGCCACAAAAGCTCACCTCCCCTCTTGCCCCGTCGGTAAGTTACTCCCAAACCAATGCAACCTAATTAGTTAGCCAAGACCGTCCCATTCCAGTCTCATGGTAGCACTGTTGTCCCAGGTTGTCGCTTTGTGAACCGGTCCTTAAGGAGAGGCTATAAACAAAACGCATGCTCATGCCCCCTAAACGAAGTTGCTAAAAAGCCATTTTTAAAGGAACAAGAACCACAGAGGGTCAAGCTCAAGATTTGATTGCATAGATCCGTTAACAAAATTATTAACCAAAGATACATGAGTTCGCGCAGCAACTAGCAAAACTTAACCAACATGCATTCCCATAGGTAAATATTGCGATAAAAGAGGTTAGGTACAGTCCTTATTGGCATACAAAAATTAGACACATGGATATGAAGTGATTAAATGATTATTGGGTTGTGTCCATGTTATACTTGCCTTGCTCAAACTGGTCTTGAGGCTACTGCTCAACACCCTCAAACTGCTGCTCTTCTTCACCAACAAACTGCTCACCGTCTAAACACGTTCACGGCAACATACAAGCATTTCCACGCATACATACATGCAAACAATTAACCAAAGGTGAGAAACAGTACATCATATCATAAAAACAGAAGATAAAACTGTACTAAAAACATTCTACGCTCTGCTACGATCACGTGAGTGTGAGAATCACTCAAATCGGAGTTAAAACGTGAAAGTTATGCATAAAACAAGCTCCTAGGGGCATAACTGTGACAGAAACAACTAAACCAGGGGCTAGATTTGAAAAACCGAGGACTTATATGTAAATAACCATAGCCGCCGAGGGTTTAAGGGCAAAAACCCGAGACCTGGACCGCGGGTTCAAAACCCGGAAAGTTTAGGGGCTAAACCGAAGAAAACAGGACCTAGATCTAAATACTTTTCAACAAAGGCGGACCGCGGGTTGATTCCAGGGAAACGCGGGGGCCTTTCTGCGAAAGTCTCGCGGTGGACTCAGTCAGCGCGATGTGGCCGTGACGTGGCTGGCCACGTGGCCTGACAAGCGGGGCCGGCGGCTGACTGGGATTATGAAGGCAACGTGGCGTTGTGTGATTCGCCGAACAAAGGGGTATGGCACGTTATGATCTCGGCCGCCCAGATCAGGTCCAAGGGCCAGGGTTGAAAGGGAGAAGGGGGCACCGGCGGCGACCACTCCCCACGGTGGAGTTCAGCCTGCGCGGCGGCGGCTCGCCGGACGCGCGTGCGCCGGGGCCTAGGGCGGGTCTGGCTGGACTAGAGCTAGATGGGAAGGGAGAGGAGGCCGAGGCGAAGCTCACCGTGGGTCCAGTGAGGTCGGGGAACGGACGGCGGGGCTTGGCGATGGTGACCGGCGGACGGAGTGTACTGTGCTCGCGAACGGGGGCGGTGGAGACGCGTTCCCTCGCCTAGAGCTTGTGGACGATGCCCGCGAAGACCCTGCGAACAAGCTGGCGGCGGTTAGAGGGCCGCAAACGGCTCGCCGGTGAGGAATTGCGCGGCGGAGCGGCTTAACGAGGCGGAACTCCAGCGGCAAAAAGCGGGCGCGTCGAGGCACGGGAGTGAAATTGGTGAGGTGGAGAGGTAAAGGGGACGGAGGCGAGCCTCGGGGTGGGTTTTATAGGAGGCCAGGTGGGGCGGAGTGACGCGAACGCGGTGATTCCGCCCGCGGCTTGAAGGCTCGCGTCGGCCAACGAAGGAAGGTGAGGGAGAGGGGAAACCGGTGCGAGAGTTGGGGGATTGATGGAGGAGCGATTAAGGACGGAGTAGTGGGGCTCGGTTTCGGCTTTCCTTGACCGGTGCACCGACGTGGCCGAGCGGAGAGAGAGGCAGGGACAGCGGGATTTGCAGCGAGAGGAGGGAGACGAGGCTGACCGATGGGACCCGTCGGTCAGTGGGAGCGAGGGCGCGGGCCCGCCTATCGGCGAGGCGCGGAGAGAGGGCGCGGCGCGCGCTGAGCGGGCCGGGCGGTGCGCTACGGGGGCGCGGCCGAGTGGGCCGGCCTTTCTGGCCCAGGCGGGAGGAAGCGGGGTGGCTGGGCCGAGTCGGCCTGGCCGGCCTGGCTGCCCCCCTTCTCTTTTTTTTTCTTTTCTTTTTCTGAAATCCTTTGAATTGGGAAGGGTATAGTTCTAAAATTCAAACGAGTTTGAATTTGAATCCTTAATTCAATCAAACAGAAAACAATGCACCAGCATGTATGCACAAAGAAGTTGGGCCTATGATTTATTTTATACAAGTATTTATTTTAAATAAAACCTGTTAAATGCAACTAAACATATGAGCCTTAGGAAATTAAGTAAATTGCTTGCAATAATTTGTAAAAAGCTGGTATTTAAACTAGGGTGTTACACGACCTCCCCCCTAGGTCGGCCGACCACCGACCTCGGCCTCCCACCGACCTAAGCCTCCTATAAATACCCCCCTCTCATATGAGACTATAAATAGGCCTGTAGAGCTCATTTGTAGAGGTGTGGAAAAGTTGAGAGCTACATTCTACCTTAGAGGGTCTTATTTCCACATCTTAGTAGTTAGGATAGTCCTGGGAGTTAGAGTGAGTCGAGTTTTGCCTTGGAGCTCTCGGAAATACTTCTGAGTCTGTGGTAAAGTTCTTGTATCTTTGTACTCTTTTTATCTCTAGTATAATTTATTTATTTTACTTTATTTCTATCTCCCGCAAGTGTGGTGTACCTTTCTTTGCATACTTGCTAGGCTTAGACTGTGGTTACCTGAGTTAGTCAAGTCTTGTTATTCTTGCCGGTGCTATAAGCCTTTCCTACACTTAGATCTAGGAGTCTGGTTAGCTCTAACCCTTGGAATCAAGGACGAGTTTTAGTGCTCAATCACTATCGTGGTGATAGCGCTTGAGCACTAGTTTAGCGTGCCATCCTACCCACGCAGATTTGCTTGGTAGCCCCACTCGGTGACAGCGTGTGGTGTGCCTGTGTATCCCAGGCCCGTTCGTTCGGTAGGCCCGTAGGCGTTAGCCGGGTCTCCTTCGGTGGTCTACTATCTACCCCCTGACCCCTCGAGGCGCCGGAATTTCGCTCGACGCGAGGCCCTGACTTGTTTACTTGAGTTTCTTAGTTAACCACGACATAGTCTTTGCAGCCGAATAGAATAGAGTTTGGGGACTTTATCTCACTCGTTGTCCTCCCAGGCAACTATACCTTTCTACGTGTATCTTAGTTAGTTTATTTTACTTCTTCACCATACACCTATCTTTATTTGACTTACCCCTGCTTAGATACTAGTTGGTACATTTATTTAAGTTTACGGAACACTTGATTTGAGTTTATTCAATTATACTCTCTCGCCTACCGCTTTCTTGTGGAAATTACGATACTCGGAATACTCTGGGTGAAAGGCTACAGCGGTCTCCGTGCGCTTGCGGAGTAAAACCTGTTAAAGCTAAGAGACGCCAACATTGGCCGATATCTTTATCAAGCCCCTAGAGTTTAGCGCTTTTGCGCGCTTGAGAGGTGAGCTTGGAATGTGCTATCCCATTTAGTCAGGGATAGTGTGCTATTCCTTTTAGTCAGGAATAGCTTCGGTAGTTTAGATTTGCTTTTTCCTTGTTTTTGTTTTCGTTTCTTATTTACTTCTTTTGCATATTGTATCATATCATGCACTGCACGGTATCATATGCATTTTCACTTCACTAGCACTAGAGGTCTTTTGGAATGTTGAGTTAGTACTTGCTTGTCTTAGATTGTACAATTGCTTGCTTGATCATGGTTGGCTAAGCTCTATTGAGTCTGTTGAATACTAGTTATGAGTTAAGTCATTTTATTCTTTGCAAATCAAAAACCATGATCACCACTTGTTTTGGCTATCTAGCATGTGTAGGAATGTTGAATGCTATGCTATCTTTTCATACCTAGATATGCTAGTTGTATGCCTTTACTAAGTTGTTGCCTAAGATTTTATGGCACCTTGCTCAAATTGAAATCTGAATTAAAATGTTTACAAGTGGTGTCTTATGTGCTAAATTGAGAAAGATCCAGGTGGATTTGTTTGTCACACTGATCTAGTTCGAGACAGTTTGCCCTTGCACTTTGGCATGAACTTGGACTAGGCTGTGTATGACTAAAACCTTGTCTTAAGCTTTTGATGGTTCTTTGAGCCTAGACTTGGCATTGGTTGGTAAGAAGTGACAAAAAACAAGTAAATAACCCCTGGCACAAAATAGAACTTGCTTATGAATACAAATGGTTAAATCTGAAATATGCAAGTCTCTAAAATGCTTATGGCTAGTTGTATATGCTTTGGTTGAGAGTAGCACACCTTGTATGCATTGCTAGCATCTTGTTGTTCATGCCTACCTTGCTAGATGTTATTCATGTTGGTGATGCTTTCTTTTAAACTACCCTGAAAACAAGCTTGTTCTTGGTCTGTGTAAGATAGATTCATTTGAGCTTGCTGTATGCTTCCTTGCCCTCACTTGCACTGTATGCTAGAACTTGTGAATACTAGCTTTCCATCCTTTCTGAGCTCTTTCAGTTACACTCCTTGCACTTCATGGCATATTTTGAGGGGGAGTTGTCTAGTTCAGGGGGAGTCCTAGGAACCCCTGATGTGTCCATTGTCAACAAGGGGGAGAAATTAGTGTTCTTCTCTGGGGGAGAAATTTTTGGACAAGGGGGAGGACTTCAGGAGAGATCTAGTTGAGGGGGAGCTTTGCACTCATATTGCATTTGTGAGGATGCAGTTCAGGGGGAGTTGAGCTTTTAGCATGTTCTTTGCATCGGTGCGTTAAGCCTTTTGCCTCTGTCTTGAGGAGCCGATGCTTTGCTTTCTTTTGTTGCTCCAAGTTGCCTTGTGTTTTTCCTTTGTCTGGTTTTGGGTATCTTGAGCATTTCTTTTGTTTTCTCTTTCTTTTTCGGTTTTACGCTTTTCTTTTGTCTTTGTTCTATTTCATGTTATAGGTTGAACGTGTGTTGACAATGCACTCATCAAGGGGGAGATTGAGAGCTAATGGACCGACTTCATTGCTCTCCTGGCGTGTTGAGTGATTGTCAACGAGCTCAAGCCCTCCGATGGACTGGAGGTAAAGGATGACGAAGACCTCGCTGGACTAAGGCAAAAGTCCTCCAATGGACTGGAGGCAAGTCTCAGCGTCGGTCGGCTATGGGAGTTCGGTACATGGAGGGACGGTTTGATGACGGCTGTGTAAGACCCCCGATGGACTGTGAGGCAGCTCCGATGGACTGGAGAAGCCGAGCGTGATCGTGGTGCTCCAACCCAAGTGCATGGCGCGAAGGCGTACGACGGAGGCTTTGGCGGCTTCGGCACAAAACCGCCACCCAAGCTACGAAGAATTGGCGAGTGGATCGAAACTCATCAACATAGAAGATTGGGCCAAGACACGGCCCAGGAAGCTCGCAAAATAAAGTTTCCCAGTTTCTGACTTCAAAACCGGGGGAAGCTTCCGGACTACTGGCTACGTGGTGCCCATCCAAGCGAGGCATGGAGAAGAAGAAGATCAAGACGTCATCGTAGTCGTCCGATTGTATCGTTTACATTTTAGCCCCTCCGGGCATTTGTAAGATAGGGGTCTTAGTGTAAACTATGTCAACTAGGGCCTAGGGTATAAATAGACTTGAGAAGACTCCTTGGTGGGGTATCTTGGCCAGCTATACCCTAGGTTTTCCTAACCCTAGCAGCCAAGAGCCAAAGAGAGAAAAGAGAGAAGATTAGGTAGGAGATGAGTGTCTAGTTTAGTCAAATCTTGTCAAGAGGAGGATGATGGGAGGTAGGCTCTAGGGATCTTGTAGACCTAAATTCGTGATCTAATCCAAGCTATCCTCTTTGCAAAGTTCATGGTGTGAGCAGCAATTTTCGTCCATCTCCTTCCCTTCCCGTTCTTGTTCGGTTTTGGTTCCAATCCTTGGATTTTGGTGTGTTTCGGTTTGTCCAAGGTTGAGATCCTTCTTTTGCTGGTATTTTGCCTTGCTAGGATGTGGTGAATCTCACTAGCCAAGTCCTAGAATCATTGAACCACGAGCAAGGGCCATTCTTGTCGAATCTCGGTTTTTCGGGTTCAACTCACCTACCTCACGAGATTTGCAATTCCCATGCAACCCTTGCTCTTTTCAAGTGGATCTTTTGGGGTTTGCTAGGGAAGAACCTTAGGATTGTCCATGCAAATTTTCGTGAAGTTTCGTTGAGATTTGACCCTGTTTCGATCGATTTTTCGATGGGGTATCGGGTTGTTTTTCTGCGCAGTTTTTCGGAGAACTGAGAGGACAATTTAATTGTCCTTAGGTTTGTCCAAAGTAGGGACTTCGAGTTGTCCGGTCTATGGACCTCGGATTGTCCGGTCTGTAGAGTTTTGGGGCTGTTTTAACCCCTTCTTTGAGGTTTGTCCGGTTAGGCATTTTGATGGAGAGAGGATTGTCCAGTCTAGTCATTTTAGGGCTGTTTTCGTGTGCTTCTTGCTCCGCTTCTTTCTTGGTCCCTTTTTCTTGTTTTCTTTGGTGTGTTAGTTTTTGCCACATCTTGGTATCTGAGTGTTCTCACCTTGCCCATACTCATCGCTTGCTATGTTTCGGCAAGACACACTTAGGTTTGGAGTGGCTACGTGGGTTGCTCGTTGTGCGAAACGTTGCTTGATTTGTCTTGTGTTCTCTTGCTCGTTGTGTCGTGTGCTTCTGCTCGCTTGGTGTGTACCTTTTCAGTGGGCGACATCAAGTGCTCGCTAGTTACGTTCCCGTTCAGTGGGTGGTGACTAGCTGGTTGTTGTGAGTGTTGCGTTAGTTTGCACCAAGAGGGTTTGAGTTTGAGTTTTCAAGTGCTCCTATTCACCCCTCTAGTCGCACGTCTCGGTCCTACACTCCTTAAGTTTAGGATGGAGTCTTTGACATCCATGAGAC
This sequence comes from Paspalum notatum, assembly GCA_022530915.1. Taxonomy (NCBI): domain Eukaryota; kingdom Viridiplantae; phylum Streptophyta; class Magnoliopsida; order Poales; family Poaceae; genus Paspalum; species Paspalum notatum. The sequence continues at coordinate 56,675,052 of CM039683.1, read as the reverse complement.
TCCTCCAAAAATGGGAATCTCCTAATTCATTCTCAACTCGTACAAGCGGTTTTTCTTTCAGATATTTGTTTTTGATTAGTTCTTGCCAGATACCTTCCTCGCTGCAAAGCTTAAAAAGCCATTTACTCAAAAGACATTTATTTTGAATCTCTAAATTTTGAACCCTAAAACCTCCTTGATTTTTTGGTAAACATACCCAAGGCCATTTTACCGATCTGTACTTCTTTGCGCCTCTCCTACCTCTACGCGCAAGCCCGACCTCGAGCACACCCATGGCTGCCCGTCGTCCTCTCTGAGCGCAATGAAGGCCACCGCCAGTCAGTCATCAGTCACTCCTCTCCCTCACTATTTCCCCACCATTATTATATACATTACTCATATCAGAGTACAGGTGCTGTAGAAGTAGTACTTCACCGATCACTCATCAGGGCATGAAGGAAACACTACCTGTATGTTGCACAAGTATCTGGCTTCGCAGAAAGAACTCTCAGTCTCAGGAAAATGGTCACGAGAACCGCAACGGCTAGCTGATGGAGTTTGGGTAAATCTTAAGCACAGCAATGACACACCAGGCCCAATAAAACCAATGGACTCCAGCGAAATCTTGTTTCAGGTTGTGCGAGTGATTATTAGTCTAATCTACGAGCAGTCCACCTCTTCGCCTTATTCTGCTGAAGCGCTCGCGCGCCACTCGTAGCCGCCGTACGCCGTCACAAATCGTTGTCGTTTCCGGGCTGCCATTCGTCGGCGACACTCAGAGCCACCACCATAAAGATCACCGTGAGCCACAACACCCAGTGCTATGCGTGATGCCATGCCGCGGGCTGTGGTGCCGCTGCCGGATGCTGCGTGCGTGCCATAGCCCTGCTAGTGGGGCGGGTAGGAACAGGTTTAATGGGTAGGTTTCTGATGTGGACTTTGTTTGGATGGGTGGTGGCAGGTCTCAGACGCTAGCGGGTAGGGGTGGGGCGGGCTACAGCAAGGCGTGGGTTGGGGTGGGTTGGGGTGGGTCCCTGACTCGCCCCCTCGATGACTCACGGAGGAGACAGTGGCGGATCCCACCGGAGATGGCAGATCTCACGGCAGCAGATTGGGAGAGGAAGCGGGCGTAGGGGAGGAGGCCCGACGACGAGGAGGCTAGGCCCGGTGAGCGATAGCGCCAGCGGCCGTCTGGAGGAGGAGGAGGCGGCTCCGAATTGAGGGCGAAGGGGGAAGCCGGCGATGGAAGATGAGCAACATTCTCCTCGCGCGCAGTGCCGGAGTCCCGAGGAGCACCACCGACGTCGCCGCTGAGAGGAGAACTGGCACATCGAACGATCCTCGCCGGAGAAGAGGAAGAGGAAGATGCGACGGCGGTGACTGGAGAAGAGGAAAAGACCACCGGAGAAAAGAAAAATGTGGAGGCGGTGACCGGATCCGTGGAGGCCGGCGCAAGGTGGTGGCAGATCCTGCTGGAGATGGCAGATCTCATGCCAGCGCGAGGAGGAAGCCGGCGACGGGAGATGAGCAGCGCCAGCTCCTCCCGGCACACAGGAGGGCGCCTCGTCGTCCAGGAGCGGCAGCGCAGAGGTGGAGGCTGCCGGTCATGCAGCGGGGCGGTGGAAGAGGAGGGCGCCGGGTGGCGGCAGCACTCTGATAGGCCGGTCGGCGAGCGGCAACGGTGAAGCAGGGACGGAGAATCCCTCGGCGGTGCTGGGTGTGGGAAAGCAAGAGAGAGAGTGTGGGTGGGTGGGCGTGGCGCACGGTGCTTGCGGGTTACCCACTGCAACCGGGGCAGATAGGGGTGGGTTAATTACGCTTATTTTTGGGTAGGGTCGGGCTGGCAAATTTGCTAGGGGAGCTGCGGGGCGGGATGGGTTAGGGGCTGGTATTCTCCCACTAGCAGGGCTAGCGTGCCACAGCCAAACCAGCGCGCTACGACGATCGTGCTACTGCTCCCATCCCCACGCTCGTGTTGAACTATTACACAGTTTCTATAGAGAAAATCAACACGACAACCGGGTGTTTCTCAGGGTCGTGACACACGATTTGTGATCCGTTTGATCCACGGTTTGCTTTCATCTACAGCGTCTGTCCCTCCTGTCATGTTGAATATTTGATTTGTCGCTGACAGTCTGACAACTATAGCCGGGAGTGCACTATGCGATTCTGGACGCGTTGTCGCATTTCTCGTTTCTCCATCCCGTTGCCGAGCTCATCGCCACCAGTGACTCACCTTCCCAAAGCCACTGTTCCATCTTCCATCCCCTTTCCCGTGCCATCTTCCCCGAGACCTATGCCCGCCGAGGTCCACACCGGCCACATTTCCTTACCACGTCCCCTAGAACCATTCCGCCTTCGATGTCCTGTCTTCTTCCCCAAGCTTTTTTGCGGCAAGAAATGATGCCGAGCGATTTCTAGGGTCTATGTTGTTTGCAATTTGTCCATTGGTGCTTTCCCCTTACTCTGTTATCTGTGTTCTTATAGTGCATTCTGTAGCGATGCAATTCGTGGTATTTTTTACGATGATTCGTAGGTTTTAGTCTGTGATGGGCATCAAATCTTGATTGATAAGATGATCTCAAGCTTTGAATCCTCCATACACTTCTGATTTTTTTATTTTGTTTTATAATTTGGGAGGAAAGGGGAAGTAAGTAGGTCCGATGCATAAATGCACTTGTTTCATTCGAATGTAGTTTTTTCATTCCGCTATAAGATTTTTAGTGTTGTCATGTGGCTTTTACATTTGTTTCTGCTATCTCCCCATAAGTGCATTTTGAGGAACTGAGATATCATTACCGTCTGTACAAGTAATTCATGTTGGAAAATCATGGATCGAGTAGAGTTGCCCTGGCTAATCATTGTTTTTTCCGCGGCTTATCAGCTGAACTTTTACTTGTCTTTGAAATAATCATGACTTGGTAGACTAAGCCTAACCATGCCTCTGTTGACATTCTAAGTTGGAGGGAACTCATGGATCGAGAGTTTTTAGGTTCTCAGTAGTGATGATAATAACAGCCAAAGCATATAATTCAGATGAGATGAAGAAGGTTGTAGGACCGAAGATTGCGACTAGAGAGGGTGAATAGAAGCAATTTAAAACTCGCTGCTCAAAACCCCGACTCGAAACAGCGGAAGAAGCGCTTGCTAGGTGCCGTCCACTGAACAAATACACACCTAACTCCTAGCGGAAGCCTACGCAAAAACCCTCAAAGAAATGCAAACAAAACGAGCCAAAACAAGAAACACTTGGCCCTCACAGTATGCACAGGATGGTCTGTGGTAGAGCACTAGATGGTCCTGTGAGTACAAAGCGTACGTGAGGCAACTGTGCCGGCGCAAAAACTTCAACACATAGGACGGTTCTCCGGTAGAGCACAGGACAATCCTATAGAAGCACCAAACGATTTGGGCAAAGAGGTGGCTTGGACTGAGCTATGACCAGCAGCACACATCGGACGGTCTTGTGGTTGAGCACCTTAGATCTTGAGTTCCCAAATCCAAAATGTAGGACCGAGACGTGCGACTAGAGGGGGGTGAATAGGAGCACTTGAAAAACTCAAACTCAAACCCCCAAAGTGCGCTCTCACGAAAACACACGCACACCCGATACCGTCCACTGAACAGATACGTATCGGGTGGAAAGCGGAAACACTCGAAATAACGCCCAAAGAAAAAGACGTAAGATGAGCAACCAAACTACACCTAAACGAGCAAACACACTATACCTAGATAAACATACACAACACCTAAAACTACACCTCTCTAATGTGCAGAGTTACGTAGCATAGACATGCTACTAACCCTAGGACACATTGAGAAACCCTAAACTGAAAACACTAAAGCACCATCAAAGCAAGTAAGAACAACAAGGCACAAACAAAACAAGACAAGCTACAAAGCTTGCAAGCGTCGCACACTAGCCACTCAACACACCGAAGCGTGCCTCACTTAAGAACAGTGAGTGAAGAGTATGGACATGCAGTGGTTGACACAAAACAAGCTTGAAGCAAACCACAACACTCCAAAAAACCAAAGAAACCAAGAATAACAAACCCCAAAGCAAGCGGAGCAAGAAACACGCAAAAACAGCCCTAAATACACTAGACCGGACAATACTGTCTCAACCAAAAGAACTGACCGGACAAACCCAAAGAAAGGGGCTGAAACAGCCCTAAAAACCTATAGACCGGACAATCCGAGGGAAGGGGATCAGACAATCCGAAGAATAGGGTTCGGACAAACCTAATGACAAACGATTAGTACTGTCAGTTCTCCGAAAAACTGCGCGTAGAAAACAGCCCGACACCTCTACGAAAAACGATCGAAACGGGGTCAAATCTCAACAAAACTTCATGAAAATTTGCATGGACAATCCTAAGGACCTTCCCTAGCAAATCCCAAAAGATCAGCTCCAAAAGATCAAGGGATGCACGGGAATTGCAAATCTCGTGAGGTAGGTGAGTTGACAACCGAAAAAAAAACTGCACGCAGGCACTCCAAAGACCGAACCAAAACTGGGTCAATTCTCAACGAAACTTCACAAAAATTTGCATGGATGATCCTAAGTACCTTCCCTAGCAAACTCCAAAAGATCCACTTGAAAAGATCAAGGGTTGCATGGGAATTTCAGATCTCGTGAGGTTGGTGAGTTGAACCCGAAAAACCTAGAAACATCAAGAACGGCCCTTTCTCGTGGTTGGATGATTCTAGCACTTGGCTAGTGAGATGCACCATGTCCTAGCAAGGCAAAATATCGGCAAAAGAAAGGTCTCATCCTTGGACAACACAAAACGAGCCAAAATCCAAGAAATGGGACCAAAAACAAAACTAGAAAAGGGGCAAAGAGGGAGGGACGAGATTGCTGCTCAAGACTTGGAATTTCACAACAAAGAACCTTGAATTAACCATGAAATTCAGGTTACAAGAGTTCCCTAGAGCCTACCTCCCTTCATCCTCCCACTAATAACAAGATTAGACTAAACTAGGCACTTATCTCCTAGCTAATCCTCTCTATTTCTTCTCTTTGGACCTTGGCTGCTAGGGTTAGGAAATCCTAGGGTTTGTGGCTGCCAAGATAAGCTCCAAGGGAGCCTCTCAAGTCTATTTATACCCTAGGCCCTAAACGACACAATTACACTAAGACCCCTAGTCTAAAAATGCCCGGAGGAGGCCAAACCGAAAAGATACAATCGGACGACTACGATGACGTCTTGATCATCTTTGGTTTCTCCGCCTCGCTTGGATGTGCGTCACGTAGCCAGTAGTCCGGAAGCTTCCCCCGGTTTTGAAGTCAGAAACCGGAAAACTTTATTCTACGGGCTTCCTGGGCTAGGTCTTGGCCCAATCTTCTATCTTGGCGAGTCAGAGCCCAACCCAGCAAGTCATTTGAACTTGGGTGGCGGAATTGAGCCGAAGCCGCCAAATCCTCCCTCGCACGCCTTCACGCCATGCACTCGGGTTGGAGCACCACAGTGGCACCCGGCTTCTCCAGTCCATCGGAGTCACCTCGCGGTCCATCGGAGGGCTTACACCACCGTTGCCGAACCGCCCCTCCGTGTACCGAGCTTCCATGGCCGACCGACGCCGAGCATTGCCTCCGGTCCATTGGAGGACTTTTGCCTCAGTCCATCGAGGTCTTCGTCTTCCTTTACCTCCAGTCCATCGGAGGGCCTCCAGTCCATCGGAGGACTTGTGCCGTTGACAATCACTCATCACACCAGGAGAGCAATGAGGATCTACCCCTTGATGAGTGCATTGTCAACACATCTCCAACCTGTAACCTGAAATAGAATAAAGATAAAAGAAAAGCGTAAAACTGAAAAAGAAAGAAAATAAAAGAAATGCTCAAGCTGCCCAAAACCCAACAAAGGCAAAACACAAGGCAATTTGAAGCAAAAAGAAGCAAAGCATCGGCTCCTCAAGACAGAGGCAAAAGGCTCAACGCAACGATGCAAAGAGCATGCTTAAAAACTCAAACTCCCCCTGAAATGCATCCTCTCAAATGCAATATGAATGCAAAGCTCCCCCTCAACTAAAACTCTCCTGAGTTCTCCCCCTTTGTCCATATTTTAATACTTTTCCCTTTGGAAGTACACTAATTTCTCCCCAAATTTCTCCCCCTTGTTGACAATGGACACATCAAGGGTTCTTTGAACTCAACTCCCCCTGAACTAGATAACTCCCCCTCAAAATATGCCATAAAATACAAGGAGTGTAACTGAAAGAACTCAGAAGGGATGGAAAGCTAGTAATCACAAGTTCTAGCATACAGAGCAAGTGAGGGCAAGGAAGCATATAACAAGCTCAAATGAATCTATCTTACACATGTCAAGAGCAAGCTTATTTTTCAGGGTTATCGAAAAGAAAGCATCACCAACATGAATAGCACCTAGCAAGATAGACATGAACAGCAAGATGCTAGCAATGCATACAAGGTGTGCTACTCTCAACCAAAGCATATACAACCAGCCATAAGCATTTTAGAGACTTGCAAATTTCAGATTTAGACATTTGTATTCATAAGCAAGTTCTTTTTGTGCCAGGGGTTATTTACTTGCCTTTTGCCACTTCTTACCAACCAATGCCAAGCCTAGGTTATATAACCATCAGAAGCTTAAGACAAGGTTTTGGTCATACATAGTCTAGTCCAAGTTCATGCCAGAGTGCAAAGGCAAGCTGTCTCGAACTAGATCAGTGTGACAAGCAGACCCACCTGGATCTTTCTCAATTCATCATATAAGACACCACTTGTAAGCATTTTGATTCAGATTTCAATTTAAGCAAGGTGTCATAAAAGTTTAGGCATTAACATGGCAAAGGCATACAACTAGCATATCCAGGTATGAAAAGATAGCATAGCATTCAACAATCCTACACATGCTAGGTAGCCAAATCAAGTGGTGATCATGGTTTTTGATTTGCAAAGAATAAAATAACTTAGCTCACAACTAGTATTCAACAGAGTCAAGAGAGCTTAGCCAACCATGATGAAGCATGCATCTGTACAATCTAGCACAAGCAATTACTAACTTATCACTCCAAAAGAGCTCTAGTGCTAGTGAAGTGAAAATGCAAATGATACAATGTGATGCATGATATGATACAATATGCAAAAGAAGCAAAGAGAAATAAAAACCAGATAAAAGCAGAAACTAAACTACAGAAGCTATCCCTTACTAAAAGGAATAGCACATTATCCCTGACTAAAAGGGATAGCACACTCCAAGCTCACTTCTCAACCGCACAAAAGCGCCAAACTCTAGGGGCTTGGTAAAGATATCGGCCAACTGGTTTTCAGAAGCTACCTGCACTAAGTCTATGTCCCCCTTCTCATAGTGATCTCTCAGAAAGTGAAACCTCACGTCTATGTGTTTGGTTCTAGAGTGCAAGACGGGGTTCTTAGCTACAGAAATAGCAGAAGTAGAATCAACTAGAAGAGGGATCTTTCCAAACCTAAGACCGAAATCACTAAGGGTGGCTTTCATCCATAAAAGCTGGGAGCAGCAGCTAGCAGCAGCTATGTACTCTGCTTCTGTGGTAGACAAGGATACACTAGCTTGCTTGCGGGAGGACCAAGAGACAAGAGAGGTTCCTAAGAGTTGGCATGTGCCGAAGGTTGACTTGCGATCAATCCGGCAGCCAGCATGGTCAGCATCTGAGAACCCTCTAAGAAAGAGAGAAGAACCCGAGGAATACCAAAGACCAAGCTCAGAAGTGAATTTCAGATACCTGAAAATGCGCTTCACCGCTTGATGGTGAGAAGTCCTAGGAGAAGCCTGGTAGCGCGCACAGAGGCAGACCGCGAACTGAATGTTCGGCCTGGTCGCCGTCAGGTACAGAAGTGAGCCGATCATCCCTCAAAATTCCTTCTGGTCCACGCCTCCCCATCTTCATCAGCATCAAGCGCCGTGTTTGTACTCATAGGGGTTCTCATGGGCTTGGAGTCACCCATTTCAAACTTCTTGAGTATGTCTCTTGTATACTTGGCTTGATGGACGAAGGTTCCTTCAGGGCCTTGCTTGATCTGCAACCCGAGGAAGAACTGGTGCTCACCCATAAGACTCATCTCAAATTCCCTGCTCATCTGTTCAGCAAAACTAGACACCAAAGCGTGAGATGAACCACCAAAGATTATGTCATCAACATATATCTGAACTATCAGGGTGTCACCGCCACGACTCAACAGAAACAAGGTCTTGTCTACTGAACCCATCACAAACCTAGACTTGAGCAGGAAACTCTTCAACCTAGCATACCAAGCTCTAGGAGCTTGCTTCAGACCATAAAGGGCTTTCCTCAACTTATACACCCGGTCTGGAAATCTAGCACTCTCAAAGCCAGGAGGTTGTCTCACATATACCTCCTCCTCTATGAACCCGTTCAGGAAAGCAAACTTGACATCCATTTGCTGCAGTTTGAAGCCTTTAGAGGCCGCAAAGGCAAGCAAAATCCTAATGGCTTCCAAACGAGCTACAGGGGCAAAGGCAGTCAAACACCCTTTTTCAATTTCGGAATATTATTTCTCCTTTTGTCACTCTGATCTGTGGGCCCCACACGCCAGAAACGCGTCGGATTCCCGCTCACGGGCGCGGACCGCGCCGGCCGTGGGCCCCACCTCACCTCTCCGTTCGCGAACTTGGTCCAAGGTACCTCCCTCTCTCTTTCCCGCCCCAACCCCACCTATCAGTACCGCTTGGTCCATGGACCAAGTCCACATCGCGCCACCGTCTCCCTTCTCCCTCTCCCTCGCGCCCACGCGGCAAACACCGCCTACGCGCGCCACGCGTGGCCGATGCCAGCCGACGCCGATGCTGCACCCCCGCCTCCGCACCTGAACGTTTTCCCAGCCAAGGCCTCCCTTTTTCTTCGGCCTTAAGCCAGAGCGGAGAGCTCCCCTCCACTCACTGCCTCGCTCTCTCCCAGTTTCCTCTGCCCAGAGCCGCACCGGAGCGCCGACCCGCCATTACCAAGCTCGGAGCTTGAGCTTCCGCGGCCGCCTCCGCCACTCCCTGCGCCTCCAGACCACTGCCATTGCGTTCGCCACCACCTCCCGCATCCAACGCCCTAGATCTCGTCTCCGCCTCTCCATCGCCGCACCGAGTGCGTGTCCGCCATGAGAACCGCCATGGCCACGAGCTCTGAGCTCACGCGCTAGCCGCCTCGAGCCGCCTACCGCCTGGCCGAAGTGCGCCTCGCGCTCGCCTCACCGTCCTCCACCACCTCCGCTCAACCTCGCCCCTCGCCATCGGCTCTCTCAGCCTTCCCTGCGAGCGCGCCCCCACTGCCACCATCGCCGCCGGCCCCTCGCCGTGGACAGCCACCTTCGGGCCATCCCCGCACCTCCACTCTGCCTCCGCCAGACTCGCCGCCCCACCGCGCACCTTCCGCGCTAGGCCTCGACATCACTGCCTCGCTCCCTCGCCGGATCCGCGCTGCGCCACCGCCGGTGCTCGCGCCGTGGTCTCGCCAGTTCACCACCGTCGACCCGCCTCCACAGACCATCCCCGGCGACGCGACCTTAGGTGAAAGCTTCCCCATCGCCGGCGACACCGACCACCACCCCGTCGGCGTCAAGTCCCCGCCCCCACGCGCCGGCGCACGCGCGGGAACGCACGCCGCCGCGCGGCCTTTTCCCTTGGCCGAAGGTAGACGAAGGTCACGGCGGTTTTGTGATTTAACCCCTGCGCTTTTATGTTTTTTCATTTCCAATTCATGAGCTGTATACTGTGTCCTGCGATTCCCACGTTCTAGCCCTTGGAAGTTACGGTTAATTACGAATAGGTCCTGGATCTAGGGTTAATATGCTATTTTCAGCTGATAACTTTGAAAAATCATATAAATTCAAATAAAAATCCAAAATGGACAAACTCAGTGGCTACGGACTCCTCTTGAGTACATCTACAGGATAGGTATAATGTGGATGTGTGAAAAGTCTGTTTTGCCCCTAGTTTAGTGGATGCATGCTGAGGGTAAATAAATGGTAAAAAATAGACTAAATGAACTCCAAAAATTATGAAATTTGGACAGTAGCTTTGTTATGGCATCTAGGTACTCTGTGATTTTTGGTAGCCCTAGCATTGGCTGTTTAATTACTGTTTTGCCCTTGTGCATGTGTTTTGGGTATTTAATCAACTTGGAAAGTGAAGGAAAATGACCTCTGGTATTTTTCATGTACTTTATGTAGTATGGATAGCTTGCTGGTAAAGTTTGAGGCCTTGCATGTAAAGTTTGAGTGGTGAATTGAAAATGACAAAGTGTCACATGCTTAACTAAATAAAAAAGGAGACATGGTCTTAGAATGCATCATTAATTCCATAGAAAATTTGGTAGCTTGTTAATGATGCATAGGTTCCAAAAAGTATTTTTGTGAAGCTTGTGAGTACTGTCTATGTGCATTTAAAATAGACCTAGATAATTAGATGGAAAATAGGTGTCCTATCAAACTATGGATTTTGTGCTTGCTGATTTTTGTACATGATATTCATGCAATGAAGTGCTCGCTGTAGAAATTTCAAGTCCAGAACTTACTCCTACAAATTATTAAAATTCTAACAAGCTATAGGGCAGGAAACTTGCTTCAATTTTAATAAATTAATTATAACTTGTTTGTAGCTGAAATTTTGGTAGTTGCATTATGAAGTATGTTTTTGCATGTGGTAAAAGTTTGAGACCAATTTAAGTTGCCTAACTATATGAACTCATGAGTGCATTTTATTCATAAAGGTGGCATGTCCCTTGATCTGTGTATATACGTTTAACTACAAGTGACAACATGTTTGGTGCATATATAAAGTTACTTGCTGCAAATTCCATGTGATATCATGAATGATGGGTCGAACTCGTTTTTAGTGATGGTTTGTATGATTTCTTAGTGATAGGTTGTACGATTTCTTAGGAAAGTTGTTAAGTTTTCTTCTTATGGGAGGTATTTGAACTAAGTATAATTGAGTCTTTTTATCACAAACTACAGGATCATGCATTATGCTTTATTTACACCTTATGCATACAATCGCATTCATTGCACTCATGATTGCACTATGTCATACATATAACTTGTAGCATATGCATGTATTTACATTCTCTTGTACTCACTTGCATATTATATCATACATATAGATTCCGCGAAAGAAGGCTCAACACAAGAGCTGCTATCAATCGACAAGCCGAACAACGAATTGCACCAAGAGCACGAAGACGACATGTCGCTGATTAAATCCGTCCCTGCTTCGAGGGGTTGCCTGGGGCAAAGCCCCACAACCCGGCACTTAGTTTAGTTTGTTAGTTTTCTTAAGAACAATCAAAGGTAGGCAGTACCATACTATACCCAGCAAACATCTTATGTCTTAATGATTAGTCATATGCATCAGGAGTTGTTTGGAACCAACTGCATTAGACATCCTGGCCGCCCTGCCCAAGCTCCTATGAATAGAGTTCGTAGGACGAGTATGCCTAGAAATGCTAGGTACGAGTAGACACGAGTGAGCACTGTCACTCGTCACGTAGGTGATATTTCAAAATCTCAGAAATCTTACTATGATGCAATCTATGATTATTTATGTTGATGTTAAATGGAGACCGGGCGGAGCGTAAGTTTACTTTTGGGGTGTGCGTTGTTGTTCTCCGGCTCCGCCCGAGTCGTTTAAGGCCCGTCCGCTGTTCGTCTGCTGATTGGCATAACATTGCTAGAGTGCTTATCCAGGACATGGGCCTGCTGAAAGTCTTACTTGTGCCATCCGAAGAACAGAGACAGACTCCTACTGTGACACCTTGGGAAGCTTGTAGTCGAGGGAGGGCTGACCCGATGTGATCGTGGTATCGCTCCTAAGGCGCCACAACCTGGGAACAACGGAAGGATTGAATCGAACTTGGGATGGAACAAGTGGAGATGGGAGAACCATATGTGGGAACGCCGGGGGTTAGTAAGCATATGCCATCCTGGTACTTCTAGTTATTCTCGGGAATATAGAAATCAATTCGAATCGCTAATGCTCATCAGGTGTGAGAGTGCCAAATATCATTGTCGGGCAACGTAGTAACAATTTAAATATCTTATGCTTATATTCATATTTTTTAATACAACATGTTTGGATGGGTATGATATATTATTATGCAAGTTACTGATGGTAGTCATGCTTTACTTTCATGCAAGTTTTTACTTTATGATGTAAATGAATTTTCATGGTTAATGGATAGCAGCTGTCAAATCCTTCTATCTTATGTCAACATGCCCTTGTATAAAAATCAATGGCTAAGGATCCACATGATTAGTAAGCAAGCTTTGCGTCAGCCGTAAGCCCCGTCCATTAAGTCCTACTGAGTAATTAGTACTCAGGGTTTGCCCCCACTTTTGGATTACAGGTACTGATGACATCCGGACAACTGAGTTGGAGGTGGTAGTACCGGTGGGCTCGGTGCTACTCGCCTTGTTCATCTCTTCATGAAGACTACTTAAGTATATTGTTTCCGCTGTGAGATTTTGAAAACGCTTCCGTTACATATATACTCTGAAATCGCTTCCGCTATATTTGAACATGTATTTGATTTCATATATTTGGTTTGTAAATCAAGTCTATTACTCTCTATTTCAACTGCCTGTGATGATGTAATTGTTGTGGCTCCATTGAGAGTCGGATGTGTTTGATGTCGGTTCATCTGGGAATAGTGTTATCGAGAGCCGAAGGACTCTCGACGGACTACCGGGTTTAGTCTAGCCTAGGTGCACTGCGAGCCAGAGGTGGCAGGTATGCTTAGTCTAGATTAAGCAGGACGGTTCCGCCACAGCTGGTATCAGAGCCGATCATACACAGATAACAGTTATATCATCAAGTTTTGTTTTACAAAACTATTTTCGAAAGCCCTTTTCAAGTAATTCAAAAATGAGAGTATGCGATATGCCCATATTAAGGATGTTAGTGTTATCCAGGTGACATCACTGACATTCTAACCTAGATAGAACTCATTTGCATATTCGGCGCTTTGGGAAGCAACTTTTCGGCCATAGTTGTCCCCAGTACTGGTGGAAGCTATTAGAATTTGCGAACGGTTGTAAACCCTGCATTCATGCTGTATGAGTAAAAGCTCTTTAAGGGTGGTGGGCATGTTTGAGGCTTTCATACCCACCACACTTACATTTGGTTTTGGGATCCACCTTTTTCTCGACAATCCCCAGTACTGGTGGAAAGTCAGGTTTTGAGGAAAAGGTGCAAAGGCCCACCTACGTTGTCCACGCAGCGGTCACGCGTGGATACCACATTAGGTGGTAATGTATGAGCATGCATTTTTCTGCACGTACACTAACCACGTGCGAAACTAAGAACGACGAGAGAACGACCAGAGAATGGCTAGTTGCATTAAGGAGAGACGTGCATATATGTCACCGAATTTTCGCTAGCTATATATATAATACATAGAATGTGTGATGTGAGACCGAATAGGACAGATCATGCATCATGTATCTTTTGATTCATTTTGAGGGACATTATTAAAAGACAAATGAAATAAATCGTGACTTAAGCAGCTTTCTGCACGTTTCACTCTCACAATACAGTCAATTTTATAAATAGGGGTCCCAAACGGCATACACGAACAAACATTGATATTCGACCGAGTTGCAAAAGGGGTTAGTTGGAACTCTAGGTAACAAAGTTATAGAGCATGACATATGGAACGACCTTGTTATAAGGCGATATCGCAGGGAAATACATAGAATGAGAACAGTGGGGTTGTTAACTAGTGGTTGTATTAGGTGAAGCTGAGAACCTAAGTATAGTTAGTAAATCGACTTCACGACGTATCCCAGCCAGGTTGATAGGAGTGTTGTCCCGTACCTAAAACAACGCACAAGTTTTCCATTAGCGTAAACGATTGTCCAAACCTACAAGATGATAGCTAACACTTTATGTGCAATCAAGTTGTTCTGATTCATTTACATGCTTTCATGTATTCAGAACGTAATTATGGTGCTATGGTCTTTTTATCACTGCATTGGTTGCATTAAAGTTGTTGAACTAATCACATTTGGCCTATTTCATGTAGATGGTTACTCCACCGGAGACGTCTGCACAAGGGGCTGCCCATGGGGCACGATTTCCTCCTGAGTTGGCTGTTCTGGTCGCTCAGCAAGGTCAAATCATCAACATGCTCGTTCAAGAGCAACAATGGCGCGAACCGCAAGAGATCAATTACACTGACTTTGCGGCGCTACAACCGCCGATCTTCACCGTTGCCACTGATCCACTAGATGCTAATGACTGGCTTCGAATCATTGAGTCCAAATTCAGTCTACTACCCCGACTCACTGAGCAACAGAAGGCTCGCTTCGCGGCACAGTGTCTACATGGTCCCTCGGGGGCCTGGTGTGCTTCATTCCTGGCAATGCAACCGGCCGGGCACCAGGTCTCGTGGGATGAGTTTCGTGCGGCTTTTCAGGCTCACTATCTCCCGCCTAGCCTCATCGAGCTCAAGCAACGGGAATTCCGTGCACTTCGACAAGGGAACATGACGGTACTCGAGTACATGCAGGCTTTCATCTGCCTGTCGCAGTACCCCCCTGAAGACGTCAACACTGACCCACGTAGGGCTACCCATCTGTTGGATGGATTCAATTCCACTCTGCTGACTCATTTGGGGCGCAGCTACGACAGCTTCACCCAGTTGGTAGACGTCGCCATCGATATGGACTATCGCCTCAATCAGGCCCACGAGGATCAGCGTAGGAAAAGACTTGCAAATACACTTCAGTCGGGTTCATCTCAGCGGCAACGGGTCGTGCATCGCCCACTACCGCGCATCTGTTACATTGACATGCCCCAGCAGCAAGAACAACACTGTGGGACGCAACCCCATTCCTCCTCCTGCAGTGTACAGCCTCATCCACCTGCTTCTGTGCCACCGGCCAAACCAAGTGCCAAATACCCCTGCTACAAGTGTGGAAAGACCGGCCATTTCAGCAAGAATTGTCTTGCCCTTCGACGAAGCCAGGCGCCAGTGTTGATTAGAGATAACCAACGCCAGGATAAGAAGAAAGGACCCAAACGAGATCCAGCCCCAACAGAAGGTCATGTGCACTATACCCACGTAGATCGGATTCCAGAAGGCGAACCCGTGTTAGCAAGCACATTTCTTATCAACGAGCACCCTACAGTGGTTTTGTTTGACTCCGGAGCAACACACACTTTCATCAGCAGGTCATATGCGACCAAACATGGTTATCACATTGATAATATGAAGGCAAAATACCATATCATAGCCCCGGGGTCACCAATTGACACGAATCAGATTGTAAGGCACTTACGCTTGTGCATAGGCACAGAGTAATTCTATGTTGATCCTGTGGTACTTCCTAACCAGGGGATTGACATTATCTTAGGGATGGATTGGATGAAAGAGCACAATGTCTTGTTAGACACTACTAGCAGGACAGTTCAAATGAAGTCTAGCAAGAGTGGGAAGGTTATGCACATTCATCTGCCAAGCCACAAACATTCGCCACCCACAGTAAATGCCACAGATGCCCAGTTGATTGAGAAGATACCGGTGGTTTCTGATTTTCCAGATGTGTTTCCGGAAGAGCTTCCCAGACTCCCACCGGACAAAAATGTTGAGTTCGCCATCGAGCTTGTACCTGGCACCGCACCTGTCTCCCGGAGGCCATACAGAATGGCACCGGATGAATTGAAAGAGCTGAAAGTGCAGTTGCAAGAACAGCTACACAAAGGGTTTATCCGACCTAGCTCATAACCTTGGGGTTGCCCAGCCCTCTTTGTTGAAAAGAAGGACCAATGTGGTAAAAGGCTATGTGTTGATTACCGACCTTTGAATGCTGTCACCATCAAGAATAAATACCCGCTACCACACATTGACATTTTGTTTGATCAGTTAGCTGGAGCTAAGGTCTTTTCAAAAATCGATCTGAGGTCTGACTACTATCAAATAAAGATCCGAGAAGAAGATATACCCAAGACAGCTTTCTCGACCAGATATGGCTTATACGAGTATTTGGTCATGTCCTTTGGGTTAACCAATGCACCGGCTTTCTTCATGTACATGATGAACTCGGTGTTCATGAATGAATTGGATAAGTTCGTAGTGGTGTTCATTGATGACATATTAATCTACTCTAAAAGTGAGGAAGAACAAAAGGAGCACTTGAGGATAGTACTCACTCGGCTTAGAGAGCATAAGCTCTATGCCAAGTTTAGTAAGTATGCATTCTGGCGGAAGGAAGCGAGTTTCTTAAGTCGCATTCTGTCTGAGAAGGGGGTAGCAGTCGATCCTAGCAAGGTAAAGGATGTTCTGAACTGGAAGCAACCCGAGACAGTGACTGAGATTCGGAGTTTCCTTGGTTTAGCGGGCTACTACTGCCGCTTCATTAAGGACTTCTCCAAAACTGCGAAGCCCATGACCTCACTAACAAAGAAGAATGCAAAGTATGTATGGAGTTCGAATTGTGAGGAAGCCTTTCAAACGTTGAAAAAATTATTAACATCAGCACCAGTGCTAGCACAACCGGACGTCACTAAACCATTTGATGTGTATTGTGATGCCTCCGGCAATGGGCTGGGCTGTGTCCTAATGCAAGAAGGGAGAGTAATTTCCTACGCCTCATGCCAACTGAGAAAGCATGAAGCCAACTACCCAATGCATGATCTTGAGCTTGCAGCAGTTGTACACGCATTAAAGATATGGAGACACTATCTGCTAGGCAATACTTGTCATATCTACACTGACCACAAGAGCCTCAAATATATCCACACACAACCCAAATTAAATATGAGGCAACGACAGTGGTTAGAGCTGATAAAAGATTATGATCTAGAGATTCACTGCCATCCTGGCAAGGCTAATGTAGTAGCTAATGCATTAAGCCGTAAGGCTCATTGCAATGTGATTGAAGCCCGCCCGACGGTGATAGTTATATGTTGTGAAATGGATGAGATCGAATTGCCTACAGAGCAGCACGCTGAACTATATAGCCTCATCATTGAACCTACAATAAAAGATCAAATCATTGTTGCACAGAAGCAAGATAAGGGCATGGCACATATTCGCGAAGGATTGGATAAGAAGAAAAGAGCATGCTTCACACTTGATGACCAGGGAGTTTTATAGTTTAAGAATCGTTTAGTGGTACCTAAAGACATGGAGTTGAGAAAGAAGATACTTGATAAAGCCCACACTTCCATGTTCACCATGCACCCGGGCAGCAATAAAATGTACCAAGACTTGAAACAAAAATTTTGGTGGACCCGTATGAAACGGGAGATCGCCAAGTATGTGTCTGAGTGTGACGTGTGTCAGCGAGTCAAAGCCGACCATCTAAAGCCTGCTGGGATGCTCCAGGCATTAGCAATTCCAGCCTGGAAATGGGAAGATGTACACATGGACTCGTAGTGGGTTTGCCTCGCACCCAGAAGGCTATGACTCCATTTGGGTCATTATTGATCGTCTTACCAAATCCGCTCACTTCTTGCCTGTCAAAACTCATTACACTGCGGCCACTTATGTGGAGCTCTACATATCACGTATTGTATCCTTGCATGGTGTGCCACAGACCATCACTTCCGATCGAGGATCGTTGTTTGTGTCTCGCTTCTGGGAGCAATTGCAAACTGCTCTTGGAACCAAATTGATTCGGAGTTCAGCATACCACCCTCAAACAAGCGGCCAAGTAGAAAGAGTGAATCAGATCTTAGAGGACATGTTGAGGGCGTGTGCTTTGACCTATTCCACCAAGTGGGATGAGTGTCTCCCCTTGGCGGAGTTCGCCTACAATAATAGCTACCAAAAGAGTTTGCAAATGGCACCTTTCGAAGCTCTTTATGGTAGGAGATGTAGAACACCACTCAACTGGTCCGAACCAGGAGAACGCGTCACCTTCGGCCCAAATTTTGTAACACAAGCTGAAGAGCAAGTAAAATTCATACACAACAACCTAAAAAGGGCACAATCGAGACAGAAAAGCTATTTAGATAGGAGAAGGCGGCCATTTGCCTTTGAAGCGGATGATCATGTGTATCTTTGAGTATCACCAATGAAAGAAGTACACCGGTTTGGAGTAAAAGGCAAGCTAGCACCAAGATACATTGGTCCATTCAAGATCACCGAACGATGTGGATCAGTCGCCTACCGGTTAGAGCTACCACCACATCTTGCTGCGGTTCATGACGTGTTTCATGTCTCACAACTCAAGAAGTGCTTACGATTGTCAGAGGAAGTAGTTGATACATCTCAAATTCAGATTGAACCGGACCTCACTTATGAAGAGCACCCCATAAAAATCCTCGACCAAAAGCAAAGATCAACGCGGCGAAGAACCATTAATTTCTACAAAGTACAATGGAGTAATCACTCCGAAGAAGAGGCAACTTGGGAACAAGAAGAATTTTTGCAAACTAGATACCCCGGATTTCTGCCATCCACTACAAATTGAGTATGTCACCGCAGTTTAAAAGTTTCAAATTCATACACAATGCACTTTCTCCTCATTTAACTTATCCACCCACATCACATCAAAATCTCGGGACGAGATTTCTTTAAGGGGGGTGGGTTGTGATGCCCCAGGCATCTCAAGGGTATAATCATTCATCATATGTGCAGCATTCATCATAATGCATCATATTATGACATGCATTTGAACCCTAGTTCAAATTTGGTTGAAGTGCAACTTGTCGAAACCTATTTTCTGCATACATGTCTCTGTGGTTGTGTCCTTAACTTTGATTCTATTCAGATTTGGGTGAAACTCATATTGACAAACTTGTAGATAATTTAAGGATGAACAACTTTGTTAATTGGTGCTTTGACATGCATCAAGGATTGCATAGAGTTTTGGGGCTTTTTCTGTCAGCAGGTGATTTCTGTCCAAACTTGACTTGTCTGGTAATTTCAAATTTAAATTGGCCTACAGCCATAATCTTGCAAAACTCCAATTTAATAAGTTGTAGATCATGAAATTATGAACAATATTGGTATAAAACTCTTTGAGTGAATGTGACTAGAAAATAGATTTTTAGAATTTCTAAACTAGAGGGTTCTGTTGGTCAAACCTTGGTCAGCAGCTTAAATTCAAATTTAAACCATATTTTTTAATATAATATGGTAGTTTATAAGAGAAATGTAGAGGAACAAATTTAGAACATTTCATCCAATTGGGTTATCTTCAAATTCGGCCTCTAACCTATTCAATAACACAAAATACAATCAGGGGTTCCTGCAGTCAAACACCCTTTTTCAATTTCGGAATATTATTTCTCCTTTTGTCTCTCTGACCTGTGGGCCCCACGCGCCAAAAACGCGTCGGATTCCCGCTCACGGGCGCGGACCGCGCTGGCCGTGGGCCCACCTCACCTCTCCGTTCGCGAACTTGGTCCAAGGTACCTCCCTCCCTCTTTCCCGTCCCGACCCCACCTGTCAGTGCCGCTTGGTCCATGGACCAAGTCCACATCGCACCACCATCTCCCTTCTCCCTCTCCCTCGCGCCCACACGGCAAACACCGCCTGCGCGCGCCGCGCGTGGCCGACGTCGGCCGACGCCAATGCCGTGCCCCCGCCTCCGTACCTGGACGTTTTCCCAGCCAAGGCCTCCCTTTTCCTTCGGCCTTAAGCCAGAGCGGAGAGCTCTCCTCCACTCACTGCCTCGCTCTCTCCCGGTTTCCTCTACCCAGAGCCACGCCGGAGCGTCGACCCGCCATTACCAAGCTCGGAGCTCGAACTTCCGCGGCCGCCTCCGCCACTCTCCGCGCCTCCAGACCACCGCCATTGCGTTCGCCACCACCTCCCGCGTCCAACGCCCTAGATCTCGTCACCCCTCCGCCTCTCCATCGCCGCACCGAGTGCGTGTCCGCCATGAGAACCGCCATGGCCATGAGCTCTGAGCTCACGCACTAGCCGCCTCGAGCCACCTCCCGCCCCGCCGAAGCGCGCCTCGCGCTCGCCTCACCGTCCTCCACCACCTCCGCTCAACCTCGCCCCTCGCCATCGGCTCTCTCAGGCTTCCCGGCGAGCGCGCCCCCACGGCCACCATCGCCGCCGGCCCCTCGCCGTGGACAGCCACCTTCGGGCCGCCCCACCTCGCACCTTCCGCGCTAGGCCTCGACGTCACTACCTCGCTCCCTCGCCGGATCCGCGCCGCGCCACCGCCGGTGCTCGCGCCGTGGTCTCGCTAGTTCACCACCGTCGACCCGCCTCCACAGACCGTCCCCGACGACGAGACCTTAGGGGAAAGCTTCCCCGTCGCCGGCGACACCGACCAACACCCCGTCGGCATCAAGTCCCCGCCCCCACGCGCCGGCGCACGCGCGGGAACACACGCCGCCGCGCGGCCATTTTCCCTTGGCCGAAGGTAGACGAAGGTCACGTCGGTTTTGTGATTTAACCCCTGCGCTTTTATGTTTTTCCATTTCCATTTCATGAGCTGTATACTGTGTCCTGCGATTCCCATGTTCTAGCCCCTGTAAGTTACGGTTAATTACGAATAGGTCCTGTATCTAGGGTTAATATGCTATTTTCAGCTGATAACTTTGAAAAATCATATAAATTCAAATAAAAATTCAAAATGGACAAACTCAGTGGCTACGGACTCCTCTTGAGTAGATCTACAGGATAGGTATGATGTGGATGTGTGAAGAGTTTGTTTTGCCCCTAGTTTAGTGCATGCATGCTGAGGATAAATAAATTGTAAAAAATAGACTAAATGAACTCCAAAAATTATGAAATTTGGACAATAGCTTTGTTATAGCATCTAGGTCCTGTGTGATTTTTGGTTGCCCTAGCATTGGCTATTTAATTACTGTTTTGCCCTTATGCATGTGTTTTGGGTATTTAATCAACTTGGAAAGTGAAGGAAAATGACCTCTGGTATTTTTCATGTACTTTATATAGTATGGATAGCTTGCTGGTAAAGTTTGAGGCCTTGCATGTAAAGTTTGAGTGGTGAATTGAAAATGACAAAGTGTCACATGCTTAACTAAATAAAAAAAGGAAAAGTGGTCTTAGAATGCATCATTAATTCCATAGAAAATTTGGTAGCTCGTTAATGATACATAGGTTTCAAAAAGTACTTTTGTGAAGCTTGTGAGTACCGTCTATGTTCATTTAAAATAGACCTAGATAATTGTGCTTGCTGATTTTTATACATGATGTTCATGCAATGAAATGCTCGCTGTAGAAATTTCAAGTCCAGAACTTAGTCCTATAAATTATTAAAATTCTGACAAGCTATAGGGCTGGAAACTTGCTTTAATTTTAATAAATTAATTATAACTTGTTTGTAGCTGAAATTTTGGCAGTAGTATTATGAAGTATGTTTTTGCATGTGGTAAAAGTTTGAGACCAATTTGAGTTGCCTAACTATATGAACTCATGAGTGCATTTTATTCATAAAGATGGCGTGTCCCTTGATTTGTGTATATACGTTTAACTACAAGTGACAACATGTTTGGTGCATATATAAAGTTACTTGCTGCAAGTTCTATGTGATTGTAAGTTCCATGTGATATCATGAATGATGGGTTGAACTCGTTTTTAGTGATGGTTTGTACGATTTCTTAGTGATAGGTTGTATGATTTCTTAGGAAAGTTGTTTTCTTCTTACGGGAGGTGTTTGAACTAAGTATAATTGAGTCTTTTTGTCACAAACTATGGGATCATGCATTATGCTTTATTTACACTTTATACATACAATCGCATTCGTTACACTCATGATTGCACTATGTCATACATATAACTTATAGCATATGCATGTATTTACATTCTCTTGCATTCACTTGCATATTATATTATGCATATAGATTCCGCGAAAGAAGAATCAACACAAGAGCTGCTATCGATCGACAAGCCAAACAACGAATTGCACCAAGAGCAAGAAGATGACATGTCGCTGATTAAATCCGTCCCTGCTTCAAGGGGTTACCTGGGGCAGTTTGTTGGTTTTCTTAAGAACAATCAAAGGTAGGCAGGACCATACTATACCCAGCAAACATCTTATGTCTTAATGATTAGTCATATGCATCAGGAGTTGTTTGGAACCGACTGCATTAGACATCCTGGCCGCCTTGGCCCTAGCTCCTATGAATAGAGTTCGTAGGACGAGTATGCCTAGAAATGCTAGGTACGAGTAGACACGAGTGAGCACTGTCAGTCGTCGCGTAGGTGATATTTCAAAATCTCAGAAATCTTACTATGATGCAATCTATGATTATTTATGGTGATGTTAAATGGAGACCAGGCGGAGCGTAAGTTTACTTTTGGGGTGTGCGTTGTTGTTCGCCGGCTCCGCCCGAGTCGTTTAAGGCCCGTCCGCTGTTCGTCTGTTGATTGGCATAACATTGCTAGAGTGCTTATCCAGGACATGGGTCTGGTGAAAGTCTTACTTGTGCCATCCGAAGAACAGAGACAGACTCCTACTGTGACACCTTGGGGAGCTTGTAGTCGAGGGAGGGCTGACCCGATGTGACCGTGGCATCGCTCCTAAGTCGGCACAACCTGGGAACAACGAAAGGATTGAATCGAACTTGGGATAGGACATGTGGAGATGGGAGAAGCATATGTGGGAACGCCGGGGGTTATTAAG